>OX637532.1:150535739-151238239 GCA_951800035.1 Linnaemya tessellans
TTTGCAAAAAATCAATTTTTGGTCGAAACACAATTTTGCCCAATTTTACTCCAAAAGGCGTTTATCCTAATAAGTAAGTATTGAAAGGAGTTTCAATGCGAAGAAGCTTCCGAAAAAGCGTAATTCGCATGCATTTAAGCAAAAAAAAATTTTTGACCAATTTTTTTGGAAAGAGGTACCTCTTTGCAAAAAATCAATTTTTTGGTCGAAACACAATTTTGCCCAATTTTACTCAAAAGGCGTTTATTTCTAATAAGTAAGTATTGAAAGGAGTTTCAAATGCGAAGAAGCTTCCGAAAAAGCGTAATTCGCATGCATTTAAGCAAAAAAAATTTTTGACCAATTTTTTTGGAAAGAGGTACCTCTTTGCAAAAAATCAATTTTTTGGTCGAAACACAATTTTGCCCAATTTTTACTCAAAAGGCGTTTATTCCTAATAAGTAAGTATTGAAAGGAGTTTCAAATGCGAAGAAGCTTCCGAAAAAGCGTAATTCGCATGCATTTAAGCAAAAAAAAATTTTTGACCAATTTTTTTGGAAAGAGGTACCTCTTTGCAAAAATCAATTTTTGGTCGAAACACAATTTTGCCCAATTTTACTCAAAAGGCGTTTATTCCTAATAAGTAAGTATTGAAAGGAGTTTCAAATGCGAAGAAGCTTCCGAAAAAGCGTAATTCGCATGCAATTTAAGCAAAAAAAATTTTTGACCAATTTTTTTGGAAAGAGGTACCTCTTTGCAAAAAATCAATTTTTTGGTCGAAACACAATTTTGGCCCAATTTTACTCAAAAGGCGTTTATTCTAATAAGTAAGTATTGAAAGGAGTTCAAATGCGAAGAAGCTTCCGAAAAAGCGTAATTCGCATGCATTTAAGCAAAAAAAATTTTTTGACCAATTTTTTTGGAAAGAGGTACCTCTTTGCAAAAAATCAATTTTTTGGTCGAAACACAATTTTGCCCAATTTTACTCAAAAGGCGTTTATTCCTAATAAGTAAGTATTGAAAGGAGTTTCAAATGCGAAGAAGCTTCCGAAAAAGCGTAATTCGCATGCATTTAAGCAAAAAAAATTTTTGACCAATTTTTTGGAAAGAGGTACCTCTTTGCAAAAATCAATTTTTTGGTCGAAACACAATTTTGCCCAATTTTACTCAAAAGGCGTTTATTCCTAATAAGTAAGTATTGAAAGGAGTTTCAAATGCGAAGAAGCTTCCGAAAAAGCGTAATTCGCATGCATTTAAGCAAAAAAAAATTTTTGACCAATTTTTTTGGAAAGAGGTACCTCTTTGCAAAAAATCAATTTTTTGGTCGAAACACAATTTTGCCCAATTTTACTCAAAAGGCGTTTATTCCTAATAAGTAAGTATTGAAAGGAGTTTCAAATGCGAAGAAGCTTCCGAAAAAGCGTAATTCGCATGCATTTAAGCAAAAAAAATTTTGACCAATTTTTTTGGAAAGAGGTACCCTCTTTGCAAAAAATCAATTTTTTGGTCGAAACACAATTTTGCCCAATTTTACTCAAAAGGCGTTTATTCCTAATAAGTAAGTATTGAAAGGAGTTTCAAATGCGAAGAAGCTTCCGAAAAAGCGTAATTCGCATGCATTTAAGCAAAAAAAATTTTTGACCAATTTTTTTGGAAAGAGGTACCTCTTTGCAAAAAAATCAATTTTTTGGTCGAAACACAATTTTGCCCAATTTTACTCAAAAGGCGTTTATTCCTAATAAGTAAGTATTGAAAGGAGTTTCAATGCGAAGAAGCTTCCGAAAAAGCGTAATTCGCATGCATTTAAGCAAAAAAAATTTTTGACCAATTTTTTTGGAAAGAGGTACCTCTTTGCAAAAAATCAATTTTTTGGTCGAAACACAATTTTGCCCAATTTTACTCAAAAGGCGTTTATTCCTAATAAGTAAGTATTGAAAGGAGTTTCAAATGCGAAGAAGCTTCCGAAAAAGCGTAATTCGCATGCATTTAAGCAAAAAAAATTTTTGACCAATTTTTTTGGAAAGAGGTACCTCTTTGCAAAAAATCAATTTTTGGTCGAAACACAATTTTGCCCAATTTTACTCAAAAGGCGTTTATTCCTAATAAGTAAGTATTGAAAGGAGTTTCAAATGCGAAGAAGCTTCCGAAAAAGCGTAATTCGCATGCATTTAAGCAAAAAAATTTTTGACCATTTTTTTGGAAAGAGGTACCTCTTTGCAAAAAATCAATTTTTTGGTCGAAACACAATTTTGCCCAATTTTACTCAAAAGGCGTTTATTCCTAATAAGTAAGTATTGAAAGGAGTTTCAAATGCGAAGAAGCTTCCGAAAAAGCGTAATTCGCATGCATTTAAGCAAAAAAAATTTTTGACCAATTTTTTGGAAAGAGGTCACCTCTTTGCAAAAAATCAATTTTTTGGTCGAAACACAATTTTGCCCAATTTTACTCAAAAGGCGTTTATTCCTAATAAGTAAGTATTGAAAGGAGTTTCAAATGCGAAGAAGCTTCCGAAAAAGCGTAATTCGCATGCATTTAAGCAAAAAAAATTTTTGACCAATTTTTTTGGAAAGAGGTACCTCTTTGCAAAAAATCAATTTTTGGTCGAAACACAATTTTGCCCAATTTTACTCAAAAGGCGTTTATTCCTAATAAGTAAGTATTGAAAGGAGTTTCAAATGCGAAGAAGCTTCCGAAAAAGCGTAATTCGCATGCATTTAAGCAAAAAAATTTTTGACCAATTTTTTTGGAAAGAGGTACCTCTTTGCAAAAAATCAATTTTTTGGTCGAAACACAATTTTGCCCAATTTTACTCAAAAGGCGTTTATTCCTAATAAGTAAGTATTGAAAGGAGTTTCAAATGCGAAGAAGCTTCCGAAAAAGCGTAATTCGCATGCATTTAAGCAAAAAAAATTTTTGACCAATTTTTTTGGAAAGAGGTACCTCTTTGCAAAAAATCAATTTTTGGTCGAAACACAATTATGCCCAATTTTACTCAAAAGGCGTTTATTCCTAATAAGTAAGTATTGAAAGGAGTTTCAAATGCGAAGAAGCTTCCGAAAAAGCGTAATTCGCATGCATTTAAGCAAAAAAAATTTTTGACCAATTTTTTGGAAAGAGGTACCTCTTTGCAAAAAATCAATTTTTTGGTCGAAACACAATTTGCCCAATTTTACTCAAAAGGCGTTTATTCCTAATAAGTAAGTATTGAAAGGAGTTTCAAATGCGAAGAAGCTTCCGAAAAAGCGTAATTCGCATGCATTTAAGCAAAAAAAAATTTTTGACCAATTTTTTTGGAAAGAGGTACCTCTTTGCAAAAAATCAATTTTTTGGTCGAAACACAATTTTGCCCAATTTTACTCAAAAGGCGTTTATTCTAATAAGTAAGTATTGAAAGGAGTTTCAAATGCGAAGAAGCTTCCGAAAAAGCGTAATTCGCATGCATTTAAGCAAAAAAAATTTTTGACCAATTTTTTTGGAAAGAGGTACCTCTTTGCAAAAAATCAATTTTTTTGGTCGAAACACAATTTTGCCCAATTTTACTCAAAAGGCGTTTATTCCTAATAAGTAAGTATTGAAAGGAGTTTCAAATGCGAAGAAGCTTCCGAAAAAGCGTAATTCGCATGCATTTAAGCAAAAAAAATTTTGACCAATTTTTTTGGAAAGAGGTACCTCTTTGCAAAAAATCAATTTTTTGGTCGAAACACAATTTTGCCCAATTTTACTCAAAAGGCGTTTATTCCTAATAAGTAAGTATTGAAAGGAGTTTCAAATGCGAAGAAGCTTCCGAAAAAGCGTAATTCGCATGCATTTAAGCAAAAAAAATTTTTGACCACTTTTTTTGGAAAGAGGTACCTCTTAATTGGTCGAAACACAATTTTGCCCAATTTTACTCAAAAGGCGTTTATTCCTAATAAGTAAGTATTGAAAGGAGTTTCAAATGCGAAGAAGCTTCCGAAAAAGCGTAATTCGCATGCATTAAGCAAAAAAAATTTTTGACCAATTTTTTTGGAAAGAGGTACCTCTTTGCAAAAAATCAATTTTTTGGTCGAAACACAATTTTGACCAATTTTACTCAAAAGGCGTTTATTCCTAATAAGTAAGTATTGAAAGGAGTTTCAAACGCGAAGAAGCCTTCCGAAAAAGCGTAATTCGCATGCATTTAAGCAAAAAAAATTTTTGACCAATTTTTTTGGAAAGAGTCCTTTGCAAAAAATCAATTTTTTTGGTCGAAACACAATTTTGCCCAATTTTACTCAAAAGGCGTTTATTCCTAATAAGTAAGTATTGAAAGGAGTTTCAAATGCGAAGAAGCTTCCGAAAAAGCGTAATTCGCATGCATTTAAGCAAAAAAAATTTTTGACCAAATTTTTTGGAAAGAGGTACCTCTTTGCAAAAAATCAATTTTTTGGTCGAAACACAATTTTGCCCAATTTTACTCACAAGGCGTTTATTCTAATAAGTAAGTATTGAAAGGAGTTTCAAATGCGAAGAAGCTTCCGAAAAAGCGTAATTCGCATGCATTTAAGCAAAAAAATTTTTGACCAATTTTTTTGGAATGAGGTACCTCTTTGCAAAAAATCAATTTTTTGGTCGAAACACAATTTTGCCCAATTTTACTCAAAAGGCGTTTATTCCTAATAAGTAAGTATTGAAAGGAGTTTCAAATGCGAAGAAGCTTCCGAAAAAGCGTAATTCGCATGCATTTAAGCAAAAAAAATTTTTGACCAATTTTTTTGGAAAGAGGTTACCTCTTTGCAAAAAATCAATTTTTTGGTCGAAACACAATTTTGCCAATTTTACTCAAAAGGCGTTTATTCCTAATAAGTAAGTATTGAAAGGAGTTTCAAATGCGAAGAAGCTTCCGAAAAAGCGTAATTCGCATGCATTTAAGCAAAAAAAATTTTTTACCAATTTTTTTGGAAAGAGGTACCTCTTTGCAAAAAATCAATTTTTTGGTCGAAACACAATTTTGCCCAATTTTACTCAAAAGGCGTTTATTCCTAATAAGTAAGTATTGAAAGGAGTTTCAAATGCGAAGAAGCTTCCGAAAAAGCGTAATTCGCATGCATTTAAGCAAAAAAAATTTTTGACCAATTTTTTTGGAAAGAGGTACCTCTTTGCAAAAAATCAATTTTTTGGTCGAAACACAATTTTGCCCAATTTTACTCAAAAGGCGTTTATTCCTAATAAGTAAGTATTGAAAGGAGTTTCAAATGCGAAGAAGCTTCCGAAAAAGCGTAATTCGCATGCATTAAGCAAAAAAATTTTTTACCAATTTTTTTGGAAAGAGGTACCTCTTTGCAAAAAATCAATTTTTTGGTCGAAACACAATTTTGCCCTATTTTACTCAAAAGGCGTTTATTCCTAATAAGTAAGTATTGAAAGGAGTTTCAAATGCGAAGAAGCTTCCGAAAAGCGTAATTCGCATGCATTTAAGCAAAAAAAATTTTTGACCAATTTTTTTGGAAAGAGGTACCTCTTTGCAAAAAATCAATTTTTTGGTCGAAACACAATTTTGCCCAATTTTACTCAAAAGGCGTTTATTTCCTAATAAGTAAGTATTGAAAGGAGTTTCAAATGCGAAGAAGCTTCCGAAAAAGCGTAATTCGCATGCATTTAAGCAAAAAAAATTTTTGACCAATTTTTTTGGAAAGAGGTACCTCTTTGCAAAAAATCAATTTTTTGGTCGAAACACAATTTTGCCCAATTTTACTCAAAAGGCGTTTATTCCTAATAAGTAAGTATTGAAAGGAGTTTCAAATGCGAAGAAGCTTCCGAAAAAGCGTAATTCGCATGCATTTAAGCAACAAAAAATTTTTGACCAATTTTTTTTGGAAAGAGGTACCTCTTTGCAAAAAATCAATTTTTTGGTCGAAACACAATTTTGCCCAATTTACTCAAAAGGCGTTTATTCCTAATAAGTAAGTATTGAAAGGAGTTTCAAATGCGAAGAAGCTTCCGAAAAAGCGTAATTCGCATGCATTTAAGCAAAAAAAATTTTTGACCATTTTTTTGGAAAGAGGTACCTCTTTGCAAAAAATCAATTTTTTGGTCGAAACACAATTTTGCCCAATTTTACTCAAAAGGCGTTTATTCCTAATAAGGTAAGTATTGAAAGGAGTTTCAATGCGAAGAAGCTTCCGAAAAAGCGTAATTCGCATGCATTTAAGCAAAAAAAATTTTTGACCAATTTTTTGGAAAGAGGTACCTCTTTGCAAAAAATCAATTTTTGGTCGAAACACAATTTTGCCCAATTTTACTCAAAAGGCGTTTATTCCTAATAAGTAAGTATTGAAAGGAGTTTCAAATGCGAAGAAGCTTCCGAAAAAGCGTAATTCGCATGCATTTAAGCAAAAAAAAATTTTGACCAATTTTTTTTGGAAAGAGGTACCTCTTTGCAAAAAATCAATTTTTGGTCGAAACACAATTTTGCCCAATTTTACTCAAAAGGCGTTTATTCCTAATAAGTAAGTATTGAAAGGAGTTTCAAATGCGAAGAAGCTTCCGAAAAAGCGTAATTCGCATGCATTTAAGCAAAAAAAATTTTGACCAATTTTTTTGGAAAGAGGTTCCTCTTTGCAAAAAATCAATTTTTTGGTCGAAACACAATTTTGCCCAATTTTACTCAAAAGGCGTTTATTCCTAATAAGTAAGTATTGAAAGGAGTTTCAAATGCGAAGAAGCTTCCGAAAAAGCGTAATTCGCATGCATTTAAGCAAAAAAAATTTTTGACCAATTTTTTTGGAAAGAGGTACCTCTTTGCAAAAAATCAATTTTTGGTCGAAACAAAATTTTGCCCAATTTTACTCAAAAGGCGTTTATTCTTAATAAGTAAGTATTGAAAGGAGTTTCAAATGCGAAGAAGCTTCCGAAAAAGCGTAATTCGCATGCATTTAAGCAAAAAAAATTTTGACAATTTTTTTGGAAAGAGGTACCTCTTTGCAAAAAATCAATTTTTTGGTCGAAACACAATTTTGCCCAATTTTACTCAAAAGGCGTTTATTCCTAATAAGTAAGTATTGAAAGGAGTTTCAAATGCGAAGAAGCTTCCGAAAAAGCGTAATTCGCATGCATTTAAGCAAAAAAAATTTTGACCAATTTTTTTGGAAAGAGGTACCTCTTTGCAAAAAATCAATTTTTTGGTCGAAACACAATTTTGCCCCAATTTTACTTAAAAGGCGTTTATTCCTAATAAGTAAGTATTGAAAGGAGTTTCAAATGCGAAGAAGCTTCCGAAAAAGCGTAATTCGCATGCATTTAAGCAAAAAAAATTTTGACCAATTTTTTTGGAAAGAGGTACCTCTTTGCAAAAAATCAATTTTTTGGTCGAAACAAAATTTTGCCCAATTTTACTCAAAAGGCGTTTATTCTTAATAAGTAAGTATTGAAAGGAGTTTCAAATGCGAAGAAGCTTCCGAAAAAGCGTAATTCGCATGCATTTAAGCAAAAAAAAATTTTTGACCAATTTTTTTGGAAAGAGGTACCTCTTTGCAAAAAATCAATTTTTTGTCGAAACACAATTTTGCCCAAATTTTACTCAAAGGCGTTTATTCCTAATAAGTAAGTATTGAAAGGAGTTTCAATGCGAAGAAGCTTCCGAAAAAGCGTAATTCGCATGCATTTAAGCAAAAAAAATTTTTGACCAATTTTTTTGGAAAGAGGTACCTCTTTGCAAAAAATCAATTTTTTGGTCGAAACACAATTTTGCCCAATTTTACTCAAAAGGCGTTTATTTCCTAATAAGTAAGTATTGAAAGGAGTTTCAAATGCGAAGAAGCTTCCGAAAAAGCGCAATTCGCATGCATTTAAGCAAAAAAAATTTTTGACCAATTTTTTTGGAAAGAGGTACGTACCTCTTTGCAAAAAATCAATTTTTTGGTCGAAACACAATTTTGCCAAAATTTACTCAAAAGGCGTTTATTCCTAATAAGTAAGTATTGACAGGAGTTTCAAATGCGAAGAAGCTTCCGAAAAAGCGTAATTCGCATGCATTTAAGCAAAAAAAATTTTTGACCAATTTTTTTGGAAAGAGGTACCTCTTGCAAAAAATCAATTTTTTGGTCGAAACACAATTTTGCCCAATTTTACTCAAAAGGCGTTTATTCCTAATAAGTAAGTATTGAAAGGAGTTTCAAATGCGAAGAAGCTTCCGAAAAAGCGTAATTCGCATGCATTTAAGCAAAAAAAATTTTTGACCAATTTTTTTGGAAAGAGGTACCTCTTTGCAAAAAATCAATTTTTTGGTCGAAACACAATTTTGCCAAAAATTTACTCAAAAGGCGTTTTATTCCTAATAAGTAAGTATTGACAGGAGTTTCAAATGCGAAGAAGCTTCCGAAAAAGCGTAATTCGCATGCATTTAAGCAAAAAAAATTTTTGACCAATTTTTTTGGAAAGAGGTACCTCTTTGCAAAAAATCAATTTTTTGGTCGAAACACAATTTTGCCCAATTTTACTCAAAAGGCGTTTATTCCTAATAAGTAAGTATTGAAAGGAGTTTCAAATGCGAAGAAGCTTCCGAAAAAGCGTAATTCGCATGCATTTAAGCAAAAAAATTTTTGACCAATTTTTTGGAAAGAGGTACCTCTTTGCAAAAAATCAATTTTTTGGTCGACACACAATTTTGCCAAAATTTACTCAAAAGGCGTTTATTCCTAATAAGTAAGTATTGACAGGAGTTTCAAATGCGAAGAAGCTTCCGAAAAAGCGTAATTCGCATGCATTTAAGCAAAAAAAATTTTTGACCAATTTTTTTGGAAAGAGGTACCTCTTTGCAAAAAATCAATTTTTTGGTCGAAACACAATTTTGCCCAATTTTACTCAAAAGGCGTTTATTCCTAATAAGTAAGTATTGAAAGGAGTTTCAAATGCGAAGAAGCTTCCGAAAAAGCGTAATTCGCATGCATTTAAGCAAAAAAAATTTTTGACCAATTTTTTTGGAAAGAGGTACCTCTTTGCAAAAAATCAATTTTTTGGTCGACACACAATTTTGCCAAAAATTTACTCAAAAGGCGTTTATTCCTAATAAGTAAGTATTGACAGGAGTTTCAAATGCGAAGAAGCTTCCGAAAAGCGTAATTCGCATGCATTTAAGCAAAAAAAATTTTTGACCAATTTTTTTGGAAAGAGGTACCTCTTTGCAAAAAATCAATTTTTTGGTCGAAACACAATTTTGCCCAATTTTACTCAAAAGGCGTTTATTCCTAATAAGTAAGTATTGAAAGGAGTTTCAAATGCGAAGAAGCTTCCGAAAAAGCGTAATTCGCATGCATTTAAGCAAAAAAAATTTTTGACCAATTTTTTGGAAAGAGGTACCTCTTTGCAAAATATAAATTTTTTGGTCGAAACACAATTTTGCCCAATTTTACTCAAAGGCGTTTATTCCTAATAAGTAAGTATTGAAAGGAGTTTCAAATGCGAAGAAGCTTCCGAAAAAGCGTAATTCGCATGCATTTAAGCAAAAAAAATTTTTGACCAATTTTTTTGGAAAGAGGTACCTCTTTGCAAAAAATCAATTTTTTGGTCGAAACACAATTTTGCCCAATTTTACTCAAAAGGCGTTTATTTCTAATAAGTAAGTATTGAAAGGAGTTTCAAATGCGAAGAAGCTTCCGAAAAAGCGTAATTCGCATGCATTTAAGCAAAAAAATTTTTGACCAATTTTTTTGGAATGAGGTACCTCTTTGCAAAAAATCAATTTTTTGGTCGAAACACAATTTTGCCCAATTTTACTCAAAAGGCGTTTATTCCTAATAAGTAAGTATTGAAAGGAGTTTCAAATGCGAAGAAGCTTCCGAAAAAGCGTAATTCGCATGCATTTAAGCAAAAAAAATTTTTGACCAATTTTTTTGGAAAGAGGTACCTCTTTGCAAAAAATCAATTTTTTGGTCGAAACACAATTTTGCCCAATTTTACTCAAAAGGCGTTTATTCCTAATAAGTAAGTATTGAAAGGAGTTTCAAATGCGAAGAAGCTTCCGAAAAAGCGTAATTCGCATGCATTTAAGCAAAAAAAATTTTTTACCAATTTTTTTGGAAAGAGGTACCTCTTTGCAAAAAATCAATTTTTTGGTCGAAACACAATTTTGCCCAATTTTACTCAAAAGGCGTTTATTCCTAATAAGTAAGTATTGAAAGGAGTTTCAAATGCGAAGAAGCTTCCGAAAAAGCGTAATTCGCATGCATTTAAGCAAAAAAAATTTTTGACCAATTTTTTTGGAAAGAGGTACCTCTTTGCAAAAGATCAATTTTTTGGTCGAAACACAATTTTGCCCAATTTTACTCAAAAGGCGTTTATTCCTAATAAGTAAGTATTGAAAGGAGTTTCAAATGCGAAGAAGCTTCCGAAAAAGCGTAATTCGCATGCATTTAAGCAAAAAAAATTTTTGACCAATTTTTTTGGAATGAGGTACCTCTTTGCAAAAAATCAATTTTTTGGTCGAAACACAATTTTGCCCAATTTTACTCAAAAGGCGTTTATTCCTAATAAGTAAGTATTGAAAGGAGTTTCAAATGCGAAGAAGCTTCCGAAAAAGCGTAATTCGCATGCATTTAAGCAAAAAAAATTTTTGACCAATTTTTTTGGAAAGAGGTACCTCTTTGCAAAAAATCAATTTTTTGGTCGAAACACAATTTTGCCCAATTTTACTCAAAAGGCGTTTATTCCTAATAAGTAAGTATTGAAAGGAGTTTCAAATGCGAAGAAGCTTCCGAAAAAGCGTAATTCGCATGCATTTAAGCAAAAAAAATTTTTTACCAATTTTTTTGGAAAGAGGTACCTCTTTGCAAAAAATCAATTTTTTGGTCGAAACACAATTTTGCCCAATTTTACTCAAAAGGCGTTTATTCCTAATAAGTAAGTATTGAAAGGAGTTTCAATGCGAAGAAGCTTCCGAAAAAGCGTAATTCGCATGCATTTAAGCAAAAAAAATTTTGACCAATTTTTTTGGAAAGAGGTACCTCTTTGCAAAAAATCAATTTTTTGGTCGAAACACAATTTTGCCCAATTTTACTCAAAAGGCGTTTATTCCTAATAAGTAAGTATTGAAAGGAGTTTCAAATGCGAAGAAGCTTCCGAAAAAGCGTAATTCGCATGCATTTAAGCAAAAAAAATTTTTGACCAATTTTTTTGGAAAGAGGTACCTCTTTGCAAAAAATCAATTTTTTGGTCGAAACACAATTTTGCCCAATTTTACTCAAAAGGCGTTTATTCCTAATAAGTAAGTATTGAAAGGAGTTTCAAATGCGAAGAAGCTTCCGAAAAAGCGTAATTCGCATGCATTTAAGCAAAAAAAATTTTTGACCAATTTTTTTGGAAAGAGGTACCTCTTTGCAAAAAATCAATTTTTTGGTCGAAACACAATTTTGCCCAATTTTACTCAAAAGGCGTTTATTCCTAATAAGTAAGTATTGAAAGGAGTTTCAAATGCGAAGAAGCTTCCGAAAAAGCGTAATTCGCATGCATTTAAGCAAAAAAAATTTTTGACCAATTTTTTTGGAAAGAGGTACCTCTTTGCAAAAAATCAATTTTTTGGTCGAAACACAATTTTGCCCAATTTTACTCAAAAGGCGTTTATTCCTAATAAGTAAGTATTGAAAGGAGTTTCAAATGCGAAGAAGCTTCCGAAAAAGCGTAATTCGCATGCATTTAAGCAAAAAAAATTTTTGACCAATTTTTTTGGAAAGAGGTACCTCTTTGCAAAAAATCAATTTTTTGGTCGAAACACAATTTTGCCCAATTTTACTCAAAAGGCGTTTATTCTTAATAAGTAAGTATTGAAAGGAGTTTCAAATGCGAAGAAGCTTCCGAAAAAGCGTAATTCGCATGCATTTAAGCAAAAAAAATTTTTGACCAATTTTTTTGGAAAGAGGTACCTCTTTGCAAAAAATTAATTTTTTGGTCGAAACACAATTTTGCCCAATTTTACTCAAAAGGCGTTTATTCCTAATAAGTAAGTATTGAAAGGAGTTTCAAATGCGAAGAAGCTTCCGAAAAAGCGTAATTCGCATGCATTTAAGCAAAAAAAATTTTTGACCAATTTTTTTGGAAAGAGGTTCCTCTTTGCAAAAAATCAATTTTTTGGTCGAAACACAATTTTGCCCAATTTTACTCAAAAGGCGTTTATTCCTAATAAGTAAGTATTGAAAGGAGTTTCAAATGCGAAGAAGCTTCCGAAAAAGCGTAATTCGCATGCATTTAAGCAAAAAAAAATTTTGACCAATTTTTTTGGAAAGAGGTACCTCTTTGCAAAAAATCAATTTTTTGGTCGAAACAAAATTTTGCCCAATTTTACTCAAAAGGCGTTTATTCTTAATAAGTAAGTATTGAAAGGAGTTTCAAATGCGAAGAAGCTTCCGAAAAAGCGTAATTCGCATGCATTTAAGCAAAAAAAATTTTTGACCAATTTTTTTGGAAAGAGGTACCTCTTTGCAAAAAATCAATTTTTTGGTCGAAACACAATTTTGCCCAATTTTACTCAAAAGGCGTTTATTCCTAATAAGTAAGTATTGAAAGGAGTTTCAAATGCGAAGAAGCTTCCGAAAAAGCGTAATTCGCATGCATTTAAGCAAAAAAAATTTTTGACCAATTTTTTTGGAAAGAGGTACCTCTTTGCAAAAAATCAATTTTTTGGTCGAAACACAATTTTGCCCAATTTTACTCAAAAGGCGTTTATTCCTAATAAGTAAGTATTGAAAGGAGTTTCAAATGCGAAGAAGCTTCCGAAAAAGCGTAATTCGCATGCATTTAAGCAAAAAAAATTTTTGACCAATTTTTTTGGAAAGAGGTACGTACCTCTTTGCAAAAAATCAATTTTTTGGTCGAAACACAATTTTGCCAAAAATTTACTCAAAAGGCGTTTATTCCTAATAAGTAAGTATTGACAGGAGTTTCAAATGCGAAGAAGCTTCCGAAAAAGCGTAATTCGCATGCATTTAAGCAAAAAAAATTTTTGACCAATTTTTTTGGAAAGAGGTACCTCTTTGCAAAAAATCAATTTTTTGGTCGAAACACAATTTTGCCCAATTTTACTCAAAAGGCGTTTATTCCTAATAAGTAAGTATTGAAAGGAGTTTCAAATGCGAAGAAGCTTCCGAAAAAGCGTAATTCGCATGCATTTAAGCAAAAAAAATTTTTGACCAATTTTTTTGGAAAGAGGTACCTCTTTGCAAAAAATCAATTTTTTGGTCGAAACACAATTTTGCCAAAAATTTACTCAAAAGGCGTTTATTCCTAATAAGTAAGTATTGACAGGAGTTTCAAATGCGAAGAAGCTTCCGAAAAAGCGTAATTCGCATGCATTTAAGCAAAAAAAATTTTTGACCAATTTTTTTGGAAAGAGGTACCTCTTTGCAAAAAATCAATTTTTTGGTCGAAACACAATTTTGCCCAATTTTACTCAAAAGGCGTTTATTCCTAATAAGTAAGTATTGAAAGGAGTTTCAAATGCGAAGAAGCTTCCGAAAAAGCGTAATTCGCATGCATTTAAGCAAAAAAAATTTTTGACCAATTTTTTTGGAAAGAGGTACCTCTTTGCAAAAAATCAATTTTTTGGTCGACACACAATTTTGCCAAAAATTTACTCAAAAGGCGTTTATTCCTAATAAGTAAGTATTGACAGGAGTTTCAAATGCGAAGAAGCTTCCGAAAAAGCGTAATTCGCATGCATTTAAGCAAAAAAAATTTTTGACCAATTTTTTTGGAAAGAGGTACCTCTTTGCAAAAAATCAATTTTTTGGTCGAAACACAATTTTGCCCAATTTTACTCAAAAGGCGTTTATTCCTAATAAGTAAGTATTGAAAGGAGTTTCAAATGCGAAGAAGCTTCCGAAAAAGCGTAATTCGCATGCATTTAAGCAAAAAAAATTTTTGACCAATTTTTTTGGAAAGAGGTACCTCTTTGCAAAAAATCAATTTTTTGGTCGAAACACAATTTTGCCAAAAATTTACTCAAAAGGCGTTTATTCCTAATAAGTAAGTATTGACAGGAGTTTCAAATGCGAAGAAGCTTCCGAAAAAGCGTAATTCGCATGCATTTAAGCAAAAAAAATTTTTGACCAATTTTTTTGGAAAGAGGTACCTCTTTGCAAAAAATCAATTTTTTGGTCGACACACAATTTTGCCAAAAATTTACTCAAAAGGCGTTTATTCCTAATAAGTAAGTATTGACAGGAGTTTCAAATGCGAAGAAGCTTCCGAAAAAGCGTAATTCGCATGCATTTAAGCAAAAAAAATTTTTGACCAATTTTTTTGGAAAGAGGTACCTCTTTGCAAAAAATCAATTTTTTGGTCGAAACACAATTTTGCCCAATTTTACTCAAAAGGCGTTTATTCCTAATAAGTAAGTATTGAAAGGAGTTTCAAATGCGAAGAAGCTTCCGAAAAAGCGTAATTCGCATGCATTTAAGCAAAAAAAATTTTTGACCAATTTTTTTGGAAAGAGGTACCTCTTTGCAAAAAATCAATTTTTTGGTCGAAACACAATTTTGCCAAAAATTTACTCAAAAGGCGTTTATTCCTAATAAGTAAGTATTGACAGGAGTTTCAAATGCGAAGAAGCTTCCGAAAAAGCGTAATTCGCATGCATTTAAGCAAAAAAATTTTTTGACCAATTTTTTTGGAAAGAGGTACCTCTTTGCAAAAAATCAATTTTTTGGTCGAAACACAATTTTGCCCAATTTTACTCAAAAGGCGTTTATTCCTAATAAGTAAGTATTGAAAGGAGTTTCAAATGCGAAGAAGCTTCCGAAAAAGCGTAATTCGCATGCATTTAAGCAAAAAAAATTTTTGACCAATTTTTTTGGAAAGAGGTACCTCTTTGCAAAAAAATCAATTTTTTGGTCGAAACACAATTTTGCCCAATTTTACTCAAAAGGCGTTTATTCCTAATAAGTAAGTATTGAAAGGAGTTTCAAATGCGAAGAAGCTTCCGAAAAAGCGTAATTCGCATGCATTTAAGCAAAAAAAATTTTTGACCAATTTTTTTGGAAAGAGGTACCTCTTTGCAAAAAATCAATTTTTTGGTCGAAACACAATTTTGCCCAAATTTACTCAAAAGGCGTTTATTCCTAATAAGTAAGTATTGACAGAAGTTTCAAATGCGAAGAAGCTTCCGAAAAAGCGTAATTCGCATGCATTTAAGCAAAAAAAATTTTTTACCAATTTTTTTGGAAAGTGGTACCTCTTTGCAAAAAATCAATTTTTTTGTCGAAACACAATTTTGCCCAATTTTACTCAAAAGGCGTTTATTCCTAATAAGTAAGTATTGAAAGGAGTTTCAAATGCGAAGAAGCTTCCGAAAAAGCGTAATTCGCATGCATTTAAGCAAAAAAAATTTTTGACCAATTTTTTTGGAAAGAGGTACCTCTTTGCAAAAAATCTATTTTTTGGTCGAAACACAATTTTGCCCAATTTTACTCAAAAGGCGTTTATTCTTAATAAGTAAGTATTGAAAGGAGTTTCAAATGCGAAGAAGCTTCCGAAAAAGCGCAATTCGCATGCATTTAAGCAAAAAAAATTTTTGACCAATTTCTTTGCAAAAAATCAATTTTTTGGTCGAAACACAATTTTGCCCAATTTTACTCAAAAGGCGTTTATTCCTAATAAGTAAGTATTGAAAGGAGTTTCAAATGCGAAGAAGCTTCCGAAAAAGCGTAATTCGCATGCATTTAAGCAAAAAAAATTTTTGATCTCTTTGCAAGAAATAAATTTTTTGGTCGAAACACAATTTTGCCCAATTTTACTCAAAAGGCGTTTATTCCTAATAAGTAAGTATTGAAAGGAGTTTCAAATGCGAAGAAGCTTCCGAAAAAGCGTAATTCGCATGCATTTAAGCAAAAAAAATTTTTGACCAATTTTTTTGGAAAGAGGTACCTCTTTGCAAAAAATCAATTTTTTGGTCGAAACACAATTTTGCCCAATTTTACTCAAAAGGCGTTTATTCCTAATAAGTAAGTATTGAAAGGAGTTTCAAATGCGAAGAAGCTTCCGAAAAAGCGTAATTCGCATGCATTTAAGCAAAAAAAATTTTTGACCAATTTTTTTGGAAAGAGGTACCTCTTTGCAAAAAATCAATTTTTTGGTCGAAACACAATTTTGCCCAAATTTACTCAAAAGGCGTTTATTCCTAATAAGTAAGTATTGACAGAAGTTTCAAATGCGAAGAAGCTTCCGAAAAAGCGTAATTCGCATGCATTTAAGCAAAAAAAATTTTTTACCAATTTTTTTGGAAAGTGGTACCTCTTTGCAAAAAATCAATTTTTTTGTCGAAACACAATTTTGCCCAATTTTACTCAAAAGGCGTTTATTCCTAATAAGTAAGTATTGAAAGGAGTTTCAAATGCGAAGAAGCTTCCGAAAAAGCGTAATTCGCATGCATTTAAGCAAAAAAAATTTTTGACCAATTTTTTTGGAAAGAGGTACCTCTTTGCAAAAAATCTATTTTTTGGTCGAAACACAATTTTGCCCAATTTTACTCAAAAGGCGTTTATTCTTAATAAGTAAGTATTGAAAGGAGTTTCAAATGCGAAGAAGCTTCCGAAAAAGCGCAATTCGCATGCATTTAAGCAAAAAAAATTTTTGACCAATTTCTTTGCAAAAAATCAATTTTTTGGTCGAAACACAATTTTGCCCAATTTTACTCAAAAGGCGTTTATTCCTAATAAGTAAGTATTGAAAGGAGTTTCAAATGCGAAGAAGCTTCCGAAAAAGCGTAATTCGCATGCATTTAAGCAAAAAAAATTTTTGATCTCTTTGCAAGAAATAAATTTTTTGGTCGAAACACAATTTTGCCCAATTTTACTCAAAAGGCGTTTATTCCTAATAAGTAAGTATTGAAAGGAGTTTCAAATGCGAAGAAGCTTCCGAAAAAGCGTAATTCGCATGCATTTAAGCAAAAAAAATTTTTGACCAATTTTTTTGGAAAGAGGTACCTCTTTGCAAAAAATCAATTTTTTGGTCGAAACACAATTTTGCCCAATTTTACTCAAAAGGCGTTTATTCTTAATAAGTAAGTATTGAAAGGAGTTTCAAATGCGAAGAAGCTTCCGAAAAAGCGTAATTCGCATGCATTTAAGCAAAAAAAATTTTTGATCTCTTTGCAAGAAATCAATTTTTTGGTCGAAACACAATTTTGCCCAATTTTACTCAAAAGGCGTTTATTCCTAATAAGTAAGTATTGAAAGGAGTTTCAAATGCGAAGAAGCTTCCGAAAAAGCGTAATTCGCATGCATTTAAGCAAAAAAAATTTTTGACCAATTTTTTTGGAAAGAGGTACCTCTTTGCAAAAAATCTATTTTTTGGTCGAAACACAATTTTGCCCAATTTTACTCAAAAGGCGTTTATTCTTAATAAGTAAGTATTGAAAGGAGTTTCAAATGCGAAGAAGCTTCCGAAAAAGCGCAATTCGCATGCATTTAAGCAAAAAAAATTTTTGACCAATTTCTTTGCAAAAAATCAATTTTTTGGTCGAAACACAATTTTGCCCAATTTCACTCAAAAGGCGTTTATTCCTAATAAGTAAGTATTGAAAGGAGTTTCAAATGCGAAGAAGCTTCCGAAAAAGCGTAGTTCGCTTGCATTTAAGCAAAAAAAATTTTTGACCAATTTTTTTGGAAAGAGGTACCTCTTTGCAAAAAATCAATTTTTTGGTCGAAACACAATTTTGCCCAATTTTACTCAAAAGGCGTTTATTCCTAATAAGTAAGTATTGAAAGGAGTTTCAAATGCGAAGAAGCTTCCGAAAAAGCGTAATTCGCATGCATTTAAGCAAAAAAAATTTTTGACCAATTTTTTTGGAAAGAGGTACCTCTTTGCAAAAAATCAATTTTTTGGTCGAAACACAATTTTGCCCAATTTTACTCAAAAGGCGTTTATTCCTAATAAGTAAGTATTGAAAGGAGTTTCAAATGCGAAGAAGCTTCCGAAAAAGCGTAATTCGCATGCATTTAAGCAAAAAAAATTTTTGACCAATTTTTTTGGAAAGAGGTACCTCTTTGCAAAAAATCAATTTTTTGGTCGAAACACAATTTTGCCCAATTTTACTCATTAAGGCGTTTATTCTTAATAAGTAAGTATTGAAAGGAGTTTCAAATGCGAAGAAGCTTCCGAAAAAGCGTAATTCGCATGCATTTAAGCAAAAAAAATTTTTGACCAATTTTTTTGGAAAGAGGTACCTCTTTGCAAAAAATAAATTTTTTGGTCGAAACACAATTTTGCCCAATTTTACTCAAAAGGCGTTTATTCCTAATAAGTAAGTATTGAAAGGAGTTTCAAATGCGAAGAAGCTTCCGAAAAAGCGTAATTCGCATGCATTTAAGCAAAAAAAATTTTTGACCAATTTTTTTGGAAAGAGGTACCTCTTTGCAAAAAATCAATTTTTTGGTCGAAACACAATTTTGCCCAATTTTACTCAAAAGGCGTTTATTCCTAATAAGTAAGTATTGAAAGGAGTTTCAAATGCGAAGAAGCTTCCGAAAAAGCGTAATTCGCATGCATTTAAGCAAAAAAAATTTTTGACCAATTTTTTTGGAAAAAAATCAATTTTTTGGTCGAAACACAATTTTGCCCAATTTTACTCAAAAGGCGTTTATTCCTAATAAGTTAGTATTGAAAGGAGTTTCAAATGCGAAGAAGCTTCCGAAAAAGCGTAATTCGCATGCATTTAAGCAAAAAAAATTTTTGACCAATTTTTTTGGAAAGGGGTACCTCTTTGCAAAAAATCAATTTTTTGGTCGAAACACAATTTTGCCCAATTTTACTCATTAAGGCGTTTATTCTTAATAAGTAAGTATTGAAAGGAGTTTCAAATGCGAAGAAGCTTCCGAAAAAGCGTAATTCGCATGCATTTAAGCAAAAAAAATTTTTGACCAATTTTTTTGGAAAGAGGTACCTCTTTGCAAAAAATCAATTTTTTGGTCGAAACACAATTTTGCCCAATTTTACTCAAAAGGCGTTTATTCCTAATAAGTAAGTATTGAAAGGAGTTTCAAATGCGAAGAAGCTTCCGAAAAAGCGTAATTCGCATGCATTTAAGCAAAAAAAATTTTTGACCAATTTTTTTGGAAAAAAATCAATTTTTTGGTCGAAACACAATTTTGCCCAATTTTACTCAAAAGGCGTTTATTCCTAATAAGTTAGTATTGAAAGGAGTTTCAAATGCGAAGAAGCTTCCGAAAAAGCGTAATTCGCATGCATTTAAGCAAAAAAAATTTTTGACCAATTTTTTTGGAAAGAGGTACCTCTTTGCAAAAAATCAATTTTTTGGTCGAAACACAATTTTGCCCAATTTTACTCAAAAGGCGTTTATTCCTAATAAGTAAGTATTGAAAGGAGTTTCAAATGCGAAGAAGCTTCCGAAAAAGCGTAATTCGCATGCATTTAAGCAAAAAAAATTTTTGACCAATTTTTTTGGAAAAAAATCAATTTTTTGGTCGAAACACAATTTTGCCCAATTTTACTCAAAAGGCGTTTATTCCTAATAAGTTAGTATTGAAAGGAGTTTCAAATGCGAAGAAGCTTCCGAAAAAGCGTAATTCGCATGCATTTAAGCAAAAAAAATTTTTGACCAATTTTTTTGGAAAAAAATCAATTTTTTGGTCGAAACACAATTTTGCCCAATTTTACTCAAAAGGCGTTTATTCCTAATAAGTTAGTATTGAAAGGAGTTTCAAATGCGAAGAAGCTTCCGAAAAAGCGTAATTCGCATGCATTTAAGCAAAAAAAATTTTTGACCAATTTTTTTGGAAAGAGGTACCTCTTTGCAAAAAATCAATTTTTTGGTCGAAACACAATTTTGCCCAATTTTACTCAAAAGGCGTTTATTCCTAATAAGTAAGTATTGAAAGGAGTTTCAAATGCGAAGAAGCTTCCGAAAAAGCGTAAGCCGCATGCATTTAAGCAAAAAAATCAAAAATCAATTTTTTCTAACACAAGTAACGAAACCCCTTAACGAGATCAAAATAAATCTTTGTTTCCTGTCGCTTTTCAAGCTAGCTTAAAAGTGCTAACTACTTTCTTATCGAGAGATTAAAAAAACAGGATTTCACAATTGGTTTCAACGCTAAAAACTAACATTTGCTAAAAGCAAGTCAATGTAGAAATACTTTTGAAATCAACTAAAAAGGGGGTCTTTCGATGCTTTCATATTATAATTTAACTTACATGTGCCCAATGAGAAGCGTACGCCTCCTAAGAACTCATTACTAGCTAAGCGATCATGATCCCAGACTGTTAATTCTAAAGCTCTTTCAGATAAATCTTCCAAGGAAACATCCTCATAAATGAATGTATAGTTCCAGCTAGGATTTGTAGATCGTTTAACGATTGGTGTTTTTTGTTTCGAACTCCGTGTACGATCAGGTAACAAGTAACTGTTGTAAAAAAATATTACGGTAATTTTTTGTTAAAAAAGAATTGATAATAAAACTTGCCTTTTACAAAAAGCATCGCACGAGCCATTTGGCTTGATGGGGGTCAAATGTTTGGCCTCCTTAACCAACACATGCAATTGACCGCCCTTCGCTGAGCGATCGGTTTTCGAACTAGCCACCGATTTAATACTGCCAAACTTCCGTAGGCCACCACCCGTAGCCAATGAAGCAGCACGCATAAATTTTGATTTGCTACCTTCGGGTGTGACATATTTTAGCCCCACCACTATATCTCCCCTATAAGTGGCCACTTCATCAAAAGGTTCGCTCTGTTTCAAAAGAATTGAATTTCGTTTACTCTTCTTTGAATTATAGACGTTTCCATAGGAGACAACTTACCCTTTCTTGCAACAAATACCACTGTGATTGTGGATCGTCAAACACTCTGCCCTGTAGATTGACATTCACTTCGCCCAAGAAGTCGTTGCGGCCGAACATATCCGAATGCCATACTGTCAGCCAGAGTGTGCGCGACTCTAAGTTAGAAATCGGCATATGGAAGCGCAAGACCTCATCGAATATGGGATTAAGTGTGTGTTTCTTAACTTTTGTTTTGCGTTTGCCGGCCTTTGACTTATCAGGTAGTAAATAAACCTGGTCGGAAGAAGAACACATAATTTTGGTAAATTTAAAGTGTGATCGTGCTTCTTCTAACTGCTACATTAACTTACCTTTACATATGGATCACTGCGATTGCGCTTTGCATCGACAGCTGCTAAATCTTTACATCTAACCACATGTATTTCTAATGCTCCCAATTTGTAATTGTACTGCATACCAAATTCCACCTGACCCTTGACCACAACTGTACCATAACGGCCCTCACCTGCGCCAGAATATACGCTGGCCATTGAATCGGAACGCGGCTGTTAAATAAAAAGAAAGTTCAACATGAAATCATTAACTCACTTTACGATTTTAAGTAATTTGTTTATTGTCTGTATTGAAATATTTTTAAATTAATATAACCAAAAATGATTCATTTTACGTTTTTAAAACCAAAAAAGCATGTAAATAATTTGTACAAAAACTATATTTTGCCAAAATTAAAATTAATTAAGATTTACAGCCAAAAGCTTTAAGCTATTGTTTATCTGTAGGTTATTGTTTATGGCTTAGTTCAGAAAGACATGTCACTTATAATTGAAGGTTCAATAAATAATAATAAAAGTAAAAAAAAAATTATTTGTTTTCTTTTTCAACATAAAAAAGAGGATGGACTATATTTTATTAGTCTTTGGAATGGGAAAATAATGCTTTTCTACATTTTTTTTTTGGAGCATAGCCAGAGCCTTTAGAATTTCAAAAAATTTTCAACTTAATAGCATAACATACTTTTAGCATACACTTTTTAGTTCTTTTTCTAAATTAATTTTTTTTTGTAAAACAGAAGGATGGCTTCAGCCTTTAGTATTTCAAAGATATTCGAACTTAATAGCAAACAAACTTTTAGCATTTAAAGTTTAATTTTTTAGCAAAGAAACCCCTAATATTTTGCACTACCTTATTGTTAATTCAACTTATAATTGAAGATTCAATAAATAATAATCAAAATAATATAAAAAATTTTCCAAAAAAATGGACGGAATGAGAAAATAATTTTTTTCTAAGGATGGCCAAATGCTTTAAAATATTAAAGACTGCTTTTTACCCGCGATTTTGTCCGCGAAGACTGTGTGAAACTTCAGCTAATGTGTATGTTATGTCAATGATGTGTTTAACAGTTATTAGGTTAATAATTTCCTATAACAATTTTCGATTACCCTTGACCACTTAATACTATCATTTCCCAAAACAGACCCTATATTATTCCTCGGATTTCAAAATATCTCCATGACAAATTTCACCTAAATCGGTTTGAGCGTGAAAAGATAATAGACAGACAGAAACGCTTTCTTATTTATTATATTAGTAAGGAAAAATTGCAAGTGAAAAAGTGCAAGTCATTATAAAAAGTGCAAGTCATTATAAGAAATGCAAGTCATCATAAAAAGTACAAGTCATTATAAAAATGCAAGTCATTATAAAAAAATGCAAGTCATCATAAAAAGTGCAAGTCATCACAAAAAGTGCAAGTCATCATGAAAAGTGCAAGTCATTATAAAAAGTTCAAGTCATTATAAAATGAGCAAGTTGTCATTATATAAAATTGCAAGTCATTATAAAAAGTGCAAGTAATTATAAAAAGTGCAAGTCATCACAAAAAGTGCAAGTCATTATAAAATGTGCAAGTCATTATAAAATGTGCAAGTCATCATAAAAAGTGCAAGTTATTATAAAAAGTGCAAGTCATCACAAACAGTGCAAGTCATCACAAAAAGTGCAAGTCATCCTGAAAATTGCAAGTCATTATAAAAAGTGCAAGTCACTATAAAAATTGCAAGTCATTATAAGAAGTGCAATTTATTATAAAACGTGCAAGTCATTAAAAATAATACAAGTCATCATAAAAAGTGCAAGTCATTATAAAAAGTGCAAGTCATTATAAAATGTGCAAGTCATTATAAAATGTGCAAGTCATCATAAAAAGTGCAAGTCATTATAAAAAGTGCATGTTATTATAAAAAATGCAAGTCATTATAAAATGTGCAAGTCATTATAAAAAGTGCAAGTCATTATAAAAAGTGCAAGTCATTATAAAAAGTGCAAGTCATCATAAAATGTGCAAGTCATCATAAAAAGTGCAAGTTATTATAAAAAATGCAAGTCATTATAAAATGTGCAAGTCATTATAAAAAGTGCAAGTCATTAGAAAAAGTGCAAGTCATTATAAAATGTGCAAGTCAGCATAAAAAATGCAATTCATTATGAAAAGGGCAAGTCATTATAAAAAGTGCAAGTCATTATAAAAAGTGCAAGTCAGCATTAAAAATGCAATTCATTATGAAAAGGGCAAGTCATTATAAAAAGTGCAAGTCATTATAAAAAGTGCAAGTCGTTATGACAAGCGCAGGTCATAATAAAATTTGTATAAATAAAAACTGTTAGTTCATTTCACTAAGCCAGCTAATATGTAAGTGGTGATGCATACGAGTACTGAAGATGAAAGTGTAGCGGCTTTCGAAAAATGCTTTCTGCTCTGCTGTGTAAGTTGGATAATTCAACTGATGTTGACTTTCCCTTTTACGTTGGAATATTCATCATGTCTTTCTGAATCTTTTATTTTTATATTTAAAAATAAAAGATTTTTGAATTCCTTTTCTGTTCGATTTATTCCAAAATTTTCTTTTTGTTATGTTTTTTTTTGTCTTTTTGTGAATAAAATTTAAAAATAACAGAGAATTAAAATTTTTATTTACTGGACTTAATTAATTTATGGTCAAATTTTATTAATCGTTTAAACGATTATTCGGTTAAAACAGAGAGTAAATTAATTGAACGCACTTTTAAATGCGTCTTAAATGCTGCTGAATGTTGTTGACCTTTGCCTATGACATTCTTTATGACTTAAATTCGCCGCGCTTTGACATTAGAAAAGTGACTTGATATGTTCTTTTAAAGTTTATCTAGTGGCATTTGAAATGATTATTAATTTTAAATATACGAGTATATTTTTTAATAGATCCTCTCGATTTAAGGTTAAATAAATATCAAATTATTTCTGCGTAAATTTTTTGTTGGCCAACAAATGAGTTAATGTTTTTACGTTTGGCTTTAATCTTTTTCACTTTAAATAACATGCGAATATAAAACTATAAAAAAAAAATACTTACGCCTAGTGAACTGAAACTGCCACGATTTTGATGCATTGCCACCCAACGATCGATATCTTCATCGGACTGTGTGGGCCAATTGTCACTGGAGGCTGAGCCACGCGACTGTATGGGACTAGAGGTGGGGTCGTTAACATTGCGTTGACCCATGACGGGAGAGCGGCTTAGTTCCTCAGCGGCTACCTTGGCTTCCTCTGCAATATAGTAAAATACAAAAATATTAAAAATATTTTTAATGAATTGACTATAAGAGTATTATTTTTATTTTTATATTCAAGTGTTTTTTTTACAATTAATAGTATTTTCCGCATACGAACATTCATTTTATTTATTTTGTTGTTATTTTAAAAATAGAGATAAAAATATTTGTATAATTATTGTTTAATTAAAAATTATGGTTTAACACATGCATTTGTTTGTTTTGCGTTTCTCTCTCCACTTGTATTTATCTTTATCATTTTTCCACTTTAATGATTTGTTATTTCAACCCTGACTGAGTGGTTAATTACACTGATGCCAAGGAAAGTTAAGAATTACAATCAATAATTTTTTTTCCACAATTTCTATTTATAAAAATTCTTATTCAACAAGTGCATTAAATTATTATGTGTGCTTAGAGCTGGTTCACAAATAGCTGACAAATAACAAAAACCGCATAGTCAATAGCTTTGGCAATCAGCTTTCAATTTATGATGACAAATATGTAAGTACTTGAGGCGGCTAATTAAAATTAACACTGTACAGCAAAATAAAATAAAAATCTTAGGCTTGATTTTGGCAAAAGCAGTCAAAACATAATACTCGTAAAAGTCTGAATAAGTGAATGTGTTAAGGCTTTACAATTCTTTGAGTGTCATTTCGGGTTCGTCTTAAAAATCCATGCGATTCTAGTGTTCAAAACATTTCTGTAATTGTTACAAATATTTACTTATTTAGCAATTTTATTTTTAATTTATTTTTGTTATTCATGTTAGATCTTGGACTTAAGATGAATCCATCTGCAGGAGGCTTCTTTAGTTTGTCGGTGAGAGACACGAAAAAAAAATTCTAACAGATTTTCGAAAATTCCATTCCTACTTAAAAAGAAATATAAAAAATTCACTTCTAAGATTGACATTTCCTACAAAAATAATTGCTATGAAAAATCTTTTATAATCAAATAAAGGGAGCCTTAAAATTATCGCAAGATTTGAATTGAATAGAAAACATCGTCTTTAGTTTTTTTGAATGGTTGAGTTTTTACTATAAAGAACATAAAAATTGGATTAAGCAGGCAAATTTCCTACACGGCTTTGCATGCACATGCGCACCCGTTCGTGGAAATTTTCTCTGATCATTTTCCATAAATATGGCAGAAATTCATTGGTCACCGCTGGGTCAGTCTCAAAAAGTGCCTCCAGCCTAAAATTAAAATCAAACGAGGACAATTACATGTGGATACTCAGAACCCCAAAAGCGGCAAATTTTTGGCGGTTGAAAATGTCATCAAGATGAAAATGGGTTTCATCGCTTAGGATGATTTTACTTGAAAAATTAGCAGTCATTTGTTGATGTTCCATAAACCATTCAAGCAGCTCTCTTCGCTGTGGATGGTCATTCAGGTTTCGGTTGTTGTGTTAATTGAATTTTTTAGGCCTGGAGACACAGACAGGTCTTTAGTGATTATTCGCTATAGAAAACTGCTTCAAATTTTCAATTCTTGTCCACAATGCCAAATTGAGGTTCTTGGATTGTCACGGACACAGAGCAGTGCGTGAGGCTTTGACATGAACATTTGAACGGCTTGTTTTTGTACGAAAAGTGTGTGTTTGGTGTCTCCAACGGCTACAGTCTAACTGAATTTTGCAATTAATCTCTTCACAGTTCACGTTTTGAAATATTCAGTTTTCTTTTGAAATATTTACCCTTATTCTGTAACTGTTTCTTGGTGTCACGTCAAGATAACATCCAAAATAGGGTGAATACATTCCGGTTGTGGGCAACTACTGATTAATGCTGAAAGTCTCTGACTATTCTCCAAGCCTTAGAAAATAGTAGGAGACTGTTAAAAGTAATTTGATGCTGAGGAAGAAGTGTTGAAGACGTTTTCGTTTTGACATTGTCTTGACGTGATGTTGACAACTAATTACCGAACAAGGTGGATTGTTTAATAGTCTGTGTTCATACGAGTCATGTTTTACTGACATGATTGCGACTTTGTAGGCGAGAGGGGAGAAGGGAAAAGTCACGAGTACTTATGCGCATGTACTGTCAGTACGTTTTGCTTTCTCATTCGTAAAGCACACAACCATATGTACATGAATACAACTATATGTACATGTCGTCAACAAGACATGAATTGTGTGAACACGAATGCAAGTTCAAAGAAGAAAAAGTAAGAATCTTGTCAATAAGACATGACTAGTATGAACACAGGCATAATGAAAACACATTGTTGTATCATGTAACGCTACATTTTTACTAATTCTAAACTGTCAGCTGTCGAATTGTTTTTTTTTTTTTGCCAACACTATAGTGCCCAATTAGCGACAAATTCAAATCTTGCGTTAATTTTGGCAATTGAAAATGCGAGAAATAAATTTAAAAAATGTATATATCAAAAAATCTGGGGCCAAATTACCGCATTCGATATCGATCGAAATTTCTATACAATTTAAATACAAATTTCGTTCGATATCGAATGCCATAATTTGCCTCCTGAAGTTTTTTAATTTGAAAATTATTGGAGTTAGAGTCGATTAGTTTTGGAGAAAAGTTAGATTTTGTTGTATAGTGTAATTGATGCAATTAAATATGCAATTACAACCTGCCGGAATTGTTGTTGACCCACTTAATTTAGATAATTATCAAACTAAACAATCGAAAATTATTACTTTTAACAAATTATTTTCATAATTAGTTGATCGCATAGTGTTGATTTGCTGCAAATTGAAATGTTGATATAAGAGAAACGTGCATAGAACAACTATTTATTTAATTTTTCAGTATTCAGGGATGATAAAAAATAATTCTACAATTTTTTAACGCATAAGTTGATATCGATTTGATAATTACTAAGAATTATGATCCATTTCAATCACATGTGATCTTCTCACTCAATAAATGCCTGCGCTGTGAATATTTTGTTAATAATTTTTTCCTTTTCGATATGACTTCGGGTTCGCAGAAAAGTAGTCCAAAAAAATGGAGCTTCTTGCAATGACAACCCTATGAAAAAAACATTAAGAGATGAGCCAGATTTGCACTACTTCCGGTTCACAAGTTAGGGATCTTATTAACCTGCCTTAAAAGTTTTCTTCGTACTCGGACAGCATGCTTTTGAAAAAAATCAATGAGTGTTCGAACTCACGGGCGATGTGTTAACACCTTTTTGTTTATTTATTTTATATTAAACCCACAAAAAACAAAGAGAATGCAAAGCAACAGACAAATGTACATACATACATTGTTATGTTTGTACATAAGCTACATACGTTGCTGTCTTGCTATCTCATTTTTATATATGTACGTATAACCACGTCACTATTCTCTTTGCTATGCATAAGACAAAACCGAAGATCAACATAAAACACTTTTTTAATATTACTCCAAATTAATACTCCGAATTAAAACACTTAAATCTCCGCTCGCCGATATCGGATCGCCTTAATTTTTGGCCTAAACTCTTCGTCGAAACCCGCACTAGCGTTTTAATCCAAAAATTAATAAAATCGGCTATGAATTTCCGGAGAAAATCGCGTGGGAAAATTATATGAAAATCGCCCAATAATCACTTTCAATACCGACTGCCAAGCAACAATAACAAACAAACAAACTCTTACACTTGCGTATGTATTGAAACTGATAGTTTACTGCCCTGGAGGCGCGCGTATAGATGTGAACACATCAAAAGGAATAAAATAAGATATATTCAAAAGTAACTACAGACTGATGGCGTTTTATTTTCTATAAACATTTAATACATTTTTAAATTGAATTAAGATTTATAGGCTAATTGTTCGAAATGTTTTGTTTTTTAAATTCAGAAAGACATGATAAATATAACAAAGGCACAAAGGAAAGTCAACATCAGTTTTTAGTTATTCAACTTATACAGCAGAGCAGAACAGCTGTTTTCGAAAGCCGCAACGCTTTCATCATCAGTGCCCTAGTGTATTGTGTTTGTCACAACATTTTTCAGTATTTTTGTTTTCCTAAAAATTTATTTTCTTACGGGATGGTAGACAAATTCCTAATAAATTCACTATTTTAAAAAAAAAATCTAATATTTCTATGAAAAGTGCAAAATATATTGAATTTTTTTTAGAAAAGAACACAACAAGGAAAGGTATTAAGCTCTTTGCTTAAACGCAATTTTCCCACATGAATTTAAACTAAAGATCTGGGAACAGTTCTTAAAAGAAAAAAAAAACTCTTTAATATGTTTAAACGATGGTAAAGCAAACGACAAAATTATAGATCTATATGTAATAAAATAGTACTCTGGCGCTACCTCCTCGTATTACCACAAAATCATTTATTGCATCATCCTGAACTTCGTCTGATTTGTCTATGGTTGGACTTGTCAAGAGCTGTTGTAGTGATGGCCTACTACGTATCACGCTGCAACGTGAGCTATTTACTGATGTCGAGGCGGTAGTGTTGGCTACTGTGCCTATTTTGATCATGACAAAATCATCTATGTCAGTGTCCTCTTCTAAAGTTTCTAAGAAACGATCGGAGTTCGAACGTAAACTATCGTCCCAAGTCCAGGCACGACGCGACCTATTGCCGGAGTCGTTGGAGGAAAAATGCTGACTGTGACGCCGTTGCAGTGCAGTGGCATTTGTATTAGTGTTGCGGGGGCGTGGAGGCATGCCGGCAAAAGAGACTCTATTATTAAAACTTGGATTAGTGGGAGTGGCGGTGGTGCTTAAATTAGACGATTCTAAGTTAATCATTTGAGTGGGTGTAGTTGGTTGAGAATTGTTGCAAGTAGTGGTGGGTGTAGTTGTTGTAAAGTTTGTTGCATGTGATGTCATACTTATTGTGGGCAATTGTCGTTTACAATTCTTGTCTGCGGCCTTTGTTGTGTCTAACAATGCTTTCCTTCTACTTCTCTCCTCCTCTTCTTGCTGTGCCTCGCGCGCATCTCTTAGCTGCAGCTCGCAAATGTAGGCATTGAATTTAGCATCGATGTCATCATCTTCGTCGGAATTGTATTGATATGACGCAGAACGTTTGCAACATGACAGTTTTTTTCTTAATTGTCGCCAGCATGATATTTTTTTGTATCGCAGACGCCAACTTTTATTTGGTTTTCTATGGCGTCCATAACGTTGCCACCACAAGTATGGCCATTTACGTTTATGGCTGGCTTTAATGGATTGTGTTGAGGCACAACTGCTTGTGCGCATGCGATCTAACGAGGCATAATTAATATTATTGCCACCACCAGCACTGCCATTATAGGCTGCTGCTGTGTGTGTTGTGCTAGATGACGTCGTTGGAGTTGGTGTTGCTGTTGCTTTTGTGCTATTGCTAGCTCTGGTTTTTAATTGTTGTTGCTGCTTTGATTTCTTTGTTGTTGCTGATGTTGTTGTTGTTGGCATTAAACATGTATTACCACCAGCTT
Organism: Linnaemya tessellans; assembly: GCA_951800035.1. NCBI lineage: Eukaryota > Metazoa > Arthropoda > Insecta > Diptera > Tachinidae > Linnaemya > Linnaemya tessellans. The sequence continues at coordinate 150,565,472 of OX637532.1, forward strand.
TCGATTTCGTTGGACTGGCTTGAGCAGCAGCAGTCTTGTTATAATTGTGCACAATTGGTTCAAATTGGCTTTTTTTATTGTTTTTCGTTTTCATTTGAAATTTCGATTTTTTATTGAGTTTCGTATGTGACATTTCGTCATTTCCGTCATGCTGGTAATCGAAGCCGTTGTTATCACCGGTATCGAATGGATTGTATGTTTTAACGTTTTTCATTTGTTTTGCTTTGTAATTCATTAATTTTGTCAGTTTTTTCATTGCTTTTTGAAATAATTGTGTGTTTCAGGTTGCTTTCGATTGTATTTCACTGTGTCTTTAAAAATTCTTTTATAATTTAATTGTTGTTTTAATTAAAATTTAATTGTAAATAAAAGTTTGTTGCTCCATGAATGTAGTGGGCATGAAGCAAGAATATAACCACAGCAAATATTAAAGCATTTAAAAGAGTTAAACTGCAAGAGTTTAGTGACTTAAATACAAACAGACATATATACACACATACCTACAAATAATTATATTAATGTCATTGTGTATTACAAACAGATTTTTGAGTTACAATTTGTTTGCAAATTTCTTAATATGGAACTATAAATTCTTGCTTCATAGAAATTGTTTAAGTATTTTTCCCCTCATTGAATATCATTCTGGAAAATCTAAATTAATTTTCTACTCAGTGCTTCGATTTAGATGCGTATCATTTGACATTTAGGAAGTGTCAAACAAATAAACTTTTGTTTTAAAAGGATGTGGTATTCCTTTAAAACTATTGAAAATTAAAATATCAGTTGAAAGAAAATTAATTAAAATCTCCCCAAGATTACATGCGGTAATTCGAACGCACGTGCTGTTAAATTCTGTAAAAACGGAGAATCGAGTCGGCTGCTTAATTATTTCGTGTTGGTGCACAAAAATAAAAAATTAAAAACAAAAACAACAAGGGAGAATGTTATATTCGACCGGATCGAATCTTAAATACCTCCAAATATTTGGTAAATAAAAAGTCTATTTTGTAGGGGTCACTGCGGGAGGGGCCGTGGGGGAGACATCTCAGCTTAAGGGGAAAAAAAATTTTTTTATAGGGTCATTAAGAAGAAAAAGTGGAGGGAGCTTCTCAGCTTCGTCATAAAAACTTTAAAATTTAATTTGTAAATATTTACACAATTTTCCGTGTATTGTTACTTAAACGCCCACTAAAGGAGGCGGGGTCCAAAACTGGATTTTTCTGATTCTCTGGCTGCAAGTTCAACGCTTTGGACCTTCTTGGACATACAAGTATATCATTTGCTTAACAAAATTACAAAAAAAAAACTTTAAAAATTATGTGGTTTTTTAGAGGTTGGTTTAGTTCTTCTTAGGGGAACTTTCTTCGCCCTGGCCCGATTCAGCCCACTTATGAACTTGACCTGTGCTATCCTTTAAAATATGTTTTTACAAAATTTTAAGGGTCTGGCTCTTTTCGTTTGGACTGAATCGTGGTTGCTACAGACGGATGGTAGGACGGACATGGCCAGATCGTCTTAAATTTCATCACTGATCAAGAATATATATACACTTTATGGGATATTTCGCTGCGTTACACACAGAATGCCAAGCCGAATATACCCTCCAATTCTTTTTTGGAGTGTATGAAAATATGACAAGTGGTCTACGAGACTAAACCATTTAGAGAGTGAGCTCTGCTTTAAACACAAATTAATTAATTAGATATTTTGTAATAGGTTGCCTGCCTGAAAACCATCGAATTTGCCAAATATATATTTCAAATATTGTAACCAAAGTCACCACCATAATTTGTGCACTTTAGCAATTATTTCGTAATTCCTTAGTTGCAAACATTTGATTAAAATATTTTAATTAAAATAAAATGCAATCATCGACTTTATCAAAGACTGAGGAGTTGTCTTAGCAGAGAAAACAAAATTACAGAAATAATATGAGGCAAATGATTGGGTAATAAAAATTGCAATATATTAACTGAGTTAATCTCTTCTTACGAAAATTATACTAGAAAAACAGAATTTAAAGTTGTTGTCATACGAGTAGAATAAAATTTATATTTTTAGTTTAACAAGAAATCTTTGGGGTTTTTGTTTTTGTCTTGGGCTTATTTTTAATTTCAGCCACAAAAAAAAAATTAAATAAATAAATATGTTTGAATGTCAAACAAGACCGACAGACAGACGTACAGCTAAGCGGCAAAAATTTTAGACATTGGCATTTGATACAACAATGACAGCCAGTAGCAGCTAAAAAGAAAACGTATTAAAACTACCAATAAAAAGAACTAAATTCAAATTAAAATGTTTAAAACAACATTAAAGAGAGAGAGAGAGAGAGATAAACAAACAAATTGACTATTTATTTTGAACGAAATTATCGTATATGCCATTGCCAAATTACTCATGGATGCAAAATTTGTTTAGAGCCACAAATCACTTGCTGAAATCTTATGTCGGCAACCACTAGAGTTGCAACGACAAACCTCAATGGATTTGTTCGTATGTGTGCTTGCGCTAGATTTTTCCTTTGCGAGCGAACTCATCGTATGTGCTAAACAAACTTTTTCTGCAGTGAAGACTGTTGTTTCATATTTTGAAATTTAATTTCAAAATCATAAAATAATTCCATTTATTATGAATGACACTGACGACATCTTGGTTAAGTGAGAGCAAAATATATCACCTGTCTGCTTCTTGTGGACACCAGTCGGCTTATATTCAGCCTTATTGTGTTTGGCGTTTTACGCCTTCAAATTCGTAAAATTGTAATAGCTTAAAGACAAAAAGTTGAAATTTTCTTTAATCTATAACAAAATATCGAATCTGAAGGCGTAAAACGCCAAACACAATAAGACTGATTATTAATATGCTCTATAAAATTGAATTTTAAAAAAAGGTTTACAACTGTAGTCGACACAGAGGAGACAAGCGATCATTTTTTGCTGTCGTGTTAACGTGATGTTGACATTGCCATTAATTGTTAATTTTTTCAACGGGCATAAGTTCGAATCTGCATAAGAAAGTTCGACTAATAAAAATTCATACATAATTCATTGCCATTAATTATAGGGCAGAATATTTCAGATTTCTAAAAAATCTTAGTTTTTAATTTTCCTTATTCTGTGGTTGTTACAAGCGCTCCTCAATTAAAAAGCCAAGCTTAAAAAAGGCGATGCATAAAGTATGACGGATTCTATGTGTCTCAGCCTTTAGGGGCGGATATTTCTACAGGCCAGTAGAGCTCTTTGAATTAATTTATAAATACAACATTTTCATAACATATGACAATTTCCCACAAAAGAGTCCCATTGATTATATATAAAATATTCGTATGAATACATACAACATGACATTGAAGCGTTTTATTAATATTTCTGCAAGCGAGTGTTTAAAAGTTTTTGTATGTTTGTTGATATCAAATATTTTGCTTAAAAGTTTTAATTAAAAAATTCAGCATACTGACACACATCGAAGCAAAGAAAATAAAACTGACTTTGCAAATGGAAGACAAAAAAGTATTACGTTGGCTGTACTCCTAACGCAAGTAATCGTACGTACAGTTGCATATTTTTAATAAATGTTGTAGCAGCGGGCGACATCACAACTGGCTTTGATTTTAAAAAGTGTTTTTGCATAGACTTATGACAAGTTTCCCATTAATCGTACAAAAGGATTTTTCAATTTATAAAATAGAATCCTAAAAAGGAAAACTTAAAACAGTTTTAGTAGCTATTTTCCTCTCACTTCAAGAAATTAAAAGTTCAATTTGACTACAATAAAATTATGTAAAACTTACTAAACAATTCCAAGCAACTCCAAACTAAATGTTACACTAGCTCTTATTAGGACATTCGATTTCTTGAATATGCTGGTACATCTATTCCGAAGGCTCTTACATATTTTTAAGACACTTTATTCTTGCATTAATTTTTAATACTTTACTGTCGACTCCTAAAGCACCAAAAATTCTTTGTTAAAATATCTACTTTTGATAGCATCTATCTGCACCGTGTGTGTTCTCACTAGCAGCAATCAATCAACAACTTTTACAAATACAGCAATATAATTTTGCAGACAAGCAACTGTTTCAAATCAACTTTTAAAGACCTCTAGACACAATCAAATTGCATGCTGTCAAGCTTTTGCACATATGCTTGACATCAAACATACCAAATATCTAAATTGATTTTCTATCAAACGTCGCCGGAATCCCACTAGTATTTTTACTCATACCATAAGAATGCTTGTCCAAGTTTTATAAATTTATTTACAAAAGTTAAAAAGAAAATATTTTTATCTAAAGAAATACATTTCTGAATTACACGGAATATTTTTTCCATTCGAAAAATTCGCATGTACGTTTATTTTTATTTTTTTAAATTTTTTTTATAATATAGGATCATTTCCAAAAATAAAAACCACGGCTCAGCGGTTTAAGTATGAAAAGGTGACAGACAGACGGAGCTACTTTCATATTTATTATATTAGTAAGGAAAAAATTGCAAGTCATTATAAAAAGTGCAAATCATTATAAAAAGTGGAAGTCAATATATAAAAGTGCAAGTCATTATAAAAAGTGCAAGTCACCATAAAAAGTTCAAGTCATTATATAAAAGTGCAAGTCACTATAAAAAGTGCAAGTCATTATAAAAAGTGCAAGTCATAATAAAATGTGCAAGTTATCATAAAAAGCGCAAGTCATTATATAAAAGTGCAAGTCATTATAAAATATGCAGTTCATTATGAAAAGTGCAAGTCATCATAAAAAGTTCAAGTCATTATGAAAAGTGCAAGTCATCATAAAAAGTGCACGTCATTATAAAAAGTGCAAGTCATCATAAAAAGTGCAAGTCATCATAAAAAGTTCAAGTCATTATATAAAAGTGCAAGTCACTATAAAAAGTGCAAGTCATTATAATAAGTGCAAGTCATTATAAAAAAGTGCAAGTCATCATAATAAGTGCAACTCATTATGAAAAGTGCAAGTCATCATAAAAAGTGCAAGTCATTATAAAAAGTGCAAGTCATCATAATAAGTGCAAGTCATTATGAAAAGTGCAAGTCATCATAAAAAGTGCAAGTCATTATAAAAAGTGCAAGTCATTATGAAAAGTGCAAGTCATCATAAAAAGTGAAAGTCATTATAAAAAGTGCAACTCATCATAAAAAGTGCAAGTCATAATAAAAAGTGCAAGTCATTATAAAAAGTGCGAATCATTATGAAAAGTAACAAGTCATTATAAAAAGTGCAAGTCATTATGAAAAGTGTAAGACATTGTTAAGTCAACTGTATCCAATTTGTGCATACAAATTTAGTAGAAAGGAGCGGAGAGTATTGAGAGGAAAAATTAAGATGGGTGGGCGGCTAATGTTTGCTACATGGAAGACGAAGGAAGATCATTTTAAGCAATTATTTAATTGAGTAAATGTTTTTGTTTGTTTGTAGTCTTTGCTATGGGATACAAAAAAAGTAATAAAAGGAAATTTTTTACTTGAATTTCTAATAATTTCTTCTAGTAATCTTTTAGTAAAAAATTCCAATAATTGATGAGTAATTTTTTTTTGTCTAGGTAATATGATTAATTTTAGGACATTTGAATCTGCAGTGCACAACCTGTAACGTTTATAGGCCAACAAATAATTTTACAGCAGTTTTCAAGTGTTAACTCGGGGCATTTATGAAAAATTTATGAATTACACTTTTAACAAGAAACTCTGAAATTTCATTCCTAAAGAGCTTTCTTGGTGGGAAAAATTATAAATTTCTTAAAACGTGTTATCACCACAACGAATCTTTTTATCGTTTTACAAAAGTGCTACAGAGTAAAAACAATTGACAGGCAGACAGAAATCAGCAAGAAAAGCTTTTTAACATTATCTATAGCAAATCTATGGCGACTGCCTCAAACTGATAATCTAACAATTTTTATAATTTTAAACGATTTTCAGGCTGCTGGCAGCATACGCCTGGAATATTCAAAACAACTTACGTAACTGGCAATACTGGAAATCGCGGGTACTCTGGGTTAGCAAAATTTCCATTGACTGTTACGTGAGGTACCGCACTATCGAACATGAGTGACAGTTTTGCTGAAATGTTGTCTGCTCAATAGTGTGACCATTAATTTTTATCAGTCAGCAGTCAACCACAGAAAATGTTGCGGTTAAATGACAGTCAGCGGTCACATTCGTTTTTGAGTGACAGTGTGTACCAAAAAGCAAATTCTAAAATAGTTTTAGGAAGTCCACTGGTTCTGAGTCATTTTTTTCTCTCAAAAGATTAACATGTAAATATACTTTTAGGGCAGGTTCGAAGCACTTCGTTTATTCAATTTTTGTCTTTTCTGTGTTTTCTTTTAAAGTTCTTTTTATCTTGACTAAGTGTAGCACATGATTGATGATCTGGTAAGGCAAAAACATTATTCAAAGCTGGTGACTTTTTGACTGTCACTCAAGTTCGACAGTGTGTACCTCATTTTGCATTGAGAATTACTTTGTAAAAGAAAATAGCAATTTCTTTTACATAAATTAAATATATCAATTTTAGTGGCGTTATGAAAACACCATCTTTTCTGTCAAACATCTTCAGCACTACGTGGTACATTTAAAATTTAAAATTCACACATACAGAGTTATCACACCTTTATGGTTGACAAGTGACAGGCAGAAAATAAAATAAAATAAATAAAATGAAATAAAGCAAAACAAACGTTTTGTGTTTGGTAGAGATGATAGAAACGTATAAACAGCTTTTAAATTTGTGTAAAATAAAACTACAGAAATAGCAAAGAAAATAAAAATAGAAAAAAATGCCATTATAAATAAGTAGTTTAGCTCTGCAGCATTTTTTCTCATCAGATTTTCCTAAGACGTTTACAGAGATGGGATGTTCAGCACTATTGTATTTTTTTCAAACTTTTGCTTTTAAAACAACATTTTCCAATCTTTGTGCGATAAAGGAAATTTTTGCAAGTTTCGAAAAATCTTATATAATCTAAATGTAGTTAGATTTATTTTTTACTCCAAATGCCATTAACGTTTATGGGAAATATTATAGTTATTCAATTTTGCTAAGAAGGGGTTTAATATATCTTTTTTTTTAAATATAATTCAAGAAAAAATAACTTAATTTAATTAAGATTAATAGGCTAATTGTTCGAAATTTTGTTTTTGTTTTAATTCAGAGAGACATGATATATATTCTAAGGCACAATACACAACAGAGCAGAACAGCTGTTTTCGAAAGCCGCTACACTTTCATCAGTAGTACTCACATGTATTTTTGTTTGCCATCACTTAGTAATTGTTTTTTTTTTTAGGAATAGGACCTGCGCTCAGTGGATGTCCTCCATATATATGCAATGCATTGCACCGTAAGTGGGAAGGAGGGGATAGTATTGAGGGACAGCTGAAGGAAGATGAGAAGACAGAGAATTTTTTGTAGCAATTTGAAGCTTTTTACTTCGCCGGCTAATTACTTGCTACATGTCCGACGAGGGAGGGCGCTATTCCTCTGCTCTTTAGTACAAGATTGTGTCAGTAGCTGCCAGTTATGTTCAGTGATCAGCGGAGTCAAACTCAGGACCCTCCGCTTCATCTCGTGTTAACTACTTTGGCTTAGCATTCAAAATTATACTTCGGTTTGGAGTTCAAATGCATTTTAAAGTTTCTAGTTTCCATGGCTGGAGTTTTTCAAATGACTACATTTGCAAGCGAAATTGCAGCATTTAACTCTATAGTGTGTCTACATATTTGTTAATTAAAAATTGTTTTTTATAAAAAAAAAACCATTTTGCCACAGTAAAACACAATTATGACAAACTTCAAATGTGAAGATATATGAGCGCTCTCTGTGTATATAATCAGAGCTCCGAAATCTTCGCTCGAATTCGAGTAGAAAGTGAAACTCGCTCGAATTCGAGCGCGAGTACTCCTGCGAGTGAAAAAAAAATAGCGAGTGTACTCTATTTTTCTATGCCACTCGAATAAGAGCATATATGCTTTGCTCGATTTCGAGTGCGATTAAAATACGCTCGAAATCGAGCACATTATACTCTTGCCGAGTACTCTTTCAGTCTTCCTCATACAGGGGAATAATAGAAACTGTTCGTTTCTGCCGATTTGCAAGCATAGTATTATTTATGTCTTTATTGTTCATTATAATATAGGAAATATAAGTAAACTTTTAAAAATATAACAAAACTTTTTTTATAAAACCAACTAATTGCTCCGCACACGCGCACTGTATGGAAAGACTGAAAGAGTACACAAAAACCACACGCACACACAAGTCAGCAAAGACAAACAGTTTCTATTTTTCCACTTTATTTTACTCTTAAGAGTAAATTCTCACTCTATTTCGAAGATTTTTACTCCCCCTCTCACTTTTTAAAAAGGAGTACTCGCGAGTACTCCCACCTAGTGGAGAGTAAACTTTTTGTAACACTCGTAATCTTCGAGTACTCTTCTTCGCGAGTATTTTTCACTCGCGAATAAAATCGAGTAAATCTGAGCTCTGATTATAATCGACAATAATGAAGCTTGGGATATTCCTCTGAAGTGTTCAACTGTTTATTAACCTACAGGGAAAGCAAAATTAAATTTTCAGCTAGGACATTTTATGAATATATAAAAAATAGTTTTAAATTCTTTAAAAAATAAACTAATTTACGCATTAAAAAGAATAACATGGACTTAAAGTTTTATTTAGGAGCAATATTAATTAGAGTAGATGATTTAACGGAAGCAAATAAAAGGCCTAATTTATAAAGACAAAATTTCTGATTTATAATAGCTTAATAAAAGAAATTTTCATAAAAAAATTATTAATCAATATCTTTTTTATAAATTACAATAAAAGTGTTTAATGATTTTTTCTATAAATTTCTTAAAACACAATATCTATAATATAAGTTCAGCAAGTTTAAATTTCTGAAATAGTTTTAACTCTCAAGTTAAGCTGAAAGCTGTCAAATATTAAAAGTTTTTTCCATAAAAAAAAATTTATATTGATATGAAAAGATTAAAATTTGAAAATGAGTTCGTCATAACTGAATGCTACTGCCGTATTATTATATCAACGTAGTAATACTTTTTTAAACGACTGTAAGTTTATTGTGCGATGATGATTTCTTAAGCATTTTTGCGAATTAAGAAATTCAACTCTAGCAAACGCATTTTAAAACAAAATTGGGGCTAATTAAAAACCAAATACATATTCCTACAGAGAGAATTAAAAATTTATGAAAAATATCAAGAAGCAAGTTAAACAAACGTTTTTGTTTGCTGGTGTCAACTGAAGTTGAGTTTTAATTTACCATAATTTTTTTTTTTTTTAGCTGAAAATAGTGTGGCGTATATTTTAATGCCTTCTCCCAGAACATTTTCTGTTTGCTCTCTTAATCTTGAACTTGTGTTTGTTGGCTAAATAAATTATAACTTTTGTCGCTAGACAGATGAAAATGATGACCTCAGGGAAGGAAGACTAAGAGATAAAAAAACTTCTATATTTTTATGTGGAATTTTTAAGTAGGAGTTAAGTAAACGCGTTCGTATGATATGGGCTGTTTGATACGGCGCGATTAATATTAAACAAGTGCTTGTGCATATTTCAGCAGAAGTAAGTCATCAAGTAATCTAATTTAAATATGTAAGTGTGTATGTATATCCGTATAACGTGCAATAAATGGCGCATAAGACAGGCGGCTAACGTAGAATGAATTTATGATAATTGGAATTTTATCTGATGTTTATGAATAATTAACGTGCAACCTGTTATTTACATACGAGTACAAATTTAAACAAAATATGTGTCAATTATGATTAAAGCGCTCCTGTGGTGTAATACTGCTGCCGATGTCGATGTTGTCTACTTGTAATGTTGCTGTTGTTAATGTCTATGCCAAGTTTCGTGACAAAATAACAACAACAATTTAAAAAAAAATTATATAAACTGATACAGCAGTTCTTACACTCTAATGAATTCCCTTGATTGCGTTTGTTTTCCAATTTAATTGTTGATTAAAAAGGCCATTAATTTTACTAACGGTGTTCAATGTTTGTAGCAAATGGTATGGCAAAAGTAAAATTTATCAATAGTATGCTGTTTTTCGAAATACTCCTCTTTAGGGGGTCCCTAAAGTATATATATTATTGATCAGTGATGAAATCTAAGACGATCTGGGGCCAAATTACCGCATTCGATATCGATCGAAATTTCAATACATTTTAAATAGGAATTTCGATCGATATCGAATGCCGAATTTGCCCCATAGTCATGTCCTTCCGTTCGTCAGTAACGATTCAGTCCAAACGAAAAGAGCCAGACCTTTGAAATTTGATATAAATATATTATGAAGGATGGCACAGGTCAAGTTCGTAAATGGGCTGAATCGGGCCAGAGGGAAAAAAGTTCCTCTAATAAGAACTAAACCAACCTCTTAAAAACAACTTAATTTTTATTTTATTTTTTTTGCAATTTTGTTTAGCAAATGATATATTTTTATGTCAAAGAAGGTCCAAAGCATTGAACTTGTAGCCTGAAAATCAGAAAAAAACCATTTTTGGAACCCCGCTCGCTTAGTGGGCGTTGAAGTAACATATTACATGGAAAAAGAGTGTAAATATTTAACAAATTGTATATTTTAAGGCTACATTCCTTAACAAATAAACTTTGAGATGTTCTCTGACCTTCCACTGCGGCAACCTTCCCTCCCGCCCGCACCTCTTTGTCCTAAATTACGCTATAAACAAAAAAAATATTTTTTTTTTATATTAACTTCTTAGAAATGTCTCCCCCACAACCCCTCCCGGCGTGACCACTACAAAATAGAGTTTTTATTTATTAAATATTTGGAGGGTATTAAAGATTCGCTCAGGCCGAAAATGAAAATTTTGCTAAATAAACAATTAACACGATATGAAGACTTGCACATGTGTAAATCACACCGCATAAGTGAAACACAATTTTTAAAAAATTTTCATTGTGTTTTTCTTATAATTTGTTCTCTGAGGCTATCGCATATGTTGATTTATTTTCTAAAAAATAATGCTACATATTTTGCACTTTTTAATAAAAAATTTTAATCCCAAGACATTTGGAAATAGTGATTTGATTAGAAATTAATCCATCATCTCTTACGAAAAATTACTTTTATTTAAAAATTGCGCCCAATTTTTTTTTTATCTTGGACCAGCACTCAGGGGATGACCCCTATAGATGTAATTCATTGCGCCGGAACTGAAAACGAGGGGATGATATTGAGGGGACAGATTAGGAAATATGAGAAGATAGACAGTTGTTTTTGTAGCTATTTCAACGTTTTACTTCGCCGGCTAATTTTTGCTACAGGGCCGACGAAGGAGGGGGATGCTGTTGCTCTGCTTTTTAGTACATGATCGTGCCAGTCGCTGCCAATTATGTTCAGTGACCAGTGACTATGCCTTCATCATTGAAACAGGACTAGCAACAACTAGCACAGCCATGCACTACTAATGCTGATCAGAACAAAATATTTCATGACTCAGCGCGGGCTCGAACTCGCGACCCTCCGCTTCATAGTCTCGTGTTCTACTACTTCAGCCAACAGCACCCACAAATTGTAGTTTCTTAGGAAAATAGTGATAAAATGTTACATTTTTTTTCAGAAAAGAAATCACCGATAGAAATTTATGATGGATTGCCTTGCCTTTCAAAGTGGTTACGTTGTGCATGAAAAAGACAAATGAAATTGCTAAAATTTAATTTTTCATATAAATTTCGCTTTGGTGACGTGATTTACACAATTAAACTTAAATTTATTCTATTAAGAGCTTTTGTGTAAAACATTAATATAAAGTGCGTATGTATGTGTATAATTTCGAATAATTTTTGATGTTTTTTTTTGAATATTTTATTAAAGATTCACAGAATTAATATTGAAATTTCATAAAACAAGAATTTCTCCTTTTTTTTTTGCTTAAAATTCCCCATACGTTATAATGCAAATGAGATTTAAAAAATGTTTAATATTTGCTGTGGTAACTTTATACTCGCAAGTTAAACGATACGAATACCGTCTCCCTTCAGTTTTCTTTTCTACAGTTTGCTTGACAAAACATCACGTTTTATAGGCCGTAATAAATATTTTTTTCTTTTATATTTTAAAAATTTTTCTATATGCATGTACGAGTATATAAAAAGAAAGTAAAAGGGAAGAAATTTTTAAAAGAGACCTTTGAATAAAACACTTGATGGCTAAACGAAAAAAAAATATGATGAATGAAGGTAATAGGTTTTTTTCAAAGCATCTGTTTGTATTGCACAGCTACGAGGGTAACCAACTAATTGTTGTGACATTCAGGTCATTGCATTTTTTTTTATTTCTTACGGAAAAGTAAAACTTTTCTATTTAAAGTTTAATAACACTTTATAATATTGTTGGAAAGAGATGGTATAGATGCTGAAGTAGTAGGAGATCGAAAATCGGGGGGCAAATTCTGGCAATCGATTTCGACTGAAATTTGTATAAGAATTTTATGGAAATTTAGCTCGATATCGAATGCGGTAATTTGGCCCCAGCTTTTTTGTGGATCTCAGCTATTTGAAGTTTTGTTAATTGGACTTTAGAACACTATTTTACATTGACAATGAGTCCATGCTATGAGAGCCCTAATGGCACACATTTTGTTTTTCAAGTTTTTCAGTTATTAGGATAAATAACAAATTTTCAGTTTTGAAAGGCTGCCTAGTGTTTTGTGGCAATTTAAGAACCCCATGGCTAAAGTGACCATGAAAAATTATTTTCCATTAAAATTTGCCATTTTTTCAAATCAATGCAACGATAATAAATTTTCAAAAACTGATGAAATCTTAATAGCTGGCGGTTATTTTATGACAATTTCTAGGGGTTTTGAGAAAAACTCACTAAACTGTCGTATTACTTAATTAAGTATAAGATTCTTAATAGTTGTCCATCAGCCCGCGTCGATTTTACTTGGAAAACAGACCGGTTTCGGCAATGCGCCATCTTTAAGGATTTATTTTTCAGTAAAGTTGGATGTGCTTAGGATTTTAAAGCACTATCAGTGTAAAATTTTAAATTGCAAGAAAACGATACGAAAAAAATTGTTAAGATAAAATCATTTACAAACACATAAATAGTCCCTCGTATTTGTTGCTAAAATTTGTGATGACCGAATTTTTCCCAAAGGTTTCTGGTATAAATATTTTATGTTTATTAACTATTATTTTGAATATTTTAGCATAACAATCGATTTGAAAGAAATGCCATAAAAGAAAAAAAGACTTGAACACTTTCACTATTTATTTGCTGTTCAAGCAGCCAATCGATTTATTTATTTTTTTTCAGTTGAGTTGCAAACTCTCGTTCGCTGTTGTAAAGAAGCAAACCGACCGATATTTTATGTTGTAGATTTACTTGGAATTTATTGTTACTTTTTAAATATTTTACTTTTAAACATTTTTCGTACAATTAAAAATATGTATTAAAGCATGAAATTTTAATTAGTGATGTTACTTTGAAAGTATTTATTATTATTTTTTCATTTGTCGAAGAGTTATAAATACGAGAAATAGGGAAACATTTTATAAACCGTTTGGCAAGACGTTTTCATTCTAACTGATTCGTAATAATTTACTCAATAAAACTTATTTTTCTGCCGTACGATTTGGTTAAATTGATTAATTTAAATATTGACATGATCTTTGGTCGCTTTTTTTTTTAATTGCAAACAAGTAAAATTGTTTAGCCTTTTTTTAAAAGCTAAATGGAAACTTCAATGACCTACAGCAAATTAGCTAATAGATGTAAAATTATCAAGAGTCTTGAAAGTATTTCTGTGCACGCCATGCAACAAACTCTTAGTTATTTTTAACTAGATTTAAATTTTCCCCACTTTTCAAATGGCTAATTAGAAAATGTATAGGGTGCTTAAAAGCTGCCATGATGTTACTATTACTTCATTTTTATTAAAGCACATTTGTTTTGGTGTGCGTGTGCTTTTTTTTGTGTGTTTTACAAATTAATAATTTCTTGGACATTCTATCTTTTGTATGATTGTCAGAGAGTAGCAAAAGGTTAATTTAATAAAGATTCACATTCAGGAATAATATAAAATTTCTAAAAAAAAATACGATACAAAGAATTTTTATATTACAGCGTTCATTATTTTCCGCAGCGTCGAGTTTCACATGCGCTTTATTTGTTAAACAAAAAATTCTTTGAATTTTGTTTGAAATTAATTTCGTTAATAATTTTTGTGATTAACCATTATTGACATACACATACACACATACTTATAAATTTTAAACCATTTAAGTTTAACTCATCACGATTTGCTTAGGCAGTAGTAATAAATAGGAGTCAAAAAGCCGGATATGTATATTTGTCATATAAAATTTTGGAAATAACAATACAATTTTCATTGATAAAAAATCGATGTATTATATCAGTGTTCGAAAAAACATCCTACAGTACTTAGAGTACCGCACACATCCTTCTAGAACGGGTATTGATTTTTGTAGTGTTTGTGTATTTGTACACAATACCCTGCAGGAGGATAAGCATTAATTGTCTTTAAGCTACTGGTACGATTACTAGTATACCAAGCACTAGTTCAAAAGGTGATTGAACATATACAGAAAAGTACTAGCACTTCAAGTAGTTCATTTGTGGATTGATTTGAGTTGTTGAATTTCATACTACTTTTTGATCATGTTTTAAAGCGAATTGCTAATTTGCAATTTCATTTATTTCATTTTTAATTGTTACAGTTTTTAAACAAATTCAAATTTGAAACAAAGAATAGTATTAGAAGACTTTGTCACCTGCATGTCAGTTTATTTATTCGATAATTTATGTAATTAAGCCGCAGTTTTCTTGTGTGTTGAAAAAGTGAAATTTTAAAAAATAAATAATATTAAAAGCTAATTTTAAAATTTTTTAAACGTGGTTTTTTGTTAATATTTATGTTCATATGTAAAATCAGCGATCTTTTTTAAAATAATAAAAACTGATGTATATTGTATGTTCATTAGTGTTTGGTATATGGTGGAGTACCAAAAGTAACTGAAGTTGTACAAGCTGCTAGTGGATTGAGTGTGCCCTGAAGGAACTTTCCATTTCCTCTTATAAACTAAGAATTGATGAACCAAAAATTGCTTTTGAAGACAAACACTTAACAAATTTCATTGGGTTTAAAAAACCAATAAATTTAGGGATTTTTTTTATATATAAACCAGTTCTTAATGCAGAACTGATTGTACTAGTATCCGACTAGAAGAAATTATACTAGTACTCATCTAGTACTAATAGTACTAGTATCCCCATAGTTTCCATCTAGTACCAGCGGTACTAGTAATTTTCCAAACACACTCAATGTTAATTTGAACATTAACATGGTATAGGAAAGTTCACAGTTGGGAACTAGTACTGGTGATTTTTGTACTAGTGCAATACTAATTTGATACTAGTTCGATCTCCTGCAGAGTAAGAACACCATAACGTCGTTTTGTTGTTCGTCTTAAAGCCTACTGATTGCAGTAATTGTGTACGAAATACATCATATTTTTCCATATTTTTTTAATACTCATGCTAGCGTATACACTAAAAGAACGCTAAACGTATATTAAAAATAATGTACATGTACCGCACACAACGTAGAGTTCAGTTTAATCCCTAAAGTAACACTGTGACATGTTTTGATATTTGCGTTGAGTAGGTTAGGTAAAGTACTCGTTCTCTCGTTGTGTGGAAAGCATACAAACAGAATAACATTCTTTTTTCGTATGTGGCCTAAAAAACTCTATTGAAGTTTGTGTATTTTAATTTTATTTCATATAGAACCGTAAAGTAATTATGGGTGGCATTTACAATCAGTTTACTTGACTTGTAAACCGATTGTATTGCAATATTTTTGTGGAAAATATAATTTTAAGCAATATTTGAAAATATTTTCCAAATATTCAATTTTATTAAATATTTGTTTAGTTTCAAATCTTTATACAAAATCTTGAGCAAAGCATGAAAAGTATTGGGTATAAATGCCTCAAATGGAGGCAGCCAAAACGTGGTATTTTTATTTTTGCTGAAACGTATAGTAGCAGACCATATTTCCAGAAAGAACACTGACTAAAAAACAAAAGATTAATTATATAAAATAAATGAAAAAAAATTCCTATTATTACCTGCTGTTGACTGACAGTCAGATGTGCTTACTTATACATGTATGTGCAGTGAAGGTCATAAAATTAGCACATTTATTCTATGAGTAGAGCATTACTAAAAAAAACATTTTTTTTAAATGAAATTTATTTGTTGGTGGTCAAGTCTATATGCATTTCATTGGTGCTTTACCAAATCATCAGTAGACTTTAACCACAGTTTTGAAAAGTTAAAAAACTCTTATCTTATGCATATACTTCCGAAAACCATCTGAGAATTCACAATTTGTGAATTACAAACTAGTTTCAAATATCACAACAGAATAAGAATAGTAGACCTTGAAATAAATTATATTCGATATGAATCTATTGTGACAACAATATGTCAAATAAAAATTTCATACCATTTTTTTTATTTTAAATATATATTTTACAATTGTTAATTTTTTCAACGGGCTCAAGTTCAAATCTGCATGACTGCAAATAATTTTTTTAATATATTCTTAATAATCCAATCTTAATATAAATAAATAGAATTTGAACAAATTCATTTATTAATAAAGTAATAAAAAAAGTGATTTGCAGTCTAGCAGATTTGAACTTGAGCCCGTTGAAAAGATTAACAATTTACATAAGAAAGTTCGACTAATAAAATAGAAATTCATACATAATTTAAATTTTACAATAATTGCATGAATCGCTTATTTTTACTTCCACATTGACATTGTTTTTTAGTGACCCACGATATTTTCAAGAAACTGATTTTTTTTATAAATTTTCAGAAAATTAAATGTCAAGGAGGTAAACAGTGTTACGCACTTTAAAATAATAATATTATGGTTTTCAAAATAATAATATTAATAAAATATCATTTGGGGATTAGCAAAGAATAAGCATAGCAGGCCTTAAAATTTTCAAAACCCCAACAAACAAATTTTATTTGATATAGATCTATTTAATTTTTCCATTTCTATACAATTAGTCTACAGTTTTAAAATTTTCAAGGCCTGCTATGCTTATTCTGTGGCAATTCTCAAATAATTTTTGAAAGCTTGTGAATAAGCGAAGAGGGTTTTTTATTATTATACGCTTCAAAAAAGAATTGTAGGGTATATTCACTTTTCCGTGCGTAACGTAGCGAAATATTCCTCTAAGACCCCATTAAGTATATATATGTATATATATATATATATATATATATATATATATATTCTTGATCAGTGATGAAATCTAAGACGATCTAGTCATGCCCGTCCGACCGTCTGTGGAAATCACTAGTCAGTCCAAACGAAAAGAACCAGACCCTTGAAACTTGGTATAAATATATCTTGAAGGATAGCACAGGTCAAATTCGTAAATGGGCTGAATCGGGCCAGAGGGAAAAAAGTTCCCTCTGAAATTTTGAGGTTTTTTTTTGTAATATTATTTATTACGCAAATTATATATTTTTATGTCGAAGAAGGTCCAAAGCACAAAATTTGCGGCCCAAAAATAAAAAACACACGTTTTTGGACCCCGCCCCCTTGAGTGGGCGTTAAAGTAACATATTACATGAAAAAATAGTGTAAATATTTAACAAATTAAATGTTAAAGCTTTTATGACAAAGTAGAGATGTGCTCTGATCCTCCTCTGTCCTACCCTTCCCCCCCCCCCTTGGTCCCTTAATGGGCCTTTAAAAAATTTTTTTTTTTACATTGATAACCCCAAAAATTTACTTTTTAGTTTTTTATAGCAAAAGTGAGATGTCTCCTTCACGGCTTCTCACCCCTACAAAATAGAGCTTTTATTTACTAAATATTTGGAGGGAATATTTGGGATTCGAAACGAACAAGATATTTTCATGAAAGGACTATTTTATTTATAATACGTAAAGACAAATTTCAAAGGAGTATTTTCATGTATAAATGCAGGGTTACGCACCTTCATTTTAAGATCGCTAGAGAATTGCATAAAAGAAAGTAAAGCAGTAGACTTGGAGACGAATTGTACAAAATACTAATACAACACACCAAATCGATTTATGTATATGAAATAATTCACAAACAATTTGGGCGATTGCTCATTTTAAAATTCTTTTATAGTCTGATGATTCGCAGCTGGTCTTTTTGAAAAAGTGTTTCAATTTCGAACACATATACACACAGTGTATGTAAGTGTGCTAAGGCCGTGTCCAGCACTGCTCATATGTAAATAAGTTACTATAATCGTATGTAAGTATTTTTGATTGTATGTTTATGTGTTTGCAGTTGAAGAGTTTTGTTGCAAGCATACAATTTTTTTATTATACATAAAATACAGATATTTATATAAAACTAAATTTGAATTTAATTAATTATTCAGGAAATGTACACAAGGCATATACGAGATACAAACATACTCGTACATTTATGTAAAAGGTATTTAAAGTATTAAGTTTGAAAAACAACTAATAAAAAATGAATATTGTAAAATATTACAAAAAACACAACAACAACAAAATAAATAAATAAATAAAAGTTATGAAAAGAATTAGCAATATTTCCGCCAATAATTATGGTAAAGCAATGAGCAATGAATTTTGCCAAAGACTTGATGTGGAAGTGTTGAAATTATTGCCAGAGATTCATTTAACAAAAAAAAAAGAAGAAAGAAAACAAAACTTATATTGAATTCGTTGTTTTAAGTAAAAACTTGCAGACACTTCGCTAGAAAAGCAGGAAACTGAATTATAGATTTTAATTAAGATTTTGTTTGATTAAGTTTGTTAAACTTTACTCGTGTCTAGAACGGAACATGACTTAATGAAACGCAGATTAAATGTGAAGTCACTCCCACACTATTTTGCATTTATTTTAAAACATGAAATTATTATTATTTTTTCTTCAAGAATACTTTTTGTCAATTTTTAAGAACCTAAACTGAGAACACACACTAAAAAAATCTTTCATATAACTTATTGTTTTAGCCTTTTCTTCAAGTTGATATTTCACTCATCATCGAAATCCGCTTTGAATGGCCAACGGCAGTTAATTGACCTTGAGTCTTTTGCTTTTATTTTTTACTTTAAAGTTTAACATTTTTGCTCTTTCTCTCTCTCATTTGGCCGGGATTTCGTCATACTTTTAGACCAAACATAATTCTACGTTTTATGTTTTGCTCTCTTTAATTTAAATTTTTATGGTCTTTTTATACCCTCCAAAAAAGAATTTGGAGGGTATATTCACTTTGTCATTCCGTTTGTAACGCATCGAAATATCCATCTCAGACCCCATAAAGTATATATATTCTTGATCAGTGATGAAATCTAAGACGAACTGAGCATGTCCGTCCGTCCGTCTGTGGAAATCACGATTCAGTCCAAACGAAAAGAGCTAGACTCTTGAAATTTGGCATAAATATATTTTAAAACTTAGAGCAGGTTAAGTTCGAAGATGGGCTAAATCGGGCAAGAGGGAAAAAAGTTCCCCTAAGAAGAACTAAACCAACCCAGAAAAAACAACATAATTTTTAAAGTTTTTTGGTTATTTTGTTAAGCAAATGATATATTTTTATGTCAAATATGGTCCAACGCCTTAAACTTGGAGCCATTAAATAAAATAAAAATATTTTTTGACCCCGCCCACTTCAGTGGGCGTTATTATAGGCAAAAATAGCATAAAAATTTAACAAATTGCTTTACTTAAGCCTACATTCCTTAAAAATAACACTTTTAAGCTTTAATGACGAAGCTGAGACTAAACCTGGTACTACTCTGCCCTACCCCCTCCTTCCCCTTCGCCCCCTAAATGACCCTACCAAAAAAAAAAATTTTTTTAAATTTTGTATATAATCAACCCAAGCATTTATCTTTAGAGTTTTATGACTGCCGATTTCTGCCCTACCTCCCCCCCACCTGTTCCTTTGCCCCCTAAATGACCCTACCAAAAAAAAAATTTTTTTTTTAAATTTTGTATATTATCATCCCAAGCATTTATCTTTAGAGTTTTATGACTGCCTGTTGCTGCCCTACCCCCTCCGCCCCCTTTGCCCGCTAAATGACCCTATCAAAAAAAAGAAATTTTAATTTTGTATATAATTATCCCAAGCATTTATTTTTAGAGTTTAATGACAAAGGTGAATTGTTTCCCCCACAGCCCTTGCCAGAGCGACCCCGCCAAAATACAGTTTTTATAGCCTCCAAAGAGAATTGTGATGAAGTCTAGGACGGTCTAGCATACGTTCGTCTGTGGATGATATTGCATATTTTTGAACCCCGCCCCCTTTAGTGGGCGTTGACGTACGATATTATATAAAGGAACTCTGTCCCACCAAGTTAAACATTTCAAATTCACTTACTAAATATTTGGAGGGTATTTAAGATTCGACCCGGTCGAATATAACGTTTTTACTTGTTTACTTTTCCATCGGTTTTATCATTATTTTGCGGTGAAATTCATGAAGCTGTTTGTTCGTTTATTCAATAGTTTTAGTTTTCTATCTAATGGATTTCAAATTAAAGAGTCACAGCAAGCAGCAGCGGCGATGTTGCCGTTATTTTAATACCGCTGAGAATCATTTTCACTAATTTTATATTTGCTTCTAAATTTAGATTTAAATTTGAGTTTAAGATATTTTAATCTCAGCGTTATGATGGAGTTATTAAATATAATTAAAATGTTTACAGTAAATTTTTAATAATTTTACGCTTAGATTAGAAAATTTCATTTAAAAGCAATTTAAAAACAAATATTTGTATTTAATACATTTTTTTTAATTATAGAAAATAAAATAATTCTTTAGAAACTTAAAGTAAAGTCTGTTTGAAGTTATAGAGAACAGTTGGCAGCTGACAAAAGGTAACAATTTAAAAATATGCGATCAATGGTAAAAACTTCATGATTTATATTTTGCTATCCAATAGATATTCTCTGTATTCTGATGTTGAAAGACAACAAGATTAAAAAATTTCGAAAAATTAAGCCAATATATTAATCCACTTGCTGTCGCTCTATTTAGATAATTCGTTGCTAAAAATAAATTTAAATAATTTATTTGCTTCAGAACTTCCTCCTCAATCTCTGTGTTCGTTTTCTTCTACTGAAATTTCAATAGCAGAAAGGTTTGATTTTTAATACCAAAAGGACGTTAACATTTTTGAACAAAAAGCTTTAAAATTTTTGTTTGTAAGCTCTTATGACAATAGAAAATAATCCCCCTTATTCTATAACTATTTGTCAACGTCACGTCAAGACAATATCAAAAAGAGAACACTTCTGTACTCTTTTGTTTTTGCAAATGACAACGCCTCTTCCTGTATCACAAGGAGTAGATACGTGTTCCATTTTTCATATTGTGTTGTCGTGACGTTGGCGAATACTTACGGAATAAATGGAAATGTAATTGAGGTGTTGAAGAGAAAAATCAATCATATTTGTTTTCTCTTCTATTTCTTAACGAAATTTTTCAAAAACCTAATATATGATTTTTCGCTATTTTTGCCGTATTTTTCTACCCTCCAAAAAATAATTGGAGGGAATATTTACTTTCTCATTCCATGTGTAACGCAGCACAATGTCCCTCTATGACCCCATAAAGTATACATATATATTCTTGATCAGTGAGGAAATCTAAGACGATCTAGTCATGTCCGTCCGTCTGTGAAAATCACGCTTCAGTTCAAACGAAAAGAGCCAGGCCCTTGAAACTTGGCATACATATATTTTGAAGGAGAGCACAGGTCAAGTTCGTAAATGGTCTGAATCGGTTCAGAGGGAAAAAAGTTTCCCTAAGAAGAACTAAACCAACCTCTAAAAAACAATACAATATTTAAAGCTTTTTGTTTGTAATTTTGTTAAGTAAATGATAAATTTTTATGTCAAAGAAGTTTCAAAGCGTTGAAATTGGAGCCAAAAAATCAGAAATGTCTATTTTTGGACCCCGCCCTTTTTAGTGGGCGTTGAAGTAACATATTACATGGAAAACTAGTGTAAATATTTAACAAATTCTTAAATACATTCCGTAAAAATTAAATAATAAATGATTTAGGACGAAGCTGAGATGTTCTTTGGTCTACCATGCCCTCCCCCCACCTTTGCCCCTAAATGACCCAGTAAACAGTTTTTTCACACTTAATAACCCCTCTACCGGTGTGACGCCTACAAAATAATATTTATTTTAAGAAGATGGTGAACTTTTTTATATGGGAAAATCTGTCTGTAGTAATTTTTTTTGTATGTAGTAAGTATTTTCACGATGATTTATATTGCTATATTAAATTGAATTAAGGTTCATAGGCTAATTGTTAGAAATTTGTTTTTGTATCTCAGAAAGACATGATAAATATTCCAAGGCACAAAGGCAAGTCAACATCAGTTTTTGTTATTCAACTTACACAGCAGAGCAGAACAGCTGTTTTCGTAAGCCGCAACACCTTCATCATCAGTGCTCATGTGTATTGTGTTTGTCACCACTTATTAGGTGGCTTAGTTGAATGTGATAACAGTTCCTATTTACACAAATTTTATTGTGAAAAAGGATACGAGAACTGTATCAACCTGATGTTAACATGTTATTGTGTTAATACCCGTGTTACCGTTTGATTATTTTTCTTCAGGTCCCATTTTTCTGAATTTTTTGATCCATCATACCTAAGTCAAACTTTTTTGGTTTGAATTTTATACTTAATTACATGTGAACGTTTTTCAGTTTTTTTTTTTGTTTTGAATTCTGACATGACATGGCCCACTTTGGCGCCTAGTGGATGAAACCAAAAGGCCTAATTTATAAAAAAAAATCTGTTTTATAACAAATTAATGGAAACAAATTTTCGTAAAAAAAAATTAATTTTATAAACCACTTGTTAGTCAGACATTTTCTGATAAATCGGACTGAAAATATTTAAGGCCTAATTTATAAATTTTTTTTCTAATTTATAACAGCTCAATAGGACAAATTTTCATAAAAAAAACTTTGTTTTATAAACTACTTACTAATCAAAAAAAATTTTTTTATAAATTTGAAATTTTTTCCGAGTTCCCTTCTGTAGCGTACTGGCACTAAAGAAGTGATACATGATATCGTAGACTAGGATAACATTTTTAAAGATTGCTAGAGTTTAGGAGACGATTTTCTGATAGAGTGAAATTGATGAACAAGAAATACACATATTTATAAAAATTTAATATAATTTTGAACTTCAAAGTTATGCCAGGGGTCAAATTACTGCATTCGATATCGATTGAAAATTCAATACAATTTCCATACAATAATTTTGATGGATATCGAATGCCGTAATTTGCTTCCAGATCAGAGAATAAAAACGAATAAAAGTAATTTTCAGTTAATGGTGATCTCTCAATTGTATGTGGTCTTATTTAGATGAAAAACATTTTTATTAGATCATGTAATTAAAAATTGTCATCAGCAACTAACTAAAGCAGCTACAGGCTGTTAAGCGAATTGCTCACAGAATAACCAGATATTAAAAAATTGGTGGCATGACATAATGTCCATTGACATAATGTCCATGGACATTATGTCACCCCAAAAAGTGACATTATGTCCATGGACATTATGTCACTTACAGCAGTGTCGTAATGTCCATGGACATTATGACACTTTGGTTATGGACATTGTGACACTTTTGGTAAAGTCAATTGAACCCTTCCAAACTACTTGTAGTTCTTATTTCCTCACCATGGGCAGAAAATCCAGAGGGGGTTATCTGAATGAAAAAATTTTACGAGTTAGAGAATCAAGATTTAGCTTAACTCAATTTTCATAAGATACGTTATTCGAATCATTGTAGAATATAAAAATAAAATATGGTTACCGACTTTTTTTTTTATTTTACAATGATTCGAATAACGTGTCGTGTGATAAATGTTTGTTCAGCTTATATATAAAATAAATTGCAGAGATATAAAAGAAAAGATTTGAAAAAATCGGCGCCGATTTAACTCGTAAAATTTTTTCATTCAGATAACCCCCTCTGGATTTTCTGCCCATGGTGAGGAAATAAGAACTACAAGTAGTTTGGAAGGGTTCAATTCAAAAAAGTGCCATAATGTCCATGGACTTTACGACACTTTGTATATGGACATTATGTCGCTACGAGAAGTGACATAATGTCCATGGACATAATGTCACTTTTTGGGGTGACATAATGTCCATGGACATTATGTCAATGGACATTATGTCATGCCACCAAAAAATTATCTTCGAATTTAATGTGAACAATTTATGTGCGATACATACGATGACAGACACTGAAATAACCCTTCAAAATATCTAAATTTAATGAAAACTTCGCCGTAATACGAGTACTTTGTTTTCAAAATTATTTCGCAATATGTTAAACTAAATCAATACACTTTAATTGTCTTATACTTCTACTCCATTCGACTTGTTATTGGCCAATCAGAAAAACAAGTATTTAAATTCCTTTCTAAAAAACCAAAACTTGACCCAGTCTCAACATGAATTGCATAAGACAAACTGCTCCTTTTTTAAAATACAATTTTTAACAAAGTTTGCCTTGTTTCCTTGTGGCAATTGAATTTGAAAAGTTTCTCCTTAACGTTTACTGACGCGAACTGTTTAGTAACGAAAAATGTTCATGTCAGCAACTTGTTTCAAACATATTCATAATCCCAAATGAACTTGTAGTTGGAAGAAAGAAAAAAAACAATAGATTGTAAATTTAAAACAACTTCATTCATAAGCAGGGCACTCCTTTCAGAGCATAAAAATGTAAAAAGGCAGTAAAAAATTGACCCACCCTCAAGTTAAAAACTAAAACAAACGCGTAAAAAGTAAATTAATAAAAACAAAAATTGTTGCTCACCCGTGGACAAGTTTAAACGTTTACGTGCGTCACGTTTCGGATACAAGAACTGCTGTAATGCGTGCGCATTCGATTGCGCGCACTTTTTGACGTTAATTGAGCCGAAGTTGTGATGAGTCTTGAGGCCAGCCGGTCGATAACGTGCACTCTTCGCACTGTTGGTGGGCGTGAAGTTCAACGAGTTTTGCGATTTCGCTGAAATTGGCGTCGAAGTGGCTGCCACACCTGAGGCCAGAGCCGACGTTGAATTTGTGGTTGCGGCCGCACTCGGGCCCAGAGCAGCAGTTGGCGTGTTAGTTTGATTGGCGGTGGTGGGCAGACGTGGTAATGAATTTGTTGTTGACATTTGCGTGACTCCAATTAGACTGCGTGGCAGTGTTGAACGTGTGCCGGAAAATGCGTCACAGTCGTCGGAAGAAGACGACGAATCAGTTTCATAAATAGCATCCGGGACGCTAGAACGTCTGGCGTCCTTGGAGTCATTGGACGAAAGCCAGGGTTTTGCTGGCGACGATTCCAAGACATGATGATGCTCATCACCGCCACCGATGCTGCCACAGGAACGCACACGATCTAGTTGCTCACGACTCAGACTTTTGTGATTGAACAACAAATCTCCTGCTGAACGGCGCTTTGCAACGGCCAAAGCGGACGCAGACGATGAGTTGTCACGGTCGAGTTGAGATAATTTAGTTCTGGAGTCACCATTAGCCAGTAATGCTGATTCAAAACTACCGCGCCATGAGAAGCGCTCATAATCGCTGGCCACTCCACACTCTTCGCCGGCAGTATCGCTGACACCGCTGCTTGACTGATGGTGATGTGGTCGATTGTGAACAGCTGCGTGATGGTTGTTGCTGCTGCCGCTGCCTGTATTGTTGCTGCTCGAAGCAGTCATGGATGCAGTCGAGTCTAATAAAAGATCGTGCGATTTGCTGCGTGCCAAATTGTAGGCTTCGTCCTGTGGGTAATTGTTGGAACGTGTTCCTTGATACAATAAATGTTGAGCTTGGGCGGGATGCAAGTACTGCGAGCTTCTGGCATAACTGGACGGTCTGTCTTCCGTGGGTGTATCTTCTTCATCTTCGGTGGTGGTGGCTGATATTTTGGCCTGCAGACGTTTGTGCTGGTTGCGCTGGGCAGGCATGGGGGAATTGGTTCCATGGCTGTCATTGCCACTACTGACTTCGTGCATTAAGGCCACCAAACGAGTGCCAATATGTTGCATTACCCTGGCGAAAAGCTGCGGCGACCTTTCGGCACTGCGCGTGCTGCCTGTAGAAATGCTATCCTCTTCAACTGGTGCTACAGGAGCTTCTGTGCTTTTAACAGCATCTGTTGCTGGCCCACTAGCATTTTCAGTTTGTGACTGCAAATTTGCGCTCGCATTGTCCACGGCCATTTTGGAGAAAGAAGCCACCAGTTTTTGGTACACTAGGGCGGTGTCTGTATTCGAGGTTCTGGGATCGTCCAGTAGGCCACCATCACCACGATCGCCTTCTTCATCCACCTCAAACTTATTTATGATTTGCTGGCAGCTGGCAGAAATTTGTTGCTTGAGTTCATTGCGCCTCTGACTACTGCCCTCCAGGTCGGAGCTGGTGTAATCAGAGGAATCGTAGGAGTCGGACCATGTGTCCTCACTGCTCAGGTACTCGACGATTTCGCGTACTTGTTCATCGTTTATGCCCGGCACGGTTTTCATTAAACGCGTTAACTCGTTTTCAAAGTATGCGAACGTGGTTGGCCGCGACTTCATGCGGCGCACCGATATTGGAGTTGTTTGATTTGGCGTGTTAGACTTGGAGTTGTTGGCCGAGCCCTGCTGAGCATTTGCTGTAGCCACCACCAGGGTTTTGAAAAACTGCCGCATTTTGCACATCATGAGATTAGTTTCCTCATCGGAGCTCCAATTGTTAAAGCTGTCCTTGCGCACCAAATTCGTACTGGAGCTGGCTGCTGGTACTATTGATTGTTTGCTATCCTCTGAGTCCAGGGTGGATGGGTTGGTGTCTGGTATGGTACTAAAACGTAACGCTGGTATGGGCGCTTGCAGTTTTTCATTGTCCTCCTTAATTTGTTCTAAAGTGGTGGGCGATTTAGTGCGCGCATGATGTGACGATGAGGGGCCATCCATATCAGGTGATTTCAGCAAATCGTCGTTGCTGCCGATGAAGCCGCTGTCACGACTATGATGCTGCTGTTTCTTGGCCTGAGAGCTGCTCATGGAACCGGGGGTGGGTGTGCGGCATTCCAGGCTATTCTTATTGTTCTCCTCCAGGGAGGCATCATGCAGCTTTTTCTCATCCAAAGAATCGTGGCGCTTGCGCAATTGCTTTTTACGCTTCATGGTGTCTGTGCCATCAGACGTTCTTTCGCTGGCACTGCTGTTATGAATCACTGTTTCATCACAGTTTTCTGATTCCGAGGAATCAATGTCTTGTACAGCGGAGGGCATTAGAGTGTTTTCTAAACTGTCGGTGTTCTGTGAATCCACTAGCAGATTGTCCAAAGAAGAATTGTGAGACCTGGGCGTGGTTCTAGCTCTCACTAAACGCTTTCTTCTCTGGCTAGGGCTGGGATGGCCCTCACTGTCGCTGCCCACACTACCGCTTTCATCGGAATCATTTTTCTCCGCTGAATTGAAGCCCATGAGAATGAAGTATTTTTCGAGACGCGAAGAGGCCAAGTCCGCCGCCTGATTAACATCATTAATAGGCTCGTCTGGTATGCCCAGAGAATCTAGGCCTTCTGAACAAACACTGCTGACCTCCGAGGCAGTGTCTTCACCATGAGTGTCTATAGAACTCATCACTTTGCCATCACCAAGACCAAAAAAGAAATACTTTTCGAGTTCGGAGGCGGACAGTCTGTGGTGGTGTTGCAGAGTCCTTTGCCGCCTTCTCTCCAAATCATCCAGCTCTTCTTCATCCGTTTGGCTTCTTAACGACGCTGCCTCGCTTTCTTCGCAGCTCTCCTCGACAATAGTGTGCAGCGTAAAATCTATGGCTGTACGATGATAGCCTCTCAGCTCTTCTTCGCGGTCATGAAACATGCCCAGCGAATTGGGATCATCTCCGTCTTCAGAGTCCGTGCAAGTCGGCGTGGTATCGTCCTCCTCTTCACACTCCTCCTCACCGCGACCCTCATCGACGGCATCACTGTGTTCGCTGAGTTCCTCGACCCAGGAGTCGTCATCTGCCAAACCGTCTTCCAAAATAACCGCCGGCACTTTGGTGCATTTCTTGATTGTGTCACGCGAATTGGACGCGTACTCCTCGTAACTGTCGTAATCGTCACAGTCACCGTCACCGTCGTTATTTGCGAGACGTTGATCTCTGAGCAAATCGACCGCTAACAATGACGCACTCGTGTTTTCAATATTTTGTTCTGTTCTGTTGTTTTCACTTGTTTTATCTGTGTGGTGAGCGGATATTTTTAACTGAGCGACAACTGCTGGTGGTGACTCATCGTTGTTATTGTTGTATGCACTTGAGTTTGTTGTTATTTGTTTAGACATTTGTTTTAGATTTTCACTGGCTATTACACTGCTAACACTTTCCGATTGATCGGTATCATTATGAATATTTTCGTTATTTCTATTGTAAGAATTATCAGTTTGATTTTCACTATTCACACGTGTCGCGTTATCACTTTCGTTCGGTCGTTGCTCGCCGTCTGGTTCTTTTGTAATCATTATCAAACTACGATATTTGGCTGACAAGGTATTTGGCGAACTGTTTACATGTGTACTGCGGTATTTAGTTGGCGTTACGATCGATGATTTTGCACTGATATCAGTCGCGTTCGCTACATCAGAGATCTCTTTGGGGTTTTCGGTTGTACTCGTAGTGCTAATTGCACTGGATAGCAATTTCTGAGAGCGATTATATTGATTATTTTTAGTGTTGGTGTGGTTAAAACCAAACACGTCGTCGTCGTCGTCGTTATCACAGTTGTTAACGAGTTGGCCGACACTGTGGTCAAAGTCACCGTCCCCGTCACCGTCACCGTCCCCGTCACTTTTTTCGCAAAGGTCTTGCTGATAGCACTCGTCGTAGTACGATTCTACTAGTTTATCTTTATTGTGTTCCACTTTGTTGCTGTTGCTGATTTCGTTGTTTTTATGATAAAAATACTGTTGTGGCTGTTTACAGTCTTTTAGCGCAAACGATTTGCTGGCTGAGTGTATGAAGTGTTGTGGTTTTTGTTGTTGGGTTAGCAGTTTACGTATTGCACCCAAGTTACCGTAATCGTTCGGATCAGTTAAATCGTCATAGAATGATGACTGCACTAAACGTTGGTCTCCGTTTCCCCGCTCGCCGTGTGTTTCGTTTAGCATTTCATTTTCAACTGCCAGCAACGAAGTGTACTCTGCACGTTGAGCTTTACTATACGACGGCATATCGATCTCTGAGTTGGAAAACTCTTTGCTCACCTGCGAAGCTACCGACCACGATGGTTCGTTACTGTTCTCTTCAGCTTGTGCTACTACCACTACAACTTGTTGCTGGTGGCAGTGGTCTTTTGTTTTCGCTTTTTGTTGTGACTGTGTTTCGTCTCTACCTGTAAAAGGTAGGTGATTTGCAGTGGTTGTTTCTAACGAGTCCATAAAGTATTCTGTGAAATTCGTAGAAACGGGGGACGGAGAAGGACACGAAGAGGTATTAACAGTGGCAAAAGAATAACCATCGTGTATTAGTTCATTTATTTTGCATGCTTCGCTGAGTTGTTGGTGTTCTGGTTTGTTGCTTGATTCTCTTAAAATTTGTTTAGAAGCAGCTGCTTCCATAAACACTGCTTGCTGCTGCTGTTGTTGTTGTTGTTGGTCTTTTTCATACGCTTTAGTTACCTGTTTGCTGTATGATTTACAGGTACGACTACCACCAATACACTTGTCGGATTTACTAATACAATTGCTGCTCATGTTGTCGTTGTTGTTGTTGTTAATGTTGTGAATGTGAAATGTGTTTCTGAATTTGTTTTGATTCTTGGTTGCTTCACATTTGCTTTCGTTGTCATTATGAAGTTGCCTTTTGTTGTCATAAACAATAGCACATTTATCGTCATCGTCATCAGCCCCTGCGACTTCCTCTTCGGAGAGAATATGTTCTTGCGTATCGTCATAATCGACACCAGCATTCGTATAGTGCACGTAATTGACTTTAAAATCTTCGCTGGAGTCACGTTTTGTGGAAGAAAAGTTTTCGTTTGTTGTGGCAAAGACCATGTTGAAGTCGGATTCGTCGACGTCATGCTTGAAACTGGCTGTTGTGGTGGCAGTGGCAGTCGATTCTGTTAGCAATTTATCTTGATAGTTGCTCTTTGTTGTTGCTGTAGTTGTTGTTGTTGTTGTTTTTGTTTGCTTAATGACAGGTATTTCCACTTTTTCTAGCTTATATTTCAATTTCATGTAGTCTTTATTTGTTGTGGCTGGAGATGTTGATGATGATGATGATGATGTAGACGATGATGAAGACGTTGGGCATTCGCTTAGAACACTAACACTGTTTTTATTTTCCTTTGTTATTGTTTGCGTTGTTGTTTGAAGTGTTGTATTACCGGTTTTGGGTTTATTTTTAGTTTCTATCATGGAATATACGTTAGGCAATTTTTCCACCTTCTCCTCCTCCTGCTCCCCTTCCACCTCTTTGGCCATATTGGCAGCAGTATTTTGTAATGCTAAAGAAACCTTTGGAATGCCTTCATTGTGTGTAATGGATTTTTCGAAATGTTCTTGTTGCAGTTGATTGTGTTCTGTAGTCAAGGTGCTTGTGGTTGGGTCTGTTACGGCCAAGTCATTTAAATGATCCTGATTGATTTCGGCTACACCACGTTTTAACTTCTGTAGTTTAATTTCCAGTTCTGAGTTCTGTTTGGTCAGAGCCAACAGGCGATTCACATCATTGGAAATGCTGTGCAGTTCCTCACAAGCATCATCCACAACTAAGCCCACAGCAGATAGCTGCTGCCGCTGCTGTTGCTGTTGCATTTTGCCTGTTTGTTGCTGTTGCTGTTGTTTATAGTCAACGGCCGTAATCAGTGAAGCATGTTTAGCAACACGCGTTGCATTCGAATGCTCTAATTGCTCGTGCTGTTCATTTGATAAACAGAAATTATGTTTCGCATATGGCTGCAAAGGCACCACCACAATGTTTTGCTGTTTTCCACTTGCCACTTTCTGGCTAACTATGCCACGATCATTATCAACATTATCAGTTGTGTTGTGTAAATTCTCCTCTATATTTAGCAGGCGAATTTTTTGCAAAACAACACCTCCGTTATTGTCGTCGTCTGTTTGACCGCCAACGACAAAAATACTTGTGGCAATTTCTTCGCGCGAAGACCTGCATTCACTTTCATCTTCATCATCTGCTGCCATATCTAGTTCATGCGATGCACCAACATGACAATCATTATCATTGTGATCGTTGTTTAGCGAGCAGTCAGCGTCACGTTTGCAATCATGGGCACTTGAATCACTGCAACTGTCACTTTCATGCAAAGAATCGCGTAATATCTTTGCATCATTGTTGTTGTCACTGTCCTCGTTTAACAATTTAATGCATCGCAGCACGATGCCACAATGTGATCGTTCGGTATCTGTGTCGTTGTCCGAGGAGTCGTCTAAATTCGCGTCCGAGGAGGACTGAGTGCACGAGTCACTCGTATAATTTCCCGTACCGTTGCGTCTATGCGCTTTACGATTAACGACAAAAACTTTGGCGAAATGTTTTTTGCGCGGTCGGCGATCGGCCACATTGCCCGTATCATCGGTATCTACAGACTCAGAACTCGACACACTCATATCACTGTCACTGTCACTATCACTGTTACTGCCCTTGTCACTAACACTAGCACAATTATTTTGATTTCCTTCTGCCTCGCCGGAGGAGTGATGAGGAGAGCTGCTCGAATTGTCCGCATTTTGGGCATCAATGATGCTGTAGGAGCGCTTGACTGTTTTTGCTGAAGAACGTTTTCTTTTTAGGGAGATTTTGCCACGTACTGTACCCCTATTCTCCTGCTCCTCCTCCCCCTCCTCGTCCTCTTCGGTTTGTGAGTTTTTCGATGATGAGTCGTCATCATCGTCTTCACTTTGTGTTTCCGATTCGGAATCGGTCGATTGGAAATTCCGTTCGCTTTGTAGGAAGCCATTGATGTCTTCCTCCTCCGACTTTATTTTATTTACATTTTTAATCATTTTTTTCCTCTTCGCTAATTTTCTTATTGCTTCGGTTGCAGTTGGTGCGGATTTTGGGTATTTGTTGCTACGCTTATTTAGGCTATTGGACACGGCCGCCGCTTGCACCACCGTTGCGTTTGGCGATTTTCCAACGACTGCAGGTTGCAAAGACTTTTGTGTACTTAATGTTGCTAACACAATTGCTGGGCTAGTGGTGGTACTAGTAGTGGCTGTTGTTGTAGTCGTTGTTGTTGTTGTTATTGTTTTTGTTATGCTTTTTGCTGGCACTGTTGTAAATAGTGTAGTAGTTGTTGTCTGGTTTTTCACATTTTCTTCAACAGCTTGTTGTGCAGTTGCAACGCCAGCAGTGGTTTTACAACTTTTCTTCTTCTTTTGCCTCCTTACGTCAGCTAACAACAACAGCGGCCTGTCGCCACCAGCATCATAATCATCTGTGCAAATAGACTTTTTTGCTTTGGTGCTGGGCAAACCAGTTCTTACCGGCGTTACAGCTTTTTCATTGCAATCGTCATTATCGTCAACATCATTTACGTGCAATCGAATGCTGTTGTTGTCGTCGTCATTATGTTTAACATCATAATTAACGATAGCACTATCATTATGATTTAGTTGCTGCTCCTGCTGCTGCTGCTGTTGTTGTTGTTGTTGTGGTTTTGTTAGCAATAATAACTGTTTTTCGTTTCCATTTCGTTCCTCTATGCCCAATTGATCTGAGTGAGATATTTCATTGCCAGCCGTTTGTTTCGCATTTATCTCTCTCTGTATGGATGGCGGTGGTGGTGGTGGTTGGGTTGTTTTAGTTGTTGGTTCTTTAACAAATAATTCAGGTGGCAGCTGTTGTTGTTGCTTTTTAGTTAAAGCATTTTGTTTATCTCTAGTTTTGGCCGTGTTGTCGTGGTTGGACTTTGTTGTTAAGCTGGTGGTAGTGGTAGTGGTGGTGGTGTCGGTGTCGGTGTCGGTGCTGGTGTTAGTGTTGCTCTTTGTACAACTATTGTTTTTAGTCAAATTAAAAACTTGTTTGTTCTCTACTTCTAAATCACTTTTTTCAATAGATTTCTGTTTGATTTTTACAATTTTATCAGAAAATTCGCGGCCAGTTTCGGGCGTGCACAAGATATTAATTTGTTTCGAGGAATTGTTATCATTTGAAATTAATGGTTGAATTTGTTTTTTAATTGTATTCAAATACGTTTCACTTTCAACTGTTTCACTATCCCGCTCGCGTTCCCTTCTCACGTCCCTGTGTTTAATGTTGTGTTCACGTATATCCGTTTGACTTGAAGTGCGACTTGAATCCAACGAAGGTTTAGTTTCAACTGACTTAGCGGCAGTATGGTGAGCTAGAATACAGCCAAAACCACTGTCATCGATAACATCGTGTTCGTTTAGTGCTTCATATTGTTGCTGCTTCAAGTGCTGTTGGTGGTGGTGGTGGTGGTTGTTTTCGTTTTGGTCGTCTTCATCTACAATTGTTGGTATCGTGTGCAGGGAATGCCTTTTAGCAGCATATGGTTTGTCAGTTGGTTTCGTATGGTGGTGGTGGTGGTTGTGTTCCCGTTGGTGCACACCAGCCGCCAGCTTTTCAACATTTAATAAGGTTTCCAGGCTGCCACCAGTAGTGGTGTTTGTCCCATAACCGGAAGAAGTGGAACAGTGGGATTGAGTCATGCCCACTAGGGAGTAGGTCGATGAACTCAAATCCGGAGCGGATGACTTAAAGCTGCTGTCAATTTTGTGAGCTGCCAGTTTCTGATATGTGGCTGCCACGGCGGCTGCAGCTGCTGCCTGCAAGTTGGAAGAGCTGGCTGTAGCATGGGGTAAATGGGTGTGTGCCGAGGACCAAAGTTTCTGCAAAGAAGCGCACAAGTTAGTTTCACCAGTGTCTTGGCCTAGAGCTTGCAATTGGGGTGACAAATCATTGGCGTTCCAATAGGGATATGCCGACATGGGCACAGGTATGGGTACGGGCACAGGTATGGGCACATATTGCGGTTGTAAGGCC
This sequence comes from Linnaemya tessellans, assembly GCA_951800035.1. Taxonomy (NCBI): domain Eukaryota; kingdom Metazoa; phylum Arthropoda; class Insecta; order Diptera; family Tachinidae; genus Linnaemya; species Linnaemya tessellans. The sequence continues at coordinate 150,599,644 of OX637532.1, forward strand.
GAACTTGTTAGAAGATTTTCCTGTTTCTGATTTAACTTGGCAGCGCCACAACTGCAGGCGTCGTTGGCTATTGTAGTACGCGGTGAACTGTAGCGATGCTTGGCGTAGTGGTGATGATGATGTTGTTCTTTGTTCAAAAGTCTCGTCTTTATGCGCGTCTTCATGGCCATTTGTGGTTGGCTACGTGCTGTAGTCGATGATCTGGTCAGATAACCATCTGAACTTGAGCTTTCGCCCTGCATTAAGAGCTCTTCGTCCGTGCCAGTATCACTTTCTCTTACTCTCGAACACGTTATTAATTGTTTGCGATACATCAGCGGCGATTCCATGGGTGAAGCCGTACTGTCACTGGACTTGAAGTCCCTCGACTGGCGTCTTCTGGCCACTAAAGGGGAGCCACAGGGCGAATACAGCACATGTTTGGTTATGCTGCTGCTAATCATGGACGGTTCAAAGTAATCCCAATCACAATCGTCTATGGCAATACTGCTGCAGTTGTGGGTGGAGGAGGACGTTGTCGAGCTACTGTCTTCGAACTCTTCCTCATCACGGCACGACGAGGAGTCGGCAGAATTGATAAAGACCAATTTGAATTCGTCAGCTTCCATATTGTATTGCATGTGATTGATGGTAATCGATTTGAATTCCAATTCCGAAGAGGTTTCCATGTTGTCGTAGGCATCTGTGCGGGGCAAAATGTGTTAAAGGTTTTTGAAGGTCAATAATTGTTTCAATTTCATTCTATCGCTCTTCATTCTTTTACTTTACCCCAACACCTTTTTAAGTTTATAAATATGTTTGCTGTATTTGCTATAAAAACCTTAACCGGGTTAGTAAATATTTACGTACGAGTGTGTAGACACATTCACATAAAGATATTAAATACACTGAACGTTGACTGTATGCTGTTACATACAACCACACGACGAAGGCAATGGCAAATTTTGCGTTTTATCTAACACAAAATTACGCCTACAATTTGTCTCTTTTTTATTTTTCTTTTTTTATTCTACTTGTTTATCAATGAGTTGAAATGTTTTAGAAATAATGGGATAGAAGCAAAAGCACCGCATACCAAATGGCCACGAGGTTGTTAAATATTCTTAAATAATTATTTTAACAATTGCATATAAAATTGCATTATAAGTTGTAAGTGATAATGTATAGAATTAAAAAATAAATAAATATGTATTTAGTATCCCAGCAAACACATGGGTGCAGTGATCATTTAATAACATGTTAAGACATACAAATAAATTGAGGCAATTAAATTATAAATTGGGTTAGTGACTTTGCTGTTTAAGCTTATCCAATGTAGTTTACTCAATTACAATTTGGCAACTGAAAATGTTTTGTTCCACAGCCATCAGCCTATTCACTTTCCATTTTTCTCAGTATTTACGAAAACAAAGTAATTAAAATTTTATTAAATTTGTTAAGCGTCAATTTTAGCGTCAGTTCTTTTTATTTACATTTTCACAACATTTATTTTTGTTATTGTACAAAATGTTTCATATGAAACAATTAAGTATTAATTGCCCAATTTAATTATTGATTTATTGTAGCCTTAATTGAGCTCAATTAGGGCTGTAATTGAGTAAATTTCCAAACGGAGCAATTAAGGAGAGCATATTCGCATGTAGTACGGGGGCGTTGTGCTATCAAATTATTTACGAGTATTTCTTAAGTGCTACAAATTTTAAAATTATTTCAAAATGGTTTGAAGAATGTTTATATTCACTTCATCATTCCGTGTGTAAGGCAGTGAAATATCCCTATAAGACTCCATAAAGTATATTCTTGATCAGTGATGAAATCTAAGACGATCTAGTCATGTCCGTCTGTCCATCCGTCCGTCCGCCAGTAGAAATCATGATTCAACCCAAACGAAATGAGCCAAACCCTTGAAATTTAGTACAAATATATTTTGAAAGATAGCACAGGCCGAGTTTGTAAATGAGCTGAATCGGACTGAAGGGAAAAAAGTTTCCCTAAGAAGAACTAAACCATCCTCTGAAAAACAACATGATTTTTATAGCTTTTTTTTTGTAATTTTGTTAAGCAAATGATATATTTTTACGTCAAAGAAGGTCCTACGCGTCGGTCCTGTAGCAAAAATTAGCCGGCGAAGTAAAAGGTTGAAATAGCTACAAAAAAAAAAAAAAAAAACTGTCCATCTTCTCATCTTTCCTAAATGTGTCTCCTCAATACTATCCCCTCGATTTCAGTTCCGGCGCAATGCATTGCATATATAGGGGTCATCCTCTGAGTGCTGGTCCTACTCCTAAAAAAAAAAAAAAAAAAAAAAAACTTGGAACCATAAAATAAAAAATAATAATTTTCGGTTCCCGGCCCATTTAGTGGGCGTTATTATATGCAAAAATAGTGTAAAAATTTTGCAAATTGTTTTACTTAAGCCTACATTCCATAAAAATAACCTTTTTTGAGCTTTAATGACGAAGCTAAGACTTTGCCTGGTACTACTGTGTCCTACCTCCCCCTCCTCCCCCTTTGCCCCTAAATGACCCTATAAAAAAACAAATTTTAAATTTTGTATCTAAGTATCGCAAACATTTATTTTTAGAGTTTTATGACAAAGGTGAAATGTCTCCCCACAGTCCTTGCCAGAGCTACCCCGCCAAAATACAGTTTTAATATCCTCCAAAGAGAATTGGACTCCATAAAGTATATATATTCTTGACCAGTGATGAAGTCTAAGACGATCTTGCACTGCCCATACATTCGTCTGTAGAAAACATCATACTGTCTATTTTTGAACCCCGCCCCTTTTAGTGGGCGTTGACGTACGATATCATATGCAAAAATAGTGTAAATATTGAAAAATTTGTATTCCTTATGTCTATAAGAAGCTGAGATGTTCTCTGATCTTGCAGAGGTGAAACGTCTCTCCCATGGCCCCTCCCGGAATGACTTTGTAAAAATACAGATTTAAAATTGGGTACAGAGATGTCTTAAAGGAACTCTGTTCCACCAAGTTAAACATTTTAAATTTACTTACTATATATTTGGAGGGTATTCAAGATTCGACCCGGTCGAATATAACGTTTTTACTTGTTTTTATTATTTTAGTTTCTCATTATAAGTCATTAAATAAATAAAGAATTATCTGCCTCAGCACACTCTTTCTGGATAATAGAATTTATGAAGGGGTCCTCTTTCCCCACTAATTATTCCCAGCCCATTCCTTTGGCTGTGACAGTGTAATTAAAATTATCGCACTTTTGAATTTAGATTTAAAGGCTAATTGTTTAAAATTTTTGTTTTTTAAATTCAGAAAGACATAGGGCCGCATCGGCCCTATTATGAATGGCGACGTCGACGTCACATCAACACGACAGTAAAAAGTTATCCTTGTCTACAGGTTGTCGATAACAGTTAATTACCTTTGACAAATTTCTTAGCATTCTCTAGGGCATATAATATCGATAGAACATGTTAATAGTAGTCACTTGCTGTCGACAAAGAGTGGACAAGCGACAATTTTTTACTGTCGGCTTGATACGGCGTCGATGTCGTCATTCATAATAGGGGCTATGATAAATATTCTAAGGCACAAAGGAAAGTCATCATAATGTTTTTAGTTATTCAACTTACACAACAGAGGAGAACAGCTATTTTCAAAAGCCGCAACGCTTTCATCATCAGTACTCATGCGTATTGTGTTTGTCACCACTTATAATCCCATTTCGGTGATCGGTAAAAAAAATTTTAAAATTTTACCATGTCACAGAATTTAATTCCGATCGAAAACTCTGTTCAATTTGTGATTCAAGTCCGTTTTCGAAGGAGATTGAGCTGTGTGACATGCTTCTTCTGGCAAAAAGAAAAAATAAATAATTCATATGTAGCCCGTCGGCCCTGTAGCAAAAATTAGCCGGCGAAGCAAAAGGTTGAAATAGCTACAAAAAAACTGTCTATCTTCTCATCTTTCCTTATCTGTCGCCACAATACTATCCCCTCGTTTTCAGTTCCGGCGTAATGCATTGCATATATAGGGGTCATCCCCTGAGGGCTGGTCCAAGATAAAACAAAATTAAAATATTTCTGCCAAAATAATAAAATAATATAAAAACAACAAATTTAATAAGTGTGCTGCTGTACTTAACATTGTGATAGCGCACGATCTCAGTTTACACGAAAACTAATCCCGTATAGCAAAATTGGGTAAATGACTTTGGGAGAAAACTATTCTTCTGTTTGTTGATAACGACACAAAGAAATGCTTGTTGTTATAAAGACTATGCAATGACCACTTGTTTAATTACATATAACAATTGGCTCCCTGAAATATTTATTAAATTATTGCAAAGTGAATCTTAAATCAAGCCAAAAATAGAAAAGAAGGTAGAATGTAAAGCTTCTAAGAACACTTGATCACGTTATGGATTATGGTGTAACAAAAAGACTATCAGCAGCATAAAGCCGAAATTGCAATTAAGAAAACAACATAAACCCTACGAAAATAATATTACAAACGAACGAATTTCAGTTGAATTTGCTGTTAAATACTAGAAAATCCTTTTTGGTTATAATTTTATTGCGAAGAGAGATACAAAAGAATTCTCTACAGATTTTAAATAAACCCACGCACCATGCAGCCATAAAAAGGTCTGTCTGCCTGCAATCGTACATAAAGACATGGTTTACCTTGGAGATCATAAAAGGACAACAAACAGCACCACACACTTGTACTCGTATGTAGTAACAAATATTTGTATACCTGCACCGCAAGTCTTTTGTGAAAAACAACAACAACAGCAGCAGCAGCAGCAATAAGAAAAGTTCACTTAGAGTATTTACATGCAAACACTCTACAAACAACACTTGCAACAATAAAATAATCGCTTCCATAGTGGTTAGTGGGTGTTTATGTCTAACAAAAATGTTGCATGTAAAAATGTGAGAGAAAAATTTTGCAAAAGAAACCGAAAACGTACAGGCAATTCCATTTGTGCATGTCTGGGAAATGTTTTTCTTTTTTTTCAATTTTTTTTTTTCTGTTTTGAATACTCGTAACACGAAATATTCCCGTACTGATTTGTGAGCAGCAATAAATTATTAAATTGTTGTTTGGCTATTACACACTGTACTACTGCGAATGAGAGAAATTATGTTAAATAAAAAATATTATTTTTATGAACAACACCGGCAAAGCGAGTTCATAAAAAATGTCTCCTACAGTTTGGATGACAGCGAATTTGTTGCTATTTTGTGCCACTAAGATTTTTTTATAAGATTTTTTATAATATTTTTAATGTCTAAATATATTTAAATGTAATGATGTGTTTTTAAGACTGAACACCCTTCACTTAGCCAGGCCATACAGTTGACTTCCTTTCGGAAACGGAAACTATTTAGTATATGGGTTCTCCAAAGCAGGAAAAGTAAAGCAACTTTATAAACAAAAATGTGGGCCAACTTTGATCTTGAATATGTGAAATTGGACAGCCGTGATATCACCCTAAATAATTACATTATAAATGATAATACAAATACCACGACGATTAAAGTGTATGAAAACACTTGTTCCTCACCGCCTCCTGACAACAAAAGAAAACTAAAAACTTGCCTCAACAATTTCGTTGTGTTTAATCAGTGCAAGAAATACCTGGTGTTTTCCTTAAACAAATTTTAATTTTTTAATTAGAAGCCACATAATGAATGCATGTGCCTTATTTTAATTAATTCAAAAAGGAAATTAATTCATATTAACAAAATGAGAAAAATAAAAAAAAAACACTTGTATTCATGATTGTTTTACTAAGTAAACAATTTAAAAGTTTGTTAATGATCAAATACTTCATACATAATTATTTTCAGATTCAGTGGCGTGTAAAGGTTGATGATATTAATACGTACGTGCAACATTCCATGTTTACCCTGATAACGCCAACTCTAACCCCAATTGTTTGTGAATGTTAAGCAACGAACTTTTTGCCATCTAAACACTTTCACATGTTCTCATTTAAATTTTCAGGAAATTATACATAAAATATATTTTCAGATTACAAAACACGAAACGAAAACGAATCCAGAATTCTTATCGCATGTATTTTGTGTATATTTTTTAAAAGGACCTAGCTGGAAAGAAAAGTAGAGCGCACGCCTTCCAAGAAGGCCTCTAAAGTCCTCTCCTTATTTTCTTAGTACAATTGAGTTCTTTTAACTGTATCATTTTTACACTCGTGGCTCTAGCTTCTTTCGCCAGTGGATGAGAGGAAACCTTCTAGGGCATTAGAATTCCTTGGCATATCCTTAGACAAAAAAAAAGAACTATTTTAGAGAGTTTTCAAACTGACATGGTTTTAATAAATGCTGGTTTTAACGTTAAAGCCAACTGTTACAAGCTGGTTTTACCATTCAAAATAATTTTGTTGAAACCAACTTAAAACCACTTTCGAAAACCAACTTAAAACCACTTTTCGGTTTTAAGTAGGGAAATGCAACATTGTTTTTGCCTGTTTTTGTCTGTGCTAAGTTGAGTGCTGCCAAGTTATATATTGGAAACAGCTGGTATTGTTTATGATAATAAACAGAACTTTCAGAATGCGCTTACGTTTTTTATATATAACAAATTGATTTCCAAATAAGCAGGCTTTTAAAAGGCCTAAAGTCTTCTGAGCTTTACCCCTGGGCATGTCTTATACGAGTATGTATGCATGTGTGTGTTTACGTATGTTTATAATTAAAAATATCAAATAATTGTTTGTGTTAATTATTAATTTAATTTTGTTATCGTTGTCAATCGTTGTTCAGTTTATTCTGTTTTATTTATTCCCACTTCAATCAGCGTTGACATGGTCGTTGCGAATGTTCATGTTGTTCATGTGTTCCTTTCGCTGTCTGTTGAATCTGTCAACATTTTTGGTGGCTGGTATTGACTGTATCGCTGTTTGTTCTTTCCATTTTATTTTTTGTTTGTTTTTGAAACGGATACGGTAGATGTGAATACCAGCAAGTAGAGGCACCCATACATACTAGCGCATGTATATGTACGTGTACATGTGCAAATAAACTCGTAGGGATGTGTGTTGTGCATGTGTTAGACTTTATAAAATATAAAATATAGTATTTCAAATTAAATGTCGAGAATATCATATTCAAGGTAGACACAGTAAACAAACTGCTTTTCTGTTGTCAGCAGTTTCCCTTACAGTTACAGAACGTATTCATGCCAGTTGTGTTGACGACACAATCAATTTGAAATAACAGAGATTTCTTGCATGTACAACTTGCACGTTAGACGGCACAAGCAAGCCACATATAAATTTTAATATAGAAATAAGTATATGAATATAAATATCAAAAGTCGGTTATAAAGTGCTGGAATGAATAATTATCTGCTAAGTATTTCAATCTTATTTCTTTTTTCAAATAAATTTCTAATGTCCAGCCAGCAATCTCGATGCTGTTTTTGATACCCTGCAAAAACGAATTAGAGGGTATATTCACTTTGTCATTCCATATGTAACGCAGCAAAATATCCCTCTAAGACCCAATAAAGTATATATATATATATTTCTGATCAGTGATGAAATCTAAGACGATCTGGTCATGTCCGCCCGTTCGTCTGTGGAAATCACTATTCAGTCAAAACGAAATGAGCCAGATATATTTTGGTATAAATATATTTTGAAGGATAGTACAGGCCAAGTTCGTAAATGGGCTGAATCGGGCCAGGGGGGAAAAAGTTCCCCTAAGAGGAACTAAACCAACCTCTAAAAAGGCACCATAATTTTTAAACTTATTTTTTGTAATTTTGTTAAGCAAATGATATATTTTTATGGCCAAGAAAATTCAAAGCATTGAACTTGCAATCAGGAAATTAGAAAAATTTGATTTTTCGACCCCTCCCCTTTTAGTGGGCGTTGAAGTAACATACGGCATGGAAAAATGGTGTACATATTTAACAATTTTTTTTAAATTCTGTATGAATTTTTATTAGTCGAACTTTCTTATGTAAATTGTTAATTTTATCAACGGGCTTAAGTTCGAATCTGCAAGACTGCAAACCATTTTTTATTATTTTATTAATAAATGAATTTGTTCAAATTCTATTTTATTAATTTATATTAAGATTGGAATATTAAGAATATTTTTCAATAATCACCAAACCAGCAGAACGGATCAGTACTGATTTCGAGGCCGCAACGCCATCTCATCAGCGTTCTTTGTTAAATTTTTCCACTTTTGCAAGTGGTGCTAGTTAGTAGGAATATCAACTATTTAACCAATATTTTAACGAAAATTGATTGAAAATTTAACAAATTGTATAATTTAAGCTTACATTCCCTAAAAATTTAATTTTAAAGCTTTTATGACGTAGCTGATATGTTCTGTGATGTGTCCTACCCTAGATCACCTTTTTCACCTAAATGACCATACAAAAAAAAATTTTCTTTACACTCAATAACTCCTAAAATTGACTTTTTAGGGTTCTATAGCAAAGGTGGGATATCTCCCCCCCGGGCCCCTCCCGGAGTGACCCCTACAAAATAGAGTTTTTGTTTTTGTTTACTAAATATTTGTAGGGTATTTAAGATGCGACCCGGTCGAATATAACGTTGTTCTTGTTGTACTATTATTTCTTACGTCGATTTGTATAAGAAATCTAAAGTTCAAAATGCTCTGATTTAGTACCAGTACTTTGGGCAATCGGCTCTTGTGTATGAAGATGGCCTAGCATCATAGCGCACATAGTTCTAAAATCAGTTTATTTAAATTAACAAAAATAAAAATAAATAATACATGACACACTGGGGAAGCATTTTTCAGTGCCCACTTCCATGTTACATATTTCTATTACCGCCATAGTGTGCAACAGCCTCTCATTGTCGACACAAAGCTACAATTAATATCATAAACATAGAAAGAATATTTATTCCTGTGCTAGATTTTGTTAAAAAATTAATCGTCTAGGGATATACAGACATCCCCATTCATGTATTTGTGCACATACAAAATATTTTTGCTTTATGAAGTAACAAATTTCTATCCCATATACACGGGATATGTACCATAAATTCCCTTTTAGTTCAAATATATGTTTTCGTTTATTAAAAAGTAAATTTAAATTTACAGTCAGAAGCCTAAACAAAAGAAAGCTTAAGAGCATCTAATATTTTATGTACGTTTTTAATACCTTTAGATCTTTTTCTTGTTTTTGGTTCAGAATCCACAACGCATTTTTACAATTAGTGTGAACTTTACAAGTGCACGACTACGAATACGAGTATGAGTAACATAATGAAATTACACAATTAGTAAGTATTAGTATACGACTAGAATAAGAAGCCCAACAACCACAATAATTGCTTTAATTGTACTGCTACAACAAAAGAAATGTATCTATGGGAAAATAAAGAAATCTTCCATTAGAACTTACCCTCTTCAGCGGCTTTCTTTTCCTGGCGTCTTTGTAAGACAACCTTTTTGAAAATAACGGCAGCAGCTTCCACAGCATTTTGTATCTCTTGTTCGCCCAGTGTGCTGGTGTGTTGTAACTACAAAAGAAAAAAATTAAATTAAAAATAATTAACAAAAAATGCGTTTCAAATAATAAAATGTATGCAAAGGGTGTTTTTTATAGAGTGACATAAGTTTAAATCATAATCAAATAAGGAAATATATTTTTAATATCAATGAAACGGGCTTTATTGGAAAGAAAATTTTCTGATATTAATATTTAAATATAATTTCTGCCAGAATGCACAATCTGGAAAACCAATTTTCAACAACTAAAAAAATCTTCCATAAAGTGGAAGGACACAACCCCCCCAGTTGCTGAGAACAGCGTCGAATTGATTAATTAAGATCGTCTTCAATGCTTTCCTGTACTCACGGGATGCACTTTATCAGTAACAGTAAACGTGGTCCGAAAGCGATCTATTGTTTTTCGAATTAGCCGATCTGAAGGACGATTATGTACGCCATAAAATGAGAGAAGTGCACCATGGGTTTGACGAATAGAACAGCAGGAAATTTTATAAAAGTGTTGTTGTTTTGCAGGTACTTTTTTCTGTGGATTTGTAAATTGTTGCTTTCAAGATATGTCTTTTAAAAAATGATATATGTACATGGGCTAAGTATTTTTTCAATAATATTTTTAAATTAAAAATTAAATTAAAAAAATAAAGAGACCTTAAGCTTAAAAATACCAGGATACAATAATAATTTAAAAAGAGGTCAAGAAACCAGAAGAATTTAATATTTTTTTATATTATTAAAAAAATAAAGCATATTTTCTGCCAAAAAAAACTGCAAAAATTTTTTATATTTATACGATTAATATGCTGCAGTTATTTTGCTTCTAAATGCCTTTATATGCTCTTCTAAAATACAAGGGTTATTTTAAAACTTTAAGGCGTTCTTTTGTAATACATTTCACCTTAAGGAGAAAAAATGGTACATATTTAACACTCATTTTCATTAAAGGGGCATGAGAGCAGTGCTATATTAACAGCTGATTCTGTTTTGATTGTTATGTTCTTGAGTGAAAATAAATTTCGAAGCTTATAACCCTAGACACGCACCAAGTACGTTAACAGAGCTCTGTTAGCTTGTTAACATAAGTCTGTTAAACCTAAACCCACCTAAATTATTTCATATACAACATTTTTTTTTGCAATATAAAGGGCTCCCTGGGCCACCATTTGTGTGTACTGGCATTTTTGTTCCCATTTTCCAGAAATTCATCCTTTACAGAAATTCCGAATATGAAATTTCACTAAAATCGGAATTTCTCTATTAAAAATCCAACTGTTAAGGGTTACGGCCATTGGACGTGAAAGAGAACCACACGAGCTAAAAAATAAAACAATTTTCAGTCGCTCTCATATTCCCGTTTTCCCAGGATCCTGGCTTATCTTCTCTAGAATTTTACAATTTTTGTGTACAAAAAATCAAAGGTTATCGGCATAGCTATACCAAAGTATTAATATATTATGAACGCTATGGTGGTCTGGTGGTCTGTTCCGTTAATTTTTCTTTCAAGCTAGGTTCAGAAATGTGGCCAGTATTCCGTTTGCAATACAAACACTTGAATTTTTCATACTTAACAGTGCTATGTTAACATGCTAACAGAGCTCTGTTAACGTACTTGGTTTGTGTCTAGGGTTATAAATTTCGAAATTTATATTCACACAGCTAAAGTTTATAAGCATAAAATTAGACTTGGGTCCAACTAGCTCATTCGCTCAGTTTTGACAAGAACCTTTGATCAAACCCATTTAAATTACATAGGTTTGATCAGAGGTTCTTGTCAAAACTGAGCGAATGAGCTAGTTGGACCCAAGTCTACATAAAATACTTTTTACACATTAGGCCTTAAATATTTTTCGCCCACAATCTAATTACGATGACTATTAAGTTTAAGGATAACATTTGGCATGGACGAAGTTACCCTGTTTTTCTTATTTTGTTGCATATTCATTACTTTTGCCTTGAACTCACCTTGGAGACTTGAGAATTTGTCTCAGTTCTGTTATTGGCAGCATAATTGCCAGTGTCTTTATCATCTACAGCTGCATCTGCATCAGCATCATTATCATCCTTTTTATGTTGGTCCTTTGAGGCGCTGCTTGGCTTGATTTCATCTCCCCCAGAGATTTGTGTTTGTAGTTGTGATTGCTTTTCTTTGACGTTTTCATTTCTATCTGTAGCTGAATTTTGTTGGTTTGTTGCTGTTTTATAATTTGTGTCGGAATTAGCGACATCTTCTTGTTGTTGTTTGTCATCGTTTGGTTTTTTATTCGTTTTCGTGTTTAAATCGGAATTTCTTCTTTCGTTCAAATATGATTTGGAATTGGCACCTTTGAAAATTACACACAAAAAAAAAAAATAGACAAACATGTAAATTATGAAATTGTTTACAAAAATATTTCTCAGAAATTATTACAAAAAAAAAGTTGTTATTTAAATACATTTTAAATTTAGCAAAATCCCTGACAAGTTGCCTGATAAATTAAAAAGCTTTCTAATTTCTTTTAAAAGTCCAGGGTTTTTATGCGGCCTATCAAACATTTCATATGAATTGGTTTTAATTTCGTGATAGCATTTCAATAAATTTTATATTATTTTTTATTCAGGATCAGTTTATTCTACACTTTAATTTTTAAAATTTGGCACAGAAGACCATAAAGTGTTTTAATAAAAGCTGCATTGTTTTTAAGAAGTAATAAGAAAAATACTCTGACCTCAACAGTTTGACATTTGGGAGCCAAGTAAGAAATTTTGTGAGTGCTAAACAACGAAGTGATATTCTGAAGGAATGCAAATTGACATCTATGATCAAGGGGTTTGACATTTCTGGAGCAGCTAAAAAAATATCTTCGAAATGCGGTGATGTTCAAACCTGAGGGCTTTTTTCAAGTCTTGGTATTCTATGTGGCCCATAATTCATCCTTAAATAGTTTTTTTAAGGGTCATGTACAGAAATTTGGTATTCGATAAAAAAAAAAGTAGAGCCAACGCTGCTAGAAGCTCGTGTACAAAATAACAGGATTTGCTGGTCATAAAAACGAACGCACTTAAATATTCAAATATACTTCTGCTCCTGATATATTTAATTGAAAATAACTAAGGAATTTTATATTTTTATTAATTAATTTTGACCTTTTTTTGTAAATTTGGGAAAAGGAATAGCACGAATAAAATTAATAATTTAGTGTTAAACAACAAATTCCCAAATATATAAAATAAAATAATTCTTTAACCTAAAGATTTACAAACACGAAACAGAAAACTGATCCAAAAATCCCATAAAATCTCAAGTACGCGTTACGAGGTACCAAAAAAATGGACTTATTTTGGTAAATATCTGGCTGCCTGTCTTAAATGCGGTTTCGAATGTCATAAAAAAGTTGTAGAACTAATTTTAAAAAATTTTTTGTACTGAGAAATATTTCACAGGATCTAATGGTTTTTTTTAAGCGAATGCGAGAAGTGCAAAAGAAAATAAAATTGAAGTGCTGAACTAAATCAATTCTTGATAAAAATTTATATGGACATTTTCCGTTCGTTTTTTATGACTCATAAATTACTCTAGTTGGCATGACATGAAGTCATGACCACCATGATCATTATGACGCACAACAATTTCTAAAGGGGTTTTCAACAAAAAAATTAGATGAAGATGATTTAAATTTTGATTGTATTACGAAGTGAAAAGTTTGGCAATTATGAATGAAAAATGATATCTGTTGAATGTCCACCGCGACCACGCTGGCTTCAAAGCCAAATCCTGACGCAAAATTCGCCATGTGGTGGTTTTGGATAATCCCAATTGTTGAGAACGTCATGGAATTGACAAATTTGAATCTTCTTCAACACTGTGGCTCACGGCTGCGATGTTTTCAGTTGAACGACACGGTCGAACACGCGAACTCAAATTTAACGACCAACTTCTTATTTTCGGACAATCGAAAATAACACGAATTTTACGAAATTTAATTTTAACAGAACATCCATTTTCATAGTGGATTTTAATTGGCTGAATTGAATACACTATAAACAATTGCCAATGCATCTACTACGAACACGTCAAACAACATAATTTCAAAACTATCATGTTGTTGATGTTACTGCAAGTTCTTGCTGAAACCCCCTTTATTATAATCTCGGAAGGTATCACAATCAAAATACATATTACAGATTTTCTATCGGTGCAGGAAAATATACTCTTTACAGACTTTCTAACAACATCAGAAGTAGCATTAAAGAAACGAAACGAGGTATTCTCTAAAATCAGGTTTTGTAACCTTTGACCTCTCGTATATACTCAAGAGCATATGAGAATTCTAAGACAGCTTTTGCAACGCCGTCATAAAGAACTTATGAAAACTAATCGCTCCTCATCGCAAATTTGAATACTTTAAGCTATTTTAATCCTATTATATGAGAGAGCCACCTCGCTCTGCTACTCGATTTGATTGCAACAGAAAATATTGCTTTTCATGTGAAATTTGACTTACTTTCTTCAGAGTCAGCGCCTTTGCTGCTGCGTCGTCTCGGTGTTGGTATTTTCGTATTTGGTCGTGTTTTATCAGAAAGATCGGCCAGGGGTTTGGGACTGGGTATTTTAGTGGGTTCCGGTCTCTTGGGAGCCTAAAAGAGATAAATAAACAATAGCATTAAAAACAATGACAGCCACCGATAGAAATTTCCAAATAAAATCAATTGAATCACAAGATTTCTTTCCAGTTTTTAACTCATACCTGCGTTTCTTTTTCGGGATGAGATAGCGAACGCCGGGTTGTAGGCTTGGGTACATTTGACTTGACACCCGAATCTTCAGATATTGAGCGCATTTGCTCTGGCTTAGGTCTGTCCTGTTCCTTGCCAGCTGCTGCTACTGCTGCAGCAACAGAGCCGTCATTTTGCGCCTGCATAGCGCTGCCGGATGCGGCTACATTTTGCATATTTTGTCCGGCCACTCCTGGCATCTGAGAATATTCATCATGTGGCGTTTGCAAGTCTCTTGACAGTCTGCGCCTTAGACGATTATGCATTAGCGGGGTGCGCGGTAAAGCTCCACCGCCAGCTGCCAAGCTTGGGCCTAGGCCATGCTGAGCCAACGAGCTCTTAGTGTCTGCATTGTAATAGCCATAATTTTGATCGTGTACCAGCACCGTTTCAGCACTATGCACTATGGGCCTTTGCAGTGGCTGGTAGGCACCATCATCCGAGCCGTCATTGTAAATGATGCGGGGTTCACTGCTGAAGCCCGTATTGTAGGTCTTTTCGTATTGCACTTCGTCCGACTCCAGAAAGCTGTTGCTTCTATCGACAAAATAGTCGGCATATTCGGGTCGAGTGTCATCTTCTTCGGTGACATTTTGAAATTGATGAAACTGTTGCTTAGCTTCGCCGAATGTTCGGGAATGGGCCTCTGGCGGATGGGACATGAGCGAAGTTTCCTTTAGGCAATCCTGTCTGACTAAACGACTGGGCGAACGACTCATCGAGCGGTTTGCCGTGGGTATTTCGGGCAGCAAGCGACGTGGTTCGGCATGATGCGTCTTGGTTATGGAATACTCCTCGTTGCTGTGGCTGCGCACTTTAATCATCTTGGAATTGTCACGATTGTGATGTATATTAACACTTTGACTACTAGAATAATGTTCGGCCGTACCTACCACTGCGGTATCCAGTACTCCCACGGCTGGTACATTCTGCTGCGACAAAAATGGCCGGGGGTTTTGCACGTTGGGAAAGAGAAAGTTTTGCTTTTGTCTGGGTGAGATGGGCAGAAATTTCTGAGAGCCGGAATTCGGTCCGTGTACGGTTAGGGAATTGCTATTGAATGCATCGGGATTGGGTAGAGTTTGCTGGCGCATGAATTCCGGAGAACGTCGGAACTGGGGCGATGTCTGACGTTTGGGTGGTGAAGTAGGCAGCAGCTTGACATGCTGCTCGGGATTTGGCAAAGTAGCTTGACGCTTCATTCTGGCCTTGGGTATGGTGGGTGTGTAGTCCAAGTCGTCTGCAGTGGCTTGTGGTGGCTGATGGTCATAAGGCTGTGCTGATTGCTGGGGAGGCGTTTGATAGTTTGAGGTTTGGGGCAACATTTTGCCACGGTGCATGGGTGAGGGATAGGCGCTGGTTGGCGAGTTGCCCAAATGGATTTGTTGTGCTTGGCCTGGGCCCGGTTCAATGACATTGCAAGGGAAGGAGGTTTGTCGTATAAACGGAGGGTAGCGCTGTTCGCCTGGTGAGCGCTCGGGAGAGCGGCTATAACCACGATTGGGTGATGTGGACATGTACATCGGCGGCGGTTGGCATGGATTAGCCGGTAAAGTTGATTGTCGACGCACCTGTTGGTAATCAAATGAATATTTTGGAATTACATGAAAATGATTTAACTTTCTCTGGACTCACCTGTAAACGATGGTGCGTGGGTGGCGTAGGTTGTCCGGTTGCCTGCTGTTGCGCCTGCGCCTGCGCCTGTTGCTGCACGTAATTATCACAATCACTTGTTTCAATATTAAGTATGTCTTCGCTATTGTAGGACGTGGGATATAAAGGCCCCTTATGCATCTGATGTGGTGACGTGGGGGCCGTCAGATTAACACTATTGTAGTTTTCTAAATTTGAGCCACTGCCACTTAGATTATGATCGTTATTTGGTAGGCTTGTGGGTAAAGTGGATTGACGTAAGACACGACGTTGTGGAGTCACGTGAAAGCCTGTCGCAGACCCTGCAGAATTAACTCCTATAGCACTAATTGTTATGGCACTTCCCGTATTGTAATTTAAAATCGGATGATTGCGATGCAAGTGGTGTTTTGGCTGATAGCGAATATCTAACGAGGGATAACTACCGGCAACTTGAGACTCTATGAGATTTTGTTGCTGTGGATAGAGATTGTCGGTTACGGGATTTTGTGCGTTTGGATTGTTAGGATCG
Source organism: Linnaemya tessellans (assembly GCA_951800035.1). Lineage (NCBI taxonomy): Eukaryota > Metazoa > Arthropoda > Insecta > Diptera > Tachinidae > Linnaemya > Linnaemya tessellans. The sequence goes on from OX637532.1 coordinate 150,616,070, forward strand.
TCCTCGGGATCTAATAGATTTACATTTCATAAATATAATAATTGTTTTCGTTGCAAAGAACTACTTACTGGATATGGTCCAAGAACGCCGTATGCTTTTCCGTAAAACGTCACTTGTAGCCAAATTATCTTCAGCTGCACAGGATTCCTTGAGCCAGTCAGTGGAGGATGCTTGTATTTCCCTGCAAGTGGAAAAGCAATTGCATTTAAAGATGAGAAATGAGAGCATAACGTGTGTTTTTTTTTTTGCGAAAAAAAAGAAAGAAAAACTAGCAACAAGTAAAATGTTACAGCCAAATTTCAAGTTGCGTTTGGCATGAAATCTCTTTGTTAAATGACAGCATGAAATCATGCGAATAATAATGAATTGACACAAACAAACAAACAAACATCCGCTGAAACATCATTTACATAAATATTAAATACATCTAAACGCACATCCATACATCTACACACACGGATGTATGCATGCATGTGCGTGCACACAGCCACACAAACACATCTACATCGAAATGCTTAAATTTAATCAAATACACAAAAAGCAGGGAATTTATGAGCAAATCAACCCAATATCATTTCGGATTTTGATGCCACATGAACTTAGGAGTCAACAGCAATTGACTGCAATAACAATATATTTTTGCTGTTGCTGTTGCTGCCGCCGCTGCTGGTGCTGCTAATAAGCCAAACTAACAGCAACGTTAACAATACACACAACCAAAGGTTAAAGCCTATTCACACACGCACACACACACACGGATGCTGGAAAACAAATATATCAGTTAGATTTAAATACAAAAGCAACATCTTATTTGCTCGCACATCCATTAGAAACATTTGCACATCATTAACGCCACCACCATCACAATCAAATGATTTTAATTATTGAAATTAAAAAGCAAATTATTTTCAAATCATTGAGAATATTTGAAATGTGTCTGTTCTTTTACACAACCAATTTAACATCTTGTCGGACGAAATGCAATGAGTAGGAAATATTTACATATTAAATTTACTTGAAATTTTCATAAGAAAAAAAATTTTTATATTTTTTAAAATGTGACAAAAAAATTGTGCAAAAAATATTTTTGTATTTTTTAAAATGTGACACGAAAATTGTGCATTAAAAATTCTATCCTGTCAAGAAATTGTAGGGAATAACAAACTAAAATTCCTACTGGCCGCCTCATTTTCTTAATGTATAAATAACAGGGGTTCTTGTCTTCACTTCACTGCTGATCTACATATCTAAGAGATAAAGCGATTTCATTGCGATTTGCGCGTTTGAGAGATAGCGCATATATTTTTAGGCTATAGCAACGTATTGTCGTCTGCATCTGAGACCGCAAGAACAATTAAAATAAAATGTTATTTTTTATATAAAAATCAAAGGACTGGTCTGTGATGATGGATACTAGGCATATTAAAAAGAACCTTTATACACCCATACCTCGCTTTGCGTCGCTTCATTTTGCGTTTTTTCGAAGTTGAGTCGTTGTTTATTATAATTAGTACTAATTTTCACTGTGGGTCGTTAGATTTTCGAAGTTGCGTTGTTTTGGGTTCGAGTCTTTAAATTTTTTATAAATTTTTTTTTGTTTTTTTGTTGTAATTTTCTTTCTAAAAGATGGCAACGACTTTTGTTTCTACATAATAGCGCCATGCCATCAAATCTCGGGAATTCTCTTGCTAACTAAAAATAAATGCAATTTTAATACCTATTTATTTATAAATCATTTTTTTAATTATTTTATATAATTTTTGTTTTCGAATGTTTAGCTTGTTCAATTTCCTTTTTTTGTATTTAGTATTTTAGTAACCCTGGAACCTATTTTCGATCTGTACATGGTTTGCTATAGAAAATCATAATTCACTTTGGGTCGTTTCAATTTACGTCGTGTTTTTTTTGGAACATTACCACGACGCAAAGTGGGGTATTGGTGTATTAGAATACTGACGACATTTAGTCGCCCAAAAAATATATGAAATATGGAGCAACTTTAAAATGGCCCAAAAATAATGAAATATAGTCCAAATATTAAGAAATGAAATACAGCCCAAAAATTAAAAAGGAGAAATATAGCGAAATTGTTAAGATCTTATAATTGTCCTATTGATATAATTCCTAAAATGCTGCTAGTAATTTAAGAACTTTTGCCTAGCCGATCTTTGGCCGTACTTAAAGGCCCAACTATAATATGAATAAGCAAACTTAAGCAACTGTGCGATTACATACAATACGCATGTGTGCAACTATAATGTACTTAAGAGAAACTTGAGAGAAACTTTTCGTCAAGTTTCGTCAAATGCCATTTGTTTAAGTTAAGAGCCAAACTGAACGCACATTCCGTACTGAATTGCTTATTCATATTATAGTTGGGCCTTAAGGATTTTCTCCGCTGGACATGCCGAGAACTGGATTCGGTGAATACGGTTTTTCTGCATTAACGGGTCAACCCTTAAGCCAATGCAGATCTAGTTTTACTCAAAGAAGCCATATTTCGATAAATTCAGAGGAGAAAATCCTTGAGTCCGGATATATACCGGGCTATGCTAAAATATCTTTATAAATAAATAAAACCTAAAATTTATGGAAAATTGCCCAAATATTAGGCAAATTTGCCTAAATATTTTGGATTGTTTTTCATAGAAAATATTATTCAAATTTTTATGAAAATATTTTGAGTAAGATTTTTTAATTTTTTTTTTATATTTTTACGATTTTTCATGTGCTCAAAAATGAGTGATAAAAAGCAGTCAAATATTATTTAATAATTTTTGGCGAATATAAAATTGAAACAAAACATTCCATTTAATTTTCAATTCACTGTACAGTGTGATTACAGTGGGACTGTAATTTTCTAGCCGAAAATACATGACAACACGCCAACACATTAAGGGTTGGCACATTCAAATACACATTCACACGAATCATCAAAGTCAAACGCACAAGTACACAGATCGCATTTATTCTACGACACGCTCCCATACAGCTGCAAATAATGATATAAGTGCCAGCTACAGGTAAATTGTATGTGTGTGTGTGTACACCGGCTGTTGCTCTCTATAATTACCACTGAATAGAATTGTTTAGACAAACCAAATTTGGCTTTTCGTCAAATCTTTACATCATAACTGATGATGATGAGAGAGAAGTCTGTTGCAGTGAGATGTGGGCAGTTTTCTCGTTATAAGTCTTCATGAAGTGTGATTACACGTGAACGTGACCAACTGCCAGCGTCAAATATGTGAGCAAGATTATGAGCAGAATTTTTTTTATATATTTCACAGTTTATGCTTGAATTTTTTTCTGATACCTATAATTTTTTTTTTATATATTGTTCTATTATAATTATTGCCCTGAAGGATATCGAAATATCAAATAATAATAAATTCCAATTTCTTTTATAAAAAATTAACCTATAGCTTGATAAAAGAACAAAAAAAAAATAGATAATTAAAAATCTGAAAAGGTCGTAGAATCAGCAATCAAATAATTAATGTTATATAACTAATAAATTGTTATGAAGTTTTTATTTGACATATTGTCACAATTCTATTTGAAATGAAATTTATTTGTATATGCATTTCATTGGTGCTTTACCAAATCATCAGTAGACCTTAACCATAGTTTTAAAAAATTAAATACCTCTTATCTTATGCACTTACTTTCGAAAGCCATCTAAGAATTTACAATTTGTAAATTACAAATTATTTCGAAAAATCACAGCAGAAAAGGCATAGTAGGCTTTGAAACTCATATAAAACCAAGCCAACAAATCAATTATATTCGATATGAATCTATTTTATTTTTCTACACTTTTTTTGCTTAACCATCAACAAATAAATTTCATTTAAAATATAACTAATAAATTTAAAATTTTAAATGTTATTTTTACGTTCGAATAATAGCTAGAGACATCCTCAAACTGTTAGGGTATTTTTTATTTTAAGTGGTGACAAACACAATACACATGAGCACTGATGATGAAAGCGTTGCGGCTTTCGAAAACAGCTGTTCTGCTCTGCTGTGTAAGTTGAATAACTAAAAAACTGATGTTGACTTTCCTTTGTGCCTTGGAATATTTATCATGTCTTTCTGAATTTAAAAAACAAACAATTTCGAACAATTGATAATTTTTAATAAATATTTCATTCCGATTTCAGCGTATTTTTTGTATTCTCTTTTTTATTCACTTACCCCCAGTTTTTGACTTCTTACTTAAGTAAAAAATTAGTTAATAAACTTAAGTTGTGTTTAAAAACACTTTCAGTTTTTAAGTCTAAAATTAATTTAGGTATTTAATTGTGATAAAAGTATGGTAGCACAAATAAATGGTAAGAAAAATACTGCAAATGATACAATTAGTTTTATTGTTACCGACGTTTTGTTTCAATGAAGAGCTGCTTTACCCATTTTCAAGTTGTTGAATGTAAACAAACTATGAAAAACACATGGTTGCATGAAAAACTTAAATTGAATTTAAATGTACAATGTGGCACATTTAAATCTTATTTAATTTTGAAGTGAAAAACTAAATTTTGTATTTAAATAGACGTTAAGTTTAAATAGTATTTAATTTTGAAGTTAAAAACTGGGCATTAATATTTTACAAATAATTTTGTCTCAAAATAATTTATACTTATTTCTTAAGTCTAGTACTCTGTTTGAATTTGTGGAATATGTTGAGCAACATTAGTTATTTCAGTTTCAGTTTTTTCCTTTTTTATTTGAAATTATGTTTTCCATTTTCAATGAGAAAATATTTAGTTTCAAAATTAAAATAATTAAAACAGAGTACTGGTTTAGCAACACTTTTCCACAAATATTTCGATTGAATATTTTTTGTATGGGTTGTGTCAGAATTTCACATGAAATTTTAAACAGAATACTAGGCTTTAGTCCAAATTATTTCTTTAAATTCATGAATGAACATTTAACAGCATTTGCCATTTAAGAAACTTTAGTTACTTATACTCGTATCAATGCATGTGTTCATATACAGAAATTTACACGTGATCAAACATGCCACACAGAAATGTATTTATAAAATTATTACAATCATTTATGTACACTGAAGAAATACATGTGTTTGGCTGTGTGTGTGTGTGTGTAATTAAAAAGTTGCACCTCATTTTTGTTATATTTTTCCAAATATTCCTACACTCAATTGTAGCAACACCTTTCAGAGATCACGAATACAGTCCATATAAAATATTTTTACGACAACAAAAAAGTAAATAAATAAATAAGTCAAGTAAGTAGATTATGTACAATTTTAGAGGTAGCGCGTGTACTTGACATTATGGCATTATCTAATTAGCAACGAACTTTTGTCTTTCCTCTTGAATTTCGGTGTTTGATGTTTGTTTATTTTTGATGGATGTTAATGTCGAATGTGTTACGAACACGTGTTGTAATATTTCATAATACGGACACATAAGAATATACGAATATGACATGACATATAAATGCACTTAAGCAAAAGTGTTGTAAAATGACACTTGTGTAGTGTAAAATCATAGGAGATTGAATTTCGTGGTTTTCAATTTTTTCTAATTTAAATTGCATAGAAAGTCCAGCAGGCCAAAGAAGTAAAATAGAGAGTGGCAATTAAAGTGCAGGAGAAACAGCATGCAAAACCGTGAAATAACGCCAATCAAAACCATTCTGACAACGAGTTGATACATTTATTGTACCGGATCTTAAAAAAGAATATCCGTTCTTTATCAAATTCAAAAGTCTTCTTTTTCTAATGGCTTTAAAATATTTTATGTTTGTTATTATACAATATTTTTACGGTTAAGGTCTCTTTATTTTAATTTGAAATATATTAATTTTCAATATTTCGTCACTCTTTTGTGTTTTTTTATTTTTATTTTTTTTATTTCATGGTTGAATTAAATATCAATATATTCTTAATCAGAGTTTTTGCAAATTTTTATGAAATCAAATTTTTTTTATTTAATACAAGACAAATAATATCTAAAATTTATTTTTTTAATCGCAGCGATACAAAATTTTCTTTTTGCACTTAAATTTTAAACGAAAATTTATGTCATGATTTGGGCAAAATTTAAAAACAAGTAATAAAAACTTGCAAAACCCATTTGATGTTTTCTATAGAAAACTTTTTAAAAACTAATAATAATATGCACACATACACACGCACACATATACAATGCACATAATAGTAAGACAGTTATTTAAAATTTTGCATACAAATCGAACAATTTGTAACTGGTGAAATTGTTGAAAACAGCTCACGCACTTACACATACATACAAACAAACAAACGTGTGTACTATTCATATGAGAATCTGTTGTACACACAAGCACGCAAACACAAAAATGCACAGATGAAAGTATTTTATGAAGGTAAAAGTTTTCGAAATTGCAAACATACACACATAGAAACGCACTTAAGTTTTTACATTTATAATATTATTTGTTTTTTCTTTTCACTTATTTTCCGAAACAAAATGCATTTTTGGTGATATAAAAAATTTTAAGAGATTTTCTTTTCAGTAGGCCATAATACATGACATGAAGTCTTATTTGTTCCCTAAATTGGCTAGAAACATTTCTGAGTGTGTGTGTGTGTGTGTGCCGTTAAGCCTAGTACTCTGTTTGAATTTGTGGAATATGTTGCGCAACATGACTTATTTCAGTTTCAGTTTTTTTCCTTTTTAAAGCCTAGTACTCTGTTTGAATTTGTGGAATATGTTGCGCAACATGACTTATTTCAGTTTCAGTTTTTTTCCTTTTTAATTGAAATTATGTTTTCTATTTTCAATGAGAAATTTTTTTTTTTCGTTCGAAATAAATAACATTCATGTTATTTCACATGTTTTTCATAATTAAAACAGAGTACTAGTCTAGCAACATTTTTCCACAAATATTTCGATTGAATATTTTTTGTATGGGTTCTGTCAGAATTTCACATGAAATTTGAAACAGAATACTAGGCTTTAATTGAAATTATGTTTTCCATTTTCAATGAGAAATTTTTTTTTTCGTTCGAAATAAATAACATTCATGTTATTTCACATGTTTTTCATAATTAAAACAGAGTACTAGTCTAGCAACATTTTTCCACAAATATTTCGATTGAATATTTTTTGTATGGGTTCTGTCAGAATTTCACATGAAATTTGAAACAGAATACTAGGCTTTAAGCCTAGTACTCTGTTTGAATTTGTGGAATATGTTGCGCAACATGAGTTATTTCAGTTTCAGTTTTTTTCCTTTTTAATTGAAATTATGTTTTCCATTTTCAATGAGAAATTTTTTTTTTTCGTTCGAAATAAATAACATTCATGTTATTTCACATGTTTTTCATAATTAAAACAGAGTACTAGTCTAGCAACATTTTTCCACAAATATTTCGATTGAATATTTTTTGTATGGGTTCTGTCAGAATTTCACATGAAATTTGAAACAGAATACTAGGCTTTAGACGTTGGAAAAATCATGGCGAAAACAGTGTCGCAATTTTAAGGCTTCCATTTATTTTTAAAAAGTTTTGTATTCAAAATTAGAGAAAACAAAAATTTCGTAAATTTTTTGTGTCATGCGTGTATCGTGATTATTAATTGTTAAAGTCACGCATGCGTGTGTGAGCGTCATTAAAATATTTAGGGCCGTGCATGATTTTTAATACGTATAATACACACACACACACACAAAATGTGTTCTTCAGTTGAATTTTTAATACTAAGGAAAATATGTTTGTATTAATATATAGATATTAGGGATGTGCGCGTGAGTAAAATTAAGCTCACGAAACTTAAAATTTTTCACGCACGCTCACGAAGGGATTATTTTTAATCACCTACTTTCACGCACGATGGCAAAAATTTTACAAAATGGCGCACGCTCACACTAAAATTGTTCTCGTGAAATAAATTGAAATTTGTTTTTTTTTGTTTTTGTTATACATACGATTGATGTATGGTTTGTGACTTCGCTAAACAGGTAGCAAATTAGAAATAAAAATCGTAAAGAATATCAAAAAAATTAAGCCAATAATGACACCCAAAAAATAAATTAATTATCGGTTATACACATCAGTATCGGTTAGACTTGTGTCCAACTAGCTCTTTCGCTCAGTTTTGACAAGAACCTCTGATCAAACCTATGTAATTTAAATGAGTTTGATCAGAGGATCTTGTTAAAACTGAGCTAATGAGCTAGTTGGACACAAGTCCAGTATCGGTTGAAAACTAGTTTCACAATTTACAATTTAAAGAAAAAACCACCAACGAATAACTTTTTATTTCAATGTTTTTTTTTATATTCCATATAAACCAAAACAACAAATAAATTGCATTAAAAATTTATAAAGAAACTACAACATAAAGGTTTTTGTTTCAATATTCATAAAATACACACAAGAGAATACACATACATATGCATGTATGCAAATATGCGCGTATGCAACTTTTAAATTTCTTTTTAGTTGGAAATGTCAGTGATTAATCAATGGCAAATAAAGCCAATTCACTGCAATTTTACTGATGGCTGGAGTTTGAAAGCTTTTTTTCTTTGAATATGTTGCGAATATATTTCGGAAAAAAAAATTAATAAATAAATAAATGAAATAAGTTTTTTAAAAGTATCCAGCACGTATGCTGAATTTTGTTTTTAAATTGATTATATTTTCAAGCAAACCATTCCAGGTGGATGCTCAGTAGAACAGCTCGAAAAAATAATGTTATTAAGCCGCTATCATTTCTACTATAGATACGGCAAATTTCCCATACAAAATAACGTTATTTACACTCCTTTCGAAATATATCGTGAACTGCAGGATATCAAACACAACCATGTAGGATATTAATATGAGAGATAAGTGAAGAAATTAACAGGGAGGATATTTTTAACAAGCATTTTATTATTTCTGTTGATACAAAATTGCTCAAATAAACATAAAATATTTTTGTGCATCAGTTCTTTGATTAGAATTATTTATCAAGCTGTTGAAAGAGCCGGCAAACTGCAGGTTGTTAAACAAAAGGCTTGTTATTAGTCTCATAACTTTAAAATATAGGGTGTTTTTATAGAGTGTCACAAGTTTAAAACAAGGAAATATATTTTTAATAATTTTAAATTTAAATTTTTCACAATGTTTTGTTTTTATTTACAAAATGTGAAATCAATTTCCATTAGCAACATGACTTATGTTGCCCACACACAAGGCAACGTAACTGGAAACATGTGCTTCTAACAGGTGTTTTTTATGGAGTGTCACGAGCTTAAATCATAATAAAACAAGAAAATATATTTCTAAAATCAATTTTTGCAAAGAAACTTTTATGAAATTAATGTGAAAATATGATTCCTGCCTGAAGGCCCAGTCTGGAACAACAATTTTCAACAACCAAAAAAATCTTCCATAAAGTGAAATGACACAACTCCAGTTGCTGAGAACGACGACGAATTGATTGATTAGGATCATCTTCAATGCTTTCCTGTACAGCGGCAACAGCTTCTTTAGGGCGCACTGTTCGGCGTCTCAGGCGATGTAAATTATCAGTAACAGTAAATGTGGCCCGAAAACGATCTATAGTTCTTGTAATTAGAAGCTCTGAAGGAAGATTATGTAGGCCATAAAATGGAAGAAGTGCACTATGAGTTTGATGTATAGCACAATTATTTTGATTAAAAATTTAAACAATTTGCACGCGTTGCCCTGGTGTTGTGACACTCTAAAAAAAACACGCTTTATATTTAACTAAATAGTCATGGCGGTTGTAGTGATCAAATTTGAATTCTTTTACTGCCTGTTCACCGATGTCGAAAGCTATCGTTCGATCGAATAAATAACATTTAAAACAAAAACAATTTTTTAAATTTTTTAAATTTGTTTTTGTTTTAAATGTTATTTATTCGATCGAACGACAGCTTTCGGCATCGGTGAACAGGCACTTAATAGATTAAACCAAAATGTGTCGAAGTTCATGCCCAAAAAGGTTAAACAGGACAAGACTCATTAGGTGATTTTATAAGAAATTATCTTATTTTTTTAAGCTTAAAATATTGTTGATAGTACAAATTTAATAAAATTTTCTAAAATATTCTATTATTTAATATTTTAAAATTATTTTAGTTGTTTTAGGCTGAGCATGTTTATACACTAGTGGGGATATTTATTTAGTTATATTGGCGGGTTTTTTCCTCTTATTTTATTCACGGGTAAAAAGGGAATAAATTAAATTTACTTAAAGTAGTGAGAAATATTTTTGTTTATTGGATCTTAAAAGAAGTTACAAATTCAAATCGATATTCAGGGAAAGGCCAATATTTTTTTTAATCTGGGACCAGTACACAGGGGATGACCCCTACATACGCAGTACACTGCGCCGGAACTAGAAAGGAGGCGATAGTATTGAGGGTATAGATGAAGAAAGATGAGAAGATAGAGAATTTTTTGTAGCTATTTCAGCCTTTTTTTTGCTTCGCCGGCTAATTTTTTGCTAGAGTGCCGACGAAGGAGGATGCTGCTGTTGCTCTGCTCTTTAGTGCATGATAGCGTCAGTCGCTGCCAATTATGTTCAGTGACCAGTGACTATGCCTTCATCATTGAAACAGGACTGGCAACAACTAACACAGCCATGCACTACTAATGCTGATCAGAAGAACTCAACATAATATTTCATGACTCAGCGCTGGGTTGAACCTAGAACCCTGCGCTTTATAGTCTCGTGTTGTACTACTTCAGCCAACAGCACCCACATATTGCCACATATTAAAATAAATATACCGACTAGTGTATGGCTGCATTTGATTGGTGCTTACGCTAGAATAAATTTTGATCGTACTTTTTAAAGGATACAAAACCTTTTTACTCGTACACTAATAATCTTAAATAAAAAGTATCAAACAAGAAATAGAAAGAAAAATCTTATATACAATTGAAATTTGAAGAGCATATGCCAACAACAAGGCAAACGGCTTGTAATCGGTATGAATGATAGACTTGGTCAAAGTTTGTAGGACCTTATATTTATTTAGAAAGCAAAACAAAAATATTCTTATCTATTTTATGCGTGTTGTCCACCAAATTATTTATAAAAACATTCTATATGTATAATAATTATTGATTATTTTAAAATAAATTATTTCCTGAATAACTAGGCATCATATCCAGGAAACACAGATTAACATTAAATATTTTATTTTATTTACATTAGCAAAAAATAAACAAATAAATAAACACTGATCGCAAATAGCGTAAGGATAGAGTATAAAATCTTGATCAACAATATATATATTCAATTATTGGCCAGATATATAAAAAAAATATTAAATTAATATAATAAATAATAAGTTCACTTTATTTTTTCTGCCAAGAGTCTTCGGTGGGGTATAATTAAAAAATTGAATTCAACAACAAAAATAGGAAATATTTTTTTTTTACAAAACCCTCTAGAATTTCATTTCCAGGGTGCCTCGTTTCCACAGGGTCCATTGAACACATCAACATTTATACATCAATTATCCAATCATGCTCGATTCAAAAGAAAAGTACAACAATAATTTTGGAACTATAATACAGCTAAAACAAAAACAATCAGTTGGACGACATTGAGAAATTGAACAATTATAAAACTAAGAAAAATAAGGAAACCAAACTGAAATTTTGCTTACATTTGCTTATGACAAACTACACAAACCCAGTCGGTGGTGCGTGTGGTAAATTCTCGACATGCTTTGCATACCCGCAATTTACACACACGACAGGGTGCACCTCTGTTCGTAATGCGTCCTAGCTCAGCACTGCATCGGGCACAGTGGCGGTTTGATTCGTGCAGCAGTGGATGGGGGTGAAAATTGTGGTTGTTCTGCTGTTGCTGTTGCAGCTGTTGGTTGTATGGCTGATATTGTTGTTGCTCTTGCTGTTGTTGATGTTGTTGGAACGTTGACGATGAGTTTGTGTATGCTGGGGTTGTTGTACCAACACCAGCACTACCACCGTTGCCAATTAAGCCGCCACCGATTTTCAAAGCTCCTTTACGTCTCAACGACAACAGTTCGGCACGTAAGAGCCTAATCTCCACAAATGGCACAAACGAACGTATGAGCGACCATGTTGCGGGTTAAAATTGAAACCACATACGCAACAAAAATATGTGTATTCAGTTCACAAGACAACCAGACAGACAGACATTGGCATATGTTGGGATTGTTTATTTTTTGTAAATATTATTTTAAATAAATCAAACAAAATTTAAAATTGCAATTTTATGAAGGGTTAAGCATGGAAAATTGCCAAGGGAATAAAATAGAAACAAAGTTTATGCGAAAACAGAAGTTATTTGTTTGGTTTGTTGATTTTTTTATTTTTTATCGTCATGGACATGTTTGTCAATTTTCGTATGTCAAATTGCAGATGTAGTTGTTGTTGTTTTATTATTATTAATTTGTTGTTTATATTTTGTCGTTTTGTTAGTATTTATTTAGGTTTTCATTAGTATCAGTAATACAAGTAGTTGCGGTAGTGGACGGCCAGACACACACATACAAATAGATATAAAAAGAGAGAAAGAAAAACGAAAAGAAAATGTGCAAAAAGAATTTTTTCATTATATAAATTAATTTTTTTTTAATAATTAGTGCAAGATTTCCTTATTATTCTCTTTTTATTCACAAATAAACTGAAAAAATTATTATTATACTATATCAGTTTAACGTTATTCATAAATTCTAGAAATAAATAAAGATTTATACGAGCGAAGCTTTAAGGCTTTCAGCTCTCATATAAATATGTAATTGGCGGATATCCAATATAATTTTCATGGTGATATTTTTATTTCATTTAATGCATTTAATAAAATATAAAATTTTTATTACAAGCATTTTTAGATATTATAAAATTTTATTTAGCGAACAAATTAAACGACAAGAAGAAAACCGATGGCGTATACGCAATACTGCTGTTATTGTTTATATCCATCGTCATATCACTCATACGTAACGTGGTAAAAACACTAAGGACAAACCAACACCAACAAAGACAAAAAGTTTTTACCTTTAAATTCAAGGGCACTTGGGTGCTGCTAACCTTGAGAAGATACAATTCGTCGTAAACATTTTTAATTATTATTTTAGTGAGAGGGCAAATTTTTTTCAAACGTTCTTAGTAATCAGTTTCACAATTTTATATATCCCTAAAAACTCTAGACCTCACTTGATTAATCATAAAGTCATTGCCAAAAACAAATACATGGTTAAGTCAACTTTTATAAGTTTAAAATAGTTATCATAGTTATCAGGTTAATAATTTCATATCTCCATAAGGTTGATCGACAGACAGATGACAGAGCTACTTTCATATTTAGTATATTAGTAAGGAAAAAGGTGCAAGTCATTATAAAAAGTGCAAATCATCATAAAAAGTGCAAGTCATCATAAAAAGTGCAATTCATCATAAAAAGTGCAAGTCATTATAAAAAGTGCAAGTCATCATAAAAAGTGCAAGTCGTCATAAAAAGTGCAAGTCATTATGAAAAATGCAGGTCAGTATAAAATATGCAAGACATTATGGAAAGTGGAAGTCATTATAAAATATGCAAGACATTATGAAAAGTGCAAGTCATTATAAAAAGTGCAAGTCATTATGAAAAATGCAGGTCAGTATAAAATATGCAAGACATTATGGAAAGTGGAAGTCATTATAAAATATGCAAGTCATTATGAAAAATGCAAGTCATTATAAAAAGTGCAAGTCAATATAAAAAGTGCAAAGTCATCATAAAAAAGTGCAAGTCATTATGAAAAGTGCAAGTCATTACAAAAAGTGGAAGTCATCATAAAAAGTGCAAGTCATTATAAAAAGTGCAAGTCCTTATAAAAAATGCAAGTCCTTAAAAAAGTTCAAGTCATTCTAAAAAGTGCAACTAATTTCCAAAAACCACCCTATGTTATTCCTCGGATCTCAAAATATCTCCGTGGCAAATTTCATCTAAATCGGTACAGCGGTTTGAGGGTGAACAGGTAACAGACGGACAGACCGAGTCACCTTCATATTTATTATATCGGTAAGGATTCCATAATATTTATTGAAAATACCATTATACTAAATTTATACAAAATTTTAAAATACATTATGAACACGTTAGCTACAAATTAGTTTACCTTTCTCCGACTTCACTGTACTGTTTTAATATGATAAGTTTTCAAATAAGTAAACCAAACTATTCCCTTTCTCTTTAAAAAATATTTCAATTCCATTAATTGCCTCATAGTTAATTATTACAATATTTTTTCATTTTTGCATAAAAAATTTAAATTTGTATCTCTTTTCATAACAACAACAGAACAGTTGATTTTGCATTTTCATTGAAAACTTCACTATTCATAGATTTAAAATACGAAAACGTAAGTTTTCCTTTACACTTTTATTGCAGTTATTATTGTCTCTAAATAATAGTTTAAAAAACAATTTAATTAAATTTTATTTGTCCTTTTATCTCTGGGTCCTTTTTCCAACAATAAAACTACAAAACTGCCATAAATTAGATATTAAGTAGACAACAAGGAAGACAAAAAACAAACAATGTTTTTTTTTCTGTGCAACAAATAAAAACTGATTTAAAAAGTTTGAAAAAAGTTTTAGATATAAAATAAAAATCTATGCAACGGTAATAATATAGAAAAAGTAGAATAAGAAAGTTTGAGCATACATTTCCGTTACAGATACGGCAGGCAATAATAGATTGTGTTCGGGGAAAATCCTTAAAAAGATTTTCCTTGTAGTAGTCAGGCTGTCGTCACAGGCCAGAGTACAGATAACAAAGAGAATTAAAGTAAAATATACTCGTATATGTCGGACAACATTGTAAAAATGTTATTCGTTAATAGATATTCTTTTTGTTCAAGAACATATTTCAGATATTCTATGAGAGCAGTTGCCATGCTGCACAGCAAAGAATATTACGCAGTTCCTTACAATACATCACTGTGTTTGTTTGCTTGCATCATCAAGTAATAACGAATTTTAATTATAATGAGCATTTCGGTCATTGCTGTGGGTTCATTTTAATTTTCACTTTTATGTTTGTTTTACTTTTTTTCTTTCTGGGATCTACAGCAAAAAAACCATAAAAACCAAACAGCTACTAAAACAGTATTGAGAGCATTAAAATACCAAAAAACACACGCACTCTGAACAAGGGAAAAATAATAAAATATTTAACTAACATTTTCGCATACAGATGCTACTATTACTCAGATGGCCTACAAGTGTTTGCATATATGAGAATCAGGAACACTGCGTATCATAATTGAAGCTACACCCTCAGCATAGATAATTTATTACAGATGCTAGGGCAAAACAGAAAAAAGGGAAAGGAAACATTTGCCGAAGTCAAGAGATTACAAGTCTTGCAGCCCTAATTTATGGCTTTTATTCCTGCGGTCTGCCGCGCTATGGGAAGCCAACTTCAGTAAAAAAATTTACGTTCGCCCTAAAAAGCTCTTACGTTCACCTGCAAGAAGTTAATGGTGTTTTCTTAAATGCAATTAAGATTGATGGGCTAATTGTTCCAAAATGTATTTTCTAAATGCAGAACGACATGATAAATATTCCGCAAGGCGCAAAGGGAAAATCAACATCAGTTTTAATTATTCAACTTGCATAGCAGAGCAGATTAGCTGTTTTCGAAAGCCGCTACATTTTCATTATTGCTACTCATGTGAATTTTTTTGTCACCATTTACCATGTGGGTTAGTTGAATGTGGCAACGGTTTTTATTTATAAAAATTTTATTGGAACATTGCATTTTTTTTCTTAAAACGAATGCAACATTTTGTGCATTTTTCAGTGGAAACTGGCAATTTTATTTTATTGGCAAATAGTGAATTTATTAGAAATTAATTCACCAACACTAACAGAAACGATTTTTTGTTTTATAAGTTTGGCTAACTGTATTATTGTAGGAGTGATTTTAAAAAAAATCTTATATTTCCAGAAAAGAAAATGCTATATGATATATAAAAAATATTTGCCCTTATTCTGAACTATTTGGCAACGTCGTGTCAAGACAATATTAAAAATAGAACAGCAACATTGCGGTTGTGGACAACAAATTATAACTGCTAACAGCCTCTGATTCTTCTCTAAGGTTTAAAATATAATAAGAGCATTTTAAAAATTATTAAATGCCGAGGAAAAGGAGTATGAAGATGTCGCAGTTTTAGTATTGTCTCGACGTGACGTTGACAAATACTTACAGAATAAGGTGGATTATTTCATTTAATTTAGTAATAAAAAAATTTAAAATATTTGGGCCGTTTCTTCAGAAAATCTTTTTTTTTTTTAATTTATATTAATTGTTAAGGAAGGATAAGCAATATTTTCAAAGGCCTCGTTATATTCCAAAGTCTAAGGCGGGACTCACTATTATTCACTAGCATACAAAGGCACTCAAGTGAGAAGTATTGGGTCCTAAAGTGTTGGAAAAAAAGCAAGACATTATAAACTCCAGCCATATCCTGCGAAAACGCCTGTTGGTTTAGCTTAAAATGTGCAAAAGGCCGCCATATTTGTTTATAACAAAAAATTTCCTCTACAAAAACAAATTAAAATAATTGGCCAACAAGTGAAAAAAAGCAAAAAAAAATCGAAGCTCATTATTTAAAAAGTAAAAAACACACACACGCACACTCACACTCACCTCCAATGCCCCCCAAATGAACAAATTTTCCTGTGAAATCGCCCATAAAATCCTTTATGAACTCAACAATTTACTTTGATATTAACATGCACAAGATTTCGCCATTCATACGCAGCCAACACTACGAGTAATAAAGTGCTCGTAATACACATGCATGTACTCAAAAACATATGTAAATGTGTGTGTGTGTGTGCGAGCAACCTCTTGTGTAAATGACACAACTTTTACATTAAGGATTTTTTTTAAATTTGCATTTCTCGGTCATGCGACTAACAAACATTTTACACATTTGCTTTTTTCCCGTGATTTTGTGTTTGAACAAGGGATGGAAAAAGGCTATTTTGATTTTGTAACAATTAACTAAATAAAATGTACTTTTCGTACCATAACGGTACCATTTTTTTATATTTTTTATATTTCTATAAATAAAAGTTCAAAAACTTATCTACACAAGTATACAACAACAAAAAATATTATATACATAAAAATCTAGGAATCAGTTGATTAAATTTTTTTCAAAAAGTCATACAATTTAAGATAATAAATTTTCTGGTAGTTTAAAATTGAGGCAACGAGACATTGATTGAAAACTTTTTCGGTATTTGGAAATCATCAATTATTATACCCTTTTTCAACGTGATTGTTTTTGAATCAAATATAAGGCAGCCTAACGATGAAAAATGTTTCTGTTGCGAAAAATTATAGCAAATAATTGTAAGTCCGTTACTTAAATGAGTCATCATTTAGCAGAAATATGAGACATAAGACACTATTTTGAAAGATTCGGGTGTAAAGAACCGTTTTTTCTCGAAACAACAATCATTTTCAAAAAGAAACGACAAAATAAATATATATAGAACAAGCAGAGGAGTAAGAAACGATCCGAAAATTTCATAAAGTGCTGACTGGAATACTTGTATGTAATAAAAAGTTGACACAAAATCTTTGATTATGTAACCGTATAATTCACAGAAATATTTTATGTTTATTAACTGATTCATTGAGAAATTAACAAAAATGTTCAAGCATAAAACGTTTTTATGAACTAGGTGTAAAGGGCCCTGGAGACTATCAAAATAAGGCAACAAACATTGCATATGTGTGGGTGTCGTGTGATTGTAGCATTTGAAAGAGACGTACAAATAAAAGCTTCAAACACAATTTGTATTTTGCCGTTGTAGTGAACATATTGAAAAAATGTCGGACGATGAATTATTCTTGACTTTGAGTGCGATGTTGTTGCGACGAAAAACACAGAAAAATAAAATTTTTTTGTCAAACACAAATGGACACGTATAAAAAATCAGCCGTCAAAATAAAAATCAAAACTTTTTGATTTTCTTCAAACAGAGCCGACAACAAATACGTGTACCCGAAAACAACGACCGCACGCACACAACCTTGTGTTTGATGACTTTTTTTGATAGTCTCCAGGCCGCTTTTGATTAAGATATTTAAATTGTACCAAATTAGTCGTGGTAGTACCACGGTACCAACAAAGTCTAATTGTGCCAAAAAAAAAGTACAATTGTATCATGTTTTCCATCCGTGGTTTGAACATTAACAAAAATTCATTTTCAGTTTCGTAAAAAATATATATGAAAGAGTTGAAAGCGTTTTCTTATTTTCAGTGTTTTACCGAAAGTGGCAGGAAGGCGCGGATCCTTCTAACGTAAAAATATGTTTTCCCAATTGTTTTCTATTACATATTTTTTTTTCGAAATTCATTCAAAATAGTGCACGATTCTATTTTAGTTTTATTTAAGTTTAGGAAAACCTATTTGTAAGCACATTTTTATGACAGCGGTAATCAACTGCCCACTGGCCACTTAAAAGAAACTCCCACATGAGATAAGCAACTAACCGCCTACAGTAGTTTTTTTTAAGTAAATTTCCGCAATTTATAAGAGTTGTTGGTGTTAAACGATTCATGATGACTTGCCGAAATTTAGTTGTCGATGTCGATAATTATCATGCAGCTAAAAAGGAAACACCCAATACAGAGAAGCCACAGTTCATCTGCTTGTTAAATGCGACATCCTTACACAGAAAGCACGCTGACTGTCTGTCTGTCTGTCCGGTTTATTTGCCTAATATTTTATCGACAGTAATTGATTTTTTAACAAAATCATCTGGCAATATTTTTCCATACTAATTCGCGTGCATGGCAACTAACACTCTTGCCATCGTCTTCACCAAAACGAAACACTTGAACTCTAGTTTTCTTTCTGTTGCCGTTAATGTGTTTGAGAGAAGTGGTTTTGCATTAGCGGAGCTAGAAATATTTTTTCTAAGGGAGAAATCAACTTTTTTGCTCTAAATTAAAAAAAGAAATAAACAATAAAATATTATATTTTAAAAAATCCTAGTCACAGAAAGAATAATTCTGCAAGGCGTATAGCACACCCTGCCCAAGTGACCACGTTCTACGCCAGTGTGCTGTTGTATAAGTGTGTGTGTTAAGTATCCAGGATTAAGTGGTAATTTGTATATCCTTCGTCGTAAGAGCGTGTGTGACTTTCATTGTGAATGGTCGTAAATCCTATTTTAATGTTATTTCGACATGAATTAGCAAACATTACAAGATATTACGGGCATTTGTAATTTATGCAGCCCACATGATTTACACACACACACACACATACACACGCACACGCACATACATATACTACACCAAATAAGCCATAAATTTCAAAAGGCGTTTTTATGTCCGTCCATCAACAAGGCGTTTTATTTGCCCTCCAAAAAGGGCTTGTAATTTAAATACATTCAATGTCCTTGTGATTTATCTCCCTTGAACAGGAGAGCACGAAGATATTTGGAATTTTGATGGCTGCTCCTTTGGCAATAAGTTAAGCATGCGGCTAAAATAAGATCACGTTAAGAAAAGATACAAAGTTCAACATGTTTTAGTTTTATCCAGACTAACCAGAACAAATGTAAGTCAGAGGAGTGGAGAACAAATGAGCTAGTGACTTTTAGCCGTCAACACCAACATTTGCTTAAGGATGAGATATTCAACATTTCAAGTTCTCTGCTATGCAAAAACCAACATGACAAGGCTTATATTCACAGTGATAGTGTAACAAAGGAATGGATGGCATGAGCCATCACTTGATTCGCCGCCATACTGCAGAATCTTGGAAGTAGGAGACACTTTTTTTTTTGGAACAAACACATGTGAGTATCAGATGTCTTGATTCAAAAGTTCACCTTAAATCATATTTATCTGTTAGTTATTTCACTTCAGTATTTTGATTTAAATAACATTGATGAAAAGTTGAAATTGTATTTTTATTAGAAAGACCAGCAACCAGTTGCTGTTTTGGCCACCTGGTTAAATCTATTCACTCACATAAAAGTTTAACCATCAATTTGTTGCTGTTGGCTACCATTCATGTCCTACGTGTGCGAGTAAAAATAATAAATCTTTTCCTCTTTACATAAATATATCCGAACACAATATATTGCATATGAATTGTTTTGCTTTCATTTAATATTCAAAAGGCGTTCAATCCTACATGCGCCAATATTGTTTTTGCGATGTCCTTTAGCTGTGCTTTACCAAAAACGTATTCCAACTCAAATTCGGCCGTAAGCAAATATTTTGTTATAAGCAAATAAATAAAAAATTGTAAGATTTTCGTCATTATTTATTTTTTCTTAAGCCGAGCTAGTTTGTTAAAACGACTAAAAGAATTTGTGAAGATAAGAAGAGCCACAAATCACAACAAATGGCACTTTGCGAAAAGATATATTTGGTATTCGTAAAAATTTCTTGGCAGACAATTCCATTAAAATTATTAATAAAAATTTTCAAAGCAGCTTGCAACATATATATACATATATTGCTTCAAGTGAAATTTATATTTAACTAGCAAAGAATATGTGAAACTTCAACTAATGTGTATGTTATATAAATTGTGTGTTGTATTTTTACTGGATAAAAATCTAAAACGTTCTTAGATATCAGTTTCATAGTTTCATATACACCTAGAAACTTTAGACCACCCTTGATCACTCATGAAGTCATTGCCATAAACAAATGCATTCTTAAGTCAACGGAATCTAAATTTAAAATGTTCAGTTATCAGGCTAATAATTTCATAAGCTAGTAGAAATTTTGGACCACCCTTGACCATTTAATAGGACCATTCCAAAAAACAAAAGCCACCCTATGTTATTCCTCGGATCTCAAAATATTTCTACGTTAAATTTCATCTAAATCGGTTCAGCGGTTTGAGTGTGAGAAGGTAACAGACAGAGTTACTTTCATATTTATTATATTGGTAAGGAAAAAAATGCATGCTATAATATCAAGGGCAAGTCATTATAAATAGTTCGTCATTACAAAAAGTGCAAGTCATAATAAAAAAGGTAAGCTATTATAAAAAGTGCAAGTCATCTTAAAAAGTGCAAGTCATCATAAAAAGTGTAAGGCATTACAAAAAGTGCAAGTCATCTTAAAATGTGCAAGTCATCATAAAAAGTGCAAGTCATAATAAAAAGTGCAAGTCATCACAAAAAGTGCAAGTCATTATAAGAAGTGCAAGTCATTATAAAAAGTGCAAGTTATTATAAAAAATACAAGTCATCACAAAAAGTGCAAGTCATTATAAAAAAGTGCAAGTCATCATAAAAAGTGCAAGTCATCACAAAAAGTGCAAATCTTTACAAAAAGTGCAAGTCATAATTAAATATGCAAGTCATCACAAAAAGTGCAAGTCATCATAAAAAGTGCAAGTCATCATAAAAAATGCAAGTCATTATAAAAAGTGCAAGTCATTATAAAAAGTGCAAGTTATTATAAAAAGTGCAAGTCATCTTAAAAAGTGCAAGTCATCATAAAAAGTGCAAGTCATCATAAAAAGTGCAAGTCATTATAAAAATTGCAAGTCGTTATAAAAAATGCAAGTCGTCACAAACAGTGCAAGTCATCATCATAAAAAGCAAATCATCACAAAAAGTGTAAGTCATTATAAAAAAGTGCACGTCATCATAAAAAGTGCATGTCATCATAAAAAGTGCAAGTCTTTACAAAAAGTGCAAGTCATAATTAAATATGCAAGTCATCACAAAAAGTGCAAGTAATCATAAAAAGTGCAAGTCATCATAAAAAGTGCAAGTCATCACAAAAATTGCAAGTCATCATAAAAAGTGCAAGTCTTTACGAAAAATGCAAGTCATATTAAAAAATGCAAGTCATTATAAGAAGTGCAAGTCATCATAAAAAGTGCAAGTCATTATAAAAAGTACAAGTTTTTATAAAAAATGCAAGTCATCACAAAAAGTGCAATTCATCATAAATTTTTCATAATGACTTGCACTTAATTTCCTGAAGAAGTCACACAAAGAAGTGACGAAATACTGAAAATTTATGTACATATTTGAAATAAAAATAAAGAGATCTTAAGCATAAAAATATTAAAATAGAATCATTTTTTTACACCTTTATTTTTATAAGGCAAAATGAAAAATAAAATCTAAATGGAACACTTATGAAATATAGTATTTGACATATTTTCATAATTTTATTTTAAATGAAATTTTCATATAGACATCGTTTAACCATCAACAAATAAATTTCATTTGAAATAAAATTATGACAAAATTTAAGATGGGTTTTGAAATGTATTTTATTCAAAATGTTCTTAAAATAGATTTCAAATACATTTTATTTATTTATGTATAATGGGATAAGTATATGTATATTTAACTGAAACTAAAAAGGAAATAATTTGTCCTTAAAATTATTTCAATAATAAAAATTCATTTGAAAGCACTGTAAAAATGGCCCTGATGTTTATTCCTTCCGTAACACAAAAACAGCAAAAATAAATCATAATAAAAACATTTTTATGTAAAGCCATTTGAGTGGCATTAGAAAAGAAAATAACAGCTTTTGTTAATTCAAAAGTTACAGGATGTAAACCAACCAAAATATTAATTCTTTCCTAATAAACAACAATAAAGCACTAAATCCTTGATACGGACAAGCGAGTTTTAAAGCAGCAATTTTCTTTTTTTATTTGATACTCGCATTAAATCGAAAATATGGTGCACTCCCATTTCGAATTTAGTTTTTAATTAAATCTATTGCCATATCCAGCGATAGCATCGCGAACTGTTAACAAAAAAATAAAACAAAACACACTTAACTTTTTATAATTTATAAGCAACAAAAAAAAAAAAGAAGCAGAAAAATATTATTTAAAATAAAAACATCTGATACTTAAAACCTTAGATTTCCTTCCGGTGATTTGTGTTGGATATTTGATATTAATTAAATTTTATTCAAAGCAGGGTGCAGAAGAAGTTTAAGGTCTTTTTTATGTTCCGTTAATCTTAAACGGTCAAGTTGTTGTAATTAATGGCCGCCATGGAAAAGTGTGAGCGCTTTAAGAGTTCAAAAACACTTGATTGCAGTAAACAAAAGAATTTAATTAAATTTACACTCGCAGGTAAACAAAAATAAACAGCCAGAGAGCAAATACAGTTTGAATAAGGTTTTTAAAAATCAATTATTTTTTAGTTATGAAATTCCCACTTTAGCACAGTCATCTTAACATAGAACGTTTTTAATTTCCCGCTAAAAAAAATTGAAAATTTACTCCGTTTTGTAAAAATGGAGTTTTGATCAGATCTCGTTGTTCTTGGTTCTAAGAAAACTTCCATGACAACTCTTGAAAATGTATAATTATGTCTATATGTGTGCGTAATGTCAGTTTGTGTGTGTGAACCGCTTATAACTTTTTAACTGCTTAACCGAATCGAAAAAAGCAACGTCGTTTCAAAGAGTTCTTAACTTAGATTTCCAGTGAATTGAAACTCAAAAAAAAGAAACTAAGAACATTTTTTTTCAAACGTGTTTCTTTTAATTGCGACTTCATCGATGGATTCCACAAATTAATCAGCTGTTGACATGGAAAAACCACGTAGATCGGGTCAAGATCGCTTGATTAGTTCGTGAGATATCGTAAACAACAAACAAAATCGAAAAAAGTGATATTTTTGAAGAAAAAAATCGCCGAATTTAAAAACCGTTGATCAGGTCAAGATCAGTTGACGAGTTCATGAAATATCGTGGACAAAAAAAATCCGATCTTTTAAAAAATATAACCCAGAATCTATGTCGATGGCCACTAACCGGGTCGAAACCCGTTGATGAGTTCGTGAGATATAGCGAACGAAAAAATTCGAAAAAGATGATCTCTTTCAAATAAAAAAAACCACGGAATTGAAAAAACCGTCGATCAGGTCAAGATCGGTTGACGATTTCATGAAATATCGTGGACAAAAAAATTCGATCTTTTTAAAAAAACTCCGAAACTATGTCGATGGCCACCTACCGGGTCGAAGCCCGTTGAGATATAGCGAACGAAAAAATAAATAAAAAAATCCGCGGAATTGAAAAAACCGTCGATCAGGTCAAGATCGGTTGACGAGTTCATGAAATATCGTGAACAAAAAAATATCTGATCTTTTTAAAAAACACCGAAATTACGTTAATGGCCACCAAGCGGGTCAAAATCCGTTGATGAGTTCGTGAATAATCGCGAGGGAAAAAAATCTAAAAATATTATATTTAAAAAAAAAAACCCCGCGAATTTAGAAACCACTTCGATCAGGTCAAAGTCAAAATCGGTTGATGAGTTCGTGAGATATCGTGAAGAAAAAAAATTCGAATAAGGTGATCTTTAGAAAAAAACCCCCCGAATGGAAAAACCGGCGATCGTTTGACTTGTTCGTGAAATATCGTGAACAAAAAAGTCCGATTTTTTCAAAAAACTGTAAAAATACGTCGATGGCCACTAACCGGTTCAAAAACCGTTGATGAGTTCGTGAGATATCGTGAACGAAAAAATTCGAAAAAAAATTTTTTTTTTTAAAAACCCCCGAAGTTAAAAACCACGTCGATCAGGTCAAGATCGGTTGATGAGTTCGTGAGATATTGTGAACGCAATGAATTCGAAAAAAATAGATTTTTTTTTTAAAATCCTGAAGTTATATATGTATCTGATCAATTCGTGTCCTCGATTCTTCTATAGGAATCGAAATCACCGCTAATTACGTGGCAATCGGATGATGCATCCGAAAGTTACAGTGCACAGTGGTTCAAGTTTCTAAGGAAGGCGGTCATGCGTAGTTTACTCAGCTATAGTTATCAAAATTAATATGAATATTTATTTAATTATATTTTATATTTATCGTACGTCAAACCCACTAAAGGGGCGAGGTCCAAAAATAGACTATATCATGTTTTCCTCACACGAACGTATGGGCATTCCTAGACCGTCTTAGACTTCATCACTGATCAAGAATATATATACTTTATAGGGTCCAATTCTTTGTGGAGGGCATTAAAAATGTATTTTGTCGGGGTGTTTCTGGCAAGGGCAGTGGGTGAGACATTTAACCTTTACCACAAACTCTAAAAATAAGTGTTTGGGATAATTAAATGTAAAATTTATTTATATTTTATTTATTTATTTAAATTCTTCTGGACCTTAAGCTTAAAAATATCAGAATACAATAATTTATTTATTTATTTTCTTTATAGTGTCATTTAGGGAGCAAAGGGGGAGGAGGAGAAGGTGGGAAGAGGAGTACCAGGTTACGTCTCGTCATTTTTTTTTTTTTTTATCTTGGACCAGCACTCAGGAGATGACCCCTATATATGCAATGCATTGCGCCGGAACTGAAAACGAGGGGATAGTATTGGGGGACAGATTAGGAAAGATGAGAAGATAGACAGTTTTTTTGTAGCTATTTCAACCTTTTACTTCGCCGGCTAATTTTTGCTACAGGGCCGACGAAGGTGGGTTAACAGACATGATCACGTCAGTCGCTGCCAATTATGTAGTAATAATTTTAACGAACATTTTATATTGCTATATTAAATTTGAATTAAGATTCTATAGGCTAATTGTTCGAAATTTTAATTTAAATCTCAGAAAGACATGAAAAATATTCCAAGGCACAAAGGCAAGTCAACATCAGTTTTATTCAACTTACACAGCAGAGCAGAACAGCTGTTTTCGAAAAACGCAACCCTTTCATCATTTATTTATATTGGAACAAAAAATTCAGAAAAATGAGACATGAAGAAAATAATTAAATTAATAACACGGGTATTAAAACAATAACATGTTAACATCAGGCTGATACAGTTCTCGTATTCTTTTTCACAATAAAATTTGTGTAAATAGGAACTGTTATCACATTCAACTAAGCCACCTAATAAGTGGTGACAAACACAATACACATGAGCACTGATGATGAAAGGGTTGCGTCTTTCGAAAACAGCTGTTCTGCTCTGCTGTGTAAGTTGAATAAAACTGCTGCCAATTATGTTCATCATTGAAACAGGCTGGCAACAACTAACACAACCACGCACTAATCCTGATCAGAAGAATTCAACACAATATTTCATGATTCAGCGGGGGCTCGAACTCACGACCCTCCGCTTCATAGTCTAGTGTTCTACCACTTCAGCCAACAGCACCCACAACTGATGACTGTGTCCTACTACTGAACCAATGTGCAGCGGTTTGAAAATTAAAATAATACGTGTTTTATTAAACTCTCATTAGACTTTGAGCTCGAAGAGCTTAAAAGCATAGAACAGCCCAAAAAATTGCGTTATTAGGGCTTAAAATTAGCTGGAAGTTGCAGTGATGGCCCTCAAGGTCAACTGTTTTCGAATTTCATACTTCATATCGTATTGCTGAGAATTTAACTTTTGAGTGACTTGCCGTATCGCTAAAAATTGATTCACACACGGACGACCTTTTTTCCATCTTTTTTTTTCTTTGTGAGTGCTTTGTTGTTGACCATATTATTTCGAGTATGTTCTGTATTTTGAATGAAAAAACAATTTTACTTAAATGTGGTTGGGCTTGAATTATTTTTGTGTGTTTTAATTTCTTGTGTGGCAACCAAATTGCGGCTACAAATACTCTTTTATGAAATTTGTATAGAAAAAAGCTGTTAAAAAGTTTACAAAATTATTAAACACCACAACTTCATAAAGTGGCGTGTTGACTTCAACGAAAAAAAATTAGATTATTTACCACTAAATTACCACAATTTTAAATTATTATTATAAATAACATGATTTTTTTTTTAATGAAAATATGTCACACCAGAAAATGTTACTCTAATTTTATTGCACGTTTGCTTAAACGCCTGAAATGCCCTAGTGGCCAAACGAGCAAACAACGTTAAGCACTAAAGAAATCATTTCAGTTTGGAATTAATTTTCGTTATTTTTTTGTTTATAACAGAAGCACAAACAAATTAAAAGTTAATTTAATAATTGACATCAAGTAAATGTTTGCCTGAAAACATGTATCTTAATCATTATCTGTCAATGTCAAAAGCATTTCAAACATATTTTCTAACCGAAAATTCTCTATTCAAAAACAAACAAAACAAATAGTGGCTGTCAACGGTTGGTAAGTCAGGAATTATTTGCGAGCATGTCACAGTATTTTAAATTGTATTAGTGAACAAAATTCACAAAAATAAAAGTTGTGCTTTTCCTTGTTTCCCGTCAAGTTAATTGAAGAACATGATCAAGTGTTAAGTTTTTTTTTCTCCCCAGAACTTGTTTTTCATTTGCATTAAATATTAATTTGGCTGCATTCGGCAGTGTCAGTTTTGTGTTTTTTTTTGCTTTGTTTATCATTTACCAAAAAGGAATGGCTCTCAAGAAATGTTGAGTTTAAAACTGTTAGCCGCCTGTTTTATTGAGAGCGTAAAACTGACTGTAAAATTTAGTCAATTTGACACTCTGGCTGATGGTGGGAACAGTCAACCAAGAATGATAAAATAAAGATTACGCCAACAAGCTGAAATAAAAATAATTTTCTGCGCATGGAATTCTGACGTCACTCAACATGTGTTTTGATTGGCTAATAAAATTCAGTTGGAGAACTATTATGTTTTGACAGTGGGGCAAATTGTGATTTTTCAAATTAACTTTATTTGATAATAAACAATTTTAAAAAATTATTTTACTTTCCACTATTTTTTATTTGAAATTGTTAATTTATAGTTAATTAATATAAATATTGAACCCAAGTGCTAATTATTTTTCTTTGTTCCCCATTCAAAACAAATTTTTTCCTTGCAAAATATCAGCTATAACTTCCTTTGATCTTCGTTTCTTGGAAAACTATAAAATGACACAGCTTTTTGAATATAAAAAATATTTTGATAAAAATATTACATTTTAGCACAATTATTTCTCACTTGTTTTTTTTTCTGTTACTTTGTTTGCAATTGCCCACTGCACATTTCATGCTTGCTCTTTTTGTTCTCTTTTCTCTTTAATTTAGGTTTTTTGTTTACAGTTTATGTCATAAATTATAACACAATTTATTATAAAATATAACACAAAACTTGCACTTTCATAAATCCGATTTCATTTGCTTGTTGGAAACAGTGATGTTAACAGTACGGTAATTACCGTATTGGACTGTAATTTAGCCCTTCGAAAGGTAAGCAGGTAATTTCTATATTTGTACGGTAAATTTAAAAAGTTTTAATTTTTAATTATTAAACCCCAAACATTTTATTTCATAATGTGTCTACCAGGGCGAATTCATAAATGTGTTAATAGATCAGTTTTGTGACAGCCCAAAAATATAAATTCTTCACTGCAAATTCTCTTACGACTACATATTTCTCAGTAAAAACATAAAAAAAGTACGGTTTCATTACAAATATGCAAAATAATGCCAATTGTAGTTAAATTCTATACGTTTTTTATTCCGCCTGATTGTGTAAGGTGTTGGCGTTTTTCGTAGTAGATTAAATAAAACTGCTTGTGTGTTTCTTTAATCTTGTACAAAAAACGTCTTTGGCGTAAACGCCAACGCCTTACACAATCAGGCTGATTATTTTTTTGTACCACACTTTGCGTACGGTAGTTTTACCTAAAAAACGGTAACTTTTTTAGGGCTGTACGGAAATCGAAACAAAAAAGTTAACACCACTGGTTAGAAATCTCTCTGAGTAAATTGGAAATCTCTCTGAGTAAATTGTGTGAAGATTTGCCAAATATAGCATAAAATATTAATTTTGTACGAGAAAGTATTAGTTTTGCCTATAATAAACATTTGGCAATCTCTTCGAGGGAAGAAATACGTCATCAAACGGTAAATCATGCGCAAGGCGTAATCTTTATTTTATCATTCTTGCAGTCAACTATTGTTTGTGGATAAAGTTTGACGTAAAATAAAAAAAACTAAAGGTATTTATAAATAATTTATGCTGGTTATGAACAGAACAATAGACAGTAGAGATGATTATTAATAATCGTATTTTTTTATTTATTTTTTTTGTTATACAATATTTATTTCCAAGAAACGATTATCAACCAATAAATCTTGAATATTAGAATTTGCAGAAATTTCGCTGATACAAATATTTGTGACATTTTGATTCATATTAGACAACTTTGAAAAATTATAGAAAAAGGTTTGTCAATGTTTATTTTACTTCAAAGGGAAACCTTTGGAACAAATTTTTTATTTTTATACCCTCAAAAAAAGATTGCGGGATATTGATATATTTTTATTGGCGTTATCAGTTTATTGTAATAATAATCAAGCTTGTGACCGTTTTTTATGAAATTATATTTTGTCTAATTTTTATTTGATTTTTGTTAACAGCTTCTTAACATCTTTAGGAAACAAATATAATATAATTTTTATTTCCTGAAGA
The DNA here is from genome assembly GCA_951800035.1 of Linnaemya tessellans. Taxonomy (NCBI): domain Eukaryota; kingdom Metazoa; phylum Arthropoda; class Insecta; order Diptera; family Tachinidae; genus Linnaemya; species Linnaemya tessellans. Next base: position 150,645,481 of record OX637532.1, read on the forward strand.
TGTTAACAAACTAATAACGAAATATCGAATACAAATCAGACAAAATATAATTTTATAGAAAACTACCACAAGCTGGATTAATATTATAATGAATTAGATATTACTTTATCATTCCGTGTATAGTAATATCCCTCTAAGACCCCATAAAATATATATATTTTTGATCAGTGATGAAGTCTAGGACGATCTAGCCTTGTCCGTTCGTCCGTCTGTGGAAATCACGATTCAGTCCAAAGGAAAAGAGCCAGAACCTTGAAACTTGGCATAAATATAACATGAAGGATAGCACAGGCCAAGTTCGTAAATGGTCTGATCGGGCCAGTAGGAAAAAAATTCCCCTAACAACAACTAAACCAATCTTCATTCTTGTATCATCATTTTATATTTTCCTGCAGCTGAAAAAAACACCCGATATATCATCAAAAAATAACTCATTATATATTGTGATGAAGTTAAACTAATGAACTCATCTGAATGAAGAGTAAATGTCGCATTCCGAACTGCTCAAACGTTTAATCAAGAATGTGTGTGTTAAAGTATTAAAAACAGAAGAAAATGACTGCACAAACAAAAAACTAATTTCCGGTACGCAAGAAAACGTACAACTCATAAAATAAATAAAACTGTCTGCCAAGAACAGACAGACAGACAGACTTCTTTCGTTCTAATCCTGTAAACAGAAGTGAAAATACACACTCCCATACGCACGTGTATACATACATACACACTCATGTGTATTCGTATATGTATTTGTGCTCTTTTATTTTGCTGTCCTTTACACTTTACATGCATGCATACACACACGCACACACACACACACACGTGCCTACCTCATATACAAATCTTTATTAATTTAGGTTTAAGTGCTAAAACCTTATTGACAACTATTGCAAATAATTGCACAGATTTGAACTCACACCCATACGTTTTTTGGACACGCCTAAACTGAATTGGCCATTTATTAAGTCCCTAATATTTGATTGTATTCATAGGCAGCAATTTTGGGCTTTACTTGTACTCCGTTGTGGCTATTCCTGTCGCACAATAAAAACACACGCAGTTTTGATAAATATTTGTTTAACGAATCGGCAATTTATTGTTCAGCAGTTGCCACCACCATTTATTGTACCCTCAAAAAAAGAATTTTGGGGGGGGGGGGGGGGGGGGGGGTTGGAGATGGGTATATTCACTTTGTCAATCCGTAACTCAATGAAATATCCCTGTTTTCTGGATCAGTGAAGAAATCTAAAACGATCTAGCCATGTCCGTCCACATGGCTAGATCGTCTATGGAAATCACGATTCAGTCTAAACGAAAAGGTCAGGTTCTTAAATGGGCTGAATCGAGCCACAGGGAAAAAAGTTCCCCTAAGAAGTCTAAAGCAACATCTAAAAACAACGTGATATTAAATTTTTTTTTTTTGTTAATTTTATCAACGGGCTTAAGTTCGAATCTGCAAGACTGCAAACCATTTTTTATTATTTTATTAACAAATGAATTTGTTCAAATTCTATTTTTATTAATTTATATTAAGATTGGAATATTAAGAATATTTTTTTCAATAATCATCAAACCAGCAGAACGGATCAGTACTGATTTCGAGGCCGCTACGCTACGCTAGCACCACTTGCAAAAGTGGAAAAATTGAACAAAGAACGCTGATGAGATGGCGTAGCGGCCTCGAAATCAGTATTGATCCGTTCTGCTGGTTTGATGATTATTGAAAAAAATATTCATAATATTCCAATCTTAATATAAATTAATAAAAATAGAATTTGAACAAATTCATTTGTTAATAAAATAATAAAAAATGGTTTGCAGTCTTGCAGATTCGAACTTAAGCCCGTTGATAAAATTAACAATTTACATAAGAAAGTTCGACTAATAAAAATTCATACATAATTTATTTTTTTTTTTTGTAATTTTGTTGAGCAAATGATATAAATGATATATTTTTATGTCAAATAAAATCAGAAAAATCCATTTTTGGACCCCGCCCTTTTTAGTGGGCGTTAATGTAACATATTGCATGGCAAAATAGTGCAAATATTTAACAATTTCTTAAATACAATCCTTAAAAAATTAAATTTTGAAGCTTTTATGATGAAGCGGAGATGTGCTCTGAGCTTCCTCTCCCCCACCTTTGGCCTCCTTAAAAGACCCTATCAAAGAAAAACTTCTTTTTTTTTACTTAATAACCCCACACATTGACTTTTTGGTGTGTTATGGTAAAGGTGACATGTCTCCCCCATGGCTCCACCCGGAGTGACCCCAACAAATTCGAGTTTTTATTTACTAAATATTTAAAACAAAATTTATAAAAATATTTTAACTCTCTTTGCTTTAATTTTTCTTACAAATTTTAAATATTTTCAAATGCAAGACAACGCATGAATCTGTGCACGTTTGTTCGATGAACAAATTGTGTATGCAACAAAAACAATTTCTTTAATTTATTAGAAATTTACTCCAATGTTTTCATATACAATTATCGATAATATTCACCCTCATTCTATAACTAATTGCTAACTTCATGTCAAGACAATATCAAAATTTGGACACTTACCAACTCCTTGTGGACAACAATTAATAAACTTCTGACATCCTGTCGCTGCTCTCTAAGGCCACGAATACAGCAAGAGGTTTTCGAAATTTTCCATGCTGAAGAAAGAGACTACAGAAGTGTTTTATTTTTTATATCGTCTTGACGTGACGTTGACAAATAGTTACAGAATAAGAAAGATTATTTTTTTGTGTTATTAAAATAAATTATTTATCTAGCACTCAACACTTTTAGAAAAGAATTAAATAAATCAAAATCGTTAAACAGCCTGCAAAAATAAAAATAAATAAAAGATATAAATAAGTAAAACATAAAGGAAATATAAAAAATATAAATAAATAAAAATACGAAGGAAACAAAGAATTGCAAAAATATTATGTATTTTTTTCATAATTTTTCTAATCAGTTTTTTTGTTTAAAGTAAGGCCAGCACTCAAGGGTTTAACACCACATATACAATGCATTGCACCGGATCTGTTCGGCGTCTCACGGAATGCACACGATCAGTAGCAGTAAATGTGATCCGAAAACGATCTATTGTTCTTCGAATTAAAATTAAAATGGAAGAGGTGCACGATGAGTTTGACGACGAGAACAATTATTTTGATTAAAAATTTCAATAACTTGCACGCGTTGCTCAGGTGTTGTGACACTCTAAAAAAACACACTTTATGTGCCAGTTTCCGTGCTAGTCAGTCATGTACCCTGTTTTATTGGATTGATTTCTCTTTTTCCTGTAGAATTGTTTGAATTTCTTTTTTAAAGGCGTATTTTACTTTTTGATATTGAATTCAAATAAATAATAATTTCTTTATTATTTCTTTTATTTTCCTGTTTGTTGTATTCATTTATTGTATATTTTCCCTGATGCAATTGTGCCCCATGTTTTATGGCCATAATTTAAAGATTGCCAAATAAATTTTATTATTCTTGTAACGTTGCTGAGAGTTTTTGGCTGCAGATGAAAACGATAAATATATTCATACAACGATTCAAATTTCTTTCAATAAATAATGTGTTGGAGACTGGGTGTTTAGATTATTATGGCTGTGACGAAGTCTCTATTTTAAGCAGTTGTTTATAGAAAAGAAATAACAATAATAATAATAATTTTTTTTTTTTATTATTTAAAATTTTATTGCAATAATCGAGAGTATGTGGATTTTTTTCCAAAGAAGAATTACGTATCCACATGACATGAATCAAAAAGCAACAGTAGAGTGAATAAAGCAAGTGTAGCACAAGGTTAACCAAAGAAATAATAAAACCCTGAGCATACAGACCAGGCAGGTGAGGCTACAGCAGGGAAAGCGAACTGTTTGAATTCTATACAGTTCCTCGGCAACGGTGAGGCTGTGTCCGGAAATTATTTCAAACTTATACCAAAGGTGATAATTTCAAAGCAGCAATTGCCAGATACTCACTCATATAGAAAAAAAATTATTTGTAAATACAATTAATTTGTTTGTCAATACAATTAAATTGTTGATTAGAAGTGAAACTACAACGAATTTTGTCAATGCAATTATTAATATTGTAAGGGCAGTGCTACACGTTCAATATATATTGAACGCGATCCAGTATCGCGATATTTATTGCAGTATTGATGGATCGCGATCCATATCGCAGAATGGCCTAAAATATGAAATCCAGATCGTGGATCGCGGATCGCATGATAAATATTGAACGTGTAGCATTTTCATGATATTAAGGCCGAGACACATAGAATCCGTCATACGTTATACGTCGCCTTTTTCAACTGACATGAACGCACTGACGGAAAAGGCTGGCACAATGAGTACTTTGTTGACGGATATTAAATCAATTGTATGTTCTCCATTTTATTTATAGTCCGGTCAATTTAGACCAAAATATGAGAGTGAAGTTACATAAAGTCCCAACAAGCTGAATTTCAGTGAAATTGTTCAAAATATAACTATAAACAATGTCTAGAAGTTCCCCATCATTCCCCTGTAAGGAAAAAATTTAATTCAAGGTCAAAGGTCAAAAAAATGAGTTTTTCGCGATTTTCAGCAAAACGGTAAGTTTTATCATAAAAGTACCTCAGACAAAAATTTTAGATCATAAAATTATCTATAATATGGTGATAAACTTATTATCACTGAGAAATCGGGAGCATCAACATTCATATGCTTAGTGGATAATCATCATGATATTTTGAATCAAGCCTGGTACGAAAAAAAAATTAATAAAACAGAAGAACGATTGAGAGTCCTAGACGCAGCTGCAGTTATTATTCGCGAAGATATTCAAACAAAAAAACGCGCTAAGTACATTTTTTATAGATAATTTTATGATCTAAAATTTTTGTCTGAGGTACTTTTATGATAAAACTTACCGTTTTGCTGAAAATCGCGAAAAACTCATTTTTTTGACCTTTGACCTTGACTTAAATTTTTTCCTTACAGGGGAATGATGGGGAACTTCTAGACATTGTTTATAATTATGTTTTGAGCAACTTCACAGAAATTCAGCTTGTTGGGACTTTATGTAACTTCGAATATCTAAATTGACCGGACTATTATTTATGTTAAATTTATATATTTTCTAAAATGTTTTTGTATATTATTTTTTCTGATCACACAATATAAAAAATTGATTAAAACAATTTGAAAAACTCATCGATTTCTGTCAAAGTATTCAACGTATGTCAAAAGTTAAAAGTTGGCCAACTTTCGTACTTTGCTTTGACGCAGAAGTACTGGATGTGACAGACAACTCACATAAGAAAGCATGAATTTCAACTCAGCTGTCAGTTGAAAAAGGCTACGTATAACGTATGACGGATTCTATGTGTCTCGGCCTTTAGATCGCGATACGTTAACCCTTAATAGGCTACTGGTCGCGCTAGCAACCAACCAGGTATTTGTTAAATTTTTCAGGTAAATAGAAATTAAGAAGAAAGTTATAGAGTAAAATATGTTTAGAATTGCAAGTTTTATAGCACTGATTTTTTTTCCGGCCAAAAGGAAAAATCAGACTATTAAGGGTTAATAAGAAGTGAAATAAAACAAATAACATAAAAGACGCAGTGCAAAAAATTTAATAAATAAAAAGTAAAACAAGTTTATTACAGTTGTGTAAAGCTTGTTTTGAAAGGGTAATGGCAGAAGATAGCGAAAGCGATTGGGTTCTGACGGTGGAATCGGAATTAACGAACGAAAAAATTATTTTGAAAGACTTCATTTTTATATTAAATTGAATTAAGATTCTATAGGCTAATTGTTCGAAATTTTTAATTTAAATCTCAGAAAGACATGATAAATATTCCAAGGCACAAAGGCAAGTCAACATTAGTTTTTTGTTATTCAACTTACACAGCAGAACAGAACAGCTGTTTTCGAAAAACGCAACCCTTTCATCATTTATTTATATTGGAACAAAAAATTCAGAAAAATGAGACATGAAGAAAATAATTAAATTAATAACACGGGTATTAAAACAATAACATGTTAACATCAGGCTGATACAGTTCTCGTATTCTTTTTCACAATAAAATTTGTGTAAATAGGAACTGTTATCACATTCAACTAAGCCACCTAATAAGTGGTGACAAACACAATACACATGAGCACTGATGATGAAAGGGTTGCGTCTTTCGAAAACAGCTGTTCTGCTCTGCTGTGTAAGTTGAATAACAAAAAACTGATGTTGACTTGCCTTTGTGCCTTGGAATATTTATCATGTCTTTCTGAGATTTAAATTAAAAATTTCGAACAATTAGCCTATAGAATCTTAATTCAACTTCATTTTTAATTTGGAGGCATTGCCGGAGTTGTGGGACTCGTCGGCTAAAGCTTTTTTTTTTTGGTTTTCTAGCGACATTTTTTTTAAATGATCCGCACAGCACAAAAATAACGTAAATACTGACGCGATAAATATTGAACATGTAGCATACGGTCGTGATCCATCAATACATTAAAATGAATCGGGATCCAAATATCACAATATATTTATATTGAACGTGTACCAGTGCCTTAAGAAATTTTTTTAACTAAATTCATTGTTTTATCGTCAGTTTATATTTTTTGACAAAAAAAATTAATTGTTTCTGTATTACAGGATGTTAATTTTCCCAACAGGCTATAGGTTCAAATCTGCGAAACTGCAAATTATTTTTTATTTATTTTTATTTTTTTATTTTAATAAATGAACGTGATTACATTCTACTATTTATTATTTTTGAGAGTAGAATATTAAGAATATTTTTCATAGTCATTAAACCAGCAGAACGGATCAGTACTGATTTCGATTAATTGTTTCTTTTCTTTTTATTTTATATTTTTGACAAAAAATATTTTTTTGTTTTCTTTTCATTATATATTTTTTTTTATATTTATTCAGATTTGATTTAAACTCGGGTTTGTAAGTCTTACGTTAAATACTTTTTTTTACAAAATACAAACACAGCCTAAGAGGCGGTTTGCTTGTTTGCGGAAAACACCCAGAGTTGCCGGCGGGAATCAAAGCCACGATCATTACACTGATAGTCTAGTACTGCTGTCCTTCAGCTACTGCTTTGTTTGTAATATGAACAACATTAATTGTCATATTAATTTTTTATATATTCGAATTTAAATTAAATATGAATTGACTTTTTCACTTGCATTTAAATGCTATTTTTTCTGTGCAGGCTTTGATTGATATTTTGAATAATATATTAAAGCAACATCCTTAAAAATACTTGTAGTATCTTGCTGGACATTAGAGGTCCCTTAATGGCCAATTAACAAAGTTAATTGAACATTTGGATGTCCTCAAATTTGGCTGCTACTATTCCCATCTGCGCTGTAGTTAAAGTTTAATAAAACTCGTGCACAATGAAGCACACTTAAGTGTGTTTGTATGTGAATCTGTATGTCATTCAATTTGTTTTCCTTCCTTTTCCTCGATGCACATACGTTTCAGTAAGCGTGTGTGTGTTTGTCTTTTTTTATTAGTTTCTGATTGTGTTTTATACCTCCGCAAGTAGAAAGAAAAACTGAAATTGAATCAAACATGTTTTGATACCTTCCTTCTATTGTATTGTGGTTTTCAGTAGACACACAGATACTTCAGTTTTTTTTTTGTTTTTTTTGTTTTATTGGTTTCATTTATGCACTCGTACGAGCACGAGTGTGTATGTATTTGCTATTGTCAATTTCTATTATAAAATGTGTCTATGTTTTGGTTTTTTATTTTACTATTTTTGATATTGTTTAATTTTATTTTGTGTAGGTTTCACTTATGACATACGTTTCTTCTTCTTCTTCTTGTTGCCAGATATTGCATTCGTTTTATTGTTGTATCGAATTGACTGGCGTTGGTTGTACGTCTTTTTTTTTTAAATGCATTATTGGGATTTCATCTATTTATAGGTGGTCAACAGTGGGAAGTTGATGTTTATAAGTTGCTTTAAACAATTTTGTTACTGATTTTATACCGGAAGTCGGGAATTGAGTTCTTATAAAGACTAATCCTCATATTCATAAAAAAAAAGTAAAATGCTTTTGTAATCTATTTTAAGAAAACTTCGAATAAAATATGAATAAGAGGGTCAGCGTTTCGAAGAGGATTTTTATAATATCTGTGCTTTTAAGTATGATTTAATAGTCATTGTAGGATTCATAGTCATTGATTCGTAGAATTCTTGATATCACTTTTATCACTTGAATGCAGCGTGTTGTTTAAGTTGTTTAAGAATATTTAAAAAAAAAAATTCGAATTAATTTAATTGTTTTTTTAATAAATTTCAAACTTAAGGTGTGATTAATTGCTAAGATTGATCTTCCGGAAAAAAAGCCAAAGTCAATGGAAAAAAATTTAAATTGATAAATCCGATCGTTGTTAAAGCATTTGGAAAAAAGTTGTCAATTCGATTTTTTTTTTCACTCAGTTAAATTTTAAGACCCTTCGAATGTTTCACATTGATATGGTTTTAATAAGAGACATTAAAACCAATTGTTAAAACCTGGTTTTACCATGCAAAATGAAATCGAATTGGTTTTAACTAGATTTTATAAAATGCAACCTTTGTTTTGTCTGTTTTTGGCTGTGCTAAGTTGAGTGCTGCCAAGTTATATATTGGAAACATCTGGTATTGTTTATGTCAATAAGAATATATACTGACACCTGCAACATTTTGTTGTTGTTTTTTATATATAACAACTTAATCTTCAAGAAGCTCTTCACTTTGTCTAAATTGTTCCATAATTTTAAAATATTCATTCACACATTCAAATTTACACAGTTCTATAAGCGATTTAATTTATTTTGTACAAATTTATTATACAATCTGTATGTTAAAACCGCAATTTGCAGTGCGAACGCAAAATCAACTGTTTATGGTTTTAACGTTAAAACCACGTTTTAAATTTGAGTGTGAAAACACTATAAAGAATTTAAAATTTAATTGATTTTAAGTAGATTTAATGAAAATTAAAGTAGTTTCAGGCTGTACTAAATGGAGTGCTGCCAAGTTGCAGATGGCAAACATCTGCTCATGTTAAGAAATATGGGCCACAATTTTTCCGTACATTTTTCTTCTGAGAATCTTATTGTTTTTCATACGAAACAATTTGTACTTGTATTTGAAACAAGTACTTTGTAAAAAAAGTTCCATAATTTAAAAATATTAATTATTTCTCTTTTTTTCATACAAACAAAAACAGCTGATGTACAGTTTGTCAATTAAAGTGGTACAAAAACAGCTACACGTATTTCTTTCTAATGGAGGCGTATTTTATTTTTAGCAAATTTAATAGGCATACTAAAAAAACCTGCATTTAGTAAATTTAACCCTTGTTTTTGATACGTGGATTAACTTTAAACTTAGTTTAACGTACACGTAGTTTGAAACTTGTAACATTTTCGGAAAATGTGATTTTTTTATTATCCCATTAAAGACTAACATTTGAAACAAACACTACACTTTTCTGCCAAAATTTTTATACAAACTGTTTTAAGATTAACTAAACCTGGTTTAACTGAGATCTCAAAAACTCAGCCTTGCAGTGCGATTATTAGATCACATGTCTATGATTCTAATATTAATTTTTGTGAGATGTACAAATACGAAAAGGACTTTGGCAAATTTCATTTAGCCCCACTGTAAACATTTTATTTGCCACACTAAACGGCCAACTAGCAAAGCCTTCAGCTAACCCCCATTGCCAAGTTAAACTAGAAAGCAGACTTTTTGACACGAGTGTTGTACTCGATAGCTGGTTGCATGCTTTTGGTTATTACCTTTAATAGCTCCTCATGATTGTCATTTTAATTTCGTATTGTGTGTCCGATTTTTTGAACATGTTATCGACAACATTTCAACATGTTTCTCTTTTCAATTTCAATTCTATAGCAATTGACATGAATATGAATACATAAAGAAAATAATGACGTTGACTGATAATGGCTTCAGCATTTGTTAAACACACAATAAAATCAAATAAAGAACTGCATTATATGTGTATGAAACTACTTATTGTAAATAAATATGAATTTCTGCAAAGTGTGAGGTTAAGTAATACAATTTTGTTGAATCTTGGAATCACAGGGGACATTCTGGGAAAATAAACTTTATTATCTTTGCAATAGAACAGAATTAATTTAATAATTAATTTACATTTAACAGATGAAAATTAAGTTTATTTGTCTAGGAAAAATTAAAAATAATTTCATTATGAGCAACAATTAAATAGTTGTTCGTATAAGAGTATAATCATTCATTATAAATGTATTACATTTGCAATACAAAAATTATTTTGATTGACTTTTCTTAATGAGGAATAATCTAATTTGTATTCATATTGCCAATATCTATGCAAAATTTGGTCATTGTTGGCTGATCATAATAACAATAAGTGATTATGAGTTGGTATAAAAATTTAAAATTAAATTAACTTAAATAAGTTTATGGCAGTAAAATGCCATATGGGCAGAGTGCGTGCTGTTGGCTGAAGTAGTAGAACACGAGACTATGAAGCGGAAGGTCCTGACTTCGAGGCCGCGCTGAGTCATGAAATATTGTGTTGAATTCTTCTGATCAGCATTAGTAGTTCATGGTTGTGTTAGTTGTTGCCAACCTGTTTCAATGATGAAGGCATAGTCCCTGATCACTGAACATAATTGGCAGCGACTGACACTATCATGCACTAAAATCAGAGTAACAGCATCCCCCTCTTTCGTCGGTCCTGTAGCAAAAAATTAACCGGCGAAGTAAAAAACGTTTAAATAGCTACAAAAGAACTGTCTATCTTCTCATCTTTCCTAATCTGTCCCTTGAATACTCTCCCCTCGTTTTCAGTTCCGGCACAATGCATTGCATATATAGGGGTCATGCTATGAGTGCTGGTCCAAGATAAAAAATAAATAAGAATAAAAAAGCTCTATATTCACAAAAGCTATAATATTACAAATGCCTTCATGCATATTTCTTTCTGTTCGCTACACATTTTAAGAGATCAACTGCAAAGAATTTAAAAATAAATATGGTGCATATCTCCACAAAATTACCTCTTAAACCAAGTATATTTCGTTACTATTGGAAGACGATAACGCACTTAATAGTGTACCACAAAATGCTTGTCGTATTTATAAATAAGTTAAACAACTCAGTTTTTATACCCTCCAAAAATGAACTGGAAGAAATCACTATAGAGCCCAAACGAAAAGAAACGAAATTTGGTACATATATATTTTGAAGGATAGTACAGCTCAAGTTCGTAAATGGGCTGAATCAGGCCAGAGGCAAAAAATTTCCCCTAAGAAGTACTAAGTCAACCTCAAAAATAAGCAACATAATTTTTTAAGTTTTATTTTTTATAATCTTGTTGTGCAAATGATATATTTTCATGTCAAGGAAGGTCCAAAGCGTTAAACTTGCAGCCAAAAAATAAAAAATAAAACACTTTTGGACCCCGCCCCCTTTAGTGGGCGTTGAAGTAACATATTACATAGAAAAATATTGTAAATATTGTATAATTTAAGCTTTTATTCCTTAAAAATTAAATTTTAAATTATGTATGAATTTCTATTTTAATAGTGAACCTTTTATTTATGTAAATTGTATTACAGGATGTTAATTTTCTCAACAGGCTATAAGTTCAAATCTGCGAAACTGCAAATTATTTTTTATTTTTATTTTAATAAATGAACGTGATTACATTCTATTTATTATTTTTGAGAGTGGAATATTAAGAATATTTTTCATAGTCATTAAACCAAAAAGTAATTTATTTATTTATTTATTAAAATATACCTTATAAATAAATCAAAAAGTAATAACTTGAAAATATGAATGTGGGAACTTCTCATATTCAATTTTCGTTAAAAACATTGGTTAAATAGTTGATATTCCTACGAACTAACATCACTTGAAACAGTGGAAAAATTGAACAAAGAACGCTGATGAGATAGCGTAGCGGCCTCGAAATCAGTACTGATCCGTTCTGCTGGTTTAATGACTATGAAAAATATTCTTAATATTCCACTCTCAAAAATAATAACTAGAATGTAATCACGTTCATTTATTAAAAAAAAAAATAATTTGCAGTTTCGCAGATTTGAACTTATATCCTGTTGAGAAAATTAAATTTTAAAGTTTTTATGACGAAACTGAGATGTACTCTGATCTTTCAAAGCATTCCATCCCCTAACGACCCTATAAAAAATTTTTTTTTTTCACATAATAATCACAAAAATTTACTTTTTAATGTTTTACAACCAAGGTGAGATGTCACCCCCACGGCCCCTCACGCAGTGATCCCTACAAAATAGAGTTTTTATTTACTAAACATATGGAGGGTATTTAAGATTCGACCCGATCGAATATAACGTTGTTATTGGTTTTAGATTCACATTAATGGCGGTATATTTGGAAGACAATAAAAGCCATAAAACTACAAATGCCTTCATATTTCTTTGTGTTCGCTACATATTTTAAGAGATGAACAGCTAAGAATTTAGAAAAACTATTGTGCATGTCTCCACAAAAATACCTCTTAAAGCAAGTACTTTTCGTTACTATTGAAGGAAGATAACACAGTCAATAGTGTACCACAAAATGCTTGTCGTATTTAGAAACAAGTTAAACAACTCAGTTTTTTTTTATTTTACAATCAATAGTTAATATATGCGGCTTTCGTCTTGTATTTTAACGCAATTATAATTTACTTCCCCCTCCAAGAGTTTTTTAAGCCAAGTTTTGTAATCGAAAACATAGATTTAGTACTATTATTTTAACGGCCGATTTCACTCCAGCCACTTAAAATGGTTATCGGAAAAATATTTTAGTAAATTTAGGTTCAAGCAAAAAAAGCCTTAGGGAAAAGTCTTAGTTCTTAAAACGTCATCAATTGAAGACGGCTCCAATTTAATTTGCAATTCACTACAAAAGGGTACTCTTTCATTAAAATAATCAACTTTTCTTCTAACCTAATTTTTTTTTATAATTAAATTACAACTGCTATGAGCCCATAAATATTATTTAACCAAAGCAAAAAAATAAAATAAAAAAATTACAATTCAAAATATAGAAAACGAACCGGAAAATAGAATCAAACTTAGAATAAAAATATTCATGTTTAAACAATTAAATATTCTGAACGAGTAGACGTGATTTAATTTTCCCCTTTTGTAAACTTTTTTCTTTGTGTTTGTTGTTGCTTAGAAATTTATTATTAAATTTTGGTAAAATGTCAAGAGAAAGAAATGAAATTATTCAAATAAGACAAGAAAAATACCGTTAACTGTTTAATAATTATGCCAAAAGTGGAAAACTACAAAAGAGTTGGGTGGGAGTTGTGAAAAATATATAGACAAACAGAACACGACTGCTCACTGGCCCAAAAGTGTTGCCAGTGAAGCATTTCCATGTAACGAATGGGCAAAATTAAAGCAATTACTCACAAAATTTATAGTCATATTTATATATTTGAGAATCACTTTGATTTTTCTTTTTCAATTTGGGAAAACCGAATCAAGGCTATTAAACTTAAAAATTAAAGTGTTAAACAACAATTTCACAATTTTCTTTTTCTATTATACGAGTAGTTTCTTTTAACATCCTGAATATAATTTTTATGATTTCTATTCGAATTATCAATCGAGCAAAACCAAAAATCGGATATTCAATTCTTTATTATTTTTATAGAAAATTTCCAAAAACAAAAAAATTACACACAATTGTCTCTTTAGCATCTGCATTATCTCCTGTGCTTTGAATTATTCAATTTTTACTTTTTACAACTTATTTGTCTAGGAGATCAGGTGCAAGCATTGCAAACAAACAACAACAACACACTTAAGAGACATGAAAGTTCTTGTGCTCGAAAGCCAACAACAATTTAGTCAGTGTTCTAACGCTTCCATATTGCAACAGTTAACATACCGACTTTTTTTTGTGGTGTCTTTATACAAACTTTTGGCTTTTTGCCCTCTTCTTCCATGCAAACGAACACTTAAAAGCCATTTGCTGTACAACAAAATCAATTTATTCCCTTTTCTTATTATACCCTCCAAAAAAGAATTGGAGGGTATATTCACTTTGTCATTCCGTGTGTAACGCAGCGAAATATCCCTCTGGGACCCCATAAAGTATGTATATATATTCTTGATAAGTGATGAAATCTAAAACGATCTAGCCATATCCGTCCGTCTGTGGAAATGACGATTTAGCTCAAATGAAAAGAGCCAGACCCTTGAAATTTGGTATAAATATATTTTAAAGGATAGCACAGGTCATGTCCATAAATGGGCTGAATCAGGCTAGAGGGAAAAAAGTTCTCCTAAGAAGGTTTAGTTCTTTCAACCTCTAAAAGACAACATAAATAAAGAAAAAATTTTTTGTAATTTTGTTAAGCAAGTGATATATGTTTATGTCGAAGAAGGTTCAAAGTGGGTGCTGTTGGCTGAAGTAGTAGAACACGAGACTATGAAGCGGAGGGTCCTGAGTTCGAGCCCGCGCTGAGTCATGAAATATTGTGTTGAATTCTTCTGATCAGCATTAGGTTAGGTTAGGTTGAAGAGAGGGGCATAAGCCATCCCAATCCATTTCGGATTACACCTAGGCCTCATGGGCCTGTTGTGCGCTCTATAATAAGGAGTCCCCATTGTACTGTAGGGTGCCTCCACCGATACCATGGAAGCCTTCAAATTCGATTACGTCAAAAACCCAGTTTCTTCGATGTATCTTCTTAAGTTCCTCCAATTTGAGCCCCCAAGAAATTCCATCCCCCGTATAATCTCCTGCTTAAATGTTTGCCTTCTGACTTGGCTAAAGGCTGGACAGTAGCACAAGTAGTGCTCCAGTGTTTCGTCCTCTTCCTGACAGACCCTGCATGCTATATCGCTAACGATACCCATTCTTGCCAGGTGATTCCTTAACTCTGTATGTCCTGTTATCAAATAAACCAATCTCCGTAATGATGGCCTGATCAGCATTAGTGCGTGGTTGTGTTAGTTGTTGCCAGCCTGTTTCAATGATGAAGGCATAGTCACTGGTCACTGAACATAATTGGCAGCGACTGACGCTATCATGTACTAAAAAGCAGAGTAACAGCATCCCCCTCCTTCGTCGGTCCTGTAGCAAAAATTAGCCGGCGAAGTAAAAAGGTTGAAATAGGTACAAAAAAAAAGCTGTCTATCTTCTCATCTTTCCTAATCTGCCCCCTCAATAATATCCCCTCGTTTTCAGTTCCGGCGCAATGCATTTCATATATAGAGGTCATCCTCTGAGTTCTGGTCCAAAATAAAAAATAAATAAAAAAAGTGTTAAACTTGCAGCCAAAAAACAGAAAAATACATTTTTGCACCCCGCCCCCTTTAGTGGGCGTTAAAGTAACATATTACATGGAATAATAGCGTAAATATTTAGCAAATTGTATAATTTAAGCTCACATTCCTTAAAAATTTTACTTTAAAGCTTTTATGGCGAAGCTGAGATGTTCTCTGATCTGCCCTACCCTCCCTAAACCTTTGACCCCTGAATGACCCTATCAAAAATATATTTTTTTTTACACTTAATAACCGCAAAAATTGAGTTTCTAGTGTTTTATAGCAAAGATGAGATGTCTTCCCCACGGCCCCTCCCTTAGTGACCCCGACAAAATAGAGTTTTTGTTGACTAAATATTTGGAGGGTATTTAAGATTCGACCTGGACGAATATAACGTTCTTACTTGTTTTGTACTCATATCCCAGTAAATAAAATGTAGCGATTTTATGCAGCATTTGAAAACAGAGTTGCTATTTTGTTCCCTGTAGTTTGTGGAGTTAATTGACGCCAATTTAGCCCCCCGCGTCATTTAAGTAGTTGCTGCTATGCATTTCTTAATAGAAAAATATTTTATGTACTCTAGCGTAATGATATTCAATAATAGCGATAAAATATTTTACGAACCATCAAACTAATGCTTTCCAGCACCTTTAAATCTGTAATAAGGGGAGAGTCCCGCTTTAAAGCTGTATATTTTGCTGGGGTGCATGCATAAATATTTCCTGAACAAAAAGGCAAGGAATTTGTTTATAATCATGAAATGGTGTGGCATAAGATGGGGCTGCTGCTAATAGCGCAAGCACTTTGATATATGAGACACAGGATTCAATCTTATTCCCTGCTAATTCATGTTTTCGAAAAACTCCAATTGATAAAAATAAAATAAATAATAATATGCATTGAAACGTACACTACAACAGTTCTTCTCAAAAAAAAGGTAAATTTTGTCAAAACATGAAGTATAAATTCTAATGGGGAAGAATGAATGAATTTATTAAATATATAAAAAAATTATTTTCCATATAAAAATGCATAGACTATTTCAAATTTCAGATAACGCTAGCATTATTATACTCGTGTGTAAACACACTTGTGTCTTCCAAGATCAAATATTTACCCCAGGTTGAACTGTAATATAGTTTAATAAAAGTAAAAAAGAAGAATAAAAACAATATTGTGTAACCATAATGTAACCTTTCCACCTGTGGCAAAGAGTAGATACAGCAAACGACACAGAAGCTTTTAAGTACTTGTTTATACGCAAAAGAAAAATTCTTTTATTCAGTGGAGTGTATTATCAAATATTTATGCACAAGTAACTAGAAGTGAAGTATGTGAAAAAGAACAGCACACCACCACTACACTTTAAATTTCCCAAGTGAGATTTTTATGCTTTACAAATGCAACACAGCGCGCAGGTTCACTTCTGTTTGTATTTTTTATTTATTTTTATTTTTTTTTGAGTAAATATGTTTGAAATAACGCACCAGGCAGGCCTACTTCCTCATTTCCGCTAAGATCCGGTATTTATTGCAAGTTGTCGTTTAAGGAGGACCTGTTGTGACGCATGCAGTCGAATATATCGGCTGTTTTTTTAGCTGCATAAGAATTTTGAAATGATAATACAAGAGAGACATATTTGTTGGAATGAAATTTGTGTATTATTTTTTATATATGAACTCCAGCATATTTCCGCCGCGTCTAAGAGTTAATGGTCCATTCGACCAGTTCAATTTTTGGCGTAAATGCTTCAAAAGTTGCTATTTTTCACCATAAATTGATGACCCAACAAAAGTTCCATAAAAAGTAATCCCGAGAGAGGAGAAAAAGACCACTTCGGGAAATGAAATTGTCACCCAAGTAATTTTACAATAAATCGAAAGCTAAGCGCGCTGTATGTCAAGTGGCGACGCCTGCTTGTTGAGAGCCAAATGTCGTTGGTGTTCAGCTGATTAACTTTGGGAAACCCAAACTCAGTCAGCCATTCTCAGTAACGGCGTTAACGAAAGGAATGAATATAACGTTCTTAGTTGGTTTTAACTGAATGAGAATTATTGGTATCGATAACTATGATTTGTTGTTCTAAAGTTGTTGGCTTTTATCTCTCGACTGCAGGGGATCTTGATCTGCAAAATACAATTCATGGAAAAATTGATGCCAGACAGTCATTTAAATTGACCATTTGGCTCATTTTACATCCTAGCGGCAGTCGCCGCCATTGGGCCATAGGGCGACTGCCGCTAGGATGAAAAATGAGCCAAACGGTAAATTTAAATGATTGTCTTGGATCAATTCTTCCTTGAGTTGTATTTTGCAGATCAAGATCCCCTGCAGTCGAGAGATAAAAGCCAACAACTTTAGAACAACAAATCATAGTTACCGATACCAATAATTCTCATTCAGTTAAAACCAAGTAAGAACGTTATATTCGACCGCGCCGAATCTTAAATACCGTCCAAGTATTTAGTAAATAAAAACTGTATTTTGTAGGGGTCACTCCTGGAGAGGCCGGTGGAGGAGACATCGCCCCTTTGCCATAAAACACTAAAAAGTCGATTTTTGGGGTTAATAACTGTAAAAAAATTATTTTTTTTGATAGGGTCATTTAGAGGCCATGCGGGATAGAGCAGAGGACAATTAGATAACGTCTCAGCTGCGTCATAAAAGCTTAAAAATATAATTTTTAAGGAATTTAGGCTTAAGTAATACAATTCGCTATATTTTCACACTATTTTTGCATATTAAGTCTTACGTCAAAGCTCACTAAAAGGGGCGGGGTCCAATAATTGATTTTTCTTATTTTATGACTCCATGTTCAACGCGTTAGACCTTCTTTGACATAAAAATATATCATTTGCTTAGCAAAATTATATAAAATAGAACTATAAAAATTATGTTGTTTTTTAAAGGTTGGTTTAGCTCTTCTTAGGGGAACTTTTTTCCCCCTGGCCCGATTCAGCCCATTTACGAACTTGGCATGTGTTAAACTTCAAAATATTTTATACCAAATTTCAAGGATCTGGCTCTTTTCGTTTGGACTGGATCGTGATTTCCACAGACAGGACGGACGGTTATGCCTATATCGTCTTAGATTTCATCACTGATCAAGAATATATATTCTTGATCAGTGATGATCTGCCGGTTTGATGATTAGGGAAAATATTCTTAATATTCCACCATTAATATAAATAAATATAATTTGAACAAATTCATTTATTAAAATAAAAAATGATTTGCAGTTTCGCAGATTTGAACTTGAGCCCGTTGAAAAAATTAACATCCTGTAATATAATTTACAAAAAGTTCGACTAATAAAATAGAAATGTATACATAAAAACACCCGGAGGGTTGTTCTGTAATGCGAGTCGAAAGGAATTGCTTTTGCATTTCAATGTAAATCGGTTCGGTTTTCCATTCGCATGGTATCGCTGGGTAACCCTTCCCCCGTCATACATTCTCATACACATGAATTTAGTGAAGTCATTCAGAGTTTCCTTGCATTTTGATGAATGACCTAATTTAGTTTAAAAAAACATTGGCTGGTAAATATTTTGTCTGCTGTATTGGGCCCTGTAGAGGGGCTCCATTCATACTTCTTCCACCGCGGCATTGCTGCTGCCACCAGGCTTTTTCATTATTGTTTAAATAATTCAACGGAAATATGAAGACATCAATAACTAAAACAATAAACTAATTCACACTACCGGCTGCTTATGACTATGACGATGACAATAGTGAAATGCATTCATGGTGTTGATATGCAAACATTAAGGTGACAACAGAGACATATAAAATTAAGCTGCTCTCATATTCCAAATACAAACACCTTAACACTCATGCACACATTCATTTGGAGTTGAATTCATTTAATCGCTTGTATCTCTTTTCTAAAATTCTTTATCCAGCTGCCAAAAAGTTTCCAGTTTATGGCAAGAAACACTAACACGACTATTAGAATTGGCTTAACTGAAATTATGTTGTGCATCGTTAGTAGTGAACTTTTAGCAATACTGTTTTCTCCACAAGGGCTTATGTAGAGTTTGATAAACTCCTGTGTCTGTATGCATGTTAATGACTTCGTAAGAAATTACACTGTGTCGTATCATCACAGTTACACAAACATACCAAAACTTTAATGAAATTTACGTGACTTGAATGGGAAAAAATGCTAAACAAGAAAAAATAAATAAAATTTCGTGGAATTTAGTTAATCCAATATTATCGGCAGAGAATTTATTTATTATTTATTTTTTTTTAATTTTTTTTTATTTTGTTTTATTTGGTAAATAAAGAAATGTTTTTTTTGGCTGACTGACCAAAAAAATTTCATTATATTTGCAAAGTTAAATTAAACTGTTTAACTCTGTATACGTTTAATATGTTAGAATAATATCTCGGATTCCACAACGCTACCTATATACAGCGAAAATAGCAAAAAATCCCATTTATGGGATTTTGAAATTTTTTTTGGGAATTGTGGGGATCTCTGAAACAAATTTCATTTTCATTGAAAAATAAAAATTTCAATGGGGTTTTATGATTAACACCAAAAATCCCACGCAACAGAATTTTTGCCTTTGTCGTGCCCCTGAGGCAATAATTCTACCTCCGAGGTGAAAATAATCCCCATCAGTCAAGATGACTTTTTGATGAAACTCCTAACCAGCTAGAAGTGTTTAATGCATCCTTCAAGGTCTTCATTTAATTATATGAATGTGTGGCCGAGTTCTACTGAAGATTATGAAAATGATAAAAATCAGTTTTTTTCAAAAATAATGGACAACGTTTTAAGAACGCTGCCAAAGCACAACTTAAGAAAGATATGCCAATCACAAAGCAGAAGTAAAATATAACAGAAAAGAGGATCCGTCTCCTAAGATTTGTTCTCGTATGATCGATCGGTTAAGGCAAAGAGAATATATTTTTGTTAGAGAGAGTAAAAATTTTTTAAATAAAAATCGACACGAAAAAGCTTTCCCGAAAAAAAATCAATGAGTGTTCGAACTCACGGGCGATGTGTTAACACCTTTTTGTTTATTTATTTTATATTAAACCCACAAAAAACAAAGAGAATGCAAAGCAACAGACAAATGTACATACATACATTGTTATGTTTGTACATAAGCTACATACGTTGCTGTCTTGCTATCTCATTTTTAAATATGCACGTATAACCACGTCACTATTCTCTTTGCTATGCATAAGACAAAACCGAAGATCAACATAAAACACTTTTTTTAATATTACTCCAAATTAATACTCCAAATTAAAACACTTAAATCTCCGCTCGCCGACATCGGATCGCCTTAATTTTTGGCCTAAACTCTTCGTCGAAACCCGCACTAGCGTTTTAATTCAAAAATTAATAAAATCGGCTATGAATTTCCGGAGAAAATCGCGTGGGAAAATTATATGAAAATCGCCCAATAATCACTTTCAATACCGACTGCCAAGCAACAACAACAAACAAACAAACTCTTACACTTACACTTGCGTATGTATTGAAACTGATAGTTTACTGCCCTAGAGGCGCGCGTATAGATGTTAACACATCAAAAATTCTTTAATTGAACAAATTATTAACTTTAAGGCTGGAGTTTTGACATCTCAGTCAAACTAGGTTTAGTTAATCTCTGAAAAAAAATATGTGACGCCATTACCAAGTTTGTATATCAAATTTTAACGGATTAGCTACGTTTTTGGTTAAAATGTCGGTCTTTAATGGGATAATAAAAATATTACATTTCGCCGCAAAGTTTTACACTATGTTAAACTAAGTTTAAACTTAATCTACAATTTAAAAACATGGCCTGAATAACATAAAATTTTATAGAAAATATTGTTTTCTGTTGAAATGCATGTCGGTCGGTCTTTATGTTATAAATTGTTTAATAACTCTAGATCAAATCGAAATTGTTGCGAAAAATTTCGCTGCACTTTGGAAATACGCAATAAAGTCCCTTTTCCTTTTCGGGTGTTATTTTTGTAAACAGCACACACACACGCACACATTTTTACAATAGTTGTTTTTCTTAATGAAATTTTCTCTTTTACTGATGGTGATTCGCATGCTCAATTGAAAAGACAATTTTGACAGCCGAGAAATTTTAGGCGAATCACCATTTGCTGCAATGAGGTCACCTGTTATGGATACGTTATGATTTCCAAGATATAGTGCCAAAAAGTATTATTGTAGCGACAGACATTAAAAGTGGAATAATGAGGTGCAATAATGCAAGTGTTTTCAATTTTAGACAGAAACCTAATTTTCCCGGAAAAACGTAAAAATTTTGCCAAGTCTTTTCATGTGATTTATCAAGGAAAATTCCCCCTGTTCCTTAAAAATCCTTTCAAATTAATTATATATTTTAATTTAATAAGAAAAAACAGACATGTTTACAACCATTTCCATAAACCTTAAACAAAGTTTAAACTGTATTTTATTTAAAATTTTTTATAAAAATTTTATATAAAATGGATTTCAAATATATTTTAGTTTGTTATTAATATACGACTTAACGTTTGAGTGATATTTTTTTCAACAGCCGGTTAAACATTTTATTTAATAACACATGACTTCAGACAAACACTTTTCCATTGTTGAAATATTTCATACATTTAAGACATCCCACCGTTAAGAAAATATGTAGCCCCATTTTTATAAAATGCCTACACAAAAATACACTTTGGAAACAATTTTGCAAAGAACGTTATCTGACTCATGTTCAGCTGAAGCAAAAAATATTGAAAATACCTTTAAGTAATTATTTTGTTTGCACATTTTTTTTTTATTAAATAGATTTTTCCCATTTTGTGAAATTCTGTATTAAAAAAAAAGTAGGCCAAACCACACAAAAAGTCTAAAACGGATTTGTGTCTTACATACACACATACGTGCACTACATGTCTGTGTATTCGTAGTCTTTTCTCGCTCTCTCTTGTCTGTGGGTAAGTACAATGGCTTTGGAAATTTACTTTAGGCTCCAAAGTAACAGCAAAAAAAAAATATGGAAGAAAAAAAGAAAACCTAGTAAATGTAAGTACTTAAAGCATGACTATGTAATTTTTATGGCAAGAAAAGAACTCGAAAAAAATATTACTTTAACCACAAGACTTACAACAATATGACAACACGCCTAAAAAAATATATGCTGTGCAATTGAATGTAAAATGATGAAAGAAACCCAAGCAGGTCTCACAGTCTCACAGTTTGTTAGAGAGAGTAAAAATTTGTTTGTTTCCGATAGAATATTCCTGTGATACGAACACACTTCCAAAATATCGATCATTTTTTTCACTATTTTATTTCTATAGCACATAATCAATATGACATTAAACTGTGATTACCCCTAATATCGATGCTAATGCGTTCTTGTACACTTACATACATGCTGCTTGCTGCTGACTAAGAACTATGAAATATTTTTATAGTGATGAAGGTGATTCTAATGTGTTTCTTTTGTGTTCGATTATTCGATTAGTGTTAGATGAGAGCACACATATTTGCACATACGAGAATATTGTGAACTGAAGTATGAAAGTTTAAGAGTCAATGTCGTTTGCCATTGTTGTTATTCTATCTAAGCGGGGCAGTCTAAATCCGTAAAGCAAAAGAGCTCTCTATTGGAAGCCTGGATGCGATGGGGAATGTGCCAGCATGGTTCGTGCTTTCTTTTAATGAAATTTATATTAACGGTGTCTTCTTTTCCACAGAACTATGTTTTTTATGTACTGAAAAAAATTATCCATTCTCTTCCAGGATGCTATGTTCTTTTCTAATATAATGGCATTTCCATATGGCAAAATTATTGGCTATACACACCGTAAAAACTTATTTGTACACGTAAAAAACTTTTGCATAAATATATTTTATATATGTTTTTATTATAAAGGGTGTTTTTTATAGAGTGATACCACTTTGAGTTGGCATCACTGCTTTATTTTTGATCACCCATTTAACAGCTGATAGTAGCTTTTTGTTTGGTTTGCTTTTACATTTCATTATGGCTCGACTTACACCAGAGCAACGCAATTGTTGAAATTGTTAATCATCATCAATCAATTCGTCGCCGTTCTCAGCAACTGGAGAGGTTGTGTCCTTCCACTTTATGGACGATTTTTTTAGTTGTTGAAAATTGGTGTTCCAGATTGCGCCTTGTACGCGCCAGCCGTGGCGGCCACATGACCGAAATCATATATAAACATTAATGTCATAAAATTTTCTATCCAATAAAGACCGTTTAATTGATATCAAGAATATATGTTTTATTATGATTTAAACTTGTATCACTCTATAAAAAACACCCTTTATTTTATCTCCTCCAGGGTCCTCCAGTGCCAATGTAACGACACTCTCTGGCTGGTGGCTGGGGTAAACTCAGCGGAGTCCAGTGTCGGGTCACATAAATTTATGAACAACACAAAGAAGATTAATTTAACGCCGTCTTTATTTTGAACTTTTGTGCTATAAAAAACAAATGTCCTGTTTTCATGTGAGTCTAGAGTATATTTTATCTCTGTGTGAGGATATATAATTGCTGTTTGTGGGAGGTGACACACCATATAATGGGTCATCTTTCTAGGTGGGTGTATCTCTAAAGTTTCATACCGAAGATTAAAACAAATTTCTATACGGAAGGTGCCCACACCTACTTGACTAAATTTGAATGATTTGGGTTTATTAACAGAGTGAATCTTAAAACATATATAAGGGCGGTGCCACGCCCACTTCACGAAAAAGACTTCTGTTAGTTTGATGATTATAAAAAGTTATCTAAATAAACCACTCTTAATGAAAAACTTGAATTTAAAAACAACTTTTTAAAATAAAAAGTAATTTGTAAAGTCGCAGATTTGAACCCAAGCCTGAATAATAATTCTTAATTTAGCAATTTTTTATGACAAAAATGCGGATATTTCAGCCAGTGCGGATATTGCGCTTAGAAAAAGGATTTTCCCCCAATTTTTTTAAAGAAATTCCAAAAGACCCATGGAGCGAAATGTTACAAGGAAATCCAGATTATATATTCGCTGTATTTGACAGGTGGCACCAAGCACTTGCCTTTAACCTCTTCAAGTGGAGTTTTAAAATATATAAAAAAATTTATGAGTATTTCATCCACTTTTAAACAGCATCAATAAAACTTAAAAATTGTTTTTATTATGATTCAAAAATAGAAATTTATTCTAAAATTGAAGATCCAAACAAATCTAATATAATCAATCATAAAAATTTAATAACTCGAACACAAACTAACAAATTGACTGAAAAACGCCAGAAAATTTTAAAAGATTTCAGCATTTCAAATAAATAATTTTTATGGTAAAAGGGAATCGAAAAATTTTAAATCAAATAGAGACTTTATTCAAATGGGAATGCACTATAACATATAGCAAAATAACTATGAATAATACGAAGCAAATCCATAGTTTCTTAAATTGTATGCCAAAACTTTTTTAAAATTATTTATATTGTGAACATCTACACAAAAATACCTTTTAAATTAAATAAGTTGCATAAATATTGGTGGCCGATAACACACTTAAAAGTGAACCACAAAATTATGTATGGCGCATCTACATATTTCAAAGTCAGATTGTAGATTTGTGTTTTAATATCACTTCGTGTATTGAACAGTTCTAAAGTCTCAGAAACATGTTCTGTTTCCTTCAATTAGTTCAAATGATGCTTTCATACTTTTTACAACTACTTTTACGCTTAAATTTTTATTTAAATTTATTTTATTTTAAATTTGAAAACAATGGCATGGAATAAAAATTAAATTTCTAAACCAAACAGATTTATGAGCAAATCTCTTTGTCTTCTTTTTTTTGTTTGGAATATGTAAACACACAATTATTACTGATATGACACCGTTTGGGATCATTCAATTATTCATTTATTTGTAAATGTTTATGTAAATTTAAATTGTTCCATATGAAAATATTTGCTTAATAAATTAAAAATTCTAGTTTTAATTTCATCGTTTAGTGGCAACAAACAAATAGCTTGTTTCATTTTCTTTACAGTTGTATGTGTGTCAAAAGGTTTGTTTAAATTATTATATTTTTTTCTACACAAATCCTAATGTATTGAGATCATCACACCAATACACACACTCATTAAATTTACACTCATTATTGAATTACAAATATTCTGACAGAAAACAAACACGTAAATAACTACAAATTATTGCTGGCACAGTTATTGTTTTATGAGGCGAATGATGACTGGTTTTGAAAAGAATTTATTTAAAACATTTTACGCCGCTCTATTGTAAAGTTCTTTGAAATATTCTGTATTTGTGTCTTTCTCTTTTACTGATACTTTCCGGTGCTCAATTGAAAAGAATATTTTGACAGCAGAGAAATTTTCAGCTGATCGACAGTTGCTGAAATCAGGTCACCTGATATGGTGAATACGTTATGATTTCCAATATATAGTGCTAAAATATTATTGTAGCGACAGACATTAAAAGTGGAATAATGAGGTGCAATAATGCAAGTGTTTTCAATTTTAGACAGAAACCTAATTTTCCCTGAAAAACGTAAAAATTTTGCCAAGTCTTTTCATGTGATTTATCAAGGAAAATTCCCCTGTTCTTTAAACAAGATGTTAAATTTATTATATATTTTGCTTTAATAAGAAAAAAATACATGTTTTTTTTAAGAGTAGGACCAGCCCTCAGGGGATGACCCCCCATATGCAATGCATTGCGCCGGAACTGAAAACGAGGGGATAGTATTGAAGGGACAGATTAGGATAGATGAGAAGAAAGACAGTTTTTTGCAGCTATTTCAACCTTTTACTTCGCCGGCTAATTTTTGCTACAGGGCCGACGAAGGTGGGTGCTATTACTCTGCTTTTTTAGTACATGATAGTGTCAGTCCTTGCCAATTATGTTCAATGACCTGTGCTATGCCTTCATCATTGAAACAGGACTGGCAACAACTAACACAATCACGCACTAATGCTGATCAGAAGAATTCAACACAATATTTCATGACTCAGCGCGGGCTCGAACTCAGGACCTTCAGCTTCATAGTCTCGTGTTCTACTACTTCAGCCAACAGCTGAAATACAATGTATTTTATTTAAATTTTTTTATAAAAATTTGTTATAAAATTTTTTTTTTTAATTTTTTACAAAATTTTTTTTTTTAATTTTTTACAAAATTTTTTTTTAATTTTTTATAAAAATTTGTTATAAACATTTCTTTTTAATTTTTTATAAATTTTTTTTTTTAATTTTTTATAAAATTTTTTTTTTTAATTTTTTATAAAAATTTGTTATAAACATTTCTTTTTAATTTTTTATAAATTTTTTTTTTAATTTTTTATAAAATTTTTTTATTTTTATTTTTTATAAAATTTTTTTTTTTATTTTTTAAAAACATTTTTTACAATAATATTTTACAAAAATTTTTTTTTAAATAATTATAAATATATTTTATTGGATTTCAAATATATTTTACTTGTTTTTAGTATTTGGTTTTGTTTAATATTTATTATATATTTTATCTGTTTGTCCCAAGTATTTCGAATAACTTGGCTTCCATGTTGCTTAAAATTTTTAGTATAAATTTTATATACAATTTCAAAATTCATCATAATTCTTTCGATATAGAATTTTATAAGAAATATTCTGCAGTTGCTCTACTTTTAAAATTTACACGATTTTGCAAACTTGTTAATTATAACAATTAAATGTAAATATTTTTATCAAATATTCATATTGTTATATCAAATTCAATTGTTCGAAAATTTATACTAAATTCAGAAAGCCAAATAAATATTCCAATTCACAAAAGCAAGTCAATATTCAACTTACACAGCAGAACAAAACAGCTGTTTTCGAAGGCCGCAACATTTGCATCATTAGTACTCATGTTTGTCACCACTTATTAGGTGGTTACGTTGAATATGATAACAGTTTTTATTTATAAAAATTTTATTAGGAAATTACATACGAGAATTGTATCAAACCCATGGTAAGTTTTTTTATTTATTACCCATGCTGCCCTTTGATTATTAAAATTTAAACGAAAACTTGCAAAACAAACTATAAAACTTTTAGTTGTTGCCATTAATATTCAATCACAATAACAGATCAATATGTCTTCTGGGTGCGAATTTAAAAGGTGTTAAGCTGACACCACAATTGGATCGCCGATAATATTATTTTCTATAGCATAGTTTCATTTTTGTGCAGTTTAAACTGCAGACCTCTGCAACTGCACGGAATTCAGTAACAGCCAATTAGTATGACATCAACAGTCATTTGTCATTCGAACTTAACAGCATTTGACATAAAATAGCCATATGAAAATTCCTACTTTTCCATAATCGCAATTCTAAAACTTAATTCAATAATTTTGTCCCACCTCTTTTAAATAAAGTGCAGATGGCATTTTATGTTATTCTACTTCCTTTTCATCAATGAGTAAAAACTGACAACGACTATAAAATTCTACAACAATGATTATTTATTATAAAACACGTAGTGGCTTGACACCCTACACCATGCATTTTAGTGCACATTTTGAAGAATTTTTGCCTAGCGTATTGTATAAAACTACTTCTCTTATAATGAAGAGTATTTGCAAAGTCTCTGTCTCTCCAGTTGTATCGCCAAGAATTGATGAATGAATTGAACACTTGCATTTCAGATATAAATTAATTTTTTTCCATCACATATAGAATTCAACACAACCGGTATGTACTTCCTTTGTTTGCTTTTAGCCACTAATAATTCTTGCATAAATATTTTGCAAAAAAACAAATAATAAAACTATACATTCGCACCATAAAATGCGTGGGCTTTTAATTGTTTCTTTGTTGTCAATTCTTTTAATATTATTTTATTTTTATTATTATCCATTTTTTTTCTAGTCATCATTATTTGATTACAAAGCGTTAAATCGATATGGTTTTGGGAAGTTTAAGCGAAAATAGTTTAAAAAAAACATAATAAACGAGTTTGTGTTGCTACCGACATCGATTAAATAAACACCAATTAAATATATAATAATCGAACGTTTCATGATTAAACAAATGCTTAATTGAAACATTTTCAAACGAGTTTTTGTGCTACTCTCAATAAAAATAAATATATGGATTTTCTAAAATATTTCAGAGTAAGTTTACACTAGGCAAATGTTTAATGTTTCAGTTTTACACCAAAATGCGTTACAATCCCTCCCCCGTAATTTTCTCCCCCTTTTAAGGTATTTGTAATAATAATAAATTCCCATGAACAATTTTTTTTTTTGTTAATTCAAACAGGAATAATAAAGTGAATAAATGTCCCCTGAAAAACAAATTCCCCTCATTCTGAATAGATTTTTCCCTAGTTATTTTTTCGTTGTTCCCTTTAACATTTTCATTTGATTTTTATTAGGGAATTGTATTTATTTGTTTTTATTAGTCATATACATATATTATACTTTTTTAAAAATTGCTTTAGGTCAAAATTGGTTAAGAAAGTGTAAAGTAATGTTATTCCAAATAGAATGCAAAGTACATCTACTAATGGCGGCTTTAAGAAACTTTAAAAAAGAAGTAGTAAAACAAATTGTGGAAGTTGTCAACTGTTAATCACATCCAGTAAATAAGAAAACGCATCTTTATTATATCTGTAAGGTTGGATAATACAAAAAAAAATGTTATGCCCATCAAAATTCATTTTGTCATTCTGTGTGTATCGCAGCGAAATATTCCTCTAATGCCCAGTTTTTAACTGCAAAATTAAGTACTATTTAAACTTAAAGTGTATTTAAATACAAAATTTTGTTTTTCACTTCAAAATTAAATAAGATTTAAATGGCCCACATTGTACATTTAAATTCAATTTAAGTTTTTCATACAACCATGTGTTTTTCTTAGTTTGTTTACATTCAACAACTTGAAAATTGGTAAAGCAGCTCTTCATTGAAACAAAACGTCGGTAAGAAGGTAGTTTTATTGTATCATTTGCAGTATTTTTCTTACCATTTATTTGTGTTACCATACTTTTATCACAATTAAATACAAAAATTAATTTAAGACTGAAAAACTGAATGTGTATTTAAACACAACTTAAGTTTATGGAAAAATAAACTAATTTTGTACTTAAATAAGAAGTCAAAAACTTGGGGTAAGACCCCATATATATTCTTGATCAGTGATGAAATCTAAGACGATCTAGCCATGTCCGTTCGTCCGTCTGTGGAAATCACGATTCAGTCCAAATCGAAAGAGCCTGGTGCTTGAAAATTGGTATAAATATATCTTGAGAGATAGCACAGCTGAAGTTGGTAAATAGGCTGAATCGGGCCAGAGGGAAAAATATTCCCATAAGAAGAACTACACCAACCTCGTAATTTTGTTAAGCAAATGATGTATATTTTTATGCCAAAGAAGGTCCAAAGCGTTGAACTTGTACCCAGAAAATCAGAAAAATCAATTTTTTGAACCCCGCCCCCTTTAGTGGGCGTTGACGTAACATATTACATGCAAAAATATTATAAATATTTAACAAATTGTATAATTTAAGCCTACATTTTTTAAAAACTTTATTTTAAAGCAGACATAGGCACAAAAACAGCAACATTTTGAGTTTCAGCGTGTGAGAGAAATTTTGCAAACAAACGTGCATTCTCCCCACCCTTAAATAATGTTTTCAACAAGCGCCCAAGCAACCGTCTTGGTTGGAATTTTGTGATAGACTGAATTGTGAATCACAATTTTTGTGATTTGTGAGTAACTTCGAATACGTGTGACTCTGAAGCGCGCTCACCCACAATGCCTCTGTCTGTTTTAAAGCTTTTACGGCGAAGCTGAGATGTTCTCCGATCTGCCTTATCCTCCCCCACCTTTTCCCCCGAAATGAGCCTATCAAAAAAAAAATTTACACTTAATAACCCCAAAAATTGACTTTTTAGTGTTTTATGGCATAGGTGCGATATCTCCCCCACGGCCCCCCCCCCCCCCCGGAGCGATAGCGACAAAATTGAGTTTTTATTTACTAAATATTTGGAGGGCATTTAAGATTTGACCCGGTCGACTATAACGTTGTTGTTGTTATTTAAATGTTCCTTGCTGCCCATTTTCTATTTGCTATTCCAACAAAATTGTTGCCTCAATTTTAAATATTAACTCTGTGTAAAATTTATTGAACTGTCAAATGAAATGCTTTGGAAAAAACAATGACTGCACACAAAAACGAAAATCCCGAAGAACACTTTGACAGTTCAATAATTTTGCCTTGGTAACAGCTGATCACTAATTTCTGAATTAAGGCCACCTGGTATGAATTCGCCTTGATTAGTCTGTTAGTTGATTTATTTGTTTTCAGCTTGACAGTGTTGTTTTTTCATTCGCAATACATTGGTTGTTTTCTTCATCTTAAACTGATGTTCCATGAAGGCAACAAGTATTTCAACAGAGATCCACTATAGGAATTTTTCCTTTGAGGGAAATACAAATTTCGTAGGAACCATAATAATACTAGCTATACACGATAGAACTGAATCATTTTAATTTGCGCGAGAAGAATTAACATAAGGGGAAAAAACATGGCAGCGCGTCATGCAAATAAATACAAAATATGTATATGGCAAATTTAAAAGGGAAAGGGGGATGTTCTAGGTAAAATAATTAATTGTTCGCACTACAAACCTTAAAATAATAAAATCATTATGTTAAATAATTTTATCAGCAAAAACGGGTAAAATTGCCTACAATGCCATATTGCCAGATCAGTCGTTATTTATTTATCTATGCATTAGAGAAGATTAAAGCACTGCGGGCTATCCAATTTATCATATATTCGCCTAATGTGACCATATACTTGGAAATATTTTGGAATACTAAGCAATTTTTATTATCTGCCCAAAAACCCGTTTAATGTGTTTTAATTAAACAATTGTTTAATAATCATAAAACATATAACTTGAGCTAATTAAAAAAATGTTGGTAGCAACGCACACACATTTCCATTATGTTTGACAAACAATTTATTTAAACTATTGTCGTTCAAGTTTTCCAAATCCGTTGGCATTTAACACATTATAATCAGATAATAATGATGACACAACAAAAACAAAAAACACAAAAAAACGAATAAATAACAAAAAATGGAAAAAGACCCACACGACCGCAATGTCTGGGCTGACCATAACAATTTATTCATCTTACAGTTTATAAAATTAGTCAAACTACACAACCATAAAAAATTCGGTTTAAGGAAAATGTCACTAAATAATTTGGTTTTTGAATCCCACGGCTTATGTAAATAATACTGAATTCTGCATATCGTAGTAGTAAAGAGATTTTTAAAATAAATTTCATTTGGAAAATAATTGAATGGGGGAAGCAAATTTGGAGCTCTCAATTTTCCTTATTTTTAATCTTGGACGGATAGTCAGGTTATGAACCCTACTGATGCAAAGCACTGTGCCGGAATTATGCAAGGCAAGTGCATTATTGAAGGAAATATAAAAGAAACTTTGTAATTAAAAATTTTCAAATAGTCTTCATAAATAAATACAAAGAGAACGATACCCTTCACACAATTATCAACGCTGCGTATTAAAATGCATTTTTTAATATATAATTTCCTTTAAGCACTCACTAGTGCTTTTATAAATATTTTGCTCATGCCAAGTTCACACACTTCTGCCAAATGCCTGAAAATGTTTTTAAAAGTTAAACGTTTCTCCCGACACTTTTCCCATCACCATTTTGTAATTTAAGTAAATGAGAGGCGGGGGGTAAACTTTTCAATTTAAAAGCATTTCTGTTCTCAAGCAAAAAGGTTATTATAAATTCCTTATTTTCAAATATTGTTGCATGCCACATTAATTTCTTTGTACCATCAATTGCCAGCTTGTACGAAATTTATAATTCACACTGAACACTTGCTTGCCAACAATTAAAATATTTTCCCTCTCATATTTCTTAACTTGCAATAAAAGACTTTAAGTCTGCACTCGCCCTCTTGTTAAGTACTTCTACAAACTTTTTCACTTTAGTTTATTAAGCTTCCAAGGAGTGTAAAACCGCAAAAGCCAAACAACTTCCCAAAGCTTCTTTTCGAATTTATTTATTTTATTTTATTTTATTTTTTTTGGGCAAAAGACAAAGAAGAAAAAAGTAAAAACAAAACTTTCCCTTTGTTGCGCCGTATGATTAAAGCAAAAGGATGAACAGTTTTTGAAGAAGATTAAGTAGTCTAATGATTTTGTTGCTGTTAACATTTTCATTATATAGTAATTTACCATATAGATATAGATTTTTTGTTGTGTTCTTAATCTGAAGTTGAAAAGTAATTTTCAACAAGATTTTTTTTTTCCTTTTTCTTTTGTCTCCAAAATTTGTTAGCTGGATTACACTGTATTCCTGTGGCACAGTATGTGTGTATGCGTGTGTGTGCTAAATGCTAAAAAGCCCACGGCCGAAACCCTTTTATTTGCATACCAAATTTATTAAATCAAATTATATGTTATTATTAAATGTACACTTCATTTGGCAGCCATTTCATTCACTGGCATCATCGAAATATGTAAATAAATAATTACGGTAAATTGTCTTGATTGATCATGTTCGCAAATATTATTATTAAGAAGCTGCTTATTTATTTCATATGTTTACACTTCCTGAATAAGGCTTTTGATATTAATTGTTCAATATAAATGTACATATCGTTGGTGCAACGTGGAAAGGCCCTAACTGGTCTTACATATACATTTCACACATATATAAAAATGTTTGAACCGAACGTGTGTGGCAGGTAATGCCATAAACACAACTGGGACGAATAACGAATTTTTCGTTACGAATATTCTGCGTTGGAAATAAAACAAATTTAAGTAAGTGAATATACACACAATATGTAACTTGGACGAAATATGTTGTGCACAACGAACTTTACGATAGGTTTATTTCTATTTCTTAGGCAGACGAACGACAGACAAATCAATATAAAGTGCCCAGGTTTCATATACTCAAACTGTTTTTTTTGTGGAAAAACATAGTTCACTACTGTATTGTCGCATGTAGTACTAAAATTTTCAGTGCATACTAAAACTGCATTCACCAATTCACAAAAATTTATCATTTGGACGACTTTTTATTAATTTTGAACAGTTTTTATGATATAGTATTTCTTTCTATATGGTCACCCCACCCCATCAGCTGTTAAATAAAAAGAATAATTTATTTATGGATAAAAAATTTTTCAGAAAAGAATTACAAAAAAGAATTTGTTCTGGAAAAAATGGACACCAGCGGTGTAATTATTGAATGTGTAAACAATCTGGCATCACAGGATTACAAAGATTTTTAAAAATATTACCATTTTTTTTTTGCTCATTATTTCAATTTATTCGCCGTTATTGTGTTTCATACGACGAATTTATAGAGCGACTTTTTGCCAACGAATTCGTCGTTCATCCCAGTTGTGTTCCGAAGCCGTTCTAAAATTTGGAATTTTTATTTCAAATTTTTTTTTTTTAAATAACAATTATACCTTAGCTACTGTATTCAGGCGGTTTGGTTGCCCGCGAGTTTTTCCCGTTCCCAAAACTAAAGAGACCCTTGAAAGGTTTTGCGACAATTGAGGAGATAAAGAACGACACGGACATATTTTTTTTCTAGGATGACTCCTACATATGAGATGCATTGTGCCAGAACTAGGAAAATTGGTTGTGGGAAGGAAGATAGAGGGAGTAGTGTTTGTGGACGTTCGATTTGAACCTTCACAAGTTAAAATTGGCAAGAAAGACCTCTGCTGTAAGTCTGTTCCACATACGAACCGTTTGGCCAAAGAACGAATTCTCTCTGTAATGAGTGGTGCGATTCACTGGCAACTCAACCACAAAAGGATGCACCCTGTGTGAAGAGCGGGTAGCTCGCAAAAATAAACGGTTTTCCGGCACAAGCTCCCTTATTTCACCAGAACACATTCCGTTGTAGTATCGGTAGAACAGTGGAACACATCCCACGTTGCGTCGATGCTCCAGTGAGTCAAAAGAGTTGGCTACCCTACAGTCACCGATGAGCCTCTTCGCTCTCTCTTGTACGCGGTCGAGCAACTTCAAAATACACTTGGAAGCACCGGCCCATACATGAGAGTTGTATTCCATCTTAGAAAATATAGAAATTGATGAATAAATACATATTTTTGGGGACAAAACAAAATTCATATTATTTTTCTAAATTTTTCTTTGAGGTTACAATTTATTCGGTTACAATTTTTTCTACGTCATATTGAAAAAAGGGTTGTTTTCTACTATTTTTATAAAAAATAAAACATTATAATAATAACCCTTATTCTGCAACTTTCTTGTCACGTCAAGACAATGTTGAAAAAAGGGTAGTTAGATTCCAGTTGTGGACAACAACTGATTACTGCTAACAGCCTCTGACTATTAAAAAATAATAGGAGGCTGTTGAAAGGAGAAAGAATATTAAGATGTCTTATTTTTCATGTTGCCGCGACGTGGCGTTGCCAAGTAGTTACAGAATAAGGGGTAATAATACTAATAACAACAACTGATTACTGCTAACAGCCTCTGACTATTCTCCAAGAACTAAAAAGTTTTTTCCAGACATACTCAGGAATTTATGCTAACATTTTTTTATTTATTTATCGTGTGTTAAATAAATCCTTTCTTTAGAAAACAATAATTTAATTTAGATGCAAAATAAATAAATTAATATTAACAAACATAAGCCTAATTGAAAATCTCTTGGATTTGAAGCATAAAAACTTAATTGATAAATTGTATCTTTTGGCTAAAAAATTACTCATTACGCATTGAGTGCTTTTTAGCACCTCATCATAGTCGAAAAGTACAACCACAAATATTTTTTTTATTTCTATTTAATTTAGTTGACTTGTGTCTCTCTTTCCCTGTTGGCAAATAGTTTTAGCTTCAACTTGTGGCACAACTAAATCTAGAGACCAACTGCATCATATAAATATAGTCAGTCCGTATTTCATATTACGTGATTTAAAAGTAAATTCATTTATTTATCCATGAGTGAGTTTCTGTTTTGCTGCCATCCCTCAGAAACAAGAAAAACTCTATACAATACAACAGCAACAACAACAACAACATTTAGCACAGCACGAGTATGTAAATGATGCATCTTAAATATTTAACATGAAATGGCTGTTATGCATTAAACTGGATAAATAGATAGAAAGATGGTTGAATGGATGGATGGCTGCCTGGCTGGCTGGCTGACTGGATAGTTATACTTGTTTCAATATTTAGACAACATTTTGCAGCAGCCAGAGATGGTCAACGCTGACGTGACTTTCATGATGCTTGAAAATTTTTCATTCACAATATACTTATAAATTTCTGAAAGGGCAATCAAAAATTGTTAAGCAGGTATAATTTGAAAAATTATGGAAAAAAAATTATTACGCTGCATTAATTCCAGCGATAATTCCTTGCCCTTCATATCCAGTGGTGCCATTAATTTGGCCAGCAAAATATAGTCCTTTAATTTTTTGAGTTTCGAGAGCATGAAAGAGCTCTCGTGGGTCAATATAGTCATACTCAACTGCATATCCAGGCCTTAGTATTTCTGCATTTTCAAATCCCTTGATACTATTTATTATTTCACGCTGCTGTCATTAACAAACCGAAGAAGAATGTTTTCAAAATGAGTATTTTGCTGAGGTTTCAAAATATTATAAAATTTTTATTTTATTTTATTTATTTTTTTTTTGTAATATTAAATTCAATTGAGATTGATTTTGTAGTGTTCGCAACGTATGCAGAAAGTCATGATTGATAGTCCCAGATGCAAGGGGAAATCAAGGTTAGCTGAATTATTAAATTTACACAACAGAGCAGCACAGCTGTTTTCGAAGGCCGCCACCTACATTTAGAATTTTTTTTTTTAATCAAGACAGTGTTGTCTGTCTGTGATGGTTTTAATGTATCTAGAAAATGTGTTTTTTTTTATTATTTGGTCTCTGATGCACATAAAATCCGTCTTATGTGCTGAGGGTTTTTTTCTTAGAATTAATTTATTGCTATATAAAATTGAATTAAGATTCTATAGGCTAATTGTTCGAAATTTTAATTTAAATCTCAGAAAGACATGATAAATACATATTCCAAGGCACAAAGGCAAGTCAACATCAGTTTTTGTTATTCAACTTACACAGCAGAGCAGAACAGCTGTTTTCGAAAGACGCAACCTTTGAGCACTGATGATGAAAGGGTTGCATCTTTCGAAAACAGCTGTTCTGCTCTGCTGTGTAAGTTGAATAACAAAAACTGATGTTGACTTGCCTTTGTGCCTTGGAATATTTATCATGTCTTTCTGAGATTTAAATTAAAATTTCGAACAATTAGCCTATAGAATCTTAATTCAATTTAATTTATTTAATTTTTTGTATAGTAATTTATTTTTGCTAAACACAGAACACAAAAAAATTAATCAAAATAATAATAAAACATACTGATGTCTGTCAAAGTTCGTTAAAAATTATCCAAATTTCGGAATTTGCCATTTACGCAGAACATGAAGAAAAACATGAAGAAGAACATGCTAGTGGCAAAGCAAAGCGTATGACGTACTCTACGCGCCTTACACAGAAAAAAATCCCAATGTAAAATCAACATGAAGAAATGTTGATATCGAGACATTGTTAATATTTGGAAAATATTAAATTGAATTTATTTTTAACTTTGCTTTAGATTAAATCAATGGCTAAAACTTTTAATTTAATATTAAAATATAGTGATTTAAAATTAATCACATTGAAATAACATTGTACATTTTAAATTTTACTTTTTACAGAGTCAAAATAACATTAATCAATGTTTAATTTTGTACATTCCATTAATAATCACAGTTTTTCATGTAAAATTAACATTGCATATAGTTGAAACAAGGTTAACTATTGTAAAATCAACGTTGTTATAAACATTAAAAAGGACAGTGAAATACTTTGAAAAAACTTTTGTCAAATTTAAATTGTAAGAAACGTTGGCTTATGTTTGAAAAATTAAATCAAATTTGTGAAATATTAATAATGGCTGGAATAATATTAAAATAAAATTACTGTATGTTAAATTTATTTTGATTCAACATGAAATTCATGTTGTTATAAATTTTGTTAACATCGTTTCAATAAGGATCTTAACGTTATATTGACATGACAATCTCTTTGATTCAATTGGCGTACAATGTCAATTCAACATGATTTCTAGTCGCTTTAAAGAGGATAACTATAACTTTTTTTTGATGTGTTAACATCTATACACGCGCCTCTAGGGCAGTAAGGTCTAAGGTGTAAGATGTAAGAGTAAATCATCGTTTGTTTGTTCGTTGCTTGGCAGTCGGTATTGAAAGTGATTATTGGGCGATTTTCATATAATTTTCCCACGCGATTTTCTCCGGAAATTCATAGCCGATTTTATTAATTTTTGAACTAAAACGCTAGTGCGGGTTTCGACGAAGAGTTTAGGCCAAAAATTAAGGCGATCCGATATCGGCGAGCGGAGATTTAAGTGTTTTAATTCGGAGTATTAATTTGGAGTAATATTAAAAAAGTGTTTTATGTTGATCTTCGGTTTTGTCTTATGCATAGCAAAGAGAATAGTGACGTGGTTATACGTACAATAAATAAAAAATACTTCATATTAACTCTACCTCCGGGTTTGTGGGTCTGTGTTCATAGAAATCGAACAGGTACCGTGTAACAAAAAGGTGTTAACACATCGCCCGTGAGTTCGAACACTCACTGATTTTTTTTTTACTTTAATATCATGTTAAATTAACATGAAACACTTAGGAAGCAAAATTGTTAACAAAACAAGTTGAATCAAACTTGTTTTAGTTGATTTTACAATGATTGTTTGTTGTGTATAGGCTTTACTGATATAACTTTATAGATTATAAGACTTGTATTGTGTGAACGGAGAAAACAGTTTAATTCCTAATAAGATTTGTATTATCTGAAAGAAGATTTACTGCTGTATAACGATAGCTCGGGGCAAACTTGAAGGTCTTGTGCAATTTGTGATATAATATTTTTGAATTAATGAATAATTCCCCCAAGAAATAAAAACTAAAATGGCTACAACAAGATCTCTCTTTTCCCATCTGTCCCCTCAATACCATCTCCTTCTTTTCATAGTTGCCCTGCAATGCATTTCACGATTACATGAAATTCCCTGAATGCCTATTCTAGTTGCAAAAAAAATTCTAGGTCTGCCAACAAAATTTTCTACTTCATATGATTATTTTTCCATTTAAATGAATTGTTATTAGAACGAAAATTGCAACGTGTTTAGCCAGAAGGAAAAGGAAATGAAACAATTGGCCAAGCATCAAGAGCAAAAGTACAGTTAATTAATGTCACACATGCACAGCAACACACCATAATGATGCTTACGCAAGTCTTTGTTAAAATATTTCTATTTAGAAAATTAAAATTGACAGCACACTTTTTATTTTATTTTTGCCATAAGGCAAATATAAAATTCTAAATCAAATAAAATTTTCTAAAATTTTATATTCATTAAAAGTTATAGTTTCGGTAAAAACCACCCACCTGTAATTGGCATTTATTTCATGCTGACCACGCATGAGAGTGAGTGGAGAGCTGTACGCAATGCCATCTCTGGTGGTGGCAAGCATCAGTTGCATACACTTGAATGATATTGCTAATGCAGTTTCTGATACGATTACAGTCAGTCGGTTTATTTGACTGGTTAGTTGGGTTTGGTTTAAGTTTCAAAACTGTGATTGCTACAAATTAATATTTAGAGCAGAGACGGGTTGTAAGTATAGAATCGCTCTCATACGAGGATTCCTATTTACGTTTGCAACTCTGCCGGGAAATACTATTTGCAGGGATATTTCAACACATTTTTCTTTGTCACTTTTCTCCGATTATTTTCGTCATAATCAAGTGAAAGTTGTGTGTCAACATAAAGAAAATTTAATAATTTTACAAATGAACATTCTGTTGCAGTTATTTACACATAAGACTTTCACCTGCACACCCTTGACATTCAGCTATCAATTTCTTTGAGCAACATGACTTATGTTGCCCACACACCAGAGCAACGAGTGCAAATTCTTGAAATTTTTAACCAAATTTTACTTTTTCTATTCGTCAAACTCATCGTGCACTTCTTCCATTTTATGGCGCACATAATTGTCCTTCAGAACGGCGAAGGACAATAGATCGTTTTCGGACCACATTTACTGTTACTGATCATGTGCATCCTGAGAGAAGCCGAACAGTGTGCACTGAAGAACCTGTAGCCGCTGTACAGAAAAGCATTGAAGATGATCCTAATCAATCAATTCGTCGCCGTTCTCAGTAACGGGTTGTGTCCTTCCACTTTATGGAAGATTTTTTTAGTTGTTGAAAATTGGTGTTCCCGATTGCGCCTTCTGGCAGAAATCATATTTAAACATTAAGTAGATAAACTTTTCGTTCCAATAAAGCCCATTCCATTGGGTGCTGTTGGCTGAAGTAGTAGAACACGAGACTATGAAGCGGAGGGTCGTGAGTTCGAGCCCGCGCTGAGTCATGAAATATTCTGTTGAATTCTTCTGATCAGCATTAGTTCATGGTTGTGTTAGTTGTTGCCAGCCTGTTTCAATGATGAAGGCATAGTCACTGATCACTGAACATAATTGCCAGCGACTGACACGATAATGTACTAAAAGCAGAGTAACAGCACCTACCTTCGTCGGCCCTGTAGCAAAAATTAGCCGGCGAAGTAAAAGGTTGAAATAGCTACAAAAAAAAAAAAAAAAAAAAAAAAAAAACTTTATCTTCTCATCTTGCCTAATCTGGCCCCCTCAATACTATCCCCTCGATTTCAGTTCCGGCGCAATGCATTGCACATATAGGGGTCATCCCCTGAGTGCTGGTCCAAGATAAAAAAAAAATATTAAAAATATATTTTCTGGTTTTGTTATGATTTAAACTTGTATCACTCTATAACAAACACCCTTTAGAATATTTAAAAAAGCATGAAATTTCCACAACTTCTTTACTAGCACGTGGACACTCAACCCTCGTATAACGATATGAGTATCCACTTAGGTATATGCCTTGTAGTTGTGGAATGTTAATTCTGATAAATTTTCTGTTGTAGGATAAATTCAAGATTTCTTTTCAGCTGCTTGAATTTGCTTTATCTACTCTGCTTACAAATTTATTTCCTTTTTTTTTTTTTTTTTTTCTTTTGGCTTTCTGTTCGATAACGTGTATAAAATTATTTTCCATTAAGTTGCATGCAAAATTTATGCTGATTACTAATGATGAGTTGGTAATTTGTAGATTTAAGATAAAATGAGAGAAAAGAAAACGATACGAAGGCAGCAAGAAGGACATATTTGATTGACAATATTAATTTATTTGCTTAAAGTAGTGGGATCCCTTGCCGATAAAAATCTGATTTGAAGGACTTGCTATTAATGAAGAGAGGACTTTAGGAAATAATTTAAATAAAGCATTTGTCATTATTATTATTTGTGTTTTTGTTTCCTTGTTTTGATCATAAGCATATTATAACAAGCGTTTATACAAAAGCAGCATATGAGGCATGATTATCGTTCAATCTCCGAATGTATTATTAATTAAAAAAAAATTTGAAATTAATAAAACGAAATTGGTCATGGCAAACATTAACAGCCTAATTTATAAAATTAAAAATGTATTAATAAATGACTTATAAAACAAATAGATGTTAACCAGTCATAAATATCAAAGTTTTTCTATAAAATAGGCCTTTAAGAAATATAGGCAGTTGCTAAAATTATAATTAATTGCCATTATTTTAAACAAGTCAGAACGTTATATTCGAGCAGGTCGATTCTTAAATACCCTCCAAATATTTAGTAAATAAAGACTCTACTTTGTCGGGGTCACTCCGGGAGGGACCGGTGGGGTAGACAACTCACCTTTGCTATGAAACACTAAAATGTCAATTTGTGGGGTTACTAAGTGAAAAAAATTAAATAAAAAATTTGTAATCATTTAAGGGGGCCAAAGGTGGGCACCCTCAGCTTCGTCGTAAAAGCTTTAAAATTTAATTTTTAAGGAATGTAGACTTAAGGA
Organism: Linnaemya tessellans; assembly: GCA_951800035.1. Taxonomy (NCBI): domain Eukaryota; kingdom Metazoa; phylum Arthropoda; class Insecta; order Diptera; family Tachinidae; genus Linnaemya; species Linnaemya tessellans. The sequence goes on from OX637532.1 coordinate 150,686,913, forward strand.
ATATATTTTTTTTTAAATATTTGCACTATTTTTCCATGATACTTTAACGCCCACTTAAGGGGGTGGGGTACAAAAAATTGATTTTTCTGATTTTGGAACTTCTTAGACATAAAAATATATCCTTTGCTTAATAAAATCACGAAAAAAAATTTTAGACTTTGGTTTAGTACTTTTTAGGGGAACTTTTTTCCTCTCTGCCCCCATTTCAGCCCATTTACGAACTTGACCTGTGCTAAAATTTAAGATATATTTATACCAAATTTGAAGGGTCTGGCTGTACTCGTTTGGACTGAATCGTGATTTCCACAGACGGACGGAGGGACATGACTAGATCGTCTAAGATGTCATCACTGATCAAGAATATATAAAAACTTTATGGGGTCTTGCAGGAATATTTCACTGCGTTACAAACGGAATGACAAAGTGAATATACCTTCCAAATCTTTTTTGTAGGGTATAAAAATGACAATGACACTCCATGCAATTTCTCTTTATAAATTCAAATTATAATAGATTTTACAATTATGAAAATGTCAGCAGAGATTAACCTTGTAAAAATTTTCAAAGACATTTTCCTTTAGTTTCCATAATCAAAGGCAATTTGAAAATTTTTTCACAAATATTTTTAAGCATTTAATGGTTTGTGTTGTTTTCAATTTCCATGAGTAAAACTGTTTTACTTTCTAAATTTCTGTGTATTTATTTAAATAATTTTCCAAGTCTCTTTGATGATGTTTTGAAAGTGCGTTCGTTGATTTGTAGTGATTAAGTGTTGTTGTGTTGTTGTGTTGTTGCGTTGTTTTTATTTGTTTTTCTGTTTTATTTTTTAATGTAACTTGCGCTAAAGTGCGTTAATAATGAAAACAATTGTTTGGCATTTTGTAAAGTTTATATTTAGGGGAACGACTCCTTGCAGGCTGAATGAGATATGGGTGCATTAATGCAAACTGAAAAGCTGAAGCCATTAGCCATTTAACTAAGTGATCTACTCACTATACTATAATTTATTAATTGATCATTAAAGAACAAATTGGAAGGAATATATTCATAACAAAAGAAATGAAGAAAATTAAAAGCACCACTTGCAAAAGTGGAAAAATTGAACAAAGAACGCTGATGAGATGGCGTAGCGGCCTCGAAATCAGTACTGATCCATTCTGCTGGTTTGATGATTATGGAAAATATTCTTAATATTCCAAACTTCATATAAATAATAAATAGAATTTGAACAAATTCATTTATTAATAAAATAATAAAAAATGATTTGCAGTCTTGCAGATTCGAACTTTGAATAAATTAACTAAAAACTGTTTAGTTGGCTAATTTTTCCAGCTTTAGTTTCTTATATATAAATTAATATTAAAGTTGAACTTACATGTTATAAAATAACACCAAAATTTGTTTTTTATTGATATCCTCTAGATATCTTCTTCCTGAAGATTGAAATATCGATCAAATATAAAAACAACCTTGTCATTTTATAACAAGCGACCTCAAGCTTAATATTAATTTATATATAACAAGTGTTATTACATAAACCACCTAATAAGTGGTACACAAGAGTACTGATGATGAAAGTGTAGCGACTTTCGAAAACAGCTATTCTGCTCTACTCTGTAAATTGGGCATTCTTTTATAATTGCGAATATTTATCATGGTTTTCTGAATAAAAATATATTATGAACAATTATCTCATCAATCTTAATTGAATTTAATGAACGAATTATATTTTTCCAAGGACTCTGGACACGAGGTCGACCCAGTGAATCACTACAAAGTGACTATAAAAAGATAAAAGCGTCTTTAATACGAGTAATATGATTTCTTTTAATTTTCGAAATAATCAAGGCGAATTCATACCAGGTGGCCTTAGTTCAGAAATTGGTGATCAGCTGTTACCAAGGCAAAATTATTTAACTGTCAAAGTGTTCTTCTGGTTTTTCGTTTTTGTGTGCGGCCATTGTTTTTTCCAAAGCATTTCATTTGACAGTTCAATAAATTTTACACAGAGTTGCATAAGTGAGTTCACCTTGTATGAATTCGCCTTGGAAATAATAATAGTCATCCTGATATCTGAATACTAAGACCATCGATTTAAAAAACAAAGAAAAATTTTGAATTTGCTGTGGCGATGAGTTTTGCATATTTGATAACAAATAAGTAAGATCGTTATATTCGATCGAATCTTAAATACAAAATAAAATAAAATATTTGGTTAATAAAAGCTATTTTGTCGGGGTCACTCCGGGAGTGGCCGTGGGGGAGACATCTCACCTTAGCCATCAAACACTAAAAAGTAAATGTTTGGGTTATTAAGTGTAAAAAAAATATATTTTTTATAAACTCATTAAGGGACAAAAGGGGAGGGTAGGGCAGAGGAAGATCAGAGAACATCTCAGCTTCATCATAAAAGCCTTAAAATTTAATTTTTATAGAATGTAGACTTAAGGAATATTTTTTTCCAATATATGTTACTTTAACGCCCACTAGACGGGGCGGGGTCCAAAATTTTATTTTTTCTGATTTCCTGAATCCTTTTTGACATAAAAATACATAATTTGCTTAACAAAATTACAAAAATAAACTTTAAAAATTTTGTTTTTAGAGGTTGGCTTTGTCCTTTTAAGGGGAACTTTTTTCCCCCTGGTCCGATTCAGCCCATTTACGAACTTTACCTTGTGATATCCTTCATATTTACACCAAATTTTAAGGGTTTGACTCTTTTCGTTTGGACTGAATCGTGATTTCCACAGAGGGACGGACGGACATGGCTAGATCGTCTTAGATTTCATCACTGATCAAGAATATATATATACTTTAATGGGTCTTAGGGGGATATTTCGCAGCGTTACATACGCAATAACAAATTGATTATACCCTCCAATTCTCTTTTGTAGGGTATAACAAGATGAATATTACCTTTTATTATTGTCTCAACTCAACACAGTCATTTAATATATTTCCCGTCCTGACGGCTTTAAATGACGCTGTAGTTGCGGTGGATAAAATAGGACTTAACTTTGTGAGTTTATGGCCAACGTTAATTTGATTAATTATGAAAATGAACACTTTGGATTTTATTAATGATGAGTTACATTGTACTCGTATTAAAGGATATACCCAAAAAACTTAAGAAAAGAAAAATATTGTACGTTTATTTAGATCACAATTGAGATTTAATATACATAATTATGCGTAAGAACATATGCTTTTGGAAAAGCAAGTTTCTGTAAGCACTATTTGATTCATATAAAACCTGAATAACCGCAGGTGGAAAACAAAACCCTTCAATTGTAAATCGTTTGCTATCTTTTATTTCCTGTAAGCTGCGAACGAAGTTGCTACTTCTCTAACAACTTTTTCGCTGTCAAAATATTTTACTATACACACACACACACACACACAGAAGAAGTATGCGTGAAAAATGAAAACGGGGATTTTTATAATAAATAACGCTTTTTATGTTGACACGAGGCAGCGGCTGGAATGTTGTTAAAATTGTAATGGAGGTGTAAAAACGTTTCATTCATAAAATCGCTGCTCGACTCCCTAACAAACAAAAAATCAAAATAAAAACTTAAACGCTAAATATTTTTACAGCAATATTTCAAATACATCATATTTCTGTTGTTGCTGCATTTTAACAACAACAAAAATATATAAAAATAAAAACTGATAAATAAAATAAAAAAGACAACAGCCATCGTAAACAATCCTTAAAAATAATTTATATTTCTTCACGTTTTTACTCTTTGGAATATTAAACTTTTTACTACCATCACTTTTTCACATTTCCGAATAATAAAAACAACAACAAAACAAGGCAATGAAAATATCTATTTTCTATTTTTCTAATGTTTGCATTTCACTTGTCGATGCTGTCCGTCAAAGTCAAAGTTGTTTGCAAAACTCGTTGTCGTTTTGTTGGACACCAAACAAACGTCTGTCCGACTGACTGACTGGCTGTGCTTTCTTGCCACTTGTTACTGAGATTGATGAATTGTCTTTGCAATTGATGTAATAATTTTAAAATCATTTTTCTTTGGAATAACTTAAAAATTATTTATTTTCTTATTATTATTTTTTTTTTTTTGCAACATTATCGCCATACTCCCTTCTAATAAATATTTATTGAAATTATTTATAATGAAAAAAAATTTTAAATTGCAAAAAATTTTCAAGCATCACAAACTCATGATTTGAAAGGAGAAACAACAGCTGCGGCGGATTGCAAATAAAATTGAAACTAAAATAAAAAACAGAACATAAAAATTTGCTGCGTGTGTTGTTTGCTTAATCGATCACTTTCGTTTGGAAAATAACTTATTGATTATTCTCTGCATGTGTGTGTGTGTGTGTGCGAAAATGTGTGTATGAGTATTTTTAAAATATCTAAATGGCACTTTTAGACATTTAATAATAATCAGTAGTTATCTAGACATCAACATCATCATCCTCATCATCATCCTCATCATCATCATCGTTATCATCATCAACCTCAAACTTACAAGCTGTTTATTTATTTATTCATTTTTTTTTTCAATCGAATCATCAGATTAGAAAAACGAAAACTGAATAGAGATTGTGGAAGAAGAAAAAAAAACTGTATAAATAATTAATTACTCAAGTCAGTCATGTGCACCGTTCCGTTTACTGAAAACGTTCGATTTAAATATTAAGAAAACTCTTCTTCTCAGAAGCATTAAATAAACAATGAAATCGTTTTGGCCTTTTCATTTAAATGCGAGTTCTTAGTTGAGTAAATTGCAATCAATTGCCTAATTTATTTTCTTATGGTCGGCCTTTAATGTTTTTGGTCATCTTTTTGGAACTAGAAAGTAGAGGATAAAGTTGGGAGAACAAATGAAGTTAGAGAGGAGTTAGAGAATTTATTGTAACTATTTTAAGCTTTACTAAGTTTATACAAATTTTCATATTTTTTTTCTTTTTTCTTTTTTTAACTTTTAACATCCCAATTAATTTCTCTGCATAAATTTATTTTTATCATATCACTAGCAGCTATAACTCTAGTTGGTTTATTATAATCGCAGCAATTAAAAATAAGCAATTTGTTTCCCATTTACATATGAAACAAACCAGTGCCTCATAAAAGTTTAATGAGCTTTAAGCGCATTAAGCATTATTTACAATCACACCCCAAACACATTTCATTTCAATTACTGGAAGAAAAAAAAAACTTGTGGGACATTCAACAGCTTAAAAACTTTCAAGCGATCCAATTAAAATATTTTAAACGAAAATATATAAAAGCAGTCCAAATTAGTGCTGATGGTCATTTTCAATTTAAAAAGTTGCTATTTCTAAAAATTTGCATTTAATTTCGATTGGATTTAAATCAGACGTAGGCATTGTGGGTGAGCGCGCTTCACATGTATGTAAATTCGCTCTTGAGAGTCACACGTATTCGAAGTTACTCACAAATCACAAAAATTGTGATTCACAATTCAGTCTATCACAAGCTTCCAACCAAGACGGTTGCTTGGGCGATTGTTGAAAAAGTTATTTAAGGGTGGGAAGAATGCTCGTTTGTTTGCAAAATTCCTCTCACACACGCAAACTCAAAATGTTGATGTGTTTGTGCCTACGTCTGATTTAAATGAAGGAAAGAAAGTACTTCAAAATAATGCGAATGAAGCAGTAAGAAAATTGAATTTTACGGAACTAAAGAACTCTCTCTCTCTCTTTCTCTATTTCTATATTTCGAAGATGAACTTCGAAAACTAGTTACCTAATGAAGGAGATATAATACAATGGGTGAAGTATGGATCCGATTTTTGCATTCCATTTATTCATTTCGAATTTATTCATACTACAACAACAAAATAATAATAACAAATTTAGCCCCCATATTCATAAAAAAAAATAAATAAAATGTAATTGAAATCTATTTTAAGAAAATTGTGTATGGAAAACTTTGACTAAAACACTTTTCAAAGTCGCTTTAAATTTTATGAATGTGGAGGTAAATCCGTAATTGTCCACTTAAATCGCTGTAGGACTTCAAGGTAACCAACACTTAAATTGTGCATAAATGTGCTGAGAGCCTATCTCTCAATCTTCCTCTCTTTCTAATATTAAATATAGCCATACCTAAATACGGGCGGAAAGCGGAACGTTTTTTTCCGCCGAGCTTTAACGCTGAATTGCCATACCTAAACAAAAGCGGCAACGTTATGTCAAAAAACAATAAAAACAGGGTTATCAAACAAGCAAATTAAACAACCCTGATTATTTTAACAGCTGGACGGACGATATTTGTGATTTTTTATTGAAATTTTGTACAAAGTACAAACATGCATATGTACATATGTATATAACTATATTGGAAATATTTTCTTACCTCCATTTTCTAATACGAAGTCCACAAATTTTTTATTTTATTATTTATTTCACTTTTGTAAATTTTTGCTTTTTTTCTCTGGTTACAATTGTTTTCTTTTGCAACTAACTTCATTAGAAAACGCTCTGTCAAAATCGGATTTTCCAATAACAAAGCGTTGCCGCCGCGTTATTTCCGTGTGCTCTATACAAAATGTATGGACATGAGAACTTTTGACAGCTAAAAAACGCTTGCCGCCCGTATTTAGGTATGGCTGGAAGATGAATTTCGAAAACCGATCTCCGGCTTCCAACCAAATTTATTCGTACTACAAAACCAAAAAAAAAAAAATTGTAACAACAAATTTAAATATAAGGTCCGCCAAGTTACTTTTTTTTTGTTGAAAATGCTGTAAAAAAACTATTGAATATTTTCTCAAATTTCCTTTTTTATTTGAAAGTACAATCCCTCCGGTTAATAATGGAAAATAATTTCATTCATCTGGCTGCATGGCCCGATAACAATCGCCATTGACTGTAACGGCCACTTCTTGCTCATTTTCGAATAAAATTGGCCCAATTATGCCTCTGGACCAAAATCTGCAACAAACAGTGACTCTTTTTGGGTGCGTCGGCTTTTCAATGTATGCGTGCGGGTTTTCTGTGCCCCAAATGCGACAATTTTGCTTGTTTACATACCCGCCAAGATCGAAATGAGCTTCATCTGAAAAGATGATTTTTTTTTTGCAAAATCGGCATCTTCTGTAAGTCGATCGGAGGCCCACTTAAAGAAACTAAAACGCATTGGATGGTCAACCATATTCGTTCAGCGGAAGGATAAAACTAATTATCTGTCAAATCTGACCTGAGCTAATTGTTACCATTCACGAAATAAGCTCTAGTTGAAAAAAAAACGTTAGATTGCGGACTCTATAGCTAATTTTCCACCTAAAGTAAGCAAAACTTAAATTGTGCATAAGCCAAGTGCTAAAAGCCATGTTTGATATATGACTTATTCACTAGACCAGAATAAAAATTTGAATCACATTTTATTCTACAATCGGCCCACGGTACACTCACATACGAACTACTTCATTATGTTTATATGCTAATAACAATTTTTTGGAGATTTCACACAATTGTATTGAACTTTTCAATTATGCAAACTATTAATATTTAATAATAGGATTTAGCATTTGCATTATAATGAAAATTGTTTAAAAATGATCGATTAGATTTCCATTTAAATGTCAAATATATTCGTTACAGGAAATTTATTATTTATTAACAAATAGAAGTGTCTAATATTTGATTTAATGGGGAACGATTTTCTGTCATCCCACATCAAATAATTTTAAAATTTATTTACGTGTTGCCAGAATTAGGCAGCGTATCATGTAACATAAACTGAAAAGAAATTAATACCCACGACATCTTTGTTCTAATACAGTTGCACAAATCGCATGTGTTACTGAATAAATGACTGGCATTTTTTATAGAAATATCCATCATTGTAGACGAATATATGCACAAGACTATAATTTTTTTATAGCCTCCAAAAAAGATTTTCAGGTGTATTCACTTTGTCATTCCGTGTGTAACGCAGCGAAATATGCCTCTAAGACCCCATGAAGTATATATATTCTTGATCAGTGATGAAATCTAAGACGATCCAGTCATGTCCGTCCGTCCGTCTGTGAAAATCACGATTCAGTCCAACCGAAAAAAGCCAGACCTTTGAAATTTGGTATAAATATATTTTGAGTAATAACACAGACCAAGTTCGTAAATGGGCTGAATCGGGCCAGAGGGAAAAAAGTTCCCCTAAGAAGAACTAAACCAACCTCGAAAAAAACACAATAGCATTTTTAAAGATTTTTTCGTAATTTTGTTAAGCAAATGATATATTGTGTTGAACTTGCAGCCAGAAAAGCAGAAAAATCTATTTTTGGCCCCGCCCACTTTAGTGGGCGTTGGAGTAAATATTTAACAAATTGTATAATTTAAGTCTACATTCCTTGAAAACTTAAATTTTATAGCTTTTATGATGAAGCTGAGATGTGCTCTGCCCTACCGTCCCCCCACCTTTGCCCCTTAAGTGACCCTATCAAAGAAAACATATTTTTTTACGTAATAACCCCAAAAATTGAGTTTTAAGTGTTTTATGGCAAAGGTGACATGTCTCCCTCATGGCCCCTCCCGGAGGGACCTTACAAAATAGAGTTCTAATTTACTAAATATTTGAAGGGTATTTAAGATTCGATCCGGTCGAATATAACGTTTTGGCTTAATTAAACTTTGTAAATAACGTTAATTAAAAGTTATTAAAATAATGTTTTTGCTTTCAATTTAGTTTTATGAAAAACTTTTGAACATAAAGTTTAGAACAAATTTTATAAATAAATACGTCACACGTATTTTTGTAGTACAGTTTTAAGCACGTTATCGTCCACCTACATTGAAGAAAGTTATATCATATGAAAGGAATTTTTGTTTAGATACGCACAATTTAAAGAGTTTTGCTAAATTTTTAACATGAAAGTTGTAAATAAGCAACAACTAAATCTTACATTTCACTTCGTCCGTATCCTTGCATTAGCCTTAATTAATATATTATCTAATTTCTAGTGGCCAACATCGATATTTAAATAAAATAATGACTGTATAATATTTAATTTGGGGGAGAAATTATCATTTAATATAATTGTCATGTTGCGTGTTTGCAACATTCATTAATTATTTTATGTAAATTTATTGAACGTTTAGTAATTATTTACATCCTGCGTTGTACTCGTATTACCCCACCAACCATTTGTTTTAGTATTTTTTTCACGTCAAGTAAGATGAACAATAAATAATATTTTATTTTGTTTCACATAATATTTAGATTTATTAATTGTCTATTGTTTAATTTAATTAAAGTGTGTGGCATGAACATAAATTACTCAATATTGTATTGTGTTCACATTGCAAAGGTTTTGGTTTCAGCTATAAATTATGAATTAAAAACATAATAATAAAATGTTATGAAAGATAATTATTATCTTTTAAGGCTGTGGTGTTGTAGTCTGGGGCACTCATATAAAATATGCAGAATATCTTTTAATTTCTTCCCATGCTTCATATATTTTAAATCCCTTCTATCACGAGGCTTACGATATGCTTTTGTGCATAAAAATTATCATAAATGCAAATTATGCAAATGCCATCAATTAGGCGAAAACGGGGCTTCGCACTTCAAAATGTTTAATCTGTATAGGAAACCGCAAATTGAATAAAAGATAATGAATTGGGTAGAAATTATTTAAAAAATAAATTTTTTTATGAACTATACTTTGGTGATGTGATTTACACTATTCTGACGTTGATTTCTTTTCTAATAGAGAATGCAACATATTTTGCACTTTTCAATAAAAAAATTTAAATACATATTATGGCATTTTGAAGTACCACTTCTTACGAAAAATTATTTTTATTTTAAAAATGCGCACAATCGTAGTTTTTAATGAAAACATTAAAATGTTACATCTTTTTCAGAAAAGAGATCAGTCTTATAGTGTTTTCACACTGACATGGTTTTAATAAATTCTGATTTTAACATTAACCCATATCGCCCCAGAGATTTTTTTCAAATAAGTTTACAAAACTTCCTGGTTAAATTGTAATTTGGTTCCAGAAAATACGAATCAGATGTCCGAATTTTTTTATAAAAATTTTTTATTAAAAATTTTTTTTTTAAATTTTCTTTAAAAAAATTTTCTTAGTTTTTCCTATACAGAGAAAAAAATTTTAAATGCTTGAAATTTGCTGTTCGAAAAATCGAACACTGGGACCAAATGGGTTAAAACCAACCGTTAAAGCCTGGTTTTACCATACAGAATTATTTTGTTAGAACCAACTTAAAACTTTTTTCGAATTGGTTTTAAATAGGTTTTATGAAATGCAATCTTGTTTTTGGCTGTGCTAAGTTCAGTGCTGCCAAGTTCTACATTGAAAACAGCTGGTATACAAACAACCCCATTTTTTCTTTCAGAATCCGCTTACGTTTTTTATAAAGCGCGTTTTTTTAGAGTGCCACAACACTAAAAACAATTGTTCTATTCGTCAACCTCATCGTGTACTTATTCCATTTTATGGCATACATAATCGTCTTTCAGACCGGTTAATTCCTAGAACAATAGATCGTTTTCGGACCACATTTACTGTTACTGATCATGTGCATCGCGTGAGACGCCGAACAGTACGCACAGAAGGAGCTGTAGGCGCTGCACAGGAAATCATTGAAGATGATCCTAATCAATCCATTAGTTGCCGTTCTCAGTAACTGGGGGGTTGTGTCCTTCCACTTTATGGACGATTTTTTTAGTTGTTAAAAATAGGTGTTCCAGATTGCGCTTTCCACGCGTCAGCTGTGATGGCCACATGGCAGAAATCATATTTAAAAATTCATTTCATAAAATTTTCTTTTTCACTAAAACCCGTTTCATTGATGTTAAAAATATATTTCCTTGTTTTATTGTAATTTAAACTTGTGTCACTCTGTATACAACAACTTGATTTCCAAGAAGTTCTTCACTTTGTATAAGTAGTTCAATAATTTTAAAATATTCGTTCACAAACTGAAAAGTTATTTCTTTCTACTTTAGAATGCATTAAAAAACTTTTTCGTTTTTTTATTCAAACAAAAACTTCTGTTGTACAGGTTGTCAATTAAGTGTTGTCAAAATAGAGAACAAGTAGAGCAACAAATTCTTAGATTTCTATGAGCGCTTTAATTTATTTTGAATAAATTTATTTGACAGCCTGTATGTTAAAACCACAATTTACAGTGTGAACGCTAAATCAGCTGTTGTTGGGTTTAAGGCTAAAACCAGGTTTTAACTCTCAGTGTGAAAACTCTATTACAACAGATAAAAAAAATCTTATCTTATCGACAAATTGGTCAGCTATTTGAATGTTTCTCAAGCAATCAAAACCAGTCAGGCCGCATAAAATAAAAATGCTGTCACAATTAAACGTCTTCCTTTTTTTTTAAATATATCAGTTTTGTTAGACTTAATGAAGGATTCTTTGTGGCCTCAAGTTTTTTTCTCTCAGGATTTTCACTTCCCGTATTTTACAGCAAAACGGCACATAAAGATTGTACTGCATCTTTTTTATTCATTTTTTATTTTAGCCATCACTTAACGCTAAAACGTTTACTTTTAACTTCCCATGAAAAAGCAAAACAGAAAGCAAAATTTGTTAACTGCAACTACAGCCGCTAATTGCTGGTGGTTGTGCCATAATTATGGCAAACGGCGGAAAAGCTTGTAAGCCAACAACTTTGAATTTTCACTGCAAAGATTTCTGTACTCTGTTTTCTTTTTTTCTAAATATTTCTTTATCAATAGTGTGAGTTTGACATCTGAGTTATAGATTCCAGGAAATCCATTTTATATATAGTGATTTGCTGATGTTATTTTTTGTGAGACAAATATTTCCCACTGCTTTCAGAATTCACTTAATTATTGGCTGAGTGGCAGGGCAGGTATGAATTATTTTGCAACATTATTGTTCATTGAGTTGTTCATCACTAACCGCAATCTCAATTACGAATATTTTTCGCTCATTATTTTTTTCTGGTCATTGTTTCCGCCTAAAAGGGAGTTTCGTTATTGTTGTTTTCAAAATCAGTTATTAGGCCAACGTGGTAACTTGTTTGTTTGTTTTTTGTTTCTCTTTTTTCCAGCTAATTGGACTACAGTGTTTGTTGTTGTTAATGTTGCTTTAAATGAAAATGCTTTGCGGTTAAATGTTTTTGGCGAATGCCTATTTTTTTTAACGCCTGTTTGAAAAAGTTTACTTATGACAGATTTATTTCATACCATGACTGAGTGTCCAGTAACATTTTAGATGATATTTTCAATACTAGGAAAACTGATTTGTGTTTATTGTAATTATCAAATCATGCTTATTAGTTGTTTAGGCATCATTTAAAATTTGTGTGATTTTAAATTTCTTTAGACTTCGAAGAAAAATATATTAAAAATTAAAAAGTCCATTGAAAAGACAAAGTGAATTTTTAAATTAGTTTTATTTAAATTGTTAATTTTTTCAAATGATTTTTGAAAAAACTATGATCATTTTTTCAAATGATTTTTGAAAAAAATGATTTTTTATTAATAAATGAATTTGTTCAAATTCTATTTATTATTTTTTATATTAAAAATTCAAATTCATTTATTAATAAAAAATCATTTGCAGTCATGCAGATTCGAACTTAAGCCCGTTGAAAAAATTAACAATTTACATAAGAAAGTTCGACTAATAACAATTCATACATAATTTAAAACATTGCGGGGGCACGCGCACTTGTTCATTGTAAATTGACAACTAAATTAAATTACTTGAATATAAATAACAAAGAAGCTTTAGCTATCAGCAGCCGATGGCTCTGGAAAAAGCGAAAGAGATACATGGAATATTGGGAATATTAATCGTCAGGGTTGGGGAATTTCGTACTAACCAAAAAGGTAATAACTAAAAATATATATATGTGGGAACTTCTCATATTCAATTTTCGTTAAAAACATTATTTAAATAGTTGATATTCCTACTAACCAGCACCACTGTGGAAAAAGTGGAAAAATTGAACAAAGAACGTTGATGAGATGGCGTAGCGGCCTCGAAATCAGTACTGATCCGTTCTGCTGGTTTGATGATTATTGAAAATATTCTTAACATTCCAATCTTAATATAAATTAATAAAAATAGAATTTGAACAAATTCATTTATTAATAAAATAATAAAAAACCATTTGCAGTCATGCAGATTCGAACTTAAGCCCGTTGAAAAAATTGACAATTTACATAAGAAAGTTCGACTAATTAAAATTCATACATAATTTAAAAAATTAGTTTTATTTTTAACGTCGACACAGTTCTTTTATTTGAAACAAAAACAATTTAAAAATTTTGTTTTTGAATTCCTTCCACATTGTGAAATAGACAGTAAATGTTGGTACACTCAATTCGAAAATTTCTAGGCACAAGGGAAAATCAACATCCTTTACAGATTATTGACAAACAAAAAGCATTGAGTTTTTAATTCTTTTGAGATTCTTTAATGTGAATTATTGTTTGAGTGCCTCCACGCACGATTTTCACCAAAAACTACTTCATGAAATACTTTCGAATACCACTTCAAATGGTGTGGTAATAAAAAATAACTATATAAGAAATAAAAAAAAGTTATTGGCTACTTTAGGGTACGTCTGAATTTGATTTTAATTAGCTGTAGGTCATAAAAACAAAACTACTACGCCGGGCAATATCCCTGTAACGGAGAATACAAAATTTAACGCTATTGTTGTCCAAAGGATCACCAAGGACACTGATCATGACAATGTTGCTCATGCTGTGGTGCACGATTGTTATGTGTTTCTGTGGAAAGGTCATGCGTAATGCGGTATGAAGTGTCGTTAACGTGTTTTCAAAACGAGATCTCAGAGATCCTACTTGAGTGCTTGTGGGTTACAGGCAGCCACGTATACCAACGTCATTAACGTGTCGTCAACGATGCACCATGATCTGCCACGTGTTGCAGACGATGTCTCAAATGAAATTTTGTGTCTAGTTTGATTTATTTCTACTGTTTTCTAGTTTGATGTTATTTTACTGATGTTAGATTTATAACCCGTAGTTATAAAAAAGACAGAAATGCCTGTGGTATATATAGAGTGTTTTTTATAGCGTGACACAAGTTTAAATCATAATAAAACAAGGAAATATATTTTTAATATCAATGAAACGGGCTTCATTAAAAGAAAATTTTATGAAATGAATGTTTAAGTATGATTTCAGCCAGAAGGCGCAATCTGGAAAACAAATTTTCAACAACTGAAAAAATCATCCATAAAGTGGAAGGACGCAACCCCCGCAGTTGCTGAGAACTCCGACGAATTGATCGATTAGGATCATCTTCAATGCTTTCCTGTACAGCGGCTACAGCTTCTTCAGTGGCACTGTTCGGCGTCCCACGGGATGCACATGATCAGTAACAGTAAATGAGGTCCGAAAACGATCTATTGTCCTTCGCCACTCTGAAGGACAATTATGTACGTCATAAAATGAAAGAAATGCACAATGAGTTTGACGAATAGAACAATTATTTTGATTAAAAACAAAACTACTACGCCGAACAATATCCCTGTAGTGGAGAATACAAAATTTAACGCTATTGTTGTCTAAAATAATTAATTTCCTGAAGAAGTCACACAAAGGAGTGACGAAATATTGAAATTAAAAATTAAACTAAAATAAAGAGACCTTGTGATGCCAGAGTTTCTAAGTTAATTATTGTATTGCCTGTGCCAAATAATGAAGTTCCATAGGACATTCTGATGGCTTGAGAGGACATCCTGCTGGCTTGGTCAATGTGGAAAAATGGGGATGGAAAGTCTGTTTGGAAAAACTGCCTTTTGTAAAAAACTAAAAAAAATATGCAAAAAATCTGGCATTGATACTCGTAATAAAAATTAACATTGAAACATGAAGCAGTGAACATAAGGAGTTCCTCCTACTCGCTATAGAAAGAAGTTTCTAGAGGCTTTACGAAAGAACACATTTGTCCCGTGGAATACACTAGCATTTTGGCCCTTACGATTCTGTTATACAATAACAAAAAAAAGTTCATCCAATGAAGTGGACATGCATAAGGATGCATGAGTAAAATGATTGGTATGTACATACATATATGCACATATGTATGTCTGTATATGTGTGTGCGGTCTTTTTTAATTAAAAATATAGCATCTTTTCTCATTGACCTTCATTGTATTTAAAGCAGCAATTTTTATTTATAATATTTTTTCTTAATTTCTTTCATGTCAAACAACCTGATCTGTGCCAACTGACCAAACCCAAAATAAAAAGTCTTCTTATTTACAACAGCCCCAACACTTTGCTAAACATGGCCAACAAATGAAGGTCAGTTTTTGCATATAGAACTTCTTATAAAAAAAACTATTTACATAAATATCCAAAATAAGTATTTCAGATCACCTCGCCAAGAGTAATAAATAAAAAATAAAAAATAAGTAATTTTTTTTTGTGTACATTTTGCAACTCAAATGTTGTTAGTCACCTTTACAGAGTCAGCCAGCCGCCACATGCAAACAAAACAAAATACAAATAGTGGCTCATGTCAACAACCCACACCGAAAGTTTTCCAACAATTAAGGAGCCACTTTATACTACAAAAGAAACAGACAGAGCATTTGCTTGCTTCTATACTCGTGGGATTTACCCGGTCTCCAGTGCATGTGTACACACACACGCACACACACATGCAAACAATGAAAGATACACAAGTATGCACTTTTCGAAATAAAAATAAACGGGCAGCCAACCAGTTTTGTATGGATTAAGTTTTTTAGTGGCGCATGCAGGCAGGCATGTGTGGCTCAAATGCAGAAGGCAGAAAGAACCGTAAAAGACCAAAAAGTTGAAAGCCCCAATGATTGCAATGCAAAAGTGCTAAAAACAACGCTAATTGCTGTGGTGTTCTGTATGATGGCCCTTTTATTTTTACTGCTATTCATATTTTATTATTATTTTTTTTTTATTCTTTAGCATGAGAGCAGTTTATTCAGTTCCATGCAATTTTAGTTCATCCAATACGATCTACAAAAAATATACATATTTATTTGCTCACAATTTTCAAATATTTTTCATTATCGAATAAAAATTTCTATTTGTATTTGTATAAAAAAAATTTTATGCTGGTCTAGGTTTTGATAATTTTTTCAAAAAATTGTTTGTAAATTTTTTTTATTTATATTGCGAGGTAAGTATGTACATTAGAGCGTCTCGCCATATAGGCAAGAAAAAAAAGTTCGCCGTACACCACCGAATACGAAGTAATGTTGTAAGACATTTTCAAAAAAAATTTTTTTAATTTTTTTTGCCGAAAGTAGGGGTCGCCAAAATACATTTTTCGTTATATCTTCGGCATTTACAGTCGGATCTCAAAGCGTGATATATCGATGTTTTTGTCTCAAAGAGACCAATGTTTTCCTTTAATAGTCAATGGTATTTTGTATCCCGTTCTAGTATTTACCCACCAGATCTCATTTTCTACCACCCTAATGTACCACCCTAATAGCAGAAAGTTAAAGCTCGCAAAAAATCATTAAACTTTTGTTAAAGAAGTTTTTCGATAGTTCCAACAGAAGTGTTAAAAAAATATAATTTATGTTTTTTGCCGAATGTAGGGGTTGACTTTTTAAACAGTTATCATATATTCGGTATTCACAGTCGGATTTTATAGTATTATATATCGATGTTTTTGCCTAGTATCTTCTTTTTTAAATAGTGATACACTCTTTTCGAACTTACCATAATATCTGTACCAATACAATAAAAATTCAAAGATCAGTGTATATTAAAACAATTTTATTTAATCATATTTTGAAATGACCCAAGTTGGCTATATTTTTCACGGCTTTCGAGCTTGGAAAAAATGTGGCCTAGGCGTTGCTCATCGGTAACAGCCATGGCAGACTCATGTACTACATGAACAAAACGCTCGGTGTTTTGAGAATGGCACGGATATTCTGTGAAATTAATTAAGGTTAGTTAACAAAACTATCAAACAAAGTTGTTTTTCTTGTGCTACCTGGTATCTCGATTATTTCTTTTGAAAACTGTAATGCTTCCAGCTGGTCTTGCATATAGAACTGCAAGCACGGCGGCTCAGTCAATTCAAATTTGGTCCAATTGATCATATGGTAATATGAGTCACTTTCGAAGTCTATGAAATTTTTAACAATCGTGGACCGCACTGATCGATGAAAAACTCTTTTGCGTGGTCTGGAATTTTATCAGAGGATGTTCAATTGCATGCAATATTTCTTTCAGTACCGCACTTACAACGCGAAATTAAGAACAATCTATTCCACTCATTTACATTGTATTCGAATTTATATTTTACCATTTTGTAGTAATCATTCAGAAGCTTATCCAAACTTTTACGAACACCACTTACCGACATTACTGGAATGCCTGCGCGCTGCCACAAAATGATGATACCTCTCAAAACTTCTTGTTTAAAAGCACCCAGCTTTCGAATTCTACCAGCGTTATGCCGAAGATGTAAAAAGAAATTAATAACATCACCCTTAGTTGGTAATTTAGTGTTGTTTAATTCAGTGATAGTAAAAGACATTTTTTAGTTTATTTAAATTAATTCTTGACACGACACGATTAAATATTGATAATTCCAACAGATATTTCATGGATAATACAAAAATAAATAAACTATGGGAGTAATAACGGTACTACTTCCATTATTAGAGGATTTAAACTAACTCGAATTTACTTAATCTCCCGTTAACGTCTAACCGAAAGATGGATTTCCGGGTATAAAATTTTGTACGAAAAATTTCAAATCAATTTCAAATCAATTTAAAATCACATTTCCTAGGCTCGACAAAAAACATGAATTTTTTTTCTTATAGATCTACCGGAATTATGGAAATATTTCATAAGAACAGCCTTAACTATTAGAACGGTTATATTGAGGTCAATGAATATTAAAGATGACCATTGGCCTCCTCGAGACAAAAACATCGATCTATCGCACTGTGAGATCCGACAGTAAATACAGAAAATCTGACAAAAATACTCAAAAAGGTAACCCCTACATTCGGCAAAAAACATAAATTGTATTTTTTAACAGTTCTGTTGGAAATATCGAAAAACTTCTTTAACAAAAGTTTAATGATTTTTTGCGGGCTTTAATTTTCTGACAATAGGGTGGTACATTAGGGTGGTAGAAACTGAGATCTGGTAGGTAAATACTAGAATGAGATATTTGAGGTTAATGACTATTAAATCAAAATATTGGCCTCCTCAAGACGAAAACATCGATATATCACACTTTGAGATAGGACTATAAATGTCGAAGATATAACGAAAAATGTGGTTTGGCGACCCCTACTTTCGGCAAAAAAAATTAAAAATTTTTTTTTCAAAACTGCCTTGCAACAATACTTTATATTCTGTGGTGTACGGCGAACTTTTTTTTTTCGAGACGCCCTAATGTACATTCGTTTAACGTGTCTTTTTATACCCTCCAAAAAATTCCGAAATATCCATCTAAGACCCCATAAAGTATATATACTCTTGATCAGTGTTGAAATCTAAGACGATCCAAGCATGTCCGTCCGTCCGCCCGTCTGTGGAAATTACGATTCAATCCAAACGAAAATATCCAGACCCTAGAAATTCGGTATAAATATATCGTGAAGGATAGCACAGATTAATTTCATAAATGGGCTAAATCGGGCCAGAGGGAAAAAAGTTTCCCTAAAAAGAACTAAACCAACCTCTAAAAAACCACCAAGTTTTTAACGTTTCCTTCGTAATTTTGTTAAACAAATGATATATTTTTATGTCACAGAAGGTTCAACACATTAAATTCGGAGCTTTAAAATTAAAAAAAAAATTATTTTTTGCACCCCTCCCCCTTTAGTGGGCGTTATTATATGCAAAAATAGTGTTAAGTCTACATTCCTTAAAAATAACATATTTAAGCTTTTATAACGAAGCTGAGACATAACCTGATTCACCTCTGCCCTACCATCCTGCCCCCCCCCTTTGCCCCCAAAATGACGCTATCAAAAAAATATTTTACACTTTTACTTTTACCCACATTTTTTGACTTCTTATTTAAGTACAAAATTACTTAATTTTTCCATAAACTTAAGTTGTGATTAAATACATTTTCAGTTTTTCAGTCTAAAATTAATTTAGGTATTTAATTGTGAAAAAAGTATGGTAGCACAAATAAATGGTAAGAAAAATACTGCAAATTGAACAATAAAACTACTTTCTTACCGACGTTTTGTTTCAATGAAGAGCTGCTTTACCAATTTTCAAGTTGTTGAATGTAAACAAACTACGAAAAACACATGGTTGCATGAAAAACTTAAATTGAATTTAAATGTACAATGTGGCACATTTAAATCTTATTTAATTTTGAAGTGAAAAACAAAATTTTGTATTTAAATAGACTTTAAGTTTAAATAGTATTTAATTTTGAAGTTAAAAACTGGGCATAAGTGGGTTATGGCAAAGGTGAAATGTCTCCCCCACGGCCTTTGCCAGAGCGAACGCTGGCAAAATACGGTTTTAATTCCCTCCAAAAATAAATGGACTCCATTAAGTATATATATTCTTGATTAGTGATGAAGTCTAAGACGATCTAGGAATGCCCATACGCTCGTCTGTGGAAAACACGATATAGTCTATTTTTGGACCCCGCCCCCTTTATTGGGCGTTAAAGTTACATATTATATTTAAAAATAGTGTAAATATATAACAAATTGTATTCCTTAACCATAGATTCTTTAAAAATTTAATTTATAGGCTTTTAGGCGAACGCCTTATACAATCAGGGGGATTATCTAAGAAATTTGCGAAAATATAAATTATTGTATTCTGATATTTTTAAGCTTAAGGTCTCTTTATTTTAGTTTAATTTTTAATTTCAATATTTCGTCACTCCTTTGTGTGACTTCGTCAGGAAATTAATTATTTTATTTTATTAATAATTAATTTCCTGAAGAAGTCACACAAAGGAGTGACGAAATATTGAAATTAAAAATTAAACTAAAATAAAGAGACCTTAAGCTTAAAAATATCAGAATACAATAATAATTAAAAAGAGGTCAAGAAACCAGAAGAATTTGAATATATAAATTATTATTAATGAAAATTTAAAAAAAAAATATAATAAAAATTAACAGGGAAAGACCCAATCAAAAAATGTATAAGCAATTCCACTTCTTTTCAGCAATTTTCAATTATAAAAAGCTGCTAAAACATAACTTGGCTCCACTGTAATAATAATACACTTTAAAAGCCTTACATTCTTCACATATTTCGATACATATACTTATAATTATGATACAGACCTGGTAGAACCACTGTGCTTTACATAAGTCCATACATATACACACACAAAAATATACACTCACTCACTCGCATATATTTAAAATATTTTCCAAGCCAAAACTGCATGTGTGGATAAAAAACCAGTTTCAAAGAAATAAAAAACGCATTCATTTTAAAATAAGAAAGCCAACAACTTGCACAAAATAAGAATATAACAAAAAAAAAAAAAACAGAATAGTTAATATTCATATCGACACTGACGTGAGTAACCGGGTAAATGAATGAAGGAATGCACTACTCTTCGTTACACGCTACGGTACGATATACTAAATGTATGAGTATGTGTGTGTGTGTGGACTGTTTGGACAACTTTTGTTCACAAGTACCACAAACGAATACTGAATAATTCAGTTTATATTGAAACAATAATAACAACTTAATGTTGTTGTGTCTGTTGTTCTATGATGTATAAAATGAATATTGTCTCATGAAATCCAATGACTTGGATTTCTTGAATTCCCTTAAGGCATTAATTTTGTTTTTATTTCTTAGAAGATTTTTTCCCCTTTTTTTAGAGCTAAAGTTTTGTTGTATATTTTGTTTCAATGTTTATAGATGAGCAGGGCATTAATAAAGTGAAATCTTTGTGAGCTGTGACGTCAGAGAGTTTTATACACCAGCTCTTATGTAATTTTAATTTTTTAGTAGGGCTAAAGTCCTTAAAAATAACAAAAGCTATCGGTGACAAAACTATGGCAATAGCAAACAGTTTCAATCTAAATCACCTGTGATTTAAAAATTTATTCACTGTTATTCACTGTCAGTGTTAATATTTAATAGTTAATTTTCTTAATTAAAATTCTTTGTTCAAGAGAGCACCGTTCCAGAGTTAAAATTTCCCAACTTTTTACTAGAAAAAATTCCTAAAAATGACAGCTCAATTCTTAAAATTTCATCATCTGACAGCCAATTTACTTCCTAACCTCAAATTTACCCACTCTTTATACCATAGTGAAACAAATATAATCTGGCAGTACTACGGCTACAAATACAACATTACAACAACCAAGGTAATTTTTGTTTGTGTAAAGGCATGGTCCACGTCAAAATTATAGCAGCAAAACACATTGTACTGCTGCACACATGCACAACTACCAACGACGCTCACATATACAAACACACAGCACTTGTAAACTAAAACTTGACATCAAGGTAGACTCACCATGGGTTAAGCAAAAAACTGTCATCTGGCATAGCGCTGCCACCTTATATTTATTTCACCATGATTTATACTGTCTAAATTACACTTGTTAATAAAATACCCTTTGGCTGTGTCTTATATTATATGTTGCACTAATTGCAAGTCTCTATCCATTCAATTTGATATTGACACGCCTTTTTTAAGAAACTCTATAATTTCTCGTTTCCTTTTCTTGTATTATTTTTTAATGATCCTTGAAGACTAAAATATATAGTATAAATTAACAGAAGACGGAAACCAGAAAATTTTTAACAATTAATTATTTAAATCATGGCTGGATTACATTTCACGTGCTATAAATATCAGGAGAAATCAATAAAAATTGGATAATTGCTTTTAGCATTTGTTGTTGTAGCCATGGCTACATATATTGTGTAAAAATTTCAGTTATTTATCTATTAACCTTTTAGAGATAGAAAGCAACGACGGCACAGGAACTGACGAACAGTAATAAAAGAATTCTAGCGCAGAAATTAATTAAAATTTTAATTTATCAAACATGTAAATAGGGTGCAATTAATTTCGTATTTTAATCTATTACTTATGTGAACAAAAATAAGAATATTTTTCACAAATTAGAATTTTGATATTCGAACTTTAACAACGCAATTAAGTTAAAGATAAGATAAATTTTATTGAGACTTCAGAAAAATTCCATAACAGTTCAAAGTTTTATTTTTTTATAATTAAACATATAAGAACATAGAAGTAGCTGTATGATTCTAATAAGGAAAGAAGAAAAATTCTGGCTTCTATAGTTAGTGTTTTCACACTGACACGGTTTTAATAAATTCTGGTTTTAACGTTAAAATCAACTGTTAAAGCCTGGTTTTACCATAAAATATGATTTTGTCAAAACAAACTTAAAACCTTTTCCGAATTACTTTTAAATAGGTTATATCAAATGCAACTTTGTTGTTGTCTGTGCTGAGTTGAGTGCTGCCAAGTTATATATTGAAAACAGCTGGTATTGTTTATGTTAATAAACTGAACTTTCAGAAACCGTTTAGGTCTTTTCTATATAACAACTTAATTTCCAAGAAGTTTTTCACTTAGTATAAGTATTTCATTAATTTTAAAATATTCACTCACAAAATGTTAAATAATTTTTATTTTAGAACGCATTGTGAAACTTTTTCTTTTTTTCCTTCAAAAAAAAACTTCTGTTGTACAGGTTGTCAATTAAGTGTTGTCAAAATAGATAACAAGTATAGCAACAAATTCACACAGTTCTATGAGCGATTTAATTTATTTTTAACAAATTTATGTATGTATGTTAAAACCATAATTTACAGAGTGACCGCAAGCAAAGTCAGCTGTTTATGGTTTCAATGCTAAAACCAGCTTTTAGCTTTCAGTGTGAAAATTCTATTACGGTATAGATTCAACATGGATCAGTAAAAATGAATTACTATTATAGAAAGTAACAACAACGCCTTTAATTTAAGATGTAATTTCAATAACTAAAATCCTTACTAATATAACAAATATGAAAGTAACTCTGTCTGTCTGTTACCTTTTCACTTTTCACTTGCACTTTTCATGATGAGGTGTACTTTTTATGTTGCATTTTTGTGATGACTTGCACTTTTTTTGAAGACTTGAAATTTTTATGATGACATGCACTTTTTATGATGACTTGCACTTTTAATGATGACTTGCACTTTATATGATGACTTGCACTTTTTATGATTTCTGCACTTTTTATGATGACTTGCGCTTTTTATAATGACTTGCTCTTTTTATTATCATTTGCACTTTTTTTGAAGACTTGCACTTTTTCTGATGACTTGCACTTTTTATGATGACTTGCACTTTTTATGATGACTTGCACTTTTTATGATGACTTGCACTTTTTATGATTACTGCACTTTTTGCGATGACTTGCACTTTTTATGATGATTTGCACTTTTTATAACGACTTGCGCTTTTTATAATGACTTGCACTTTTTATGATTGCTGGCACTTTTCATAATGACTTGCACTTTTTATGATGACTTGCACTTTTTATGATGACTTGCACTTTTTATGATGACTTGCACTTTTTATAATGATTTGCACTTTTTATAATGACTTGCACTTTCTCTAATGATTTGCACTTTTCATAATGACTTGCACTTTTCATAATGACTTGCACTTTTTATAATGATTTGCACTTTTTATAATGACTTGCACTTTCTCTAATGATTTGCACTTTTATGATGACTTACACTTTTTATAATGACTTGCACTTTTCATAATGAGTTTCACTTTTTATGATGACTTGCACTTTTTATAATGACTTGCACTTTTTATCATGACTTGCACTTTTTTCCTTAATATAATAACTATGAAAGTAACTCTGTCCCTCTGTCTGTTTTTTACCTTTTCATGTTCAAACTGCTGAACCGATTTAGATGGAATTTGGCATAGAGATATTTGAAGGTCCGAGGAATGACATAGGGTGGTATTTCTTTGTGTAAATGATCCTATTGATTGATCTAGGGTGGTCGAATAGACATATGAAATTATTAAACTGTTATCCAACAACATTTTAAACCTTGATCCTGTAAAAATACAACACATCATTGACGTAACATAAACATTAGCTGAATTTTCACATATTCTTCGTGGACGGAATCGCGGGTAAAAGCTAGTCGTATATAAAAATCCTAGAGCCGTGTTTTTGAGATGTGGATTAAGTTTAAACTTAGTTTAAAGTTGTCTGAAACTCAGATTTTTTTATTATTTTATTAAAGATCATTATTTAAAGCAAAATTTCATCTGCAAACTTGGTAATAGCGGCACAAATTTGTTTTAAGATTAACTAAACCTGGTTTAACTGAGTCCTCAAAAACCCAGTCCTAGTGTTGCACATAACCTATAAAATTGCTTTTATTCTGACTATTGTAAAAGTGTTCACCTGTTTTCAGCATAAGAATTGCAAAATTGTTGATTTGAAATATTGGGATATTAATGGAGTTTTCGGTGTCTAGGATATTTGAGAAAATTTAAAGATTTTAAAAATAGTTCTTTCAAGGTCAAACTATGAGCTGTCAATATTTTTTGTCTTTTTTATAACGTTGATTGATTTTTTTTTGTTTCCAGCTGGATGGAGAAATTTCTCTTTTACCAACTGCATCCGAACATGAGTTAAGCAAAAAACAAAACATAGAATGAAGTCTACAAGCATAAACATCGTAAGCGGCTTGAGAGATATTTTAGCTTCTTCAATTTGTATTAAATTTTTTTTTTTGACTTACAGACAATATTTCGTCTATAAAGTATTACAAAATATACGGAGTTGACTGAGACGGCAGTTGTGCTTTTTATTGCAATTATTCTTAAATTACTTGTCTTGGTTGTTGTTCTTTTATTTCTTGGCTTTTCTACCTTCTTTTAGTTTCATCTTTAATTTTGAGCCAATTTTATTGTTATATCGCAAATAAGTATTCGTAAGTATTTTTTTGTTCTCTCTTTTTTATTTGTCAGTTGGATATTTTTAAGGTCGATTTTATTATTTTTTGCATGGATTTGTGTTTTATTTATTTATTCATTTATTTACTGTGAATATTTGGATTCTTTTTTATTATTTTGTTGTTGTTGTTTTGTAAAATATCTAGAGCTTTTTGTTGGCCAACGAGAACAATGATTGCGTTTCTATGCTTCGTATTCTTTTTCTGTTTTGCAAATTTTGAAACTGTTGCTATTGTTTTTCTATTTGATTTCTTTTTTTAATATTTTCTTAATGCCGTGTTTGTCAATTTCGTTTTATTTTCAGACGTCTTTAGTTTTGTCCACAACAAATTGCTTTAGCTGTTTAACAAATAACAACTTTAGCATTTTTAAGTCAATAATTTGACAATTTCGATAAATGGCATTGATAAATGAAGCAAGCAATTCCCATTTAGTTATTTAATAAGTTAAATGGAAATAATTTACAGAAAAAGATTTATAAGTTTTTTAACAGAATATTGGACATGTAAGTCCAGCAATTAAAATATGAAAGTTGTGTGAACAAGATGCGGCTTAAAGTAAAATCTTTTGATGCAAAATTTTGGTATTTCGAAATAATAAAAATTTAGTTCCGTCTTTCACGGTGACGATCAACAAAAACAATTTTAAACATTTTTTGTTTAACGATGCAATTAAAATTTCAAAAAGGTCTGAATATAAAATTTGAATTAAAATTTCAAAAAGCTCTGAATATAAAATTTTAAAAAATTCAAAATAATAAAAATGACTTATCATTCGAACATTTCGAAATGCTTGGTGTCTAAATGTACGGGGTTTTTACAATTAAATTATATTTGACTGCTTTTCTATGAAAATATTAAAAAAATTTAACATCAGCTTGATACAGTTCTCGTATTCTTTTTCACAATAAAATTTGTGTAAATAGGAACTGTTATCACATTCAACTGAGCCACCTAATAAGTGGTGACAAACACAATACACATGAGCACTGATGATGAAAGGGTTGCGTCTTTCGAAAACAGCTGTTCTGCTCTGCTGTGTAAGTTGAATAACAAAAACTGATGTTGACTTGCCTTTGTGCCTTGGAATATTTATCATGTCTTTCTGAGATTTAAATTAAAAATTTCGAACAATTAGCCTATAGAATCTTAATTCAATTTAATATAGCAATATAAAAATGTTCGTTAAAATTCTTACTACAAAAAAAATTTATTTTTTTTTTGCCGGTGGCCTTTTTAGTGGAGTTGCCCATATATTATTAGCATTTTGTTGTTGTACGATTATGAATTTTTACAATTGACTAGAACTTCTCAGCCAAGTTCTTGGCATTCCACAGCTAAAAACATTGGCATTCTTGTTTCAATATCACAATTAAAAAAAATATTCTACTATTTCTCTATTAACATACGAATAGAATAAATTTCAGTTGCTCAAAATTCGACCGTATCAATCAAACTCTTGTCAAGTATTTACTACCAAATTAAATATAATTGTTTGAAATGTATTCACTTACAGCTTCGAGCAGCCGTATTTAAAACAAATGAAAATAATCTGTAAATTGTACGTTTGAAGTTTTGAGAGAACGAATAAGATCTAACCTTAAGTGGAGATGTAGAGCACTTGAACATTAACAAAGACAAACAAAAAGTGCCGACAAAAATATTTTTAAAATTATTTGAGTGTTAAATAAAAATAAATCAATGAACTGCTAAATGCCACTTAAGTCCAGGCAACTAATTCAATGTATGTACATTGTGTTGAATTTGTTTCTTATTTTTTACAATTCATGGGCTTTAAACAGAGAACACATTTCTGTTTCTTGATGGAAATATATGGAAGCAGTTGTATCCAAATATATTTACTCACTTTAATGAGTGCTCGGTCTTAATCTTGCAAAAGCATAAACCACATTTTTACACTGGAAACAGTGTAATCACAATTTAATGTAGTATTTTTTATCATAATTTATGTCGTGCAAAAGTTTCTGCAAACTAACAACTCGTAGAGAATTTTATTAACACCTGTTGAAGGAATAAATTCATCTGCACACAGCCACACACACAGATATTTATTACAACAACAACACATGTGCCGCCACCTGACGAAAAATTCAAGGTTGGAAAGTTTATTATCTCTTTCAGGAATTCTCAAAAGTTGTACAAAAGACGCAGACTTTATTTTCCAATAGCGTTTTCAAAACGATTGAAAAGGGATTATTTCGAAAAGCTGGGATGTATGCCAACCGATTTTGGCCCGTTCAAATTATAGATTTTTTCGAAAACCGCTCTAGAAGCAATATAAGGAAACTATGCAAAGAAATTTATTAAAAGAGATAGAAAAAGGAATTCAACGGAAAGTTATTGACAAAAGGACTAGAGGAAGAATATCACTCATTTTATTGTTTTCAATTCGGGTTCGTGTCTAAGTCATTTTTCATCACATTCCTGAACCCAACATCCCTGAATCACGAACTCAACATCCGTGAACCAGGAACTCAATGTATTAAGCAGTTGCAACAAAAAACATGTAAAAACGTTATATTCGAACGGGTCGAATCTCAAATACCCTCCAAATCTTTAATAAATAAAAACTCTATTTTGTAGGGGTCACTCTGGGAGGGGTTGTGGGGGAAGACATCTCACCTTTGCCATAAAATACTAAAAAGTTAATTTTTGGGGTTATTAAATGTAAAAAAAAATTGTTTTTTTACATTTAGGAGGCCAAAGGGGGAAGTTGGGGGGAATCAGAAAACATCTCAGCTGCGTCATAAAAGCTTAAAAATTTAATTTTTTAAAAATGTAGTTGTAAATTATACAATTTGTTAAATATTTACACTATTTTTCCATGTAATATGTAACTTCAACGCCCACTAAAGGGGGCGGCATACCAAAAATAAATTTTTTTGATTTATGGCTCCAAGTTTAATGCGTTGGATTTTTTTTTTTGGTATAAAAATGTATTACTTGCTTAACAAAATTACAAAAAAAAACAACATTAAAAATTATGTTGTTTTTCAGAGGTTGCTTTAGTTCTTCCTAGGGGAACGTTTTTCCCTCTGGCCCAATTCAGTCCATTGATGAACTTGACCTGTGCTATCCTTCAAGATATGCATGTATGTGCTACGAATCGCACGATTCTCGAATCACATGCGACTTGAAAAACGCCAATTTCTTTTGAACGATTTTGAGCGATTGCGACCTCCAGCACACCAATTTTGTGACTTCAAATCGAAAACGCTTTATTTCATGCGATAAGCGATTTCCATCACATGACCGATATTTATACCAAATTTCAAACGTCGTGCTCTTTTCGTTTGGATTGAATCAAGATTTCCACAGATGGACGGACATGGCTAGATCGTCTTAGATTCCAACACTGATCAAGAATATATATACTTTAGGGGGTCTTACAGGGATATTTCGCTGCGTTACACACGGAATGACAAAGTGAATATACCCTCCATATTCATTTTTGGAGGGTATAAAAAGTACATGATTCAAATATCTTCTTTATCGCGAACGTTTTAGACTTGTGTCGATCTAGTTGATTCGCTCGTTTTAGACAAGAACCCATTTAAATTATATTGGTTTGAATAAAGGTTCTTGTCAAGAACGAGCCGATGAACGAGTTCGACACAAGTCTAGAATATTTAGGAATCTATTTGGCAACTGCTGCTACACACAGGCCACAAATTGTACATTCCCACACACGCACACACACATATATGTAATCGCATGTATGTATGTGTGCATGTTCGTATGTTTGCTTGCCTTTTATATGTTTTGTAATATTCTGTGCTGCTGCCTTTTACATTCTGCCGTCTCCCAAGTTATTTATTTATTTTCTTACAACTTTTTGCCATGAACCTCTCGTTGGTTTACCTTCTTTCCATGTTTGTGTTCTTTTCTGCAAAACCTTGCGTGCCATTTTTGTAAATACAAAATAAACAAGTTGTTGCGTATCGAAAAGCAGAAACTTATTTCGAACTCGATAATGGATTGTATGGGGGGGGGGGGCTATTTATTTAATAATAAGAGGATGATTTATTAAGTCACAAAATTTAATTGTTATTGAAAGACCCTTTATAATGAAACAGATTAATATTGTTACGTTTAGATACTTGAATCTCCTTTAGCTGCTTAAAATCAGCGACATTAAAATTGTTACAGATGTGGTCGATCACTATAACCAACAAATGTGTAAAATTTCTAATCTCTTTCACTACCATTTGCCGCTTATTATTGTAGCCAAAGTTGCGGCCGAAAACTTTATCGACCTGATAAGCCCACTTTTGTCAACTGAGATTTAATACTCGCACATAATTTTTTAAAGTGGGACAAAAACAAACTCAAATTTGTCAAACCACCTCGTACGTAAAACACCAACAACGAGGATGTCTTTTGGCTAAAAGAAATTACATTTTCAAACAAAAGCGTTTAACTAACCAACCGACCAACAACTACAAAGACAAGTTTTCCTTTAAATAATAAACCCAAAAAAACAACAAAGAAACAAAAACAAATTCTCTTAAATTTACTTCTACTCGGTACCGGTGACTTGTGATTTTACTTCTCTTTTCAAACTTGTTTATACACTTGCAGTTGTTGCTGTTGTCGTTGTTGTTGTAGTATAATTTTACGCTGTGTTTTATAGTTCCTCTTCATTTTAGCTGGATTTAAATTTGCCAAGGATTAAAAACTGGTACAAGGAGCACAACAAGCAGTAACAGGTCTGCTGCATTACATTGAGGTGTTTCTTTTTCTGTTCATCTATTTTTTATTTTGAATTTGTGAAACTTTGCTTTCAACTTGAGAAGCGAAAGTTTTATTTGCTTGCAGAGGAGTGGAACTTTTTTCCCCTATTACTTATGGGCATTTTCATAAAAGAAAAGGAGATAGATTTCAAAGGAAATTGCGAAGAGGAACTGGTGAAAAGGGCCAAGATTTAATTCATTAAGAAAACTTATTCCGACTTTTGAGAGTTGGCTGAAGTAATTAACAAGAGACTATGAAGCAGAGAGTCCAGTCATGAATATGGTATTGAATTTTTCTGGTCAGCATTAGTGTGTGCTTGTATTAGTTGTTGTAATTCTGTTTCAGTGCTGAAGGCAGAGGAACAAAAGTTCCCCTAAGAAGAAGGAGAACAACCTCTAAAAAACAACATAATTTTTAGAGTTTTTGTTGTAATTTTCTTAAGCAAATTATTATTATTTTTACGTCAAAGAATGTCAAAAGCGTTGAACTTAAAGCCATAAAAT
Organism: Linnaemya tessellans; assembly: GCA_951800035.1. Classification (NCBI taxonomy): domain Eukaryota; kingdom Metazoa; phylum Arthropoda; class Insecta; order Diptera; family Tachinidae; genus Linnaemya; species Linnaemya tessellans. Next base: position 150,717,166 of record OX637532.1, read on the forward strand.
CAGAAAAATAAAATTTTGGACCCCGCCTCCTTTGAGTAGGCGTTATTATATGCAAAAAGAGTGTAAAAACTTAACAAATTTCTTTAAAATAACATTTTTAAGCTTTTATGACGAAGCTGAGACGTAACCTGATCCTCCTCTGCCCTGCCCTCCTCCTCTCCCTTTGGCCCCCAAATGACTCTATAAAAAAATTTTACACTTAATTATTCCAAAAATTTAGTTTTAGTGTTTTATGGCAAAGGTGAAATGTCTCCCCCTCCCACGGCCCTTGCCAGAGCGACCCCGACAAAATACAGTTTTAATACCCTCCAAAAATAATTGGACCTCATAAAGTATATGTACTCTTGATCATTGATGATTGATGAAGTCTAAGACGGACGGACAGTGCCCATACGTTCGTCTGTGGGAAACATGATATAGTATACTTTTGGACCCCGCCCCCTTTAGTGGGCGTTGACGTACGATATTCCATGCAAAAATAGTATAAATATTGAACAATTTTTATTCCTTAAGCCTATAAGAAGCTGAGATGTTCTCTCATCTTGCAGAGGTGACACGTCTCTCCCACGGCCCTTCTCGGAATGATTTTCTCAAAATAGAGATTTAAAATTGGAAATAGAGATGTATTATAGGAACTCTGTCCCATCAAGTCATTAAACATTATATGTAGTCTATTTTTGGACGCCGCCCCTTTTAGTGGGCGTTGAAGTTACATATTATATGAAAAACTAGTGCAAATATTTAACAAATTCTATTCGTTAAACCTACATTCCATACAATTTTAATTTAAAAACTTTTACGACGAAGCAAAGGTGTTCTCTGATCTTCCTCTGCCCTACCCACCCCCATCATTTCTTCCCTAAATGACCTTATAAAAAAAAACGTTTCTTCTACACTTAACTACTCCAAAAATTTTGTTTTTAAGCTTTTAGGTGGGATGTCTCCCCCACGGCCTTTCTCGGAACGACATTGCATAGAGTTTTAAAATTGGCCACAGCGTACTTCTCTATTGGAAAATTTTCAAGTATTTAATTTAATGCTTATTTAATACTATAATTCAATATTTCATTTTACTTCACTTAACTTTCATATTTTGTGTCAACGTTCTGCTGTTCAAATCTCTGTCACCAATAAGACACTTTTTTAAACAAGATCATGCATGCAATATCATGATTGCCGATAATGAGCACAAAACGGAAAATTCGGCACCCACAAAACTGATCGAAATAGAATCTGCAGACTTGCCCAATATAATCTAATGAACTTTATTAAAAATAAATGTAACAATAAAGTTGAAGGTTACGGCAAAAAGAAAAAAGAAATAAGTATAATAACATTAAAAAGCAGCAGCAACTAACGAAAACACCACAAGCAAAAAGCAGTCATAAATAATCGTACAAATCCACTTAATAAAGATTATCGGGGAAAAGACGCTAGAAGAGAGAAAAACTTTGAGGCAAAAATCACACACTGGCATCTCTAACAAATAAACCAAAAAACAAACTGAAGAAATCTGCCAGCCAGCCGTTGCTTTAAAAGTAGCATAAGTCTGTTTGCTAAAAAAAAGTGCACAGCAATTATTTTCATTATCAGTACTACGTTTAATGTTTCCTATTAATGTTCAGAACAATAATGTTTATTTTTGGAAAAACAAACGTTTAAGAACGTAAAGGGTTAAAGGTTCCCTGATGATCTGCATTGGACCCACGAACAGGCGAAAACCACTGAATAATCACTTTTTAACTTCTTTTTTTTTGTAAATTTGGGAAAAGAATCAGCACGAATAAAATTAAAGATTTTGTGTTAAACAACAAATTAAAAATATATAAAATAAGGTAAAGTATTATATTTAAAATTATTTTAAATATTATTAAGATAAGAATCGTTTATGCAGACTCAAGTTCAAATCTGCAATCAGCAAATTATTCTTTTAAGATTTTTTTATTAAATCCAAGTTATTTTAATAACGAGTGGGATATTTAGAATATTTTTATAATCATCAAACTAGCAGAACGGTTCAGTACTTCTCATCAGCGATAAAAATTTACACTCATGATTATTTTTAATACATAAAAGCGGGCAATTTACACAATCCCAGCAACACATTTGCAAATATAACAAAAAGAACAAACAAATAAGAACGTTATATTCGACCTGGTCGAATTTTAAACACCCTCCAAATATTTAGTAAATACAAACTCTATTTTGTAGGAGTCACTCCGGTAGGAGCCGTGGGGGAGACATCTCACGTTTGCCATAAAATACTAAAAAGCCAATTTTTAGGGTTATTAAAAAAAATTTTATTAAAAAATATTTTTTTTGATAGGGTCATTTTGGGGGCGAAGGAAGGGAGGGTAGGGCAGATCAGAGATCATCTCAGCCTCCTCATAAAAGCTATAAAATTTAATTTTTGAGGAATGTATTTAAGAATTTGTTATATATGTACACTATTTTTCCATGTAATATGTTACGCCCACTAAAGAGGGCGGGGTCCAAAAAAGGATTTTTCTGATTTTCTGGCTTCAAGTTCAACGCTTTGGACCATCTTTGACATAAAAATATATCATTTGCTTAACAAAATTACAAAAAAAAAACTTTAAAATATGATGTTGTTTTTTAGGGCTTGGTTTAGTTCTTCTAAGGGGAACTTTTTCCCCTCTGGCCTGATTCAGCCCATTTACGAACCTGACTTGTTTTATCCTTCAAAATATATTTATAACAAATTTCAAGTAACTGGCTCTTTTCGTTTGGACTGAATCGTGATTTTCACAGACGGACGGGCGGGCGGACATGCCTAGATCGTCTTAAATTCCATCCATCACTGAGCAAGAATATATGGGGCCTTAGAGGCATATTTCGCTGCCTTATACACGTAATGACAAAATGAATATTCCCTCCAATTCTCTTTTGGAGGGCATAAAAATATCGAGTAATACTGCTGTTTTCCGCACTCAAACCAATTGCATCCAGGCTTGACATCTCTGATGTCCAGATCTCATTGTTTCAGTCTCAGCTCTATCGCAATGGACATAAGCCTCTTTCTAAATAAACAGATTGTTTATTAAGCCATTCATCACTTGAGTTAGCAGATGTATTACTGCTTATGCCGATTTATCATGTCACATGTAACACCAAAAATTATTTAGCTGATAAACCTTAAGAGCATAAATATATTGCAGATTTACGAGCACTTGGTATAACTTGAGTGGAATCAGCCGAAAATAATATATTAAATATGAAGAAATATTTTTTTGAAAAGCAGTGCAAATGGTTTTAGCAAAATTAAATTATTTTTTGTTTGCTTCAGTGGCTCAACTGATCAGAATTGATCTAAACGTTTTTAATCGTATTACAAAAACTACAGTGTGGGCCAAAAGTTACTGCGACAAAGGGGTTTGAAAATTTATATATTTTTTAGTTATTTTCTCTTTTTTTAATTTTTTATTATAAAAATATCAGCCGGAGAATAAACTGAGAAAAAAGAACCAGAATAATAGGATTTTATTATTTAAATAATTTCCAGAGATTCGGAAATCATTTGACCAGTGCATTGGCCAGAGTTGCCAGTAACCATTTATTTTTTCTTTAGTTTTTTTTTTTTTTGTCGAATCTGTGAGTGCACATATATGAACAATCCCGAGACAGTTTTTAAACTCATGGCCAACATCTGTTTCTACAGCTACAAATTTCAAAATACGAGGGTTAGGTTAGAAGGGCTCCCCGCCATAAGCGAGAGAAACACTCGGAGTCCATAAAGGCCCATTGTGATGCCCAGAGGACTACACCCTACACAATCCTTTCAAAACGAAGTAGTGGTTGCTGAGAAACACCCTGAAGTTCTCACAAAGCCCGCCAGGGCAGCCAGCTGTGCATCCCTGAGGCAGTCCAGATCTCGCAGGAAACGTGAGACTAGATGTCTAAGCTCACGAGGCTAACTACTTTTATTTCGGGAACAGAAAATAATAAGAAACCATTCTAAATGAAAATGGTTTAATTGTTTTTGAAAATAATGCTCTTGCACATCAATATAGAGAACTGTGTTGAAATTATCCACCTTGTGAAAAATAACTCAACGTAAACCCTCTCCATAAATTTGAATTTTTCGGCCAAATTGATTTTCTTAAATCACTGTAAGCAAAACAAATACAATTTTTTTTTTTCGGAGTAGGACCAGCACTCAGGGTATGACCCCTATATATGCAATGCATTGAACCTATATATGCAATGCCAGAACTGAAAACGAGGGGATAGTATTGAGGGTACAGATTAGGAAAGATGGGAAGATAGACAGTTTTTTTTTGTAGCTATTTCATCCTTTTACTTCGCCGGCTAATTTTTGCTACAGGGCCGACGAAAGTGGGTGCTGTTACTCTTCCTTTTAGTACATGGTCGTGTCAGTCGCTGCCAATTATGTTCAGTGACCAGTAGCTATGCCTTCATCATTGAAACAGGCTGGCAACAACTAACACAACCACGCACTAATGCTGATCAGAAGAATTCAACACAATGTTTCATGACTCAGCGCGGGCTCGAAGTCACGACCCTCCGCTTCATAGTCTCGTGTTCTACTACTTCAGCCAACAGAACCCACAATTTGTACCCCAGAATGGTTGTGAGTGCAATTATGACAAAAATGTCAAATGGTGTTGCCAGATTTTAGCTACTGGCATTAATGTTGCCAATTTAGGATATATAAACAGTACCCCTCGTATGTCATGGAAAATTCCAACTGACTTTATTTTTATAAAAAATAAAAAGAAAATATATAAATAAAAATGATATAAACGAAAAAGTTTTGAATTTTTAAGCTCCCCTGTTTATTGACTTTTCGTCCCCACTGTACATAATTTCGTATATAGTCGAATATCATGCTCTCTCGGGCGGTTTAATATAACGACCGCAAGGCGAGACTAGACTTATTTCTTTAGGCAAAGAGTCCATGTCGACGAATGATTTCTGAACTTCTTTGAGGTCACTTTAGACTAAAATATTTCTGGAATTGTAATTAGATTCATCAAAGAGGAAGATATACCGCTGCGCTTTCCCTGTACTTTAGTGGAATACAACACCAAAGTACACCTAGATGTTGCAGGCCGTACCCTGAGGCGAAGGTCTCATTTCTCCAGCCAAGAATTTACAAACTTATAAGTAAAATATCAATAAACCAAAAATTATTTTGGAAAAGTGTTGAAGTTTTTTAGGTATTTTTTTTTTTTAGTTCGGACCACCAGTCAGGGGATGACCTCTGCATGTGCAGTGCGTTGCGACGTAACTAGAAAGGAGGCGATAGTATTCAGATGAAGAACGATTTTTTTTAAACTATTTTAACCTCTTACTTCGCCGGCTAATTTTTTGCGACTGGGCAATTTACAGTTTGGAGAAATAGAAGAATCCAGTTCAAAGTCGTTGCCTTCAAGTGGTTACTTATTCTTAATATTTTTTTTTTTTTTTTTTTTATTTAAGATTTTTAATTATATGCAGAGAAAACAGTTTGAAAATCCCTATTCCATAAAATAGAACTGCATACAATTAATTTTGATTCTTGGCGAAGGGTATTGAGAATTCTGCACTGCCGAAATTAACCTTAATTACATTTTAATATACAGACAGACAGACAGACACAAACATGAATGAAGAAGAATGAAATTATTAACAAAAAAAAGAGGTGGAAAAGTTAGGCAAAAAGGAGAGAAGTAAATAATTTAGGTCAACAGAAAAGGTGCCAAAAATACACACAAAAACAGAAATCTTGTTAGATAAAAAAAGCAACAAACTGAAATATATTAACGTTGTATTTGCGTGTAATTGTGTGTGTGTGTTCTCTATTTTGCCCTTCATACTAAATAGATTAAGATTTGATGAGTCTATGAGAAAACATTGTGCTTCATCAATATTGTAATGAATATATGTATGTGAAATTAGATTCAGACCACAAACTAACAACATTTATTTGCCTTAATTGACAAAACTTCGTTTCTATGGTTAAATACCAGAGCTTCAGTTCTGTAGGGAACATAAATTTATTGGCAAAACCATCATAAATATATCACAACTTTTGGGTGATATTTCATTGGGTATTTTCAACCGCTTACAGGCAATCGAAAAAATAGCCCTTAAGTCAGATATAGAAGATTTCATTTGTAGCACTTGCAACTGTTTGCTGGGATGGCGAAAAATGAGTTTTATATTTTCACTTAAAAATACTTTGATGGTGTACAATGAAATTCGAATGTGTTGCTTTTGGGAAACAGTGTAGCAGCGTTTCAGTTATTTAAAACTGAAATAAAGGTAATCAATTTCGTGTTGCCTCTGTACACTTGCAATCAAAAAATCCAGCACGTAAAAAGATCATAGATAATTTACAGGAAATTTCTTTCACATCTTCTTAGATTGTCTAGTAACAATCGGATAAATCAATTTATAGTTGTGCATGTCCAATGGAAGCAGTTGATTTTCAAATCATTGAAAAATCCACAAGGAATTTCTAACTATTTGTCAGCAAGAGGTTGATCTATCGCAGCAATAACACACACGCACAGAATATATTATTCACCATAAAGATTTTTTTAGCAACTCATGCATCATCAGCCTTATGAAGCCGATGATATAAACACGCCAAATTGTAGGCAATATTTTTCAGTAAAAACAAGTAAGAAAATTCGGCCGGGTCGAATCTTAAATACCCCCCAAATGTTTAGTAAATAAAAACCCTATTTGGTACGGGTCACTGCAACAGGGGCCGTGGGGCAGACATCACACTTTTGCCTTAAAACAAACAAAAAAAAGTTTGGTGTTATTAACTGGAAATAATTTTTTTTATAGGGTCATTTAGGGGACAGAAGTGGAGAGAAGGTAGAGCAGATCAGAGCACATCTCAGCGTCGTCCTAAAAACTTTAAAAATTTATTTTTAAGGAGTGTAGGCTTAAATTATAAAATTTGTTAAATATTTACACAATTTTTTAGTATAATATGTTATATAAACGCCCACTAAAGAGGCGGGGTGCAAAAATTTATTTTTCTGATTTTATGGCTCTAAGTTCAGCACACTGCCCCTTCTTTGACATAAAAATATATCATTTGCCTAACAAAATTTCAAAAAAAAAATATACTTTAACAATTTTATTATCTTCTTTTTATACCCTCCAAAAATGAATATGGAGGGTATATTCAGTTTGTCATTTCGTTTGTAACGCAGCGAAATATCCCTCTAAGACCCCATAAAGTATATATATTCTTGATGAGTGATGAACTCTAAGACGATCTGAACATGTCCGTCCGTCCGTCTGCGGAAATCACGATTCAGTCCAAACGAAAAAAGCTGGACTCTTAAAATTTGTTGAAAGATAGCACAGGTTAAGTTCGGAGATGGGCTAAATCGGGCAAGAGGGAAAAAAGTTCCCCCAAGAAGAACTAAACCAACCTCTAAAAAACAATATAATTTTTAAAGTTTTTTTGTAATTTTGTTAAGCAAATGATATATTTTTATATTAAAGAAGGTCTAACGCGTTAAACTTGGAGCCATAAAATAAAATAAAAATAAGTTTTGGACCTGGCCCCCTTTAGTGGACGTTATTATATACAAAAATAGTGTAAAAATTTAACAACTTGTTTCACTTAAGCCTACATTCCTTGAAAATAAAACTTTTAAGCTCTAATGACCAAGCTGAGGCGTAACCTGGTACAATTCTGCCCTATCCCTTCCTCCCCCTTTGCCCCTAAATGACCCTATCAAAAAAAATATATATTTGATTTTGTATATAATTATCCCAAACATTAATTGTTCGAGTTTTATGACAAAGGTGAAATGTCTTCCCCACAGCCCCTGCCATAGAGACCCCGACAGAACACAGTTTTTATACCCCCTAAAAAGAATTGGGCCCCATAAATTATATACATATATATTCTTGATTAGTGATGAAGTCTAAGACGGTCTAGCAATGCCCATACGTTCGTTTGTGGAAAACATGATATTGTCTATTTTTGAAACCCTCCCCCTTTAGTGGGCGGTGACGTAAGATATTACATAAAGAAACTCTGTCCCACCAGGTTAAACATTTCAAATTTACTTACTAAATATTTGGAGGGTATTTAAGATTCGACCCGGTCGAATATAACGCTTTTATTTGTTTAGATGTTGGTTAAGTTCTTCTTAGGGGAACTTTTTCCCCTTTGGCCCGATTCAGCCCATTTACGAACTTGACCTGTACCATCCTTCAAGATATATTTATACCAAGTTTCAAAGGTCTAGCTCTTTTCGTTTGGACTGAATAGTGATTTCCAAGATTCAGGACGGGCGGACATTGCCAGATCGCCTTAGATTTCATCACTGATCAAGAATATATATACTTTAGGGGGTCTTAGAGGGATATTTCGCTGCGTTACACACGGAATGACAAAGTGAATATACCGTTCAATTCTTTTTTGAAGGGATAAAAAGTAAAGTACCCAAAATGTTGAGGGAAGATTATAAAATAGAAGTGGCTAATGTTTTTTTTAATCTATTTCGCCAGTTGATATGAAGCATTTGGTAAAGGAAAATTAAAAAATATTTTCATGTCATGCCACTCGTGCTGAGCCGAACAATTAAAAATTGCTTAAAAGAAAGAAAAAAGAAAAAATATATGGAAAATGTCCGATAAATAAAGTTCAAATAGTTTATTTTGCGAAATTTTGCTTGTAGTTTGTTGGCCCAGCCATAATAGTTTTTCATACAGCAGCCAAGACGATGCTGATGATGATGATGAATTGCATGAATACTACAACGGATTGTAGTGATGAATGAAGAAGATGAATAAACTGACGATAATGGAATAAACAACAACAACAAAAAAAAGAAAAACTTGCAACTAAACAGTTTAACTGATTAAGCTGCAGGTGACATTGTCACTCATTTAAATAATGATGTGAAGGTGTCAGTCACTTGTAAGTGATTATTTACGCAACGTTTGCATTTCAGATGGTGTTTAATCCTATTATTTTGAAATGAAAAAAATCTCAAGTTTATCTTCTCTTTTTCCTTTATTTTAATTTTTTCCTTCTGCTAATGTCATAACGAAACTGTTGTAGCAGAAGAAATTTGGAGCCACTCACCCGCAAGAATATTTATTGAAAATTAAGGATTCAGCGTACTAGAAGCTTATTTAATTCAACTCTAATATTTGAATAAAAAAATGGGGGATTCACACTGTAGTCATAAAGTCATAAGTCATAAAATAATAGCGCGAAAAATATGACTAGTGTGAACCAACCCGTCATAACTTAGTGTGCTATTTCAAACATCGATCAGCTGTTAAGACAACAACACATTTGTAATTAGCTGTTATCAAAGTAGAAGTAAATTAATACAATTGAAGATGAATCGTCTAAAAACTCTATTTCCATTTAAAATTATTAAATTTGTCTCCTGGTGCACAAGAATATCTAAATGAATTTGAATGTATAAACTAAAACAGCTGTTGCCTTGATATGAGCTGAATACATTTTCTTTTTGCGGCGGCATACGGAAAAACGTTCAGTGGCTGCCAGCTACGAAGTTAAACGAGAAAAATTTTTCACTTTTAAATATTTACCCCGGTATTCATAAAATTTAAAATGAGTTTGAAATGTTTTTTAATCAAATTTTTTCATACAAAATTTTCTTAAAACAGATATCAAATACGTTTTATTTTTTAATGAATACCGGGGTTAGTTTTTGGGATTTAGTTCTCTTTTGATTTTTTTTATATTATGAAAATCTGAAGTATAGGTATGAATAATTTTTTAGCCATTTTTTAGTCGTGAATCATATATAAGTAACGGCGGTAAACATATACTATCGCCGTCTCGCCTGAAGAATTTCAGCTGTTCGACTCAGATCTCTAGAGCTATTTTATGACAAAACTAAAACATACCTGAAAGAGTGAAATTATTTTATGACTTTTTTGTATGCAGCACAACAACAACTTTTTTAAACTGATCTAAAATATTATGACTTTATGACAATATGACTTTAAGACAATATGACTTTATGACAATATGACTTTATGACAATATGACTTTATGACAATATGACTAAATAGCACACAGTGTGGATACCCCAAATATGATATAAGATAATCCAAGTTGAAAAAATTACACATTTTCCCCGGTTTCATATTTTAGCTGACACAAATTATTCTCTATGCTTTAGCAGAGAATTTATAACAGCAGTTGTTGAAAATATTTTCGGTTTAAAAATACTTTTTAATTCCGAATTCCTTAGGAAAAAAATTAAAAAGTGTGCAGCAGAACTTAATTGTATATTTTAACGAATATGCCAGAATTAAACACATTGAAAGATTAGCGAAAAAATATACATAAAAATAAAAAATAAATAAAAATTTCGCCAGCAAAAATATGTTTATAATTTAATTGGTGGATAATTAAAACAAATCATGGCTTGAATTGCTTTTAAAGTCACGAATGTACGAGTGTTTTAAAACATTAATTTATTATTTTTAGCCATCATTATTCTTCAAACACAGCAAATTCCTACAAACACATTCACACACACGTTTACAGCGATGATATGTGGTGCTGGCTGGCAGGCATCATGTTAAGGCTGCCTGCCACTTCGGTCTGGCCAGACAGAAAATGATGAAAATTAGTTTTATTGTTTTTTCTTCTAGTTTTTTGTTAGAAATAATTTTCTCTGTCGATCTCTAACATATGCCGATTTATGATGGACGGCATATAAATGGCAAATGCTGCAACAGAGTAGATGGCATTGGAAGTTTGTCATAAAAATTTATCAATTAAGGAGCAGAGTAGGAGAAGCCATACCGGAGATAACTTTGCGATATTTTATTGAAAACCGTATATCGTAATGTCTGCGATATAGATCGAGAGAAAACATCACCGACACCAACAACAACAAGTTTTGATTAAAGTGCTTCATGTCACTGTCTGTCAAATCCTCGGGGGAAATCTTGGTAAAAATTGTACCGAGTGTACCTGTCCACAGTGGGATTTTTTCTGCCATAAGTAAGTTTTTCGACACATAAAATTTAAAAATGTAATGATGCAGTTTTGTAGAAAATTTCTCCAGTATGAAGAATCCATAAACTGTATCCCAAAAAAAACGTTTATCTTTGAAATAATGAAGTAAAGTCACATGTAAATTTTGGTCCAAAATATTGAAAACTGTTTACGCACTTCTATAGTGTTTGTACGTAAGATAATTTTATTACTCTGATTTAAATAGTAATTTTTTTTCAAATATAGCCTTTCTGCGTTTTAAAAAAAATGATAAAGGGTTGCTCGGTCGTGCTAGGTGCTCCTGCTATAATAAAATGAAAGGTAAGACTCCACATTAGCAATTAAAAAAAGTTTAAATAATTAATAATCTTTTATAAAATCATAAAAATTGTCTCCAAATTCATGAAATTTTTATAAAATAATTATTTATAAAATAATTAGTTTTGGTAAAGGAACAAAAAGTTGTGGGAAAATATATAATATGAGTTATTTGGGCGGTGAGTGGTGGGCGTTAATTGAGGTAATAAAGGCTCTGCCAAATTTCAAAAACTTTGGGCAAAAAATAGATTTTTTTTGGTCTATGGGCGTTGGGTAGTGGGCGTGGCCAATTTTAATGAAACTTTATTTTATTCTTAATTGAGGTAATAAAAGGCTCTGTGCCAAATTTAAAAAACTATGGGCCAAAAATAAATTTTGGTTTCTATGGGCGGTGGGTGGTGGGCGTGGCCAATTTTGATTAAACTTTATTTTATTCTTAATTGAGGTAATAAAAGGCTCTGTGCTAAATTTCAAAACTTTGGACCAAAAATAAATTTCTGTTTCTATGGGCGGTGGGTAGTGGGCGTGGCCAATTTTTATGAAACTTTATTTTATTCTTAATTGAGGTAATAAAAGGCTCTGTGCCAAATTTCAAAAACTTTGGGCTAAAAATAAATTTCTGTTTCTATGGGCGGTGGGTGGTGGGCGTGGCCAATTTGAATGAAACTTTATTTTATTCTTAATTGAGGTAATAAAAGGCTCTGTGCCAAATTTCAAAAACTTTGGCCCAAAAATAAATTTCGGTTTCTATGGGCGGTGGGTAGTGGGCGTGGCCAATTTTAATGAAACTTTATATTTTTCTTAATTGAGCTAATTAAAGGATCAGAGCAAAATTTCAACATTCTAAGAGCACTCCTTATATTTTTTGCCAAACATTGTATGAATAAATCCCACTGTGCTGTCCTTTGACTGATAGTCTGATGGTTTTGCAAAATATTGCAAAGGTCGCGTAGTATCTTCCAGACCAATGGAGACATATTTTTAAAGGATTTTTTTTTAAGTATAGACTATCCAAACTGGCAGCCACAAGTAGTATTTGACTTTCTTCCAATTAACAGAGCGGGCAAATTTGAGGTTAGGAAATAAATTGGCTGTCAAATGATGAAATGTCAAGACTTCAGCCGTCATTCTTTCACAGTTATTTAGTAAAAAGTTGGGAAAATTTTAGGAATTAAAGCCGGTTGAGCAATATTTGTGTCGAACGTTTGTGAATGCGCTGTTTGAAAAATTAAAAGAAAACAAAAATTTTTTAACAAAATCATCTTTAGTGATGAGGTCCATTTTCAATTAGGCGGTTGTGTAAAGAAATAAAATTGTCGCATTTGGGAGCTCACAAAACCCACACAAATAGTTCTCGAAAAACAATTCAATCTAAGGAAAGTGACCGTATGGTGCAGTTTGTGGCCAGGCGGCATCATCGGCCGGTATGTTTTCGAAATAAGCAAGGAAACGCCGTCACCATAAATTTTCTGCTCTACCAAACCATGATAACCAATTTTTTATAACCATAATTGGCTAATGTTGACATCAGACCTTCCGCCAAATAATTCAGTTGTTGCATGAGAAAATCCCTGGTTGCATAGTTTCTCCATTTGGCGGTGTCAACTGTTTGTGTTCTACGTGATCCAGGGATCTCACACAATCCAGGGATCGGCCACAATATAGTTTTAATCAAGGTCTTTAAAAGTCTTCACGTGGAAAGGATTCTGTTCTTTTGACTGATTATTTTGAAAGAACATTGAAGCATTTTATTTGCTACAATTATTATCAGTAGCTTTTTTGTGTGTCATACTACTTAGTAAATTGCAGTGGTATAAATTATCACTTAAGCTTATCAAACTTGCAAAATATTTAAAAATTTTATGTTACTGCTTTCATCTTAATGCTGAGCGAGATCTCTGATACCAGAAGCTATTTTTAGCTTTTTATAATCGCATTATTAACCCTATTGTCATGCTGTTTCTGTATCATGCAAATAAAGAATTTTAATAAGAATAAAAATAGAATTTTTATTTGCTAACCCTCTTATTCATAAAAATTATGAGAGTCTAATAAAAGCGTAATAAAATAAAATTTCATATGAAATTTGCTCTATTACACTCTTATAAGACTCTCATAATTTTTATGAATAAGTGGGTAAGTATTTGGAGGGTATTTAATATTCGACTTGGACGAATATTTTTTACTTATTTGCTTTACTTTTGATCACCAGTAACTAAAAAAAAATTGGTTTAGTAAGATGTAGAGTCATGTGCTGAGGCGATTTACAAGCCATGATTTGGCAATTTTGCAGAGATATTTTTATATATTTTTTTTTATTTACTGCCTAGTCCACTGTGCCACTCGATATCGTTCTGTCGAATATATATACATATGAAACAAAAACTAAATTTATTTCTGTTTCAAATGCATTTACTCGACAAAACGATATCGAGTGACATCGTGGACTAGGTAGACTTTGAATTTTCACAAAATCAATTAAATTTTTTTAATCCATTACAAAAATTAATTTTAGTATAAAATCTGAAAATTTACTGGTATAAAGAAATGTGTGTAAATTACCTTTTCCGTTGCCGAGTAGTTTTACAAATGACTATATTCCTTTACATACGTGCATGAACAAGTTTGAACAAACATGTTCCTTTTTTTAATATTTATTCTTTTTCTTTTGTTGCGCCTTCGAAATGTTTGTATTGATGGCTCTTTTTCCAAAAGAAATCGTTTAGCATAAAGAGAGTTGGTGATAATAAAACAATAAATTTAATTTTCTAACTTTGATTTTTTTCTATTTTTGCTTTCTTTCTTTCCTTGACTCGTATTTGTGCGGTAAAAAATCAAAAAAACATTCAATGATTTATTACTTATATTTTTGTGTTGAATATTATTATTTTCGTTTAAAATATTCGTTAAATAGCGGACGACGTTTTGCTTAATAAATGATTTGTGCAAACAGTTTTATTTATTATTTTTTTCGCTTTTTTCTTTCATTTTATGACTTTAAGTTTTGTTTTTTCTTAAGTCGATCGGATTTATAACGCGCAGTATTTATTTTATAGATTCTATTTCTCATAATTTTTTTTTCCTTATCATGCAGTTTATTTTTGTTTTTTAAATCTGCATATATTTTTCGTTGTAAATATATATTTTTTTTATCTTAATTATAATGCCTCTATAAACCTTTTTCCAGAAAAAAGACAATCCAAATCCCGGCTTAAGCCACAACACCGTGGCTAAGTTGTACACACTTTAAATACCGATCGTTAACTGGTCTCATACATCTTTTCTTACAATCGTTATGCCAGTTGTGTAAAGAAAACATTTTTGTAGAGATTTAACTTGTTAACGCTACTGAATCGTGTAGACTTTAGCTTGACTCTCAGTTTCACGTAGGAGATTACAGGTAAAACGCTACACTACTGACACACACACAAAGAGCCTCCCTGCTTTATTCTCTGTTTTTTTGTTTGTTTTTTTTTTTTTGTATTTTGCTCTTTAAACAACAAATATTTGTTTCTTAAAGATACCTGTTCATATCTAACTAAACAAATGTCTTTGTATGCAATCAGTGTTGTCAACTGCATAGAACTTTTGTTTTGAATAGGAAGTTAGAACGAGAAACATATTTCTATGGAAACCCGCTAAAAACATTTTAGCCGCCTCATTGTACGAGTGAAACTTTTGCCATTTTATTCAGTGAATTTTTGAAAAAAGTGAATTGAGTGAATATCGGCTGTACGTGCATTAAAACTTACGATTAATTAATAGATCCGGCACCACTGTGCGGGATGCTGTGGAAAATAAAATGTTTATAAAATCATATTTTACCTCAGCGAACACATAAACACCCGAATTTTATACAGTAGAATTTCGGCAGTTGGACCAAGTGTAGCATTTAACACTGACAGTTACGACCTGTTCGTCAATGCCAAAATCTATGGCTAATAAGCAGCTAGCCCATCAGTACGGAGGTCATGTGTCCAATTCCCACCAAAAACATTGGCTACCAGAAGAAGGCTTGTCTAATTTAATTCAATTCCATAGATCTCTTAGCATTCAAAAAATTAAAGGAAATCAAAAAAGTCAGTCTTCCAAAACATAAGTTTGCAACACTGGACAAATTTATCCAGATGCACAACACACAGAGATTCCCAAATTTGTACGCTACTATTTTTTTTCTCTCATAAGGAAAAATATTTTTTTTTGTCTAGTTGAGCCAAAACCCAGGTTATGAACCCTACTGATGCAATGCATTGTGCAGGAAGTTTGAAAGGCGGATATAGATTTGAAACGACAGATGCAAAAAGATGAGAAAATTCGGTGCCATATTCGTGACTAAGTGTTTACTAGACTTGGGTCCAACTAGCTCATTCGCTCAGTTTTGACAAGAACCTCTGATCAAACCCATTTCAATTACATAGGTTTGATCAGAGGTTCTTGTCAAAACTGAGCGAATGAGCTAGTTGGACCCAAGTCTAGTGTTAACTGCTTCAGATATAGAGAGTTTTTCGTAGACGACAATTATATTTGTAGCAATAAAAACAGTTTTTTGTATTGACAGCTAAGACACCAAAATTTTTCAAAAAATTACTTCGGAATATATATCAAATAAGAGCACTTAATGACTAATACTACGTTTCCATATACATACGTGATTTGCCCAAATTAAGTAATTTTTTTTTTTAGGAGTAGGACCAGCACTCAGGGGATGACCCCTATATATGCAATGCATTGCGCCGGAACTGAAAACGAGGGGATAGTATTGAGGAGACAGATTAGGAAAGATGAGAAGATAGACAGTTTTTTTTTTTTTTTTTTTTTGTAGCTATTTCAACCTTTTACTTCGCCGGCTAATTTTTGCTACAGGGCCGACGAAGGTGGGTGCTGTTACTCTGCTTTTTAGTACATGATAGTGTCAGTCGCTGCCAATTATGTTCAGGGATCAGTGACTATGCCTCATCATTGAAACAGGCTGGCAACAACTAACACAACCACGCACTAATGCTGATCAGAAGAATTCAACACAATATTTCATGACTCAGAGCGGGCTCGAACTCACGACCCTCCGTTTCATAGTCTCGTGCCCAAATTAAGTAATTTGACCCAATTAAATAATTTTCCCAAATTAAGTAATTTGCCCAAATTAAGTAGTTTGCCCAAATTAAGTAATTTGCGGCATGATTTCCCACACATTTTTCATATGACCAAATCATCTCAAATGATTTAATTTGCTCCAAATTATTTTAAAACTTGTCTGTGCAACACTGCGCGACTGCTGTTCTTACAAATGCAACCTTGCGGCATCTTTTCATTTTATTTTGCAATTTCAAGTTAACATTGAACAAAATTTTTGCTTTTTTCTTATGTTAAATTATAAACAAATAATACAAAAGTCAAATTGATTTCGAAAATTCGAACACAAACTTACTTATAACGTAATGGAAACACTTCAACATAATTTCCTTAAATCATAGGGGAAACGTGCCATTCATAATAATTCTAATCGAATAATCTTGAATTACGCCAGATAGTGAAAGACTTAGGCTCTTATTCTGCAAAAACATATTAAATTTATAGGGTTTGCCATTTCAAAGTTTTAATTTAAAAAAGCACTAACAAAAAAGACTGTTCGAAATTTTATCAAATTTATGTTTCTTTTTTTGTTGTGAGTTATAATTGTTCCGGATGCGGCTTCAACTCTGGAAACAATTGAACTATGTAAGGCGTCATACCGAGATCTTTTCGCAAAATGTGACGTTAACTGAGGCATGAAATATTCAATTCTTGAGATCAATGAGGCGTTGAATAAATTTCCAATAAATCCCTACGATGCTGAATTGTAAATCCATTCATTTCGTTCAGTGTAGATAATATATCGAATTTTGTGATAGAATAGAATGACATAAGCATTGCCAGATTCGAAATAACCAGTGGTACAAAATTTAAATCGATATATGCCCCACCCGATATAAGGGGGCATGTAATCCTAAATCAATAACCTTGAAAATCTTTGAAATTTATAATCAGGGGATTCCCCTTAAATAAAACATTACAAAAGGAATTTGAAAAAATGTATTCTTCATCTAACTTAGGCTTTAATATATTTTTTAATAAACTTATCAATTGATTTACTAAGTCAAATATGAAGAGTTAGGCTTAGGGGCAAATATACGAATTTATCATATAACTTATTATTTTTAAGAATTTGTTGCATACACAAGTTTTTATTACAAAATAAATAGAAGTTTTTATAGTCTAATTTAAAAGTATGGGTTAAATACATGAGGGCTAATTCATAAGTATAAATCAGTTCTTATAAATTAGGCCTTCGATATTTCCATTGATTTCAAAAAAATAAAAGTTGAACGAAGAACAATGATGTCATGGCGTAACGGCCTCGAAATCTTTACCGATCCGATCCGTTAGTGTAATAATTATACAAAATATTGTAAACATTCCAATCTAAATAAAATTAATATCTCTGAATAAATATAAGGAATTTGTAAATTCTCAGATTTGAACTTAAGTCTGAGTAATAATTTTCAACTCAGTAATTTAATCTGCTTAAAAAAACGCGTTAAATGATATAAAGGGTGTTTTTTTTATAGAGTGATACAATTTTGAGTTGGCATCACTGCTTTATTTTACCACCTATTTAACAGCTGATAGTTGCTTTTTGTTTAGTTTGCATTGACATTTCATTATGGATCGACTTACACCAGAGCAAAGCGTGGAAATTGTTGACATTTTTAATCAAAATAATTGTTTTATTCGTTAAACTCATCGTGCACTTCTTCCATTTTATGGCGTACACAATCGTCCTTCAGAGCGGCGCGGCTAATTCGAAGAACAATAGATCGTTTTCGGACCACATTTACTGTTACTGTGATAATGTGGACTGGACAAGCTGTTGCCGCTGTACAGGAAAGCATTAAAGATGATCCTAATCCATCAATTCGTTGCCGTTCTCAGCAACTGGGGAGGTTGTGTCCTTCCACTTTATGGAAGATTTTTTTAGTTGTTGAATATTAGTGTTCCAGATTGCGCCTTCTACGTGGCAGCCATGACGACCACATGGCAGAAATCATATTTAAACATTAATGTGATAAAATTTTCTATCCAATAAAGACCGTTTCATTGAAATCAAAAGTATATTACTATGTTTTATTATGATTTAAACTTGTATCACTCTATAAAAAACACTCGATATTTATTTTTAATTAAAAAAGAAAAAATTTCGTAAATAGCAGTTATCAGGATGAACAAAATGTTCAATAAAAAACTACATTCATAACAATACAACACTTAATATACGGTTTAGAGAATATTTTATTTTATGCTGGAACAGCCACCAACAAAGTCCAATTGGACCCAACTTTATCCGTTTCTGTTTGAGAATCACTGCTCTTTAATTCATATCTATTATTTTCTTCATTTATGTTTTAATTTTCATTTGTTTCGGTAAATAATTAGTTTCTGCCATTGTGTGAATGAATTTTATTATTTAGTTTATCATTAAAACAACAACACAACACAGAGCCACGTTAAAACACAAACAACACAATACAAGACACAATAAAGTTATCTGTGCTTATCTGTGCAGCTGACGCCCGCTTTATAATTTATGGATAAATCTTGAACTCATTTCTAATCTTTTTCATTGAACTTAAATAAACGTCATAAGTACAAACAAACAACAACAACAACAAAAAACAAACAACCAAAGCAGCAAATAGCAGTATCGCTGTGTGCATAAGAGGAAAAGATAAAGAAAAGTAAATGCATTTTGGAAGTTTTTCTACGAATTTCTAAGTCATGGAAATTTTTCTTTTATTTTTTAACGAATATGTGATGCGATGGATATTTGAAATAAATCGTTGCTCATTTAATAGCCCTCATTAATTACTTAGTGACTTTTTTTAACACAATTTAATTATTGTTGTTCGACGGCCATCGTTTAATTTGTCAAATTCATCCTTTAAACTGGAATGCAATGGAAGTTTGAGTGTGTGTGTGTGTAGTTGTTTAACACGGCAGAGAAATCAACGAAACCAGTATTTATATGTGCATTTATATTAAATTTGTGGTGGCCAGGTACGTGTGTACAAAAATAAACTACTTCAACTCGTACTCATTTATTTTTTTTCACTTGAATTTTTAATGTGTCACATATTTTTTTTTAAATCAGTTTTTTTTTTAATCTTTAATTTGACTTAAAAATGACTTCAAGAGAATTTTTGCCCTCATGATGCTGCTAGTTCGTGATTATTAGAACTTTTACAGCAACGTATTCATTTAATTTTCAAAAACGTAAGCCAATAAAATGAATATGTGATTCAAACCAAAATGTATCTACTATTTAATTAAGAAAAAACTGAGTTTTTTAGTTGGTCGGTTATTTTTTGAAATAAAAAACAGATAAAATTTTTTTAATAAAGCTAGATATCAATATTCCAAATAACAAGTGAAAGTAATCGCCAATTCATTGTCCAAATAACACAATAGATCCAAACAATGCTGTTTTCGGAAGTCACTACAATCCCACCAACAATTTTCATCGGTAATAATTATAGGCTATTTTGAAGCTTGGGAATGAATCTCATATAAATAAAAAATAAATAAATAAATAAAAAGTACAACAAATTGGACCGCTGGAGTATACCATGTAGTTCGAAACCTCAACAGACATATTTAAGCCGGAAATCATATTTAAAAAATAAAAAATAATATGAAATTCTCTATAATATAATTATTACAAAAAAAAATTCATTTAAAAAATTTTTCTGTCCTGTATTACAATTTTAAGTTATTATACCCTCCAAAAAAGAATTGCAGGGTATATTCACTTTGTCATGCCGTGTGTAACGCACTGATATATGTATCACTCTAAGACCCCATAAAATATATATATTCTTGATCAGTGAGGAAATCTAAGACGATCAAGCCATGCCCGTCCGCCCGCCTGTAGAAATCACGATTCATCCCAACGAAACGAGCCAGATCCTTGAAACTTGGTAAAAAATATATCTTGAAGGATAGCACAGGTCAAGTTCGTAAATGGTCTGAATCGGGCCAGAGAGAAAAAAAAAACTTCCCCAAAGAAGAACTAAACCAACCTCTAAGAAAAATCACATAATTTTAAAACTTTTTGATGTGTTCGCATCTATACGCGCGCCTCTAGGGCAGTAAACTATCAGTTTCAATACATACGCAAGTGTAAGTGTAAGAGTTTGTTTGTTTGTTGTTGTTGCTTGGCAGTCCGTATTGAAAGTGATTATTGGGCGATTTTCATATAATTTTCCCACACGATTTTCTCCGGAAATTCATAGCCGATTTTATTAATTTTTGGATTAAAACGCTAGTGCGGGTTTCGACGAAGAGTTTAGGCCAAAAATTAAGGCGATCCGATATCGGCGAGCGGAGATTTAAGTGTTTTAATTCGGAGTATTAATTTGGAGTAATATTAAAAAAGTGTTTTATGTTGATCTTCGGTTTTGTCTTATGCATAGCAAAGAGAATAGTGACGTGGTTATACGTACATATATAAAAATGAGATAGTAAGACAGCAACGTATGTAGCTTATGTACAAACATAACAATGTATGTATGTACATTTGTCTGTTGCTTTGCATTCTCTTTGGTTTTTGTGGGTTTAATATAAAATAAATAAACAAAAAGGTGTTAACACATCGCCCGTGAGTTCGAATACACATTGATTTTTTTATTTTTTTGGTAATTTTGTTAAGCAAGTGATACATTTTTATGCCAAAAAAAGTCCAACGCGTTAAACTTGGAGCCATAAACTCAAAATTAGTTTTTAGACCCCGCCCTCTTTAGAGGGCCTTATTATATGCAAAAATAGTGTAACATTTAACAAATTGTATTACTTAAGGCTATATACCTTAAAAATAACATTTTTAAGCTTTTATGATGAAGCTGAGACGTAACCTGATCCTCCTCTACTAAATAACCCTATCAAAAAAAAATTTTTTTGTTTACGCTTAATTGCCTTAAAAATTTATTTTTAGTGGTAAAGTTAAAATGTCTCCCCCACGACCCTTGCCAAAGCGACCACGACAAAATACAGTTTTAATATCCTCCAAAAAGAATTGGACCCCATAAAGTATATATGTGACAGCGCATAGAGAAAGGGACCTAAGGGTAAAAAAATCAATTTTCACTTTTTTTCTTTTTTGATGTGGCCAACATCTGAGCATCGAATGAGACCGATCCCATGCCCCAAAAGTGTTCCCTCCCAGAGATATGCGCGTTTTATGATGATGCTGATGTACACCAAAGATTCACGTATTTAAATCTTTAAAATGGCTCTCCTGAACAAAACCCTTAAGTCCCTTTCTATTTTCGTGATCAGTGATGAAGTCTAAAACGATCTAGCAATCAATGCCCACATGTCCGTCTGCGGAAAACACAATATAGTTTATTTTTGGATCCCGCCCCCTTTAGTGGGCGTTGAAGTAACATATTATATGAAAAAATAGTGTAAATATTTAACAAATTGTATTCCTTAAACGTATATTTCTTAAAAATGTAATTTATAAGCTTTTACGGCGAAGGTAATATGTTCTCTGATCTTCCCCTGCCCTACGCCTTCAGCCTCCTTTGCCCCCTAAATGACCTTATCAAAAAAAAAACTTTTTTTTCTACACTTAACTACCCCCGAAAATTTAATTTTCAAGTTTTTACAATTTAGGTGAGATGTCTCCCTCACGGCCTTCCTCGGAGTGACCCTGTAAAGAGTTTTAAAATTGGGCACACAAATGTCTTAAAGGAACTGTTACCCAGCAGATCAGACATTTTTAATTCATCCCAGTCCCACTGTTGCACGTTGATATAAAATATTAATACTTAAGTTTTAATGCTGGCGGAAGGGTGTTTCAGTCATGCTCCACAAAACACTTTGGAAACGACCGTATTAAAAAACATTTTTTTCTTGTTCATTTAAGCCAAATAACATAAAAATGGAAATTTTAAAAAGAATTGAAATGGAGTTTTTATTCACTAAATATTTGGAGGGTATTTAAGATAAAATTTTTACCTGGTTTTAAAGTTAAGGCGGATTCACCCATGTTGTCCGAACAAAATTTTTGTCCGGACAATTTTTTTTTATATGTAGTTTGACGTCTCTCTTCTTGAGAAAGAGAAAATATTTTTTACGAACTACTCTCAGCTTGAATTGGTTTAATTTTATATTTTGTCCGGACAAAAGTGAACTGAGTTGCCAATACGTTAAACTTTTTCACATAAACTTGAGGTGTTATTTTGTGTTTGATATAATAAATTGTGTGTGAGACTAAAAAAATAAATTTTGAGAACTAATATTATCTATTTGTTTTTTTTTTATGTGTTAACATCTATACGCGCGCCTCTAGGGCAGTAAACTATCAGTTTCAATACATACGCAAGTGTAAGTGTAAGACTTTGTTTGTTCGTTGCTTGGCAGTCGGTATTGAAAGTGATTATTGGGCGATTTTCATATAATTTTCCCACGCGATTTTCTCCGGAAATTCATAGCCGATTTTATTAATTTTTGGATTAAAACGCTAGTGCGGGTTTCAACGAAGAGTTTAGGCCAAAAATTAAGGCGATCCGATATCGGCGAGCGGAGATTTAAGTGTTTTAATTCGGAGTATTAATTTGGAGTAATATTAAAAAAGTGTTTTATGTTGATCTTCGGTTTTGTCTTATGCATAGCAAAGAGAATAGTGACGTGGTTATACGTACATATATAAAAATGAGATAGCAAGACAGCAACGTATGTAGCTTATGTACAAACATAACAATGTATGTATGTACATTTGTCTGTTGCTTTGCATTCTCTTTGTTTTTTGTGGGTTTAATATAAAATAAATAAACAAAAAGGTGTTAACACATCGCCCGTGAGTTCGAACACTCATTAATTTTTTTATATGTATTTTGCTAATAACAATGCTTTATGTAATTCAATGGCCATAAGGTAAAGCAATTTACTTTTCTCGCCCATTATTATTATCACAAATTTTTGAGAAAAAATTTAAAATATGTTATATCCAAATATCTAAAATATCAAGAAAACAAAGCAAAACATAAAAAATCGCTTGCAGTACTACCATTTTGCAAAACTCATTTTTTATATGAATGGCAACTTTGATTTTCCGGACAAATTTATCAAAATGAGTGAATCGTGCTGCAGAAAACTCTCAGTAAAATAAATTTTGTCCGGACAAAACTTTTGATCGGAAAACATGGGTGAATCCGCCTTTACAGTATTTGCCGATAAGAAAATTTTGTATGAAAAAATTTTGTTAAAATACATTTCAAACTCATTTTAAATTTTATGAATACCGGGGTAAATTTTTAATTTTATTCGTTCTACTTCTTTTCTCATATTTTTTATTTTAATAAAAGTTTTTAATTAGTGCTTTTTGTTTGTTATGTGGTCAAGTATGTCTATATGTCTGCATTTCATTGGTTCTTACACCAAATCATCAGTAGACTTTAACCTAATTCCAAAATCACAAAACCTCTTAGCTTATACATAAATTTCCAAAAACGAATTGAGAATTACACAAGCAAAACCATAGGATTTGAAATTCAAGAAAACACAACAAACAAATTTTATTTGATATAAATCTATTTTGTTTTTCCACCTTCATACAATTAGTCTGCCGTTGGCAAACAATAAAAGTATATAAAAAAGGCACAATAAAAAACAAAATCTACACAAAACGTTTTTAAAATTGTTTATTCGACATATTGTCTCAATTAAATTAGTGCTTTTTTGCTTGACCACATAACAAACAAAAAGCACTACTTTAATTGAGACAATATGTCGAATAAACGATTTTAAAAAAGTTTTTAATTTTATTTTGTTTTTACTTTTTCATTTTTTTCGCTCTTTTTAGAAACACTTTACGTGTTGCGAGTTTTATTGTATAACATATAATATTTATACCACTTGAATTACCAGCTACATGAAACACTTAGTAAAATAACAGAGTCGGAGCAAAATAAAACAGAAGCCAATTAAAACAGTTGACAGAAACACATGAAATACATGCCATCATATATAAAACAATTAAATTTGTTTTATTTGAATTTTTTGCTAGTGTCCTTTTTGT
Source organism: Linnaemya tessellans (assembly GCA_951800035.1). Lineage (NCBI taxonomy): Eukaryota > Metazoa > Arthropoda > Insecta > Diptera > Tachinidae > Linnaemya > Linnaemya tessellans. The sequence continues at coordinate 150,741,594 of OX637532.1, forward strand.
TTCCAGCACAAGTACAAGTAAAAGGAGTAAAACTTGTGGATACATTAAAATTGCACATTATTGAAACACTTTTACTTAAGTGTGCTTTTCAGTTGAACACAATTTTTAATGTCCTTCTCCCGCAAACAAAAACACATTCAGCTGTAAACAAGGACATTTTGGGTAAATGCACGCGAATCGAGATAGCAAAAGTTGTTATTGACAAAAGCAATTGTAAATAATTGTAAAAACTGTGCATTACTGTTTAAGAGCGTGTTTTGGTGTAAAAGAAATTCAAGAGAAAGCAAAAACAAATGCTTTAATAGTCAGTCAAACAGTAAAGCAGTAAAAGTTTATCAATAGAAAATTACAATCAATTAAAAAGTGTTTAAGGCATTTAAATATTCAACTAAAAAGGACTCAAGGGAAGCACTACAGTTTATTAATAACACAATGCAACCACAAAACAAAACAAACTGCCGCGATACTAAGTGATTCTGGTAATGATTTCTGAATGGAAAACTGCTAAAGTAAATGGGGAATATTTTAACCCTATAAGTGTTCACTGTAAGGGTGTGTATTGTGCCCTTCATGCCAAAAAAAAAATTTATTTAAAAACAGTAATAATTAAAGGGAAAAGGATTAACGTGGTCTTCAGAAATGGTCATAATGGTGACCAAGAGGTTCAGCAATTACTAAAGGATGTTTTTTATAGAGTGACACAACACCAGAGCAACGCTTGCAAATTGTTGAAATGTTTAATAAAAATAATTCTTCTAATCGTCAAACTCATCGTGCACTTCTTCCATTTTATGGCGTACATAATCGTCCTTCAGAGCGGCGCGGCTAATTCGAAGAACAATAGATCTTTTTCGGACCACATTTACTGCTACTGATCATGTACATCCCGTGAGGCGCCGAACAGTGCGCACTGAAGAAGCTGTAGCCGCTGTACACGAAAGCATTGAAGATGATCCTAATCAATCAATTCGTCGGCGTTCTCAGCAACTGCGGTTGTGTCCTTCCACTTTATGGAAATTTTTTTTTAGTTGTTGAAAATTGATGTTCCAAATTGCGCCTTCTACGCGCCAGCCTTGGCGGCCACATGGCAGAAATCATATTTAAAACATTAATTTCATAAAATTTTCTTTCCAATAAAGCCCGTTTTATTGATATTAAAATTATATTTCCTTGTTTTATTATGATTTAAACCTGTGACACACTATAAAAAACACCCTTTATTGACAATTCGCGGAGATTGCTTATATCGGTATTTAATGCCAAATCACTCAAAATTTTGTTGCCTGAAATGCTTCCATACCCACTCAATAATTTAAGGCAAATATAGGCCATTCTTATACCAGAAGACATGTGCTGTATACAGCCATAGTTTTTAAAATTAGTAAAAAAAAAATAGTTAAATTTATATTTTCGGGAATTGTTGTTAAACACTACAATTTTTTATTTTAATTAAAAAAAAATCCAAAGTGATCTATGAGGGGATTTTCACGGCAGCTAATGTAGATCATTATTAAAGTTTTAGTAAAAATTTCTTGGAAAAATTTTAAGATATTATTTCAAACTTCTACAAAAATGGGTGTTCTTGGAGGAATCTCTTAAAGATTTAAATGCCGATCTTCTGTGTTTGAATATATTTCATTTCGCGTCAATGAATTGAGAACTAAAGACATCAATCGCCTTTACTGATCTTTAGCAGCAAATATTTATTTGAAGTCCTCAGAACATCCATTCTACGGACACGCATCCATCATTTGATGCATCAATATATCATATTCTGCAGAAGATATCAATATATTTTCCTATATATTTTTCTGATACTCATATCATATCACATTAAGTGCAATAGCACATAATTTAAGACCACATTTAATGATCATCAAGTTAACAATATGTCTTTTTTAAGCCTCCTTTCCAAAGTAAAATGTGTATTTCATCTCATACCTGCAATCCTCTAAATGAATTATTATCCTGCCGGTTACAACAGTTCTCTGTTCATTCTCATGACTGATTAATGCAAATGGTGCAAAACATGTTTCGCATTTCCCATAATGTACAACAAATCGCATTAATAAATGAGTGTCATGTTAATTTAGTGGTTGAGTGGAAGGAAAAATGAAATGACTAAACAAGAACAACAACAACAACAACAACAACTAATTAAATTCTACACAAATTCAATTGTGAAAATATAATGGAAGTAATAGAAATACTTGATTTTAATATTAAATAATATGTCCCATAAAAGTTAATGGAAAGGAAAATTAACTATGGAGTAAATGTACACGAACATGCACAGGCATGCATTTGATTATATAATATTTTTTAAATTGTAGTTCATTAGTTGAGTTATTTAAGGCGATCTGTTCTACTGCTCGTATGTTGGTTTAATTGAAACATTTTAAAACAAAATTAATCTAAGATTTTATTATTAATATAATTTTCTGGCGAAAATCCAATGCTGGCAAGTTTGTTAGCTCCTAATAAACAAATTTTGGTTTATAGTGTTTTCACACTGAAAGTTAAAGCTTGGTTTTAGCATTAAAAACATAAACAACTGATTTTGCATTCACACTGCAAATTGTGGTCAAATAAATTTGTTCAAAATAAATTACATCGCTCATAGAAATGTGTGAATTTGTTGCTGTACTTATTCTCTATTTTGACAACACTTAATTGACAACCTGTACAACAGAAGTTTTTGATTGAAGGAAAAAAGAAAAAGTTTTTTAATGCGTTCTAAAATGGATTTTTTTTTTACATTTTGTGAAAGAATATTCTCAAATTATGGAACTGCTTATAAAAAGTGAAGAATTTCTTGGAAATCAAGTTGTTGTATATAAAAAACAACAAAAAATATTTCAGAAGGCAGTACATACTCTTATCAACATAAACAACAACAGCAGTTTCCAATATATAACTTGGCAGCACTCAATTTAGCACAGCCAAAAACAGGCAAAATCAAGTAAGAACGTTATAATCGACCGGGTCGAATTTTAAATACCCTACAAATGTTTAGTAAATAAACACTTTATTTTGTAGGGGTCACTTCGTGAGGGGCCGTGGGGGAGATAACCCACCTTTACCATAAAACACTAAACATTTTTGGGGTTATTAAGTGAAAAAAATATATAGGGTCATATACGACACAAAGGTGGGGGATGCGTAGGGCAGAGGAAAATAATAGAACATCTCAGCTTCGTCATAAAAGCTTTAAAATTAAATTTTTAAGGAATGTATGCTTAAATTATACAATTTGTTAGATATTTACACTATTTTTTCCATGTAATATGTTACTTCAACGCCCACTAAAGGGGCAGGGTCCAAAAATTGATTTTTTCGATTTTCTGGCTGCAAGTTCAACGTTATGACATAAAAATATATCATTTGCTTAACCAAATTACAGAAAAAAACTTTTTTGTTTTTTAGAGGTTGGTTTAGTTCTGGTTAGGGGAGTTTTTCTCCCTCTGGTCCGATTAAGCCCATTTACGAACTTGACTTATGCTATCCTTCAAATTGTATTCATGGCAAATTTCAAGGGTCTGGCTCTTTTCGTTTGTACTGAATCGTGATTTCCACAGACGGACGGACGAACATGGCTAGATCGTCTTAGATTTCATCATTGATCAAGAATATATATATATATATATATATATATATATATATATATATATATATATATATATATATATATATATATATATATAAAGGGTGTTTTTTATGAAGTTTTTTTATACGAATCACTCTGTTGTCTGCCAGCTGTTTTGACTGTTTAAAGTGACGTCTCTACTCAGTATTGTTTGGCAAATCATCATGAACAGGTTAACTCCAGAACAACGCTTGCACATCGTGGAAATTTATTTTCAAAAACAGTGTTCAATTAAAAATGTTTATCCGCTTTTTTACCGCAAAATTCTCTTCAGTGATGAGGCGCATTTTTGGTTGAATCGATATGTCAACAAGCAAAATTGCCGTATTTGGAGCAAAGAAAATCCACACGCTGTTTAAGAATTACCAATGCATCCCGATGAATGTACTCTTTGGTGCGGTCTATGGGCTGGTGGAATCATCGGTCCTTATTTCTTTAAAAATGAGGATGGACGACGCGTTACCGTGAATGGAAATCGATACAGAATCATGATCAATGAATTTTTGGTGCCAAAACTGCAAGATATGGATGTAAACGAAATGTGGTTTCAACGGGATGGTGCCACTTGTCATACTGCGGGCTAAACAATGGACTTATTGAAAGAACATTTCAACGACAACATTGTTTCGAGAAATGGACTGGTGAATTGGCCTCCGCGTTCGTGTGATTTGACGTCACTCGCTTATTTTTTGTGGGGATACCTGAAATCATTTGTTTACGTGGATAAGCCAGCAACGATTGACGCTTTGGAAACCAGCATTCAACGTGTCATTGCTGAAATACGCTCTCAAATGCTTGAAAAGGTGGTCGAAAAGTGGACCTCCAGAATGACCTTTGTGCAAAATAGTCGTGGTGGCCATATGCCCGAAATTATTTTTAAATATTAAATGACAAGAAATTATCTACCAAATAAAAAAATTTTTTTTTGCCATTTCATAATTTGGCATGTGTTTTATTTAAATTTCAAATCAGCAAGCTCTTATAAAAACACCCTTTATATATACTTTATGGGGTCTTAGAAGCATATTTCGCTTCGTTACATACGGAATGACAAAGTGAATATACCATTCAATTCTTTTTTGGAAAGATAGAACCAACAAACAAATATTTCTTATTAACATAAACAATACCAGCTGTTTGCAATATATAACTTGGCAGCACTCAACTTACCACAGTCATAAACAAGGTTGCATTTCATAAAATCTACATAAAACCAATTCGAAAGTGATTTTAAGTTGATTTTAACAAAATCAAAGTTTCTCACAGTTCTTTTTACACACTTTAAGCGGGTCTTTATTGTATAAAACTAAATTAATTACCTGAATGATAATAATTTATTTCTTATTGTTCATTTTGCTGTTTTTTTTTCTTCTTTTTTTCTTTAAAATACGTGTTTGCTCACAGTGACCTTTAACTCCCTGCAGGTCACACATTTAATTACATACATGATTTTGGTTTTCAAATCATTAAATATTAAATATCACAAGTTCACAGAATTCCATGATTGTGGCGAATTCCTGGAACCGTCTGCAAACTTATTGAGCGTTTACACGCTAATCTGGTGGAGGTTTTGCATATTTTCAAAAATTTACTAAATCGTAACCAAAGCCATTATGTTATAGATTATCGTTGTGACATTTCAGTGTAATAAATAACAACTTTATGATATGCCAGTTGTATTTTTTTTTTGTTCTTTATTTTCACATTAAAAAGTTATGGCTGCCAGCTCTCATAATTTTCCTATATCATCGTCTTTTGTCCACCCACTTGCCCACAACAATAATCCGCTTAATATGAATGAATTATTATTATAATTTTTTTTTTTAACTTGTGGTAAAGTTGTTAGATGAATATTGTCGAGTGTCGAATACATTACGAAATTGTTATTAGGACAGAGAATGTGTAACGATTGATATCATAAGGGAAAAAGTATTGTGTTTTTTTTTCGTCCTTTAATGTACTCGTCATAAAATTGTTATAAAAGTAAAATTATGCCATTTTTATATTCTAGCAGTTTCGTAGTAGTGAATCAATTGTTGTTAACATGTTATAAACACTAGTTGGCGATGTAAGCCCAAAACGACGTTCAAAATTTAATGCGTTACAGGAATTGAAATTGAAACAATTAAAATCATTGACTACGTCGTTGTTCAGGGATCGAAATCTCAATACAATTTAAATACGAATTTCGATCGATATCGAATGCCGTAATTTGCCCTCAGAATTTAAAAGTCTCGGTTCACACTAAGAAAATTTTCTTTCAGAAACTTTTGCGAGAGAGGCATACAAGATGGTATATGATGGGCCGCACTTAGCCAAGACAGGCACCTTTCAATAATAAACGAAAAGAAATAATTAGCCCATAAAATCATGGGCCTATTCGTACATTCATCACATTCAAACCCCTGAAATTTGCTATATAAATACATTTTGAAGGATAGCACAGGTCAAGTTCGTAAATGGGGCTGAATCGGGCCAGAGGGGAAAAAGTTCCCCTAAGAAGAACTAAACCAATGTCTGAAAAACCACATATTTTTTAAAGTTTTTTTTTGTAAATTTTTTAAGCAAATGATATATTTCTAAGTCAAAGAAAGTCCAAAGCATTGAACTTGCAGCCACAAAATCAGAAAAATTCATTTTTTTTTAACCCCGCCCCCTTTAGTGGGCGTTGAAGTAACATATTACATGGAAAAATAGTGTAAATGTTTAACAAATTCTTAAACATATTGCTTAAAAATTAAATTTCAAAGCCTTTATGACGAAGCTGAGATGTTCTTTGGTCTTCCTCTGCCCTACCCTCCCCCCCCCCGCTTTGGCCTCCTAAATGACCCTATCAAAAATAAATTGTTTTTTACACTTAATAATCCCTAAAATTTAAGGGTACTGTTGGCTGAAGTAGTTAACACGATAATATGAAGCGGAAGGTCCCGAGTTCAACCCCGCGCTGAATCGTAAATATTGTGTCGACTTCCTCTGATCAGCATTAGTACATGATTGTGTTCGTTGTTGTGAGCCTGTTTAAGTGATGAACGTATGGCACTGGTCACTGACCATAATTGGCAGTGACTGACTCGATCATGTACTAAAGAGTAGAGGAACAGCACTCTCCTTCGTCGGCTTTGTAGCAGAAAATTAGCTGGCGAAGTAAAAAGGTTCAAAGTGCTACAAAAAAAAAATTCTCTGTCTCCTCAGCGTTCCTCATTTGTGCCCTCAATACTACCCTCCCCCCCCCCTCTCCTTTTCAATTCTGGCGCAATGCATTGCATACGTAGGGGTCATCCCCTGAACGCCGGCCCTAGTCCTAAAAAAAAAAAAAAAATTGGGATATCTCTTCCACGGCCCCTACCGGATTGACCACGGCAAAATAGTGTTTTTATTAACTAAATATTTGGAGCGTAAGATTCGACTCAGTCGCATATAGGTTAGGTTAGGTTGAAGAGAGAAGCATAAGCCATCCCAATCCATTCCGGATTACACTTAGGCCTCATGGGCCTGTTGTGCGCTCTATAATAAGGAGTCCCCATTCTACTGTGGAGTGCCTCCACCGATACCATGGAAACCTTCAAATTCGATTACGACAAGAACCCAGTTTCTTCGATGTATCTCCTTAAGTTCCTCCAGTTTGAGCCCCCTTGTTTTGCCTTCTGACTTGGCTAAAGGCTGGACAGTAGCACAAGTAGTGCTCCAGTGTTTCGTCCTCTTCCTGACAGGCCCTGCATGTTATATCGCTAACGATACCCATTCTTGCCAGGTGATTCCGTAACTCTGTATGTCCTGTTATCAAATAAACCAAACTCCGTAGTGATGGCCCACTCAACGTTAGGATCTACTTCGTCGAATATAACAAGTAAAATTGTTTTTTTATCAAATATGCAAAAATCATCGTCACAGCAAATTCAAAATATTTTTTTTTTATTGAATCGATCATTTTAGTACACAAATATCGTGATGACTCTTATTATTTCGAATATTCCATTTTCTCATTGTTTTCCCAGAGCCACGGACTGCTGAGATGTAAAAAATATCAGTTCTTTGTGTCTTTACAATTGAATTTTTATTTTAATTAAGCAGAATTTGTAAATTCTGGGATTTGAACTCGAGCCTGAATAATAATTTTTAGCTTAATATTTAAAACTAAAAATTAAATGAAACGTTGCATCATCTATTGTTTTATATTTTCAAAAATTATTGAATGCATTAGCTAATTAAAACTCAATTATAATTCTTCCTCAAAGGAATTGTCCGCATGCATACAAATTTAAGTCTGACAAAGAAGTTTTATACTGAAATATGCTAAAGCAATAAACATTCTCATTAACACAAATTAAACGATATTAAATGGCATTAAACGCAACCAGTATTGATATTTCCAACAATTTTAATGAGTAGTGAACTACAAACACTCGTATGCATGTCCACTTTTTCTGTTTAATTTTAATTTTCTGTTCCTATTAAATTAAAAATGCACACCAGGAAAAAAGAAGCAAAAGAGAGCCATAAAAAGGAAAAGTATGTAAAATGAAAAAGGATAAATCCAAAGAACGTTTTTTTTTATCCTGCAAACCAACACTCGTACGTAGACTTGTGTGGCGCACAATACAGATAAAGTCCACTTGTGCACTCATACACTCGTACAGTTTCATTGAATAAGTGCCATCAGAAAGTTTTTGATGTCAAAAGTATACGACAGGTGTATCAAGAAGTATTTGTTAAAGTGTAAGAAAATCTTTTGCCATCAAGCAGAAATTGTATTAAAGCGATGAAATTTCAAGTGAAATTCGGAATGCATAGAAAAAGAAAACGAAGAAGATTTTGAGTATCTGTGCACGGAGAATACAATTTAAGGCTGTAGGCCAACAATTGTGCAAAAGGAAGGACTAATCAAATGGTTGAAGAGGGAAAGGCCAAGCAATTGATTCTAAGATACAAAAACGCACATATACCAACAAGAAAATATGTATATTATCCTTCACACAGACACAGACACACACACACAAACGCACACGCATACGCAGCTTTAGTTACAACAGCAATTTCCTGAAATATCAATTTAATATTAAGTCCTTGCGGGTTTAAGTTCAACGATAATGGCACAGCATCGTTACACATTTAAAAAATCCAGCAACTTTACAAAAAAAAAAAACAGAAATTACAAAAACAAAGCCAGAAAAGCAGCCATGGAAAGGATTTGAAGGCATGAGCTGTTTCCTGATAAAGGAAATATTGTTGGAATATATAAAACAAATATGTTTGTATGTATATGTATGTGTGCTCACATGCATGATTGTATGCATGTACGCTACGCATAAGAAACTGTGGTTGGTTGTACGCAAACTTCATTTACTTGTGTGTTTGTAATTATGAACTTGTGTGTGTGTGTTTGTATTTTATAAATGAGTTTGTGTCACGTCGATTTTCAATGATATTAAAATGCGTGGCAATTGTTGTAACACACACGTGTAATTGAAAATTTTAAGTTTGTGTGGTAGATGTTAGACACTTAAACGCTTCATTACACATTCAATATCTTTCTTCGCTTTTGCGGTAGGTTAAGGTCTGCTTGGATTGATTGAGAATAAATCGATAGCATTTTTACAATTCAGTAAATGATTTAATATATATAATACGCGTATATTAATATAATTTCTTGAGCTACAAAAGGTAATAAGTAGCAATATACGATATTTGCACACTTTAAAATTTTATGACTTGCAAAAACATATTAAACATACCAAATAGGGATACTGTGGACACACTCTTATGTTCGAGACGAGTGTGCAACAGAGATCTCAGAAATGTATAACAAAATTTAATGGACACTTTTAATACAATGTACACCTTGAATACACTATAGACATTGTCTTTCTCTCATCGTGTACACCTTCTACTTGTTTATGTACACATTAATTTTATGAAGTTACAAAACAAATACAATGTTATCATCTCCGCAAATGTGCATGCGTACATAAAGTGAATTCAATGTTTTCTATGTCTTCAATGTATACACTTGAGGTATGATGCACAGTGCTGTGCACTCAAGATTTATTTGTGTATAAAGTGAGGCATGCATACATTTTTCAATGTCGTTGATGTAAACTTGTGTGTACAGAGGATAAAATGTATGTACACTATTTCGAACTATGGTGTGCAACAAAACCGCATATCGGATGCACCGCAATATTTAAAAACTCAACTTATTTTGTAAACAGGCCACGAATTTATAATACTTAGTAAAAATATATCTTATATAATTTTTTTTTTGTTAAGAGAAGTGGTACCGACCGGGCCATCAAATAGAGCTAAAAAGTACTAAAGTTTATGGATCAAAGAATTTTCAGAAAATTTTTGTATAAAAAATGGGATTAAGTGCTCAAAAGCACTTTAAATATTAAGACCGGTATCAGTAACATTTTTACAACAGGTACAAATTTTTCGAAGAAAATCGAGAAGATGTACATGGCGACGATTCTCGTGAACACCCAAGTGCGCATCAACAAGTGACGTAAATCTTGAAAAAGTAAAAACAGATAAAAACGTTATATTCTACCGGGTCGAATCTGAAATACCCTCCAAATATTTAGTAAGTAAATTTAAAATGTTTAACTTAGTGGGACAGAGTTCCTTTATATAATATCGTACGTCAACGCCCACTTAAGGGGCAGGGTTCAAAAATAGACTATATCATGTTTTCCACAAACGATCATTACTGATCAGGTATATATATACTTTATGGGGTCCAATTCTTGTTGAAAGGCACTAAAACTGTATTTTGCCGGGGTCGTTCTGACAAGGGCTGTGGGGGAGACATTTCACCTTTGCCATAAAACTCTGAAAATAAATATTTGAGATATTTAAATAAAAAATTAAAAAAAAAAAAAATTTTATAGGGTCATTTAGGGGGCAAAGGGGGAGGAGACGATCTGAGCATGTCCGCCCGTCCGTCTGTGGAAATCACGATTAAGTAGACACGAACAGAGCCAGACTCTTGAAATTTGGTACAAATACATTTTGTAGGATAGCACAGGTCAAGTTCGTAAATGGGCTGAATCGAGCAAGAGGGGAAAAAAATTCCCCTAAGAAGAGCTAAACCAACCTGTGAAAACCCACATCATTTTTTAAGTTTCTTTTTTGTAATTTTGTTAAGCAAATGATATATTTTCATGTCAAAGAAAGTCCAAAGCGTTGAACCTCAAGCTAGAAAATCAGAAAAATCCGTTTATGGGCCCCGCTCCTTTTAGTGGGCCTTTAAGTAACATATTGCACGGAAAAATTGTGTAAATATTAACATGTTAAATTTTAAAGTTTTTATGACGCAGCTGAGATGTTCTCTGATTTTTCTCTACCTTATCCTCCCCCCCCACCTTTGCCTCCTAAACGACTTTATCAAAAAAAATTTTTTTTTGTTCACTTAATAATGAAGTTTCTGGCCGGCTTCAGCACACATAAAGTTTTGCCAACGTAATATATAGTGTTCCCACATGCAGTTTTAATTGAGTCCATGTCACTTTTTGGCATTTGCAACTCACCAATAATGGATGTCCCAAGGTTGCATTTGAAAACTGTGCAGTGTTGCACAGACAAATTTCGAAATAATTTCGAACAAATTAATTCATTTGAGATAATTTAGTCATATGAAAAATGTATGGGAAATCATGTCGCATATTACTTAATTTGTGCAAATGAAATGATTTGGCCCAAATCACGTATATGGAAACGTACTATTAGGCGCAAAGTCTCAAAGAACTTTGTTCAGTGAATCGTGTTTTGCTCACTAAACACACTTTTTAGCAGTGCTGTATTTGTAATTTTAGTCCATATTATAGCAATTAAGTGTTAATTGAGCTCAATAATGACATTAATTGCCATAAACTCAATTAAGCTGTATGTCTGAGCACTAAAAATAAGTTTTTCTAAAAGTAATTAATTTTTCTTAACATCAAATTCTTCGAAAATAATAATTTTTTAGTAGATGTCATCACAAAAAAAAAATCTTGTACAAGTGGAAAATTCAAAATTTATTTCCCCAATGATTATGACACTTTAATAAAAATTAAACAGAATTTTAATAGAATTCCCGTATACTTTGATCGTTTTTCATCAGTTGGTTTTTCGGGAATAAGAAATAAAATTTCAAACAACACCGATAATGGAAATTCCCTGTAAAGCAATAAAGAAGTCTAGGCAATAAAATATTTGGAGAAATAAAAAATTAAATTTATGGCACATTTTCTTTTATTTCAGTCTTCTTTTCGTTGTTCATTCCCTTCTGCTCTAAAAAACAAACAACACACAAATTTGTATACTCCTGCACACACTCTTAAATGTCTGTGTGTGCCTCCTTTTGCTTCTTGTACAAGTTCGTTTAGAAAAATTTATGTGAAGAATATTAAATAAAAAAATAATTTAAAAAGTTGACTTACATAATGCGAGTTGCATCACGTTGCCGCACACTTTCATCGCGATTCAACACTTCAATTATCATTTTGCGTTCATTCTCCGATAGACTCTCCAATACTTTGGACGTTGCCACCGCCAAGTCCGGTCTTAGCGCATCGATTGTCTCCAAGGGTATAGATGTAGTGGTAGCATCGCTTGTTTGTATAACGTCAGCGGTATTGTCGGCCATACCGGTGGTGGTAATCTGCTGATGATATTGCTGCTGCTGCTGCTGCTGATGGTGATGATGTTGATGATGATGATGGCTTACGTTTGAGGGAACACTGGCCGTGTTGCTGTAGGGATACATTAAATTATTACTATTGGGCTCATTCATATGGCCAACAGGTGCACCGGTGGCTGCAGCTGTTGATTGGGCTACCCATTGTTTATTGTTGGGGGCGTTTGGTGTGGGTGGTAGACGAGCACTACGTCCACTTGACATAATCATATAACAGAAAAGTAGGGTATACGCCAGTGCTCACTTCCAAGAGTCGTCTCGATTAAATGGCAATCTTAAAAATAGACAATAAATAAATTTCCACTTCAGTTATTCAATATTTTTTTGTTTCCCTTGGGAAATGATGCTTTGCTTTAGATCCTTGTGCATTGGCTTGAGTTTCTGGTTGAAGTGCAGTATTTCAATTATCCTTTTTATCACTTTCTTTGATATGCTGCCATTTTAATACATAAAATATCATCATATATTTCTCGTCCTGTTGTTGATTTTTATTGCATTTTAGTTACTTCTCAATATTATGATTGGTTTTTTAAGCGAATCTAAAATAAATAAAACATAAATTTAAGAAACAGGATTAAAATATTGTTTGATGGTGGCAATAGCAAAATATAACAGAGAAATATATTACAGAGAAAATGGCAGGAGTTTACAGAACATTAAATCCTTTTGGAAACATCGGCATACGTAACACTGGGGACACAATTGGGGCGAACGACGAATTTCGCCCTAAACGATGAATTTGTTCAGTAAATTAAACGTATGAAACATATCATAACGATAAAAAAATAGTCCCCCTTATTCCGTAACTATTTGTCAACGTCACGTCAAGACAATATCAAAAATAAGACATGTGAATACTCTTCTTCCTTGGCGTTTAATTACATCTAACAGCCTCTTATTCTTTTTTAGGCCTTGGAGAATAGTCAGGGGCTTTAAGCAGTAATCAGTTGTTGCCCACAATCAGAATGTAACTGATCTATTTTTTATATTGTCTTGACGTGACGTTGACAAATAATTACAGAATAATGATGAATAACTTTTATAATTTTTATTTACCGGAGTTATTAATTTTATTGTTAAGATAAGAATTTTTTAATCAGACTCAAGTTCAAATCTGCAATCTGCAAATTGTTTTTTACGAATTTTTATTAAATTCATGTATCTGTTTTTAACAAACTTTCCAGTGTATTCACACTAAAAGTTAAAACCTCATTTTAGCATTAAAACCATAAACAGCGAAATATATAACCCTAGACACAAACCAAGTACGTTAACAGAGCTCTGTTCACATTTTAACATAGCGCTGTTAAGCATGAAAAACCCGAGTGTTTGTATTCCAAAAGGAATACTGGCCACATTTCTGAACCAACCTTGAAAAAAGTTAACGGAACAAACAGCCAGGTCCATAGCTTTCATAATATATTAATACTTTGGTATACGAGTAGCTATGCCGATAAGCTTTGACTTTACGTACACAAAAACTGTCAAATTCTAGGCAGGATAAACGAGGATCCTAGGAAAACAGTAACATGTGGGCGACTAGAAATTGTTTCATTTTGTAGCTCTTGTTGTCCTCTATCACGTCCAATGGCCATAACCCTTAACAGTTGAATTTGGATAAAACAATTTTTTTCAAGATTGGTTAAGAAATGTGGCCGGTATTCCCTTTGGAATACCAACACTCGGGTTTTTCATGCTTAACAGCACTATGTTAAAATGCTAACAGAGCTCTGTTAACGTACTTGGTTTGTGTTTAGGGTTCTATATTTCGAAATTTAACTTCTGAAAAAAATGCGCTTACGTAAACAATACCAGCTGTTTCCAATATATAACTTGGCAGCACTCAACTTGGCACAGCAAAAAACAGGAAAACACAAGGTTGCATTTCATAAAACCTGCTTAAAACTAATTCGAAATCGGTTTTAAGTTGGTCTTAACAAAATCATTTTGTATGTTAAAACCAGGTTTTAACATTAAAACCAGAATTTATTAAAACCATGTCAGTGTAAAAGCACCATTAGATCACTTTTTTATAAAACAAATTGTAATTTTTTTATTATGCGAATTAGAATTAGGATTAATACAATTTTTTTTTTTGCATTCGTAACAGAAAAATTGTTTTGCTTTTCTCGTTTCTTTTATATATATTGTAAAAAAAATAATAATTAATTTTTTGTATATTATTCGACTTTATTTTTGACTAAAATTCTTAATTCTTATCTTGAGGCTCTAGGTCTAAGAATTGAAAATAAAACTGCGTTTTTTTATATTTTATTTTCGTATTCATTTATATACTTTCATTCAATATTTCAAACACCTTCGGTGTTCTTCTTCAGGAAAAATTTCGAGTAAAGTCGTCCACTTAGCAATAGGGTGAATTGTTTACAAGGTGCCTGAAGATAAGAATTAAGAATTTTAGTAAAAATAAAAAATATTATTTAAAAAAATTTACATTAAACTTAATTATAATTATTACCCTAAAGAACATGTCCAGATGATATCAAAATATCGTATAATAAAATATTTCAATTTGGTTTATAAAAAAGTAAGCCAAAGCTTGATAAGAATCAGCAATCAAATAATTTATTAAATTCAATTTATTTAGAATATTTTTAAAAATCTTCTAAATATTCTACGCTGGATTCTTGTGTCTAATTTTTTTAATCTTTTTTCTTTTTTATCGAAAAATAACAAATATTAATATAAACTAACCTCAAGACTCAAACAAATCTATTAACTATTCTACGCTTGATAAAAATTCTTAAAAAATAATTTGCAGATTGCAGATTTGAACTTGAGTCTGAATAAAAAATTCTTATCTTAATAATAAAAAATATGTTCACCTTTTGTATGAGAGTTGTTCACTGTGATGTCCTCAATTACACCAATTATTTTCAAAACAACAAATTGAAATGTTGCCAAGCAGTCCTTTAAGAATAAACATGTTGCACTAAATTATTTGTGTTAAATTATTGATTGAGTACAATATTAATGACACAATACAAATGTTATGATTACATGGTAGAGTTGTGCGTGTGTTTTATTATATTCAAACAAAAATCAATTGCTAAGTTCGTGTGCCAATGACCTGAGCAACTAAAATTGGTAATTTTATGAATGTGTGAAACTCACACAACGATTGTAATTGGAAGCCAAATCACATCCAAAGAAGGAGGACGTTGAATTAATAAAAGAGCCTAATTATAATTGGCACCACAGGCGCTGTCGCACAGTGCATATGGAGACGTTACACGCATAACAGACTGGCTTTGTTCATGAAATCGTATTTGAAATTGCTTCATAATTAAAAGTACAGGTACTTTTATATAAAAGTACTTTTACGAAATCGCTAGTTTCTCCACTTTTTTGTCACATTGCAGTTGTGGCCGTCCCTAGTACTGGTCAGTGTGACAGTTCTGCTACTCACTTCTGCTGCACTTGGTTTTACGAATATGGACTTTGAGCAAAAAGTTTTTATACCCTTCACAAAATAGTGAAAGGGTATATTTTGGTTTGTCATTCCGTGTGTAATTTCGTCAATATTAATATCCTTCTATCTGTACGTGTACGGCTTTTCGCAAGCCCTAAAAGACCCAGAGTCTTCGTTATTGGACTGATGGATTACAAATGAACTTATATAGAGTGGTATTGAAATTCAGAAAAATCCAAAATACGGTTCCAGAGCTGGGAAGCTGACACCTGTTTGTGGACGCAAAATTAACCAAAAAAAAACATTATTTATTTATTTTTTTATTTTGTTAATTAACCCTCTTTGGAAGCATCAAAATTGTATTAAAAACTAAAAAAATAAAAAAATTTATTCCAGGGATGGGAAATTGAAAAGAAAATTTGGTACATAAAAAAAAATTTTTTTTTTTTGCTAACTAAAACTATTTTAGAAATTAGGAAAATAAATAAGTAATGAAATTAAAATAAATCTAAATTTCGATTCCAGGGTTGGGAAATTTAAATATTGTTCGGCCAATGAAAGTATTAAAAAAACGTAAAAAATTTAAAATATTTTGTTAAGTAAAACTATTTTATACTTCACAAAAATTGATATGCTATTCAAAATTCCGAAAAATAAAAAAGTTTGAGTCCAGGGTTGGAAAACGGACATTTTTTGACACATAAAATAATCAAAAATAGTCACTACTTTTGGTGTTTTTGTTCCTCATTTTGTTTTTTTTTTTTTTTTTTTGTGAATTAAACCTATTTTATACTTCGCCAAGAATTAAATTGATATTAAAAACCAAAAAAAATATTAAAAATTCGTTTCCAGGCTTGGAAAGTCAAAATTTTTTGGTACATAAAAGTGGCCAAATAAGTTCTTAATTTTGCTTTTTTTGGTAAATCAAACCTATTTTCTGTTTTAGAAAGGGAGAAGAAATACACCTGTGAAGGCTATTTAAGATTCGACATTGCCGAATATGGCACTCTCAATTGTTTTTTCTTTGTCATTTTATTAAATTAATTCATATTCTTGCCATTCACTCAAAGAATGCCAAACTCAAGTCCGCAGTCATTCTATGATGGCCATTCAGATTATGATCTCATGGGCATCTTTGAGACCCGATCGGCCAGAGTGAAGTCTGCGCTAATAAGCTGACAGTGTTGACAAGCTTCAAAAGTACTTTGAAACTTAGCAAGTTTTGATAGAAGGCATTTCTGTAAAATTGTAAAACAACCTTCAGGACAGTCTTGCAACAACTCAAATTCGTATTTCCAGGATTTCCATAATCAAAACCGTACTGGAGTTGGTCTCAGTACTTTTCAGCGGAGAACGAAAAAAACAGCTGTTGTCCTTAGCAATGGCGCGCAATGCGAGTTGCAAATTTTGATGCTTCTGATTTTAATTTCTCTTATTTTATAGCACATTTATAATTATTACTCTTTAAATATGTGAGTACTCGCAACTTTTAATTAAACATAAAACATGGAAAATGTATTAAAATATACTCAGAAAAAAATATTTGTATCTAAATAGAAATGTTATCAACAAGCTTGAACTTAATTACTGACATTAAAACATGGCGACTGTGTACAATTAGAATAAATGCTTTACAAATACATGAAGGATATAAACCAGAAAACAATTTCTGTCACTTAATAGTCGTACTAAATAAGTGCGTTTATGTTATATGGCTAAAATGCTAGTGGGGCGGTGTAGGGCTGGATGGATGGTGAATAAGTTTCCCACAAAAGATTCTAATGGGGAAAACAAGCAAGAACGTTATATTCGACCGGGTCGAATTCTAAATACCCTCCAAATGTTTAGTAAATAAAAATTCTATTTTTAGGGGCCATTTCGGGAGAGGCCGAGGGGAAGACGTCTCACCTTTGCCATAAAACACTAAAAAGTAAATTTTTGAGGTTATGAAGGGAAAACAAAATTTTTTTTTTGATAGGGCCATTTAGGAAGCGAAGGGGGGGGACAGTAGGGCAGATCAGAGAAGATCTCAGCTTCGCCATAAAAGCTTTAAAATTTAATGTTTAAAGAATGAAGGCTTAAATTATACAATTTGTTAAATATGTACACTATTTTTCCACGTAATATGTTACTTTCACGCCCACTAAAGGAGGCGAGGTCCAAAAATTAATTTTGTTGAATGTAGTAAGAATTTTAACGAACATTTATATTGCTATATTAAATTGAATTAAGATTCATAGGCTAATTGTTCGAAATTTGTTTTTTAAATCTCAGAAAGACATGATAAATATTCCAAGGCACAAAGGCAAGTCAACATCAGTTTTTATTCAACTTACACAGCAGAGCAGAACAGCTATTTTCGAAAGACGCAACCCTTTCATCATCAGTGCTCAAGTGTATTGTGTTTGTCACCACTTATTAGGTGGCTTAGTTGAATGTGATTACAGTTCCTATTTACACAAATTTTATTGTGAAAAAGAATACGAGAACTGTATCAACCTGATGTTAACATGTTATTGTTATAATACCCGTGTTACCGTTTGATTATTTTTCTTCATGTCCCATTTTTCTGAATTTTTTGTTCCATCATACCTAAGTCAAACTTATTTGGTTTGAATTTTTATACTTAAGTACATGTGAACGTTTTGTTGATTCTATGACTCCAAGTTTAACACGTTGGACCTTCTTTGACATAAAAATATATCATTTGCTAAACAAAATGACAAAACAAATTTTTAAATTATGGTGTTTTTTAGAGGTTGCTTTAGTTCTTCTCAGGGGAACTTTTTTCCCTCTGGCCCGATTCCACCCATTTACAAACTTGAACTTTGTTATTCTTCAAAATATATTTATATTAAATTTCAAGGATCTGGCTCCTTTTGTTTGGACTGAATAGTGATTCCCACAGACGGACGGTCCGACATGGCTAAATCGTCTTAGGTTTCATTACTGATCAAGAATATATATATATATATATATATATATATATATATATATATATATATATTATGGGGTCTTAGAGGAATATTTCACTGCATTACACAAGGAATGACATAGTGAATATACACAAAATTTTTTTTATTTTATTTATTATTTTTTTTTTTGGAGGGTATAAAAAAGTTTTTGTTACCATAATCATTTAATTATATGGCACCGAGATTGGGTTATATTTCAACATGTTATAAAAATTGTATTACACATCATGCTATTCCAAAGGTCGTGACTGACTCTCTGAATCATTTGTTTGCTGGGTAAAACCATTAAAAGTGCTCTGCATGGAATAAGTAAATATTTGTATCCTTTGAATAAATGTTAGAAGTGCTATTGAATACCAACCAGATCTTGCCTTCAAATGCAAATATGAATAGAAAAATGTCCAAGCGGGCCACACACAGTATGGATGAACATATAATTTTCATAATGACATTTCGAACATTATTTTGTCATTTAGCTGTTTACTTCATTTCTTGCTTCCTTCCCCTTCCTTCCTTGGCTCATTCATATTTGATAAGGCTGAAATTGAAATGATTGGAATGGTCGGCAGGCAATAAATGACAAAGCATTTTTACCATTTTAAATGGAAGATAAATATTGCTGGCGACTACAAACAATTTTGTGTTAAAGTTAGAGGATATAAATTTTATGTGCAGAAAACTTTTAATTTATTATTAACATTTATTTATTTATTTTTTATATATATAATTAAATTTGTACTTTTTTGCGTTTCTTTTAGGCTTTTTTTTTATTTAACATTTTTTCCGAGTTTTGAATTTGCTGGATTGACTTTAGGGATTAAAGATTTATTCGTCTTCTTTCATGTTTCCTATTACAGACCTTGAGTATTTAGAACAACACAGTGCAACACATCAAATTTAGATTGCATTTTCTGAAGATTTTTTTGACATAAAAAACATCTGTGCACTTGGTTTTTGGAATTTATTCTCTTATAATTAACATCAACTTTTTCTCCTTAACTAAACTTAATTTTATATTTCTTTGTTTCAGTGCTTGACGGATTCAACCCTGACGAGGTACACAATTGAACAACCCGTTAATAGTATGTTTCCATATACTTGATTTGGGCCAAATCTTTTCATTTGCCTAAATTAAGTAACTCGCGACATGATTTCCCATACATTTTTCATTTGACCAAATTATCTCAAATGACTTCATTTGTTTTAAATTCACCCCTATCATGAATAATTTTTCCCTTTTCCCTAAAATTGCAATCATGAAAAAATTCCCCGTGAATGATTTCACGCTAAAATTAAATTCCCCTGATCGTGAATAATTTTTTTCCCGCGAGTTTTTTTACTTTTTCCTTTAAGTTATTCACTTAGTTTTTGGTGGGGAATAGAGTAGAAAATGTATTTTCTATTATAATTCAAATATTAGAGTTTGCAAATTTTATTTTGGTGGCAAGAATCGTTAATAAGACACAAAGTCCCGGTTTACACTATGCAACTTTTGTTGCAGCAATTCTTATGTTGTGTGAGAGTCCTGAAATAGGAATATACACCATTTGTATTACTTTCTCGCTCTTCCTCATTAAATATCAAGAATTGCTGCGACAAAAATTGCATAGTGTAAACCGGGACAAACTTATATTTTTTGCAACAAATCAATTGCCTGCGTCTTTGTAAATCTTCTTGCTCCAGTTCTAAAGATTAAGAATATTTTTATTTTGTTTTGTCTGGTTTTCAAAATGTATCCAAATTATTTGACTACTAAATACTTAGTCATACTTTTTAAATTTTTTTTTTTTAAATTATTGCATAAACTTAAATTTTTCAGCACAAATTCTTTAATTTTTCATGTTGTTTTCGGCTTCTTCCATTTTTTTTTTTTGCATTCACTGAGAACTGATAGCGGGAATAATTTCTCACGGGAGATTCACGATACCATTTTTCCCTTCGAGTGGAATAAAAATGTCATGTGAACAAAAATTCCCCTTGTTATTCACGATAGGGGTGATTAAGTCGAAATTTGTCTGTGCCACACTGCACGGCTGCTCTTTTTACAAATACAACCTTAGGGCATCCATTATTGGTAAGTTAAAAATCCGAAAAAGTGACATTTAAGTACGAATAAAATGGCGCTGATTTTATTTGTCGAACTTAATTCACTAAAAACTTAATTTTATTTTATATTTGGCAATGGCAATTTTGCGCGAGAAATTCAATGGCGTCATGGCGATGTAAATTGGCCTTCAAGATCATGTGATCTGACTCCGTTGGACTTCTTTTTTTTTTTTTGGAATATTTAAAAGAAAAAGACTTTGAACTTCAATTATTCCTCAGAATATATATAGGCCATTGGTTAGAAGTATGCCAACGAAGCCGTGGCGAGCATTTGGCAGATATTTTGTTTCCCACATACATCCTTGTATCATAATAAAAAAATATTAAGATAATTTTTCGTCAACTTTTTTTATTTTATTTACAAATTAACATCGTGAATTTTGTTTGGACCACCCTTTAATTCATAACAAACCATTGGTGTTGATATTTTATTTGAAATATATTCTAAAAATGTGCAAGAATGTTAAGTTGTTGTTTCTTAGTTGTCCCTTGCATTTGTTGTACATCATCGTCGTGCACACTTTTCATTTCAACCGCTTCTTCCCATAACATTGTTTTATTATTTTTAGACATAAAGCCCAAATGCCAAAGAGTTAAATCTCTTTAAGTAGAAACAATATAAATACGAGTATGTAAATGCAAAAATAAAATTGTCGCACATGAATAGATTTCTAAAATAGTATCATTCTAATGGAAGTATTTTCATTTCCATAGCCTTCAACAACAACAACAACAACACAATATTATTCATCCTGTTTGAAAATGCATTCAGAGGCAAAAGTTAAAGAAAAGAATTTCAATATATTATACAATCTGCTAATAACAAATACAAACATTTGCACAATTCACAGCTGCCCTCGTATCATGTATTTTACTGTCGAAATAAATTTTTCTTCTTTTTTATTGAGCGAAATGAATTTTGATTGGAAACGATTCACAATATTTGTTAAGAACTGGTACGAAAAAACACATATGAAATGAAATTGTGTTATGTTGACTTGAAATAAGGCTCGATGGGACTAGCAGTCAGGTTATGAGCTCTACATATGCAATGCATTGCGCCGGAAGCAGGGCTGCCAGGAATTTTTCGTGAAAAATCAGCAAATTTCCCAAAAAAAATCGGCGTTATCGGCACTTTCATTTCTAAAATCCGCAAAAAATCGGCATTAATTAAAAAACTTATTTTGACATATAAACAAAAACAATTCAATATAATTTATTAAATATTATACATAAAACAGCATGTATAGATCAACAAATTTGCACCTCACAAGGTTTGACATTATTTTGGGGTTTCGTTTAATCTCCCAATTGGCGATTTATTACTACAAACGATTTATTATTTTATTCATTTAGAATGCCTTTTACTTACAAAAAATACATAAGATCAACATGCTTTTTATAAAACAGTATAAAATAATTAAAAAAGATGTGTGGTGTCGTGGGACACCGGATAGGAACGCAGTTCCTTATTATAAAAATATTAATTTTAAGTTCTATTCGAGGTATAAAGAAAATAATTATTCGGGTATACATTTTTTATTAGGATTTTTCTTTTCGCCGATCAACGAAAATACAGAATCAGTTTTGTTCCCAAACGAAATTGAATTCTGTCACGGCCCGGCTGCGTATGATTAATATTTGTTTGTATGGAATTGTATTACTCATACGTCTTAAACATTGTGTTAGAAACAAAATATCTTACGTTACGGACGTTTCTTCCCGGTTAGGGTACCCCTCCGCAACGTCTCATAAGGAACTTCGTTCCAATTAAAATATATACGTCTTTTCCAATAGTATTTCAAAATTTTGCTATTATATTTCAGAATTTCCTAAAAATTAACTCTACTCGTAGGTTCTAAAATAGGAGTTACAAAATACAATTAAAAATTTAGAATATTATCTAATATGTAACTGTAAATCCTAAAATTTTTGAACAAAATTCGTAAATACAATACGAAAAATGGAAATAATGTGGTTTTCATAAATCATTTTTATTAAATCGTTATTTGTTTCGCAATTAGAGTTTTTCATTTTCAAATAATCTTTAGAATAAAGAATTCCTTCTTTTAAAGTTTTATTTTCTAAGGAACATCGGAATTTCGTCCCCCCTACAACAAGGCAATTGAATTGTTATTAAAAGAAGAATTATATAATAAAAGATGTTCCACACTATTATTAAAAAATCAGCATTTTTTAGGGGTAAAATCGGCAAATCGGCATATTGAAATTTTTGAAGTAAAAAATCGTCAAAATGCCGATAAATCGGCATTTCTGGCAGCCCTGGCCGGAAGTAAAAAGGAGAGGAGACGACAGATGAAGAAAGATGAGAAGATAGAGAATTTGCTATAGTTATTTTAATCATTATGAATAAAAACCAAATAGTGGCCAGCAAAAATGCACATGAGTACTGCTTGCGGAAGTGTAGCGACTTCCCAATATAGCGCCGTTCTGCTTTGCTGTGTAAAATGTATAATGAAATTGATATTAAATTTTTCCGCATTCATCTCTCTCTCTCTCTCTCTCTGACTATAGAAAAACCTTCAGTCTATTATTCCAAATTTTTTTTTTATCTTGGACCAACACTCAGGGGATGACCCCTATATATGCAAAGCTTTGCGCCGGAACTGAAAACGAGGGGATAGTAAAGATAGGAAAGATGAGAAGATAGACAGTTTTTTTTAGCTATTTCAACCTTTTTACTTCGCCGACTAATTTTTGCTACAGGGCCGTCGAAGGAGGGGGATGCTGTTACTCTGCTTTTAGTACATTATAGTGTCAGTCGCTGCCAATTATGTTCAGTGATCAGTGACTATGTCTTCATCATTGAAACAGGCTGGCAACAACTAACACAACCACGCACTAATGCTGATCAGAAGAATTCAACACAATATTTCATGACTCAGCGCGGGCTCGAACTCAGGACCCTCCGCTTCATAGTCTCGTGTTCCACTACTGCAGCCAACAGCACCCACAATTGAATTTAATGGCTTAATATTATTAACTGAAACTTGAAATTTTCCTCAATCAAACCATTTTAGGACCTATGCCGAAGAATATGTTGGTTTGAGGCATTATTATGTAGCAGCGTATGATTTTTTTTTTTTTTTTTTTGCCTTGCAATATTTTTAACAAAAACTTTATTCAAAACAGTACAAATAAATAAATTAACAAAAATATGTATTTGTTTTAGGTAAATAATTTTTATGATTTCTGTTTCACTTCAGCTGCAAGCAAATTTTTTTATTTGCATTTTTTGCAACATGCTTTTGTTCGAATTCGCCAAGTTGTGCTCAAAATATTTAATAATTCATTAAATTTACTCAATGAAAATAAAATGTTGTATTTTCTATACAATCCCTAGAACAATACAACGGTATTGTAAAGTACTGAATATGTATTTCCATTCGTCATGTAGAATTGAAAAGCGGCTTATTTCTAATAACAATTGCATTTCATCAACATGTGGGTTATGAATGAGTTACAAACAATAGAAATGCTATTGCACAAACGGTTGAAGAGAAACGAACATCACAATGAGAGCTTATGGTTGTAGTCCTCTTGTACTAAATCTTTCGGTCCCACACACTACACGAAATGCATATGAGTGTGTGTGTGGTCACAAATAAAAATGATGTGTGTGAAGATAAACTTCAATTTATATTAGCGTAGACACAAACCGTAAGTTGTACCAAAACTATTCTGTAGTTAACAGAGCTCTGTTAAGCACTTAAAATGTGTAGTAACATTTGATTACGTTCATTTGGAAGCCAAAATCTAGGAACTGGAGCCAGTTCTGCTCAATCTAGTGAATAAAAATAGGTATGTGAAGTTAAATCTCGAAATTTGTAACCCTAGACACAAACCAAGTACGTTAACAGAGCTCTGTTAGCATGTTAACATAGCGCTGTTAAGCATGAAAAATTCTAGTGTTTGTATTGAAAAGGGAGTACCGGCCACATTTCTTAACCAATCTTTAAATAAATTAACGGAACAGACAACCAGGTCCATAGCTTTTATTATATGTTAATACTTTGGTATAGCTATGCCGATAAGCTTTGATTTTTTTCTAAGAGCCTGCGAAAACGGGAATATGTGAGCGACTTAAAATTGTTTTAATTTGTAGCTCTTGTGGTCCTCTATCACGTCCAGTGGCCATGACCATTTGGATTTTAGTGAAATAATTTTGGAATTCGAATATCAATTTAAAAAAAAACTTATTGTTTAAAAAAATCTCTTGCGAGGACTAGTGGTCGTAATGGAAACAAGGGGATGGGTAGACATATGCCACTACACACAAATGATGGCCCAGGGAGTCCTTTATATTGCAGAAAAAATCTTATATTTGAAATAATTTAAGAATTCAAATATGAATTAAAAAAAATTTAAATTACATATGTATGAATTTTTATTAGTCGAACTTTCTTATGTAAATTGTTAATTTTTTCAACGGGCTTAAGTTCGAATCTGCATGACTGCAAATGATTTTTTATTATTTTATTAATAAATGAATTTGTTCAAATTCTGTTTATTATTTTATATTAAGATTGGAATATTAAAAATATTTTCAATAATCATCAAACCAGCAGAACGGATCAGTACTGATTTCGAGGCCGCTACGCCATCTCATCAACGTTCTTTGTTCAATTTTTCCACTTTTTCCACAGTGGTGCTGGTTAGTAGGAATATCAACTATTTAAATAATGTTTTTAACGAAAATAGAATATGAGAAGTTCCCACATATATATATTTTTAGTTATTACCTTTTTGGTTAGTACGAAATTCCCCAACCCTGACGATTAATATTCCCAATATTCCATGTATCTCTTTCGCTTTTTCCAGAGCCATCGGCTGCTGATAGCTAAAGCTTCTTTGTTATTTATGTTCAAGTAATTGAATTTAGTTGTCAATTTACAATGAAAAAGTGCGCGTGCCCCCGCAATGTTTTAAATTATGTATGATTTTTATTAGTCGAACTTTCTTATGTAAATTGTTAATTTTTTCAAAAATTAAAAAAAAAAAATTTTCCAGTTTCTAGATTTTGGCTTCCAAATGAACTTAATCAAATTTCACTAAAAATGTTAAATGCTTAACAGAGTTCTGTTAAGTGCAGAATAGATTTGGTACAATTTTAGGTTTGAGTCTTCGCTAATATAAATTTCAATTTATCTTCCCATACATATAAAACTGTAATTTTAATTTTTTATTATATTCCTATTCAGTACGATGATTACAACTGCCCCAGTATGAGTGAGTGATTTCTTTTTTACATTTCACATGTTAAATTTACGCTTCGTTACATTTCAGTAAAGGATTCCAATTGAAGGAAATGAATGGGAAATGTGCTTTGATTTGTTTTGTTTTTTGTTTTTTTTTATATGTCAAGGGTTAAAGGTGTCGTAGGGCGGGCTACAATCAGACAGCAAACAATTTTATATATAAAGAGTCTGAAAATTAATGTGCTATTATAATTTATTTGTTAACAAAAATATATAATAAATCGATATCAATTTAATAGGTTTTTCCTTTTTATAAATAACTTACACAAGGGTTAAATACAATTCACTTGCATAGACGGCAAAAGGGATGGTAAGAGGGCCATTCGTACTTATGGTTTTTGTAAGCCACAATTGATTCTTTTTACACATAATGAGAATATTATAATGTTTAAAAAATTTTAATTAAATTGCCATTTATGCTGCACACAAATTGATATAGATTAATGGGAAATTGTTTTTTAATTCATTTATGGTTAAGACATCTATCTATATTGGCAAATTTGCTTGATACTCGAGCGACCATATTTGCACGTAGTGTTGCAGCACACAATTAATTTGATTTTATTTAATATGTAATTACAGCGCGGCTTTGTTTAAGATTTCGCTTATTATGTTAGTGGGATAATGAATTTGACATTTTATGACAATATCATTACAACAGTATCAGTGTGAGAAGAATAATAACGAGTAAGTGCTGCGCAGCATGTCACTTGCAGTGCCCCAGCATTGTTTAAAGTGAGGAAGAGGAAAAGAGGAAGCGTTTAAATTTTACAGTAAGTATTACCTGAGATCACTTGGACTGGCGAAACTAAAAGGCCTGTTTTTTTTTTAATTTTAAATTCTTTACAAAAATATATTAATTTAATGCTAGAGAAGGCCCTGTCTGCTTTAAGTGGCTGCCTAGCACCAGCACATGACTGCTGCTTGAAATTCATGTGTGTGTCTTACAAATTAAAGGCCATTAATCTTTTGCAAAATTAGGCCTTCTATTACAGTACAAAAAAAAACAGTTGAATATTTGAAAAGTTTATCCTTTCATCAAGTCAAATTAAGTGAATCATTTAAATATTTAATATGTTTTTTTTTTTTCGAAACAAAACAATCATTAATATTAAATTACCAATCAGACTTGCACATTTTATATGTTCTCGTAATACGAGGGCTATTTAATAACTCCGTGAGAATTTGATAACTTCGAATTTATTCTTTGGCTAATAAGACTTTTATTTTTCATCATAATCTCCTTTTAGATCCATACATTTAGTCCAAATAACAGTTTTTTTGCGGATCTAAAAATGTAGGGTCCGCAATCTAACGGTTTCTTTTTCAACTAGTGTTTAATTCGTGAATGGTAACACTTAGCACCTGTGTGAAGTTAAATTTCGAAATATAAAACCCTAGACACAAACCAATTACGTTAACAGAGCTATGTTAACATGCTAACAGAGCTCTGTTAACGTAATTGGCTTGTGTCTAGGGTTTTATATTTCGAAATTTAACTTCACACAGGTACACTTAGCTTATGTCTGATTTGACAGATAATTAGTTTTATCGTTCCGCTGAACGTATATGGTTGTGTACACGCTTGAACAACGCTGGGAAATATGGGCCTGCGATTGACTTACAGAAGATGCCGATTTTGCCAAAAAAAAATCATCTTTTCAGATGAAGCTCATTTTGATCTTGGCGGGTATGCAAACAAGCAAAATTATCGCATTTGGGGCACAGAAAACCAGCACGCATACATTGAAAAGCCGACAAACCCAAAACGCACCAAACCGTCACTGTTTGGTGCGGATTTTGGCCCAGAGGCATAATTGGGCCATTTGTCTTCGAAAATGAGCAAGGAGTGGCCGTTACAGTCAATGGCGTTCGTTATCGGGCCATGCAGCCATTTGAATGAAATTATTTTCCATTATTAACCGGAAGGATTGTACTTTCAAATAAAAACAGAAATTTGAGAAAATATTCAGTAGTTTTTTTATAGCATTTTCAAAAAAAAAAAAGTTATTTGGCGGACCCTATAGATGTTTATTTCAGCCTCTTCAGTCCATTTAAATCTATTACGATCCAGCCATTTCTTCAAATTTGTAATAAGAAAATAGTCCCAGAGGGGCTAAATCTGGAGAAGGTGGTGACTTGTGTAGCAGTTCGTAGCCCAATTTAGTCTGACATGAGCACGCATCTGAATTGTCTTGATGTATGAACAATCGCGGAGCCCATACCGCGGATAGCTTTTTTCTGCCCACAGAGATGCCTACAGTCTCACACACCTCATGCATGTATTTTCATTCTCCGATCTTTAAATATTGTACCATGAATTTTATGGACGATTTCTGGAGAAGTTACAAAATTTTTTTTTATAAGATCATTTAGGGAGCAAACGGAGGTGGAGCGGTGGGGCAGGGGACTATCAGAGAATATATCACCCTCGTCGTAAAAGCTTATAAATTAAATGTTTAAAGAATGTAGGCTTAAGGAATACAATTTATGAAATATTCACACTATTTTTGCATATAATATGTAACTTCAACGCCCACTAAAGGGGGCGGGGTCCAAAAATATATTATATCGTGTTTTCCACTAACGGGCTAAATCGTCTTAGACTCCATCACTGATCAAGAATATATATATACTTTATGGGGTCCAAATCTTTTTAGAGGGTACTAAAACCGTATTTTGTCAGGGTCGCTCTGGCAAGGGCCGTGGGGATGACATTTCACCTTTGCCATAAAACACTAAAAATTAATTTTTGGGATAATTAAGCGTAAAAATTTATTTTATTTTTTTTATTTTTTTTTATATGGTCATTTGAGCTGGAAAGGGGGAGGGGGTAGGGCAGAGGAAGACCAGGTTACGTCTCAGCTGCGTCATAAAAGCATGAAAATGTTATTTTTAAGGAATGTTGGCTTAAGTATGAGAATTTTTTACAATATTTTTGCATATAATAACGCCCACTAAAGAGGGCGGGGTCATTTTCTGCCTCCAAGTTTAACTCTCGTTGGACCTTTTTTGACATAAAAATACATCATTTGCTTAACAAAATTACAAAAAAAAATTTAAAATTATATTGTCTTTTTAGAGGTTGGTTTAGTTCTTCTTAGGGGAACTTTTTCCCCTCTGGCCCGATTCAAGCCATTTACGAACTTGACCTGTACTATTCTTCGAAATATATTTATACTAAATTTCAAGGGACTGACTTTTTTTCGTTTGGACTGAATCGTGATTTCCACAGACGGACCGAAGGAAGGACATGGCTAAATCATCTTAGATTTAATCACTGATCAAGAATATATATTCTTTATGAGATCTCAGAAGGATATTTTGTTGCGTTACACACGGAATGACAAAATGAATATACCCTCCAATTCTGTTTTGGAGGGAATAAAAAAAACAGCGGTAGTACACCAGGTACATTCTCTGTCCAACTTGTTATACAACAGAAAAATAGCCTTTTCAAGGCCATAATAATATAATGATTTCAGCACATTTTCGCATTAAATTTAAAACGGTCTTTTGCCAATAATTTCATGAAATCACATCACATAAGAGCTCATTTACCAAGAACAGCAGCGAAGTGTAATAAGCAAACAAACTTTGTTTCTTTACAGTGCAAAATGAATTTGATTTATGTGAATGTATTAAGGTGGAGGGATAAGTTCGTTTAAATGAACCATAATTTTATGACAAAGTTCACCAACACAAACAAACACACTAGCAAGAATATAACAATAAATCGATATATCCGCTTGTCATGACTGGCTGAAGTACTTGTGCTTATGGAGTGCAAATTACAGAGACCGTAAAATTAATTTATTACGTTTATAAAGAAACAAAGAAATAGATAAAATTTGTGAATAAAAATTACTGAATTGTAATTGTTGGAATGTGTGTGTGTGTAGGTGTTGCAGGCATGTCGTTAACTGAAACGCGAGAGTTTCCAATTAAATTCGAAATTATGCTCTAAGGCAGGGAAGTTCAATAATGAAATCAATAATTTTTTTTTTTAATATTTGCAAATAAATATTTTCAGTTAAATGTATTTACAGTTAATACAAATTTCTTGATTTGTTGAAATTTAATTAAAATGTTAATTGAATCGAGGGCTTGTGTAATTGAATGCGGTCTTTACTTTTTTGTTCTATTGCAAAGAAGCAGAATATGAAATAGATTTTGCACAATCTTTGACAAGAAAATTCCTTTCTAAATACCGCAAACAAAAAACGCAACTAATCACATTACGCTGACAGTCATCGGAAAAGTTTATGATGTGAAAATTATATCACACACAGTGTTTTGTTCAACCAACCCAAATGTCTGTAATTTAACACACAATAAACTCGGTATTGAAAGTCATTTCATTGTTCAACACCACAAAAGGCTGGTTGGTGGTCTTCACACAAACGATGTTGATGTCAAAGAGAGTGTTTATAGTTTCCTTTTAAACAACCGCTTCTTATGCTCTTTTTTTTTTGTTTTGTTTTGCTATTTTGTGCCTCAACCATTTCAGCTTATTGTACATTTGTTTTACTAAAAGTGTTGTCATTTCGTGAAAAAATAACACTTGAAGTTGTACAAACACTAGAACAATTGTAAACATTTCAACATGCCAACAAAGTCGGTGACACCCAAACAATTAGACAGAGCATGTGTCAGGCCATGCCATTTCAATTTCATACAAAATGTCAGCAACTACCCCAAGTCCGGTGGAAGTTGCAAGTGTCAAAATAGTATTTCCTCCGTTAAGTAACTTTAAGTGATATTTTCTGTTCATGAAGTTGTTTTTGTTGCTGTCCCAGCATTTACATATCAACTGTTTTCTCCTTTATTGTTTGCTCTCTGACACTTGTTCACTTTTGAGTTCTTCTTTATTAAGTTGTAGCATTTTCCAAATGTACCCTACAGCTCAAGTTGTATGTGGCATGGATTTGAAGGTGTTTGTTGTTTGCCCAAGAAAAACTTGGAATCGAATAGAGTACACAAAATAATATAATTTATGGAATTATTTTCCCCCAATCTCTATTTACACTATACAAAAAAACAAAAACAAAAGCAAATAGATAAACCAAAAATGTTTGCTGGAAAACAAATATTATTCTCAGTAAGTGTTTTTCATTGTGGCAAATGTAACTGTTTTTCCCCCACAACATAAAAACTGGAAAGGAAAACCTCCCCTGCTAAAACGATTTTTTAAAAAGGGCGTTAATTCATTTTAATTAAAAGCTATAAATATTTTATTAACAAGACGTAAAGAAAAATCATTCTTTATTTTTACAAAAAAAAAAATTAATGTCCGGCCACAGATATATATATACAAGATAAAGGGTCTGCGTACAGAGACCGACACTACCACGCCAAATGGATCTTTTATGCCATAGATTGCTTCTCAATGGAAGTATTGCATAAACACCCTTCCAATGAGTAACAGTACGAACTTTCGAGACGCCCATCTGATGTCATCCGGTAAGCCGATACTAACGGCTTAGAACTGAAAACACGCCTCCTGCAACTACACAAAACCATGCATTCATATAGAATGTGTGACGTAGTCTCATCCTTCTCCACATTTAAAGGACTTAGAGATGAATCCACCAATTAACTCTTTTATAAAAAATAACCCAGTTAAAAATGATCAGTAAGAAAAACAGTGACTAGCAAGGCAGATTTACCAGGTACTCTCAGTACCGCAGCTGTATATTGAAATTTGTTGAGCTACTGTCAAAAATTTACATATATACAAGCCACATAAAATGTTTTTTTTTCTTAAATCTTCCTTGTTAATGATGCTTCTTCTTCCTTGATTTTGACATTAGCTCTACATTTTCTACCAACAAAATACGTGTGGTGTGGTGACTAGCCACTTGATAAATTTAAGGACCCCCGAGCGAGAGAGAGTGAGAGAGAGAGAGTGAGAGAGAGTGAGAGAGAGAGAGAGTGAGAGAGAGAGAGAGAGAGTGAGAGAGAGAAGGATTGTATCAACGCCTTGACTTGTTTTATACATGAAGCAACATGTCAAACCTCCCTTGCCGCGAGGAACCCATTCTCTTTTACTCCGGAGGTAACCGCTGTCCAGTCTATTCTACTAAATGGCTCAGCACACTTTCCGCAAACTTGACATATTGATACCATGATTTTTTCCATATTTTCCATTATGATTTTTTTTATATAAAATGCAATTAAGATTGATGTGCCAAAAGCGTCGAAAATGAGTTTTTCATTGCATAATATGGCGTTCAGACATACGACTTAATTGAGTTTAACGCAATTAACAGCATTATTGAGCTCAATTACACATACAAAATTTTAATTCGCTAATTGATCAATTAACGCTTGATTGTCTATAAAATTGAGCAAGGTCTAAAATGCAGCACTGTAAAAGTTTGTTTAGTGAGCACCATAATGCCTACTGAACAAACTTTATGAAATTTGACAGCTGATATGTAAACAAATTCAAAGAAAAAAATGGCGAGTCAAGTTGAGGGTGAGTTTTTAAAATAAAATCTTTTAATTAACAATTAAAACAAATGAAAAATAAAAAATTTACTTCGTACAACAAGAGGTCCAAAGGCAAAAATAAAGCGCATTTTATGGAACGACGCCAGTGAAGCAGCAATGTAAACAACACCTTCTGTCAGATGCTGTCAAACGCTAATTGAGTTAGCTATATTGGGAATGTGTGTGAACACTTTTCAATTAAGTTATTATTGACTCAATTAAACATGCATGTCATAACACCATATAAAGCATTGATAAATATTTTAAGTCATAAGGGAAAGTCAACAGCTGTTTTTAATTATCCAAAGTGCACAGAAAAGCAAAACAGCTGTTTCCAAAAGCCGCTACACTTTCATCATCAGTAGTCTCAGGTGTTTCTGCGTGTCCGCATTTACTACGTGACCTCGTTAAAAATGATAACCGTTTTTATTTATACAAATTTTATGAAAAAAATTCATAGGATTTTTTTTTTGTCTTATGCTTTTAATATTTTCTTTATAAAACCATCAAAAATTCACTGTGTACAGAAAAAAAACTATTGTTGTCTTGAAATAAAATGAAGCAGCATTACAAAAATTGGAATATGTGTAAGGAAATAAATGAAACAATAATACAAACAACAGAAAACGTGATTTTTTTTCTTTACCTCGTTTTAGAAAACATAGCAAAAAAATCATTGTCTGAATTACACTCAAATCATACCATGATTTTTTTATAGTTTTCTTTACACACATTCAAATTATTGTTGTATTGACTTATAATATTTTTTTAGTTGACTCATATTATTTTTGAAATTAAAACAGATCGATGGGTCAATATAAAAAAGGCCTAACTCGATTTTTTATTACTTTACAGAAGACGGAAAAAACTTAGTAGAATTCGTAAAATTTCTGACACAAGGAAAATGTTGATGCAATTATTAAAAGAAACATATTTTATTATTTTATATGCAACATATTTTATTAAACAGATATCAAAACTTTTTTATTAAGATTTTTCTTTCTGCTGTAAACTAACAAAAAATCAAGTTAGGCCTTATTTATATTCAGCCACCGAGATATATAAAAAAACAAGATTTGGAATGCAACTTTTAAACAGAATTAAAAATAGGACTTTAAATCATCATAAAAACTGGGTGTTGGTGATAGACTGGCATAAAAGGTTTGTTCGATATATTTCCTCCAAATTTTGTTTTTGAATTTTTATATATTTTCAACTAATAATCTAATGCTAATCATTAAGCTTCTTTAATATATTGTAGAAAAAAATCAACAAATTCTATATTTTAGTATAATTAAGGGTTCTTTAACTGAAAAATTTCTGAGACATTTTTGTTTGGATTTACAATTTTTTTTTTGTTGCTTCGTTACTAGACAAGATATTTGTAATTTCACAAAAATAAAAAAAAATTATTAAGCATTTTTTTCTATTCTATTTATTCATTTACGTGTTTTTTAATACATATTTATAAAAGGAAGTGTGCAAGGAGTGTTTGCTTAACACACCAAAAAAAAACAAAAAGAACGTTATATTCGATCGGGTCAAACATTTAGTAAACAAAAACTCTATGTTTGTAGGGGTCACTCCGGGAGGGGTTATGGGGGAGACATCTCACCTTTGCCATAAAATACTAAAAAGTCAGTGTTTGGTGTTAAGTGAAAAAACATTTTTTTTGATAGGGTTATTTAGGGTGGAGGACAGGGCAGAGGCAGATCAGAGAACATCTCAGCTTCGTCATAAAAGCTTTGAAACTTAATTTTTAAGAAATGTACTTAAGAATTTGGTAAATATTTACACTATTTTTCCATGTTATATGTTACTTCAACGCCCACTAAGTCCAAAATAGATTTTTCTGATTTTCTGTCTCCAACTTGAACGATTTGAACCTTGTTTGACATAAAAATATATCTAGTAAGTATTTTCACGAACATTTATATTGCTATATTAAATTGAATTAAGATTCTATAGGCTAATTGTTCGAAATTTTAATTTAAATCTCAGAAAGACATGATAAATATTCCAAGGCACAAAGGCAAGTCAACATCAGTTTTTTTTATTCAACTTACACAGCAGAGCAGAACAGCTGTTTTCGAAAGCCGCAACACCTTCATCATCAGTGCTCATGTGTATTGTGTTTATCACCACTTATTAGGTGGCTTAGTTGAATGTGATAACAGTTCCTATTTACACAAATTTTATTGTGCCTTGGAATATTTATCATATCTTTCTAAGATTTAAAAAACAAATTTCGAACAATTAGCCTATGAATCTTAATTCAATTTAATATAAAAATATATCATTTGCTTAGCAAAATTACAAAAAAAAATTGTTTAAATTATATTGTTTTTCAGAGGTTCGTTTAGCTCTTCTTAGGAAAACTTTTTTCTCTCTGGCCCGATTCAAGCCATTTACGAACTTGACCTGTACTATCCTTCAAAATATATTTATACCAAATTTCAAGGGTCCGGCTCTTTTCATTTAGACTGAATCGTCAATTCCACAGACGGATGGACGAACATGCCCAGATCGTCTTAGATTGCATCACTCATCAAGAATGTATATATTTTATGGGGTCTTAGAGGGGTATTTCGCTGCGTTACACACGGAATGACAAAGTGAATTCTTTTTTGAAGGGTATCAAAAACAACGAATGTACTCAATACAAATATTTATTATCATTTGACATTCATCAAGATAAAAATTTAACTTTATTTTCTTATTGTTGCTGTATTTCTGCCACTTTTTATTATTAAAATATAAAAATGCTGCGGCAATATTTAACAGCGAATAGCAAACCAAATATATTTTAAATCAACCAGCTACTGAAATAAAATCAATATCACACAGTGACAAAAAAAATCTCATTATGTTTCTCCAATTAGTAATTTTATTGACTTACTTTTATATTTGCAGCCTCCAAACATGCGTATGAAACTGTCATGTGGTATAAAAAGCAATATGTATACAAAGGACCTTACTGAGCGCATCCTTTGTAAGAATTATTATTTCATCAAATAATTTTTAACAGCCAAACCAGGCGTTACAAATGTTTGTTTATTGTAAAATATATAAAATGCCACGCAATAAGATGAAAATAATATTTAATAACAAACAAAATTGCGCTGCTACCCGAATTTCACATTATTTTCAATTTCATCTGTCATCTTCATTAAGAGGCAAAGAATATATCATGTAATGAAAATTGCTTTGAATATTTATCTCAAACTATAGCTTTTCTCTGATGTTGTGCTGCAAATATTTGTTTCATTTTTAATCTACATGAAAGCTTAATTGGCAAATATTGGTTTAATAATATCAAAATGCGACTACAAACG
Source organism: Linnaemya tessellans (assembly GCA_951800035.1). NCBI lineage: Eukaryota > Metazoa > Arthropoda > Insecta > Diptera > Tachinidae > Linnaemya > Linnaemya tessellans. The sequence goes on from OX637532.1 coordinate 150,777,537, forward strand.
AATATTTTTATGAAGTCTGAAAATGGCAAGGGAGGCAGAATTTATTGTGTATAAAAATTTGTAATTAGTTTAACATTTTGCATGTCAATGTTTTTAAATATGCGTCAGTGTGTTGATTTAAAGGATCTTCTTTGCTTTTGTGTGCAAATTGGATTGTTAATACATGAGGTGTATTTGGGTACATAAGGATGCGTTAATGCCGCTGCTACTAGAGTTTTGCTTATCAGGTTTGCTCAATATGCACTCTTTTCTGCTCAGCTCGCTTTATTTAAGTGGCTCACACAATTAGATCAATACGTTAGTATCATGGGAATTCCAAGCCAGATGCATGCAAATGCATGTCAGGTGCATGCAAAGCAAAAGTCAGTCCAGATGTTTTCATAATTATTGTGAAATAATTTTAAAAATCTTAATTTTCATATACTATAAAAATTTATTAATAAAAAACTTGCGTGCGTCTAAAGTACACAAGCCAGAAGTGAAACTTCTTTGGCAAACTAATTTTTAAATTTTGTTTATATTTATGCTAATCTAGAACTTTTGATTTCCGAGACTTTGAGGAAGGGAAAAGGGAAAACATATTAGGAATTCAATTATAATTAAATGTAATTAAATTAAGTATCGAATATTTATACAAATTATAGATTTAATTTTTTTAATTTTTTTCGATATTTACATTATTTATTTTTTTTTATTTAAATTTAGAAAAGAAAATTTATGAAATATTTTTATTTTATATTTTATGAAAAATAATATATTAAATTTTTAAATAATGAGTGGCAAATTAAAATGCCACCTAATAAGTGGTTATAAACACAATACACATGAGCACTGATGATGAAAGTGTTGCGGCTTTCGAAAACAGCTGTTCAGCTCTGCTGTGTAATTGGAATAAAAAATGATGTTGACTTTCCTTTGTGCCCTGGAATATTTATCATGTCTTTCTGAGATTTAAAAACAAATTTCGAACAATTAGCCTATGAATCATAATTCAATTTAAAATGCCACGTGTTATTTGTAAATTATAGAGTTTCCTAACCTTCAAAACAGATTAACATAAAATATTGTATATTAACAAAAATAAAATAAATATTTATATTAATTACTCTGAACAACTGCTAGTAAACGATTGACAAATTTATCAGAAAATGTTTACTTATTAATTTAACTCACTGTTAACGCACTGTATGCATTCAAATGATAATGTAAATAAATAGAAAGGATTTGCGTTTACTGTAGTACAAGGCGTTATGCGAGAGAATCGCCATCTGAAGTTCTAATATTTAACTACTAATCGAATACATCACCAATAGCGTCTATTTTTTCACGATCTGCCTTTCGCTATGAACCTTTGTCGCTCACTTGCTCCCTACTCTCGCTCCATGGCCATGTGCTTCTTGCAACGTTCGCACTTTCTCACTCTCTCTCTCCCTCTCTCAATCTTTCCCAATTTCTTTCTCCCTCCTATTGGACTAAACCGTCCCACATTTTCGGGTCGCGTTTCACACGTAAAAATCTTACTCTCTTCTGTTCCAAAATGCAACAATTTTTTTAAAAAAAATTAAATCATTTTTGAATTATGCATGAATTTCTATTTTAATAGTGAACCTTTATTTATGTAAATTGTATTACAGGATGTTAATTTTCTCAACAGGCTATAAGTTCAAATCTGCGAAACTGCAAATTATTTTTTATTTTTATTTTTTTTTAATAAATGAACGTGATTAAATTCTATATATTTTTTGAGAGTGGAGTACTAAGAATATTTTTCATAGTCATTAAACCAGCAGAACAGATCAGTACTGATTTCGAGGCCGCTACGCCATCTCATCAGCGTTCTGTTCAATTTTTCCGCTGTTTCAAGTAGTGCTATTTAGTAGGAATATAAACAAGTGCCCGTGCCCTCGCAATGTTTTTTAATTGTTGATTTCATTAGCGAATTCCGTGGCTAATATTACAAATGAGTTCGTTATGAAAAATAGTTTGGTTTTTCGTTGACCAATCAAAAAGCAGAATCAGTTCTGTTCCCCAACGAAATTGAATTCTGTTACGATATGACTGCGTATGATTAATATATTTTTGTATGTATTCGTATTCCTCATACGTCTTAAATAAATATTTAGAACCAAAAATGTCCACAAATTTTCGTGTCGCGTTTCATCCGTAAAAATTGTTCCTTCATGCGTCCAAAGAACTTTCATTTAAAAAAAAAAATTTTTCAAAAAGTGAAAAATTGAATTTTGTCACGGTACGGCTGCGTATGATTAATATTTGTTTATATGGATTCGTATTACTCATACGTCTTAAGCATATATTTAGCAACAAAAACCTCCCACATTTTCGTTGCAAACGTAAGAATGTTATCCCTCGTGCGCGCAAAGAAGTTTCACTTCAAAAAATCTTGTTTCGTAACTTCTTGTGAAAAATTAGTTTTTTAAATTTCTAGATCGATTACAATAAAATCTAAAATACTATAAGTCAAAAATGGCCACCTTAATAAGCCAATTCATGGTATTTGTAAAATAAAATAACACAAATCGAGCAACTTCATACACATACTCGTACGCACATAAATCCCATTGCACAAAAGAAATGATAAAATAAAATAAAATAAAAATATGTGTGTGTGTGTGTGTTTATATATAATATATAGAAAATATATAAATAATGCATTGGATTTTGATTGATATTTAATGTATAAATTGCGGAATATAAAAAAACAACACAAAAATGTCAAATTAAATAATATTCCTTGTAATAATATGGGACTTAATCTAACAATAATATTGAATTAAATATTAAAAATATTAAAAACAAATTCTATCTTTGAAATACTAAATTAAATAGAGATGGATTGTATTAAGTTATTTAAATTTTACGAATCGATTAAAAATACAATTTCCGCTAAAAATTGCATTAATTTTTTGTTGACATTTTAATTCGTTAAACACATTTTTTATGCCCTGCAAAAACGAATTGTCATTCCGTGCGTAACGCAGCGAAATGTAACTCGGAGACCCCATAAAGTATTTATATTATTGATCAGTGATGATATCAAAGACGATCTAGCCATGACCGTCCATCTGTGGAAACCACGATTCAGTCCAAACTAAAAGAACCAGATGCTTGAAATTTGGTATAGATATATTTTGAATGCTAGCAGGTCATGTCCGTAAATGGGCTGAATCGGGCCAGAGGGTAAATTTTATTCCAAGAAGCACTAAACAATATAATTTTTAGTGGATTTTTTGTAATTTCGTTAAGCATATGATATATTTTTATGTCAAGGAAGGTCCATAACGTTGAACTTGCAACCAGAAAATCAGAAAAAAAATGTTTGGACCCCGCCCGCTTAAGTGGGCGTTGACTTTAGATATTATATGCAAAAAATTTTAAATAAAATAATTCATTTCCTAAAGAAGTCACACAAAGTACCCTGCAGGAGGATAAGCGTTAATTGTCTTTAAGCTACTGGTACGATTACTAGTATAGAAAGCACTAGTCCAAAAGGTGATTAGACATATACAGAAAAGTACTAGTACTTCAAGTAGTTCATCTGTAACCTGATTTGACTTGTGGAATTTCATATTACTTTTTGATCATGTTTTAAAGCGAATTGCTAATTCTCATTTTCATTTATTTTATTTTTAATTGTTAAAATTTTTAAACAAATTCAAATTTGAAACAAAGAATAGTATTAGAAGACTTTCCCACCTGCATATCAGTTTATTTATTCGATAATTTCTGTAATTAAGCCGCAGTTTTCTTGTGTGTAAAAAAGTGACATGTTAAAAACTAAATAGAGGAACTTTCCATTTCCTCTTATAAACTAAGAATTGTTGAACCAAAAATTGCTTGTGAAGACAAAGACTTAACAAATTTCGTTGAGTTTAAAACACCAATAAATTTAAGGATTTTTTTTATATATGAACCAGTTCTTAATGCAGAACTGATTATACTAGTATCCGACTGGAAGAAATTATACTAGTACTCATCTAGTACTAATAGTACTAGTATCCCCCTAGTTTCCATGTAGTACCAATTGTACTAGTAATTTTCCAAACACACTCAATGTTAATTTTAGCATTAACATGGTGTAGGAAAGTTCACAGTTGGGAACTAGTACTGGTGATTTTTGTACTAGTGCAATACTAATTTGATACTAGTTCGATCTCCTGCAGGGTAGTGACGAAATATTGAAAATTAATATATTTTAAATAAATATAAAGACACCTTAAGCTTAAAAATATTAGAGTATAATAATAATTAAAAAGAATTCAAGAACCCAGAAAAATTTATATGCAAAAATAGTGTAAATATTTAACAAATTGTATTACTGAAGCCTACGTTCCTTAAAAATTACAACTTTAAGCCTTTATGACGAAACTGAGACGTTATCTGATCCTGGCTGTATTTTATCGTAGACTAATTTTGTAAATGAAAGTGTAACTAGAAATAAATACTTCCAAAGCAATAATTTATTTCCTTTCAAAAGACAAAATTTTTAACAACACCTGTGAATATAACAGGGCAGCGTAGTTTTCATTTATCCTACCGTATCTGTGGTGACATCAAACTTATATGAGAAAATGTAAAAGAATGCATGCAGACTAGCTGCTTTCCAATCTATTATTTAACAGGAATATTTATATTTTATTAAATTGTTGATGAGTAGTTTTTGACACTTGACACATTTCAAACAAAAAAAAATATATCTATTGTTCTTGTTTTTATTAATTTCTTATTTTTCATTCTATTAAAATGTTCTTATTCAATGCTTGACACTCTTTTCAATTTCTTTACGTTTAAGGTTAAATATTTTCATTTAATTATAAATGACAAAAAAAAGTAAATACATACACGGTTTCATTCATAACGTTTTATCAAATATGACAGACAGTAAAAATGGTATCAAGATAAATGGATATTTTACTCAGACTGCAACTTTTTTCTAGTTTCTTTTAACACTCGAAAGTTTCATTTGATGATTTAAAGAAAATTAGACATCCCCTGTGTGACCTAAGAAGTGCTATTTCACTAACACCAATTTTTCCAAGTTTTCTTTCTTACTTTCCTTAAGCTCTAAACACATAGAGGACAGCAGACAGCAAGCAGCAATATGTCAAAAATAAAATACATGTGTTTAAATGAAAACGTTTATTTTGACGGCAGTACAGCAGCAGGACTGCACAACAGCATTTGCAGCTGCTGCCAAGTTAGGCTATTTTCTATTTTGACGGGCAGCAATAAACAAATATAGTGTTGCCATTATGTATATAATTTGGAAAAATAAGAACAACAACGTTTTTTTAATATTAAACATAAAAGAACATTACAAATATACAATATAGAAATAAATTTATGTGTTTTTATAGTTTTTCGTGGTATTATTACATTTTTTATCAATAACTTTAATTTTGTTTATTATAAAATATATATCCGGCATCCCTGTTGTTATGTAGTTGCTGTCTTCAAAATAATTATGAAGCTGACTTCATAGCAGCATTTGAAGTTGGCAGCATTTGAAGCCGTGAAGTTGTGAAGTCTGCTGTCGTCTATGTGTTTAGAACTTTAATATTCATAAGTCGGAAAAAAATTTTATAAAAAATATTTTTTCTTGGTCGAATATTTTTTATAACGAAAAATATTTTATTGAAAAATTTTCTCTAGAAAATTTTGTCGATTAAGATATTTTTTGACCTGTGTGAAGTTAAATTTCAAAATATATAACCGTAGACACAAACCAAGTACTTTAACAGAGCTCTGTTAGCATGTTAACATAGCGCTGTTAAGCATGGAAAATTCGAGTGTTTGTATTGCAAAGTGTATACCGGCCACATTTCTGAACCAACCTTGAAAAAAATTAACGGAACAGACAACCAGGTCCATAGCTTTTATAATATATTAATACTTTGGTATAGCTATGCCGACAAACTTTGATTTTTCGTATACAAAAATTGTCAAATTCTAGGCAGGATAAGCCAGGACTTTTGAAAAACGGTAACATGTGGTCGACTAGAAATTATTTTATTTTGTAGTTCTTGTGGTCCTCTATCACGTCCAATGGCCAGAACCCTTAACAGATGAATTGTTAAAAGAGAAATTTGGATTTTAGTGAAATTTCCAAATATAAAACTTCATTAAAATCCAAATTTCTCTGTTAAAAATCCAACTGTTAAGGATCATGGCCATTGGATGTGGTAGAAGACCACAACAGCTACAAAATAAAACAATTTTTAGTCGCTCACATATTCCCGTTTTTCCAGGATCCTGGCTTATCCTCTATTAAATTTTATAATTTTTGTGTACGAAAACTTAAAGCTTATCGGCATAGCTATAACAAAGTATTAATATATTATGAAAGCTATGGACCAGGTTGTCTGTTCCGTTCATTTCTTTAAAGATTGGTCCAGAAATGTGGCCAGTATTCCATTTGGAATACAAACACTCGGATTTTTTATGCTTAACAGCGCTATGTTAAAATGTTAACAGAGCTCTGTTAACGTACTTGGTTTGTGTCTAGAGTTATATAATTCGAAATTTAACTTCACACAGGTGCAAATTATGACAACTAATCCTCTGAAACCCATTTTTATTTTTTTTATTTTTTTAACAGTTATTAAAAATTATTTCAGATATAAGACTTTTTCTGCAAGAGAGAATTGAAGAGGTCACATTAACCGCCAACTTTTATATACCTATATTAATTATGTAAAGGGTGTTTTTTTATGAAGTTTTTTTTTATACGAAGCACTCTGTTGTCTGAGAGCTGTTTTGACAGTTTCAAGTGACGTCTCTACTCAGTATTGTTTGGCAAATCATCATGAACAGGTTAACTCCAGAACAACGCTTGCAAATCGTGGAAATTTATTTTCAAAATCAGTGTTCAATTAAAAATGTTTATCCGCTTTTTTACCGCAAAATTCTCTTCAGTGATGAGGCGCATTTTTGGTTGAATGGATATGTCAACAAGCAAAATTGCCGTATTTGGGGTAAAGATAATCCACACGCCGTTCAAGAATTTCAATGCATCCCGATAAATGTACTGTTTGGTGCGGTCTACGGGCTGGTGGAATCATCGGTCCTTATTTCTTTAAAAATGAAGAAGGAGGACGCGTTACCGTGAATGGAAATCGATACAGAATCATGATCAATGAATTTTTGGTGCCAAACTGCAAGATATGGATGTAAACGAAATGTGGTTTCAACAGGATGGTGCCACTTGTCTTACTGCGGGCGAAACAATGGACTTACTCGTATTGAAAGAACATTTCAACGACAACATAATTTCGAGAAATGGACCGGTGAATTGACCTTCGCGTTCGTGTGATTTGACGCCACTCGATTATTTTTTGTGGGGATACCTGAAATCATTGGTTTACGTGGATAAACCAGCAACGATTGACGCTTTGGAAACCAGTATTCAACGTGTCATTGCTGAAATACGCCCTCAAATGCTTGAAAAGGTGGTCGAAAATTGGACCTCCAAAATGACCTTTGTGCAAAATAGTCGCGGTGGCCATATGCCCGAAATTATATTTAAATGTTAAATGACAAGAAATTATCTACCAAATAAAAACTTTTTTTTGGCCATTTCATAATTTGGCGTGTGTTTTATTTAAATTTCAAATCAGCAAGCTCTTATAAAAACACGCTTTATATAGCGTACACGAAATAAATTGTTAAGTAGAAAAACTACATAAAAGCGCAGGGTGACATCGGTGTGATATTCAGCTACGGATCAATTGTGGCTCAAGTCATCATTGGAATATTTACACTCACATACATAAAATTTAAGATGAGTTTGATATACAATTTATTCACAATTTTTTATTTAATAGATTTTAAATACATTTAATTTTATTTTTTTATGAATCTGGAGACCGAAAATCGCTTCTTTCTTTAAAATAAATAAATTGCCTAGTGCCAATATTATTTTAAGCTTTTACAGCATTCGCATCTTTTCTTCGCACTCCTGAAGGCAACACGTTAAACTTTAATAAACACACAAAAATCAATGGAGCAATTGTTTATGTTTCTCATTAAAATCCAGCCCAAAAATTATTTTTTACTTCGTTCAAACATTTAGTGGCTAACGTTATAGTTTTTGAATAACAACTTTCAGCAGAGATTTGTTAGCCTAAAGGTGTTTGTTAACAAAATAATTGATTACAGTTTGGAATTTGATACGAGTACCTCAAAAATACGTTTTAAAAATTCTATTCTACAAAATTTCTTGTCCTTATGTTACTACAGAAATTAATAGATTTGTTAATTTAATTCTTATATTATGTCCGCCCCCCCCCCTCCCCTCCCCCTCACACAATATTAATCCATTTTAGACTTAATTTATTTAAATAAGAGACAACATAATACCTGTCCATTTCCCATGAATGAGGTTAATTAAAATTTTATGTGACTTTCCTTTTTCCTGACTACCAATATTTTATTCTTTTGGGGTAGGAGGGATCGATGCTAAAAGTTTTTACTGCTACTCTGGCAGCCACAATTAGAATTGCCAGCATACGAAGTCGCCGGTTTTGCTGATAAAGTATTTTTAAAATTGTATTTTGAGCCATAGAGAAGGCCAATTATTAAATTTCTAATGTTATGCAGAGGATAAATTAAGCAAATTTTCCTTCATTTAAAATTTAGGAATTTAAAATGACACCAACACACACACACACACACACACACCCACACACATCTATTTATTTATCTTAATCAAAGTGACATGCAGGGAGGCCAGAAGGCACAGGCTAAATATACTGAATTATTGCAAAGATATTATGAGGAGATTATCAACAAGCAACGCTTCTGTACATGGGTTTTGAAAACCGTTGGTGGTTCGCTGCTTATTCCTTTGGAATTAATGCGATTTTCGATAGATATTGTTTATTGATACGAGCATGAAAATATTGTGGACCGCTACCGCACGTTGAACTTTTTCCACTAGAAAGTTTCTAGAGCCATCAGTGTGGAAAAATAATTGTTAAGAAAAATTATATAAAAAGTTTCTTATTTAAAATATACATGAGCGAGGTCTGTTCAAAATATAAGGTGAATTTTCATATTTCGATTACAGTTGGTTGGCGCACTCGTCTCGAGCACGAGTTCACGGTTTCAGCTGTTCATCATGTCTAGTTTGTTGTGAGAATCCTAAAAGTGTTTGCGTGTTTGGCGGTTTCCTGCTGCGGAAAAAAATAGTTGAAAGAATTTGCATAAAATTTTATATAAAAAATGAAAGACACTTGACATGTTGACGGCAGTGGCTTTTATACTCTGAGTTGAATATTTCCGCTTTAGAGCATTTTTCCTTATTATACCCTGCAAAAAAGAATTGGGGGGTATATTCAGTTTGTCATTCGGTGTGTAACGCAGCGAAATCTAAGACGATCTAACCGTGACGGACCGTCCGTGCGCCCCTCTGTGGGAATCAGTATTCAGTTCAAACTAAAAAAGCCAGACATTTGAAATTTGATATAAATACATCTTAAAGAATAGCACAAGTCAAGTTCGTAAATGGACTGAATCGGGTCAGAGGGCCAAAACTTCCCCTAAGGAGAACTAAAACAACCTCTTAAAAACAACATAATTTGATATATTATTTTTATGTCAAGAGAAGGTCCAAAGCATTGAACATGCAGCCAAAAATTCAGAAAAATCCATTTTTGCCACCCCGCCCCCTTCAGTGGGCGTTAAAGCAACATATTACATGGAAAAATAGTGTAAATATTTAACAAATTGTATAATTTAAGCCTACATTTCTTAAAAATTTAATTTTAAAGCTTTTATGACGAAACTGAGATGTTCTCTGGCCTACCCTACCCTTTTCCCCTTCGCCCCCAAAATGACCCTATCAAAAAAAATTTTTTTTTTTTGTACACTTAATAAACCCAAAAATTTACATTTTAGTATTTTATAGCAAAGGTGAGATGTCTCCCCCTCGGCCCCTTCCGGAGTGACCCCTACAGAATATAGTTTTTATTTGCTGAATATTTAAAGGGTATTTAAGATTCGACCCGGTCGAATATAAACGTTCTTACGTGTTTATTTTTTAGCTTTTGGATATGTCCTTACAGTCGGTCCCTTTACCTTTAACGCCCCCTTCAGTGGGCGTTAAGGCAACATATTACATAGAAAAATAGTGTAAATATTTAACAAATTGTATAATTTAAGCCTACATTTCTTAAAAATTTAATTTTAAAGCTTTTATGACGAAACTGAGATGTTCTCTGGCCTACCCTACCCTTTTCCCCTTCGCCCCCAAAATGACCCTATCAAAAAAAAGATTTTTGTACACTTAATAAACCCAAAAATTTACTTTTAAGTGTTTTATAGCAAAGGTGAGATATCTCCCCCAAGGCCCCTCCCGGAGTGACCCCTACAGAATATAGTTTTTATTTGCTGAATATTTAAAGGGTATTTAAGATTCGACCCGGTCGAATATAAACGTTCTTACTTGTTTATTTTTTAGCTTTTGTATAAGTCCTTGCAGTCGATTCCTTTACCTTTAACGCCGTCTTCAGTGGGCGTTAAGGCAACATATTACATGGAACAAATAGTGTAAATATTCAACAAATTGTATAATTTAAGCCTACATTCCTTAAAAATTTAATTTTAAAGTTTTTATGATGAAACTGAGATGTTCTCTGGCCTACCCTACCCATCCCCTTTCGCCACCAAAATGACACTATGAAACAAAAAAGTTTTTTCTACACTTAATAAACCCAAAAATTTACTTTTTAGTGTTTTATAGCAAAGGTGAGATACCTCCCCCACGGCCCCTCCCGGAGTGACCCCTACAGAATATAGTTTTTATTTGCTAAATATTTAAAGGGTATTTAAGATTCGACCCGGTCGAATATAAACGTTCTTACTTGTTTATTTTTTAGCTTTTGGATAAGTCCTTACAGTCGGTCCCTTTAGCAGGGGATAATCCAATATTTTCAATTGAATTGAACACGATTTAAAAGTAAAAGATAAACAAAATTTGCAAGAAAAATCAAAAAAAAAAATCAAAAACAAAGAAGAAAAAAAACGATGCTGCCTGTAATCATGTGCAAATTAAGACCTCAATTACATATAAAATCGTTCACAATTTCCGTTCTCCTCTGCTTTTTTTATTTAAATGTATGTGTAACGCTATGGCTGGGCCATTGAAATTTAAAGCTTTTAAGCCGACTGTTAAACAAATACTTGACAATCTTTTTTTCAATGTCATTTCAAATGATTTCACATATACAATGACAGCGACAATAAACAACAGAAAGCTGAAATGTGCCAGAATAAAAAAAAACAGGAAATTTTCCTTTAATTCCAGTAACAGCTGTGACCTTGTGTTTTTGTGTTCGTTTGTGCATGTGTGTGTGTGTGTGTGTGTATGTGTGTATTTCTTTTAAGCAGGCAAAACAGAATATTAAATTTGTTATAATTTGTAATAAAAAATTCGTTAACTCACACTGCAGAATATCGTCTACGCACGTGCGTTTAAATATGTAATAAGGCCAGTGTTGTTTATATGCTGTACGAATTATGGCCATTTCTTTTGAGCGTTTTACTGCAGCAAATTGTGGTTGATGTTTTATTTTCTAGTTTAATAAATTAACTGAGCTGAAATGAATTACTTTAAATAGAAATTCTGGAGATATATTTATTTCATTCACTGACAAGTAGAAATACATTTAAGAATTAATTTATAATGGAAAGAATATGTAGCAAAAACGGAATTTATTTTTTTTAATTTTTTATTTCGGCCGGCGCTAAGGAGATGAATGCTATTAATGCAATGCATTGGGCTAGAACGAAAGGGTCTTCCGAAAGGGACTTCCGAACTTTGACACTTGATGACGGGCACATTGATGAGGTTACATGTGTCAATTTGGTTGTCAACAATTTAGGATGTGGCATGCAACAGTACATGTAAATAATAAAATTTTTCTATCAAAATGTTTGTTCTGTTTTGTTTTTCATAGAAAAGTTATCTTCAGAGACCTATTTCTGGATTATTGGGTATGTGAATTTGAGACGATACCAATTCACTTGAGATCCAAGAGAGTCGAATGTATCCCGACAAGCCACTGTAGTGGATTTTGGGCCGGCGGCGTCATCGATCCATATATCTTCATCACTGTCCACGGCGAGTGCGATACTCGAAGTTGGATGAATACAAACTTATTTTGGCCTGAATTGGATGATATGGGCATCAACGACATGCGGACGGGCCTACGTGCCACACAGCTTCATGACATAAAGAAAATCGTGCAGGAGCGATTTTTTTTTTTTTTTATCTTGGTCCAGCACTCAGGGGATGACCCCTATATATGCAATGCATTGCGCCAGAACTGAAAACGAGGGGATAGTATTGAGGGACAGATTAGGAAAGATGAGAAGATAGACAGTTTTTTTTTTTGTAGCTATTTCAACCTTTTACTTCGTCGGCTAATTTTTGCTACAGGGCCGACGAAGGTGGGTGCTGTTACGCTTCCTTTTAGTACATGGTCGTGTCAGTCGCTGCCAATTATGTTCAGTGACCAGTGAATATGCCTTCATCATTGAAACAGGCTGGTCAGAAGAATTCAACACAATATTTCATGACTCAGTGCGGGCTCGAACTCACGACCCTCCGCTTCATAGTCTCGTGTTCTACTACTTCAGCCAACAGCACTCACAGATTTGAGGTCATGGTCATCTCATGTGGAGGTAATCGTGCACGACCTCCACACTGTTGAGCCAGCACAATGAATTCTGGCCTCGAGAGGAACTCCAGTCTTCATTATACTCAGGAATATGAAGTCACTTAAGTAGTCCCCAACTTAACATTGACACACGCAACATTGGCAACAACAAATTTTCAAATTTATTTAAATAAAACAAGTATGAACGTTATATTCGCCCGGGTCGAATCTTAAATACCCTACAAATTTTTAGTAAATAAAAACTCTATTTTGAGGGGCCGCGGAGGAGACATCTCACCTTCGCTATTAAACACTTAAAAGTAAATTTTTGGAGTTATTAAGCGTACACAAAATTTTTTTTGGTAGGGTCATTTTGGGGGCGAAGGGGGCAGGGTAGGGCAGATCAGAGAACATATCAGCTTCGTCAAATATCAAGATTCAAGAATTTACTTAAGAATTTTATAAATATTTACACTATTTTCACATGTCATATGTTGCTTCAAGGCCCACTTAAAAGGGCGGGGTCCAAAACTGAATTTTTCTGATTTTCTGGCTGCAAGTTCAACGCTTTGAACCTTCTTGGACATACAAGTATATCATTTGCTTAACAAAATTACAAAAAATGCTTGAAAAATTAAGTTGTTTTTTAGAGGTTGGTTTAGTTCTTCTTAGGGGAACTTTTTTCCCTCTGGCCCGATTCAGCCCATTTACCGACTTGACCTGTGCTATCCTTCAAAATATATTTATAGCAAATTTCAAAGGGTCTGGCTCTTTTCGTTTGGACTGAAGCGTGATTTCCACAGACGGACGGACGAACATGACTACATCGTCCTAGATTTCATCACTGATCAAGAATATATACACTTTATGGGTTCTTAGAGGGATATTTCGCTCCAATTTTTTTTTTTGGGAGGATATAAAAATATGGCCATTTTTGTATCAACAATTCGTTGGGATTATCAATTTAATATTTTCTTAAATTATAATCAAAAGTTAACAATTTAATTTGTTAGACTCTTGAAAGTCAATGATATTTGTCATGTCATTTCTGTGCATGTGTATTAAGTGAGAAGTTAAAGGACGTACTGCGTGTAAATATTTTCTCATTACTTAAAATATGGCTTAAGAAAAAAAGCATCAATCTTCAAATGTCACTGAACACAAATCGAAAAAAAAAACTTTATGATTAAAACATTTCAAAAACTTTTCACACTCTCAGCCAAATACACCTGCTATTGCAGGTACTTGCATCTGTCATTGGCACTAACACTTCTGCAATTCAGAGCACAGATGAATTAAAAGTTTACTCTCGCATGTTTTTTTTTTTCTTTTTGTAAATTTAAGTTTAGCAAGTAGTTTGGAATTTTTCTTTAATATTTTTTTACTGCCTTAATACGAGTATTCTGGGCATTATGAATAATTTAAAACGTTTATTAAGTGTTTGGGTTTGCATAAAGAATTAACTTCTGTTCCATGACAGAAGAAAATATGTAACAGCATTTTACTTTGGCATTTCTTTTATCTATGCATGAGAATACAAGTGAAAAAGGGTTTGTTTAGATAAAAAAAAGGAAAAAATATGTGTTGAGAACAATTGTTATAGCAGAAAGCATAAAGCTGAATTTACATACACACACACACACACACCTATACATAAATAAAAGAGTTTAAGTGAAGCACAACCCAAAGACATTTTGGAAATCCTAAATATTTCAGCTAAAAATTTTTGAATTTCAACGAAACTTTGTGCTTTTATTGATTTCTTAGAACTTTTATTATTTAAAAAAGTATACAAGACACAGGTCAGGTTTGTAAATGGGTTGAAGTGGGCCAGAGGGGATAACAGTTCCCCTAAGAAGAACTAAACCAGCCTCTAAAAAAAAAACATAATTTTTAGAGTTTTTTTTTTGTAATTTTCTTAAGCAAACGATATATTTTTATGCCAAAAAAGTTCCAATTTTAGAAGAATTTAATTTTTGGACTCCGCCCCCTTTAGTGGGTGTTAAAGTAGCACATTACATGGAAAAGTAGTGTAAATATTTCAAAAATTCTTAAATACATTCCTTAAAAACTAAATTTTAAAACTTTTATGAAGAAGTTGAGATGTTTTCTGATCTTCCTCTGCCCTACTCTTCCATCCTCCCCCCCTTCCTTTTTGACCCCTAAATGACCCTATCAAAAAAAATTTTTTTGTTTTGCATTAATATCCCCAAAAATTTACTTTTTAGTGTTTTATGGCAAAGTTGAGATGTTTACCTCACGGTCCCTCCCATAGTGATCCCTACAAGAAAGAGTTTTTATTTACTTAGTGCTTTTTGTTTGTTATGTGGTCAAGTATGACTATCAGAGATCTCAGAAATTTATATCAAAATTTAATGGACACCTTTAATTCAATGTACCCCTTGAATACACTATAGACATTGTCTTTCTTTCATCGTGTACACCTTCTACTTGTGTATAACTATGAGTGTACTCGTGTACATCTCGTGTATATGCTTTTTTAATTTGAAACTGGTGGGTATGTATAATATATTCAGTGTTTGCTTTTACTGAGCACACACACATTAATTTTATGAAGTTACAAAACAAATACAATGTTATAATCTCCGCAAATGTGCATACGTACATGAAGTGTATTCAATGTTTTCAATGTCTTCAATGTATACACTTGAGGTATGATGAACAGTGCTGTGCACTCAAGATTTATTTGTGTATAAAGTGAGGCATGCATACGAGTACATTTTTCAATAACATGTTTTTCAATGTCGTTGATAATGTAAACTTGTGTCTACAGAGAATAAAATATGTACACTATCTCGAACTCTGATGTCTATATGCCTGCATTTCATTGGTTCTTACACCAAATCATCAGTAGACTTTAACTTAATTCCAAAATAATTCCATAGACCATAACCTCCCAGCTTGTACATAAACTCCCAAGAATTAATTGAGAATTACACAAGCAAAACCATGGGATTTGAAATTCAAGAAAACACAACAAACAAATTTTATTCAATATAATTCTATTCTGTTTTTCCACCCTCATACAATTAGTCTGCACTAATTTAATTGAGACAATATGTCGATTAAACGATTTTAAAAAGTTTTTATTTACTAAATATTTGGAGGGTATTTAAGATTCGACCCGGTCGAATATAACGTTTTTACTTGTTTTTAAATTAGTTATTATATTATATATTATTGGGGTATTCACACTGTGTGCTATTTAGTCATATTGTCATAAAGTCATATTGTCATAAAGTCATATTGTCATAAAGTCATATTGTCATAAAGTCATATTGTCATAAAGTCATAATATTTTAGACCACTTTAAAAAAAGTTGTTGTTGTGCTGCATACAAAAAAGTCATAAAATAATAGCACTCTTTCAGGTATGTTTTAGTTTTGTCATAAAATAGCTCTAGAGATCTGAGTCGAACGGCTGAAATTCTTTAGGCGAGACGCCGATAGTACATGTTTGCCGCCGTTACTTATATATAATTCACGACTAAAATACGGCTAAAAAGCTATTCATAACTATATGTCTGTACATTAAATCACATTTTCATAACATAAAAAATATTAAAAGAGAACTAAATCGCAAAAACTAAATACATACAAGTGAAAAATTTTTCTCGTTTAACGTATGTAGCTGGCAGCCACGGAACGTGGTTCCGTTTGCCGCCGCCAAGAAAATATCCTTATCCTTCGTAGAATACTTTACAAAGTAAATTTGCAAAGTATTGGTGCACAGATGCCGAGTGAGTGACAAAGACCATATGTCGGCGATGTTGTTAAACTGTATTTTTCCTTTACTGTGACTGACTGTACACGACCTTTGCCTTCACATAGGAATTAGCAACGTAGTTAACCACGGAATATTCCTCAGAAGAACTGTAAAACTATACAGTTATCTGAGGTGTTCAAATCAACTAGTGCGAGTGAGACGCAAAACTCTCGAAAGAAAGTAAACGATCAGTGATCTGGCTGCACTTAAAAAAATAATTTCCAACGAGGCTTGATGTTGACTGACTCAGAGCTGCTTTGCGACTGCCTTGAAAATATATTCAGCTCATATCGGCACAACAGCTGTTTTATTTTATACATAAAAGTTTTTGTGTTCCAGAAGACAAATTTAATAATTTTATATAGAAGCGGAGTTTTTTTATTCTTTTTTCATTTGTTCTTGGCATTTTCAAACAACTTTATTTCAATTGTCTTAACTTGATTTTGCTTTGATAACAGCTAATTACAAATGTGTTTCTTATCTTAACAGCTGATCGATGTTTGAAATAGCACACTAAGTTATGACGGGTTGTTCACACTAGTCATATTTTTCGCGCTATTATTTTATGACTTATGACTTTATGACTACAGTGTGAATCCCCCATATATGATTTAGTTTCGAGAGGCGATCTGATGATCACTCGATTTTCGAAGATCCTATTTTTGATAGCAAGAAGTTAATAATTTTTCAAATATTTAAGAGAAACAGCAAAAGGCGGTTCGTAATTGAACCTTTCGATTGCTATTTATACAGCTGGTACTGCGCAGCATAGACTACCTGCCTGCCTTCCTGCATTATTAAATTGTGTTTTAACAGCTGCACAAACATATGAACACTATTACCATAAAAAAAGTAATCACGGCTATAATTTGTACTTCTTTTGTTGTTGTTCTTAAAGCTGTAAAAATTAATGATAATTTTTATTCCGTTGTTTTTTTCTTTTCTCTGCTCTCTACATGAGTAAATTTGTGTATTACTGTTAGATATGCATTAGCGTAACAAGAACTTTTTTCTGGAAGGGCTGCAGCTCTTTAACAAACAGGAAAATGGTGTTGCAAAATAATCGTAAAAATTTTAAAATGTTGCTGGCTGTTAAACATTTTTTTTAGAGAGTCTTAACTTTCGCCAGATAAACTTGTCCACGCTAATGCTGCTGGTATGTAATACTAGCAACATATTTATGCAATAAAAAGTACAGAGGATTTATGTATAGAAACTCAAATGTGAATTGTTGTTTATGTTTTTGTTTTTTTAACAAAAAGAATAAAAAATTTCGGGGCTTGAAAACCACAGCAGGAACTACAATAAAATGTTTGATGTAATAAAACTTCAACGCTTCAAACCATAAAGTTTAAAATATTACAAATTTATGACAAACGCATGATGAGGATGATTTAAGGACATACAAACAAAGGACGTTACTAAAAACAAGTTCCTTTTAAACTTATTCAACACAAAAATGATTATTATCAAGAACGAGTACATGCTAGTTTGTACAATGGCTTGGATAGACCAGAGTATGGGAAATTATTTTTTCTTTTTTATTCAGTCTTATGGAAATTTTAAAGCTTGAAACTTAATTATTTATATTCATGAAATATTTAAGTTACCTTCGTTTGAAAGCGGGACTGACTTAGCTACAATTTTTCAAATGTACTCGCATAACACTATAGAGCAAAACCCATGAATTGAAACGATTTGCACTCTCAAGCATTTCCCTAATTTGATTTTGACAAAATTTTGTATGAAATAAGTTTCTGCTTTATGCAAATATTGGAAAGATATGAGTGAGTTAAAGTGTTTGTGTAACACGAGAATGTGAAAAGTTTTTGACAAACGCCAACAAAATATTGCGCTACTAAAAACTATGAAAGAAAATCGTTTGATGCTATTCCATTTGCAAATGATTGCCTACAAAAATAAATAAGGGAGGAGAAATCATACTTTGGCTAAAGAATATCCTCGTGTTTTTAGGACGCAGGCTTCTCGAAACGCTGTTAAGAGGAGGTCAGCAGAGGCCTGCTTGTGTGAGAAAATGTGGGAGAACCAAAATGGAATCTGTGCCAGTATTACAGCCAATTGAACTTATTTATAAGAAAAATTACGGCAATATTGCGATTTTGCATATCGAGTCATAACTGCCGAAAAGACTTAAGCGCCAAAAACTTAATTTTACAGGCGAAAAATTTTTTTTCAATAAGTAAACAAACAAAAAATTTGTATATATGTACATCTAATTTTTTTCGATGTAACATTTTAATTTTAGCGATTTTAATTTTTTTATAAAAAAAAATAAAATCGCTAAACATGGTGCTTGTGTCTTTTTGGCGATTTTGGCTCGATATAAATCATTGGAAGTAAAATTCCATTTAAATCGTTTAAAGTAAAATGCCAAAAGTTTTTTATAAAGGCAAAATAAACAAATAAAAAAAATAAACTTCCTTTAAAAAATTTGCTTTGGCAATCTCCTTTCTATTTAGTGCGAGCAACTGCACAATGACTCCGATTTCAAAATAATTTGTTATCATCAACAACAACAAAATATATGTAGATCAATGACTTGGGACACTGTAAAAAATAATTCTAGTAATACAAAAAAAATAATAATAATAATTCTAGTAATACAAAAAAAAATACATGATTCTTGGCATACGAGTTAAATTAGAACATTCGATGAAACCAATTTTTGACTACTTTCTCCAATAAATCTGCCCGTATGGCGTAATATAAAGACGCTAAGTCGCCTGAATGAGAAGGCCAGTGAAGAGGACTACTTCTGGAATAAAGTTGTCACTAAACTATTTTCGTAAAAAATCGACTCACTGTTAAGGTGATTAATTTTTTGGAAAGAAAAATTCTATCTGCATGTCATTTTTTCACACGAGCTTGAAAAATAGATTGGAATTTTTCTCTTTCGCAAACGACTTTAACTCAAACTTTTACTTTTTATATTATTTAGAATTATTATTTTTTATTGAGAAAATTTTATAAATGATATATGACCGTATATTTTCAAAGAAAAGATTTCTCCACTGTGCCATAGTGCAAAAACAATACAAATAAATATCTGTAAATACAACAAAAACCTACACAAAAACACGTATACGCGCAGACACACACTTACACATATAAATCACTTACGGTCAGTAAATTTTTTATACTTGTATTAAAAGTGAAATGAAAAATACAAATAGATGTACAAAAGTCTATAAAGGTAAATCAAGCTCTTAACTCGAATAACTGAACCGAAAAAAAAACTTGTAACTGAAATATTAACTTTTGCGGTCCTTTATATATTTCAGCTCTTGTTGTTAAAATATTTCAATTTCTTCTGAAATGTCAAAGACATTTTTTTTGAAGCTTCATAAAGTAAGAAATTCAAATTATATCGCAAAATTTGTGGCTTGCCAGAATTATATTGCGATTAAAATCAAGTACAAAAATCGTGCATAGAAAATTTACTGTGGCAAAACAGTCGATTTTCTATGTGGCTTTTACTTTTATTCAAAAATAATATTGAGAGGAAGGAAGGAAGCAGGTAAATGAAAAAAGTTGTTGGTGGAGATGTTATGAACTTTAAAATAATTACAAGTCATGTTTTCTTTCCACAGTACAAGGAATAAAAACACAACAAGTTTTAAGTTGTACTAATTGTTGCTGGCTGCGTATGAATAATATTGTGTAAATATAATTAATCATACGTTAAATGAGAGCATCATTTCGTAACTTCGATTTGGTGCAGCCATAATAAATGCTATTTTAGAAATTGTACTTGTTTCTGTAAAAACCCACCTGCTTAGTAATCGTACAGACTTTAAACATATTGTTTTGAGATGATACGGCTATTTCTTAATTATTTTAATATTTCACGCGATTCGAGATAAGAAAAATTTCAGTATATAAAATAAAAGATAATAGCAAAACTTTTTCAATTTTATTTGAAACTAACTTTTACCCGCGACTTTGTCCGCGAAGAACATATGAAATTTCAGCTAATGTGTATGTTATGTCTATGATGTGTTGTATTTTTACTGGATTAAAGTTTAAAACGTTCTAAGTTATCAGTTTAATAATTTTATATGTCTAAACATATTTTCGACCACCCTTGACCACTCAATGCGATTTCCAAAAACAAAAATCCCCTAGTGTTATTCCTCGGATCTTAAACTATCTCTATGCCAAATTTCAACTAAATCGGTTCAGGGGTTTGAGTATGGAAAGGTAACAGATAGACAGGGAGACATATTTATTATATTAGTAAGAAAAAAAGTGCAAGTCAATATAAAAAGTGCAAGTGATTCTAAAAAATGCAAGTCATTTTGAAAAGTGCAGGTCATCATTACAAGTGCAAGTCATCATAAAAACTGCAAGTCATAATAAGAAGTGGAAGTCATCATAAAAAGTGCATGTCATTATGAAAAGTGCAAATCATTACCAAAAATGCAAGTCATCATAAAAAGTGCAAGTCATTATAAAAAGTTAAAGTCATTATAAAAAGAGGAAGTCATCGTAAAAAGTGCAAGTTGTCATAAAAAGCGCAAGTCATTATAAAAAAAGCAAATCATTATAAAAAGTGCAAGTCATTATAAAAAGTGCAAGTCATCATAAAAAAGGCAAGTCATTGTAAAAAGTGCAAGTCATCATAAAAACTGCAAGTCATAATAAAAAGTGCAAGTCATCATAAAAAGTGCAAGTCATTATAAAAAGTGCAAGTCATCATAAAAAATGCAAGTCATTGTAAAAAGGGAAAGTCATCATAAAAAGTGCAAGTCATCATAAAAAATGCAAGTCCTCATAAAAAGTACAAGTCATCATAAAAAGTACAAGTCATCATAAAAAGTGCAAGTCATTATAAAAAGTGCAAGTCATCACAAAAAGTGCAAGTCATCATAAAAAAGCAAGTCATAATAAAAATTGCAAGTCATCATAAAAAGTTAGTCATTATAAAAAGAGGAAGTCATCGTAAAAAGTGCAAGTTGTCATAAAAAGCGCAAGTCATTATAAAAAAAGCAAATCATTATAAAAAGTGCAAGTCATTATAAAAAGTGCAAGTCATCATAAAAAAGGCAAGTCATTGTAAAAAGTGCAAGTCATCATAAAAACTGCAAGTCATAATAAGAAGTGGAAGTCATCATAAAAAGTGCATGTCATTATGAAAAGTGCATATCATTACCAAAAATGCAAGTCATCATAAAAAGTGCAAATCATTATAAAAAGTGCAAGTCATTATAAAAAGTGGAAGTCATCGTAAAAAGTGCAAGTTATCATAAAAAGTGCAAGTCATTATAAAAAGTGCAAATCATTATAAAAAGTGTAAGTCATTATAAAAAGTGCAAGTCATCATAAAAAATGCAAGTCATTGTAAAAAGTGCAAGTCATCATAAAAAGTGCAAGTCATCATAAAAATTGCAAGTCATCATAAAAAGTGCAAGTCATAATAAAAAGTGTAAATCATCATAAAAAGTGCAAGTCATCATAAAAAGTGCAAGTCATCATAAAAAGTGCAAGTCATAATAAAAAGTGCAAATCATCATAAAAAGTGCAAGTCATCATAAAAAGTGCAAACCATTATAAAAATAGCAAGTCAATAGTTATTAGTTTTATAATTTCATATATCCCTAGGAACTTTAGATCACCCTTGACCCCTCATAAAGTCATTGCCAAAAACAAATACATTGTTAAGTCAACTGTATCAAAGTTTAAAATGATCACAGTTATCAGGTTAATAATTTCATATGTCCATACAAATTTTCGACCGCCCTTGACCAATTAATAGCATCATTTCCAAAATCAAAAGCCACCTTTTGCTATTTCTCGGATCTATGCCAAATTTCATTTAAATCTGTTCAGCCGTTTAAGCGTGAAAAGGTAACAGACAGAGTTACTTTCATATTTATTATATTAGTAAGGATTGATCTACAGCCTATAATTGATTTCCAAATAAAGACTGTGGCGACTTTCCGTTTTAATTTTTAAAAAAAGAAAAACAATAATAGTTCACTTTGTTGCAAAATAGTTTTAATGTTAAAAATAAATATAAAAACGAATGCTTTTAGACAATTGTCCAAGTGATCATTTGGCAACAACGACAGTATCAGCAGGGACAACAACCCACAGTCGTGTTGAATCATTATCGTGAATACAATAATACTCATACACATGCACAAATATATTCTATTGTTGTTTCATGCATGAAATTTAATGAAAATTAAAAGTACAAATAAACGAAATTATATCCCTCAACAATTTTTAATACTTAAAAACTTCAAATTAAAATGCAGCGTACCGTATTTCAATTATGGTTTTAATATGCAAATATTCAAATAGTTTTGCAATTAAAAATGTGAAATATGAAATGCTTGGAAATACTACAGCAGCAACAATAAAACAAAATTGCAATGGCATTGCTGATGGACAAGTTATTAAATAGACAATAATATAATGCTGGACTCACCTGTTTATGTTGGTAGCAGCTAGAAGCTAAAATTTGCAATTAGAACGTTTATAGATTTTCAACTAATTTATTCTTTTGTAAAATTTAAATTTATTATTTTTGTATTTTGGTTAAAAGTTTTTATTTTGCCGGCCAAATGATATCAGCTTGCAGTTTGTTTTTAAAATTGAACTTGTTTTGTTTTTTCTTCTTTATTTAATATTATTTGTAATTTATCTTTGATTTAGAAAATCGTTATGATATTTAACAATTTAACTACTAACACATTTGCTAAAATATTCGTGCAATTCTCTAATGGTTGAGGATGTATGAATGGATGTATTGGTGCTGTTTGTTGATTTTAGATTTCCGTTTCCGCTTGTTTTGTTCCCACACCACATGTATGCATGCATGCCAGAACAGAACAAATTTTTAAATCTTTATTTTTATAGAAATAAAAATTGCTAAAAATATACACTTTTTCCTATTAAAATGTTTTAGCGTGCACAAGTGAATGTATTGATGATGTTTGTTGATTTTAGATTTCCGTTTCCGTTTGTTGTGTGCTACTAGGTATTTGACAGAACATGTTTTCAAATATACTCATGCTCTTCAATATTATGACTATTAAATTTTTTTATTTTATTTTTTATTTTTACTTTTTTATACACACAAATAGCTTAAAATACTCACTTTTTTGTTCTTATCACTTTTTTATCACTAATTTTTTTTTTTGCTTTAAATCATTTAAATATTTGATGGCTTTCTGCAATTTTTGTTTAATTGGTTGTCTCAATGTTAGTGTTTTCTTACTTTTTAATTGTGTTGGTTTAATTAAGGAAAACGATGTTTTTTTTATATTTTCAATTTTTTATTATTGCTTTGCTTTAATGATATTCTTTGTCAATTTGTGTAAAAGAAATTTAGCTTTTCACTTTTTTATGTTTAATTTTAATTATTTCACTTTGAATGGTTAGAAATTCTTTGTCAAGTTAAATGGAAATTTTATATGTCAATAAATAGTTTTTTTCTCAATTCAGAATTGTGTATTTGAGCTTTGGAATTAATTTGTTGACTTAAACAGATATTTTTGCTAATACAATATGGTTCCATTAGTTTATTTATTTGATTTTGGATGTAAACAACATTAAAAAATTTATTTGATCTGCAATAAACAAAAGAAAAATAAAACATTTTAATTAGGCAAAGCCAATAAAATATGTATTGTTTAATTTATATGGCAGTTTTAAAATGACTCAATTGTTAAATTGAAAAACTGTTGAATTTCCTTTGCTCGTGATTTTAAGCAGCAACAAAAGCGCAATCAGTGTCTTTGCTTTTACAGGTTGCCAACAGTCGAAGTCGTAAAAGTAACAATTTTATAATTTCCCAAGTTTCCAGCAGGTGTTCCCAATATTCCCTTTTCTACCGTGTATTCTTTTTTATACCCCCCAAAAAAAGAAAATTGAGGGTATATTCACTTTGTCATTCATCTGAGACCTCATAAAGTATATATATTGTTGATCAGTGATGAAATCTAAGAAGATCTGAGCATGACCGTCCGTCCATCCGTTCGTCCGTCTGTGAAAATCACGATTCAGTCCAAACGATAAGAGCTAGACACTTGAAATTTGGTATAAAAATATATTAAAGGATAACACTGGTTAAGTTCGGAGATGGGCTAAATCGGGCAAGGGGGAAAAAATTTCCCCTAAGAAGAACTAAACCAACCTTTAAAAAACCACATAATTTTTAAAGTTTTTTTTTTGTAATTTTGTTAAGCAAATGATATATTTTTATATTAAAGACGGTTCAAAGCGTTAGACTTGGAGCCATAATATAAAAAAAAATATTTTTGGACTCCACCCCTTTAGTAGGCATTATTATATGCAAAAGTGGTGTAAAAATTTAACAAATTGTTTTATTTTTTTAAATGTAGGAGCAGCACTCAGGGGATAACCCCTACATATGCAGTGCATTGCGCTGGAACTAAGAAAATAGATTTTGGGAAGGAGGATAAAGGGAGTAGTGTCTGTGGATATTCGATTTGAACCCCCTCAAATTGTAAGTGGCGGGGAAGACATCTGCAGGTAGTTTGTTCCACATACGGACTGTTCGGCCAAAAAAACCAATTTTCTGTGTAATGCGTAGTGCGATTCGTTGGAATATCGACCACAAACGCATGCGCTCTTGATGAAAAACGCGTTGAGCGTAAGAAAGAATGGGTTTCAGGAACAAGTTCCCTAATTTCACCAGAGCACCTGCCATTATAGTAACGATAGAACAACGATACGCATCCCACATTGCGACGATGCTCAAGAGAGTCAATAGAGTTGGCTACCCTACTGTCTCCGATGAGTTTCATCGCCCTCTCCTGTACTAAAAAGCAGAGTAACAGCACCACCCACCTTCGTTGGCTCTGTAGCGAAAATTAGCCGGCGAAGTAAAAAGTTGAAATAGCTACAAAAAAACCGTCTATCTTCTCATCTTTCCTATCTTTACTATCCCCTCGTTTTCAGTTCCGGCGCAAAGCTTTGCATATATAGGGGTCATCCCCTGAGTGTTGGTCCAAGATAAAAAAAAAACCAAAAATAAAAATAGACTTTGAAGCACCTTCCCAAACATGAGAGTTGTATTCCATCTTCGGTCGGATGTAAGTGGTGTAAATATTAAGAAGATCAGAAGGGGTGAAGTATCTCTTGCACCGTCTTAAGAAGCCAAGGCACTTGAATTTTTCTTTTGCGACCTGAAAGACATGTCCCGTCCATCTGACATCACACTGCACTTTCATGCCCAGAACATCAAGAGCCGCTGACTCAATAATACTTACACCACCCATAGTCTCGGTTCGCACTATGAAATTTTCTTTCATGAAATTTCTGAAATTCTCTTTTAAAATTTCACTCGTGTCTGCACACTGAAAGTTAATTTCATGAAACTTAATATTTTTGTTTGTTTACTTTCACATAAAGAATATAAAAATAAAGTAAAATCAATTACGAATTACAATACAAAATAGAATTTCAGTGAACATGAAAGTGTGTACCCGACACCATTCTTCTCTCCCCTCTCACCAACAAACTGCCACTTTCATGAAATAAAATTTCATAGTGCGAACGGAGACATAGAAACAGATGAATTAAGCCTACATTCCTTGAAAATAATATTTTTAAGCTTTAATGACGAAGCTGAGACTCTGCTCTGCCCACTCCTCCCCCTTTGCCCCCTAAATGACCCTATGAAAAAAAAAATTTTATTTTGTATATATATTATACCAAAAATTTATTTTTCGAGTCTTATGCCCTTGCCAGAGCAACCCCGCCAAAATACAGCTTTAATACCCTCCAAAGAGAATTGGACCCCATAAAGTATATATATTCTTGATCTGTGATGAAGACGGTCTAGCAATGCCCATGATATTGTCTATTTTTGAACCCCGCCACCTTTAGTGGGCGATGACGTACGATATTATATAAAGGAAATCTGTCCCACCAAGTTAAACATTTTAAATTTACTTACTAAATATTTGGAGGGTATTTAAGATTCGACCCGGTCGAATATAACGTTTTTACTTGTATTTTTGTTACACATTCAAATCAACTTTAGTTCATAAAAAACATAGAAATGGCATAATGAACAAAGTTTTTATTTTTATGAAACATATTAAGACAAAAAGGCCTTTGTTGATAAAGCCCTCCCCTTCATTATATAAAAGTTCTCATTATAATTATAAATAAATAACAAATTAAATTTGGCATACCGCTGAGGCTAATAAGTAGCCTATCAGTCCAATGGTCGCAGGTTCTATTCCGCCATAGAATCTTGATGTTTTCCGCAGACCAGCAAATCACCATCCGGGCTGTGTTTTTTTTTTATTAAAACAAAATTGTTACAACTTCTTCTAACTTGGAAACTTTCTCGACTATCACGTGCTTGAGTCTTGCGCCATGTGGCCACACATCAAACTAGTTTGTCAAACTCTAGTTTCAATGATGTTTGTGTAATACTAACTAAACGCACACGTATAGATTGATGAGAGTTTGACGAAAACCTAAATACTTTTACTATCGCTACTACAGTGACTGACAATTACGAACGTATACACAGTTTTGACAAGAGCAACTTTGATGTGTGGCCGCTGCACTTTGCTTCCTAAACTGTGACTGCTGGTGAGATTGCGAAAGCCAAGAAACTAATTCTATGATGGCCAGCAAAATTACAAGTTTTAAAACGATCACTGTGAAATGTTTTGCTCAATTGTTTATGAGTCGTTTAGGGATTTTGCTTTTGCATGAAAGTGTTACATCAAATAAAATTTATTGCAGTTTTTCTAGCACTGCTGAATAGAGCTTGACATCATCATCATGTACTGAAATATTATATTACACCGGCCTCCTTCTCTGGGTTGTAGCAAATTCACCAGCGAAGTTAGATAATGACACACCTTTTTTTGTGGTACACTTTTTCGTATCTTATCGCCCATTAATATTACTGAAAAATATATCATTTGAAAGGTATTCTTATGCAGATATGTACAATATGCCACACCTTTTTTTTGTGGTACACTTTTTCGTATCTTATCGCACATTAATATTAATGAAAAATATATCATTTGAAAGGTATTCTTATGCAGATATGTACAATATGACACACCTTTTTTTTGTGGTACACTTTTTCGTATCTTATCGCACATTAATATTAATGAAAAATATATCATTTGAAAGGTATTCTTATGCAGATATGTACAATATGACACACCTTTTTTTTGTGGTACACTTTTTCGTATCTTATCGCACATTAATATTAATGAAAAATATATCATTTGAAAGGTATTCTTATGCAGATATGTACAATATGACACACCTTTTTTTTGTGGTACACTTTTTCGTATCTTATCGCACATTAATATTAATGAAAAATATATCATTTGAAAGGTATTCTTATGCAGATATGTACAATATGACACACCTTTTTTTTGTGGTACACTTTTTCGTATCTTATCGCACATTAATATTAATGAAAAATATATCATTTGAAAGGTATTCTTATGCAGATATGTACAATATGACACACCTTTTTTTTGTGGTACACTTTTTCGTATCTTATCGCACATTAATATTAATGAAAAATATATCATTTGAAAGGTATTCTTATGCAGATATGTACAATATGACACACCTTTTTTTTGTGGTACACTTTTTCGTATCTTATCGCACATTAATATTAATGAAAAATATATCATTTGAAAGGTATTCTTATGCAGATATGTACAATATGACACACCTTTTTTTTGTGGTACACTTTTTCGTATCTTATCGCACATTAATATTAATGAAAAATATATCATTTGAAAGGTATTCTTATGCAGATATGTACAATATGACACACCTTTTATTTGTGGTACACTTTTTCGTATCTTATCGCACATTAATATTAATGAAAAATATATCATTTGAAAGGTATTCTTATGCAGATATGTACAATATGACACACCTTTTTTTTGTGGTACACTTTATCGTATCTTATCGCGCATTAATATTAATGAAAAATATATAATTTGAAAGGTATTCTTGTGCAGATATGTACAATATTAATGTTTTTTCTAAATTCTTAAGATTTGATAAGATTTCAGTTAGTATTTTTTACAACTCGTCTGCCAGAATTCGTGTCAACCTCTCAACTCGTATACGATTTCAAATCTTTTTTGCCAGCTGGGTATTTTTTTAGTACTTGAATTTTAGCAATTTTAAAGAATGTAATGAATTCAAACTCACACAAAAAGTAATTGCACAAACGCTGGGCTGCTAAGTCAACAGCAGCATTTGTACAACAAATTATATATTTTACGACTATCTTTTACTTTATTTTCATACTGTGTATCTTGGGCTCCTACAATTTTCAGAGTTCTATTTAGATGAGCGAACTAAAGTAATTTAAAAAGTACACAGATACAGTACTTACATTTTGTTTAGATTTTCTGGACTAATTATTTGTTGTACAGACTTTGGAATAACTTGTAAGTTTGTATGCTGTTAATTTGTACATTTGCTAATTATAATGGCATGGTTATATCATTTAGGTGATCACTTGCTGTTTCATGTTTTCGCTTTTTGCATTGAGGCAAAACAAACAATCACATAACAGCTGCAGAAAGTTAAGCAGGACATAAGAACAACCAACACAAATGAAGTAATACTCAACACACACACACACACAATTACTAGTTGCTTAATATTGTCTTTAGGAATATTGCGAAAATAGAACACTGATAATAGTTTTAATACACTTTTTTTTTGTTTTACTTGTGTTTAGCCCAGAAACACAAACAGCAAAATTTATTTTGTTTCAAACAAAAAGTTCGCTTTTCTAATTATAATTTTCTTTCTGCACTCAATAAAAGTTATTTTCTTAAAATTAAGTAAATAATTTATTTATTTCCAACCGACAGGTTGTGCTATTCTAAGTATGTAAGCACGCACACAAATGAAAAGCGCGTGGCTGTTATAGCCAAGGGATAAAACCGTTATGTGAAACGTGTTGCTTTGCTTGGTTTTATTAAAGCAACTGTTGCTCATTTATATTCCGTGGTCTCCTTTACTTGTGCTATTTCACTTATTTCTTTGCATACACCGCATGTCTATGTATTTAAATGTGAATGTACAGCACTGCACAGGCCCTTTGCTTCAAAAGAGTAATAACTCATAAAACTATTTTTACGAAAAATTTCTCCAAATTTTTTAAGTTGCCAGCAGCTTAGGCTGTTTAATAAGTTTTGAATTTGCTTTCAAGACTTGAATATAAACGGCGTTTTTATAAGAGCTTGCTGATTTGAAATTTAAAAAAAAAAATTTTTTATTTGGTAGATAATTTCTTGTCATTTAACATTTAAATATAATTTCGGGCATATGGCCACCACGACTATTTTGCACAAAGGTCATTCTGGAGGTCCAATTTTCGACCACCTTTCCAAGCATTTGAGGGCGTATTTCAGCAATGACACGTTGAATACTGGTTTCCAAAGCGTCAATCGTTGCTGGTTTATGCACGTAAACAAATGATTTCAGGTATCCACACAAAAAATAATCGAGTGGCGTCAAATCACACGAACGCGGAGGCCAATTCACCGGTCCGTTTCTCGAAATAATGTTGTCGTTGAAATGTTCTTTCAATAAGTCCATTGTTTCGCCCGCAGTAAGACAAGTGGCACCATCGTGTTGAAACCACATTTCGTTTACATCCATATCTTGAAGTTTTGGCACCAAAAATTCATTGATCATGATTCTGTACCGATTTCCATTCACGGTAACGCATCGTACTTCCTCATTTTTAAAGAAATAAGGACCGATGATTACACCAGCCCATAGACCGCACCAAACAGTACATTTATCGGGATGCATTGGTAATTCTTGAACGGCGTGTGGATTATCATTGCTCCAAATACGGCAATTTTGTTTGTTGACATATCCATTCAACCAAAAATGCGCCTCATCACTTAAGAGAATTTTGCGGTAAAAAAGCGGATAAACATTTTTAATTGAACACTGTTTTTGAAAATAAATTTCCACGATTTGGAAGCGTTGTTCTGGAGTTAACCTGTTCATGATGATTTGCCAAACAATACTGAGTAGAGACGTCACTTTAAACTGTCAAAACAGCTGTCCGACAACAGAGTGATTCGTATAAAAAAAATTTCATAAAAAAACACCCTTTACATTTTATATCAAAGTTTTACACAATATGGAAAATGCTATGGCAATTAAATCTGTACTATTATTTCAAAATCTAATTTTTCGAGTTATGTCTGTATTGCAACAAGTGTTTAATATGTATTTATGTGTGTGTTTTCTCCATGTTACGATTTCTTGTAACTTCCAAGTTTATTGCCTCTTTGTGTCAAGGAGAAGCGAAATATTTACAAAAAAAAAACAAACACATATACAAGTCTGTTAAAGCGCACATGCTCATCTCAACACATACACAGATACATGCTTTCATTTACTATACATTTCTACAACATTCAACTGTTGGTAACAGTAAAAGCATTGCTATTTACAAAAGTTGCCAGAAAGATACACCGCATCCATAAATAAAAATAAAAGTTCTCCAGCATATTTCTTCATTTAAAATTTTGAAAATTTTCTACTTAATGAATCGTTACAACAACATGATTTTTTTAATTGTATAATTTTCAATGTTAATAGCGCTGGTACGTTTTTTCAAAACATTTAAAAAAATTCGAAATAATTATGGAAGAGTTCTTTAGCTGATAGATCATCAGGTAACCTTTACCCAAAATCATATTATTTTAATTTTCTATTTAATTGAATGAGAAGTTTTAACTTCGTTATTCACTTAGACCACGGACGTGACATGAACTAGAAAAATTATTAACTGCCAGTTCTTGTATTAAAATCTAACCGTTCGCCTGGGACAACAAAATGTTTGTTTTTTTATTGTTGTTTCAATATGAACTCCCAGATGACAATTTTTATTTTATCTACAAATACAGGCAGTAAAGCACGGCGGAAAGGCGTTTAAACAAGCAAGTCGCAGCAAGTATAAAAATAATAGGGAATTATTACTAAAATAATAATAGGGAAGAACTCATTTCCTTTTTATATCCTCCAAAAAGAATTGGAGGGTATTTTCGCTTTGCCATTCCGTGTGTAAAGAAAACTATGGTTGGGTTTTTGAGAGGTGGTTTAAGTTTAAACCTAGTTTAACGAAGTCGGAAACTCTGATCTTTCCAGCAAACTTCGATTTTCTTTTTATTATTTCATTAAGGACACACATTTTAAGCAAAATTAAGCTGTTCCATCAAAATTTTGTATAAAAACTTGATAATAGCGGCAAAAATCTGTTAAACCTAGTTTAACTGAGATCCCAAAAATCCGGCCTAAGACGATCTAGCCATGCCTGTACGTCCATCCCTCCGTCCGCCTGTGGAAATCATGATTCCTCCAAACAAAAAAAGAGTCAAACCCCTGATATTTGGTATAAATATATTTTAAACGATAACACAGGTCAGGTTCATAAATGGGCTGAATCGGGGCCAGAGGTAAAAAAGTTCCCCTAAGAAGAACTAAACCAAACTCTAAAAAACACAATATAAGTTTTAAAGAATTTTTGTAATTTTGTCTAGAAAATTATATATTTTTATGTCTAAGACGGTCCAAAGCGTTGAACTTGCAGCCAGAAAATCAGAAAAATCCATTTTTTTTTACCCCACCCCCTTTAGTGGGCGTTAAAGTGACATATTACATGGAAAAATATTGTAAATATTTAATAAATTGTATAATTTAAGCCTTTATTGCTAAAAATTTAATTTTAAAGCTTTTATGACGAAGCTGAGATCTTCTCTGATCTGCCCTATCTCCCCCTTCCCGCCTTTACCCCAAAATGACTCTATCAAAAAAAAATTTATTTTTTGTACTTAACAACCCCAAAAATTGACTTTTTATTATTTTATGGCAAAGGTGAGGTGACTCCCGCACGATCCCCCTCCCGGAGTGACCCCGACAAAATAGTATGTATTTATTTACTAAATATTTTGAGGGTATTCAAGACTCAACCTGGTCAAATATAACGTTCTTACTTGTTTACATTTAGACGGTTTTTGAAATTAATATGGCAATTCTGAATGTTAAAAAAGAAAATCAATTGAAACAACGTGTTGCCTTGTTACAGCAAGGACTTCCCATACATACACACACACACTCACATAAATATTTACTTATATAAATGAGGACGTGTAAACGTATAGAAAATAACATGAATATCTCTTTCTTATTGTTGATTCAAAGGAAACCCTTAAAGCCAGTATAATACAGCAAGCAACGGTATTGGAGAGTAAGAACTTAACAGCCAGCATCCTTGTGCTCTTTTCTGCTGTAGTAAGAGTTTTAATGACAAGAATGGGAATTTCATGATTATTGTAACTTTTCCACTGATTATTGGCAATAATGAAAATTAAGGAGCTTCGACGCTAAAATGAATTTCAAAAAATATGGAGATAATCCTGCCTTTAGTGAACTTCTCATGTTTTGATATTAAATATATTAAAGATTTTGTTTGAAATTGATTACTATAGGACTTTTAATTCAATACTGCTTAAATGCTAAATGACTTTCGATTTATGTCAACATATCTATTACTTTTCAAGCTCGATTACATTTGAAAATGGTCAGTTTCCCATGTCTGCAATATAAAAATGCCGGTAAAGTGATGTCAATTTGGGCAGACCAGGTGCATAAATATCCTAAAGTGATTTTTCTGAGAACTGAACATTTTATGTTCCTAGTTTCTCGCAAATTATTTAACGACGAACAAATTGAGTCTGTGGAATAATATTCCTTTTATTGTTTTTGCATTAATTCACCTTTGAGAAAGGAAAGAGTGGTGGAAAAACACAAGTAACTGAAACAAACTGAAAGAGCTAAATTGGCATCACTGAATTGTTATTTATTTGTGTAGCAAGAAAGAGAAAACTTGTATGGGGCTGCATGCATGTTGGTGCCCTAACAGGTTGTTAAGGATTGCAGGAGAGTGTAGTTATTGGATACAATTCAACAGTGTACACATAAATTAGGTCAGGAATAGAAGCAGGTGATAATTAATAAAACTATAAAAGTGTTGTCAAATCGATATTAGCATTTAGTAATAATTGTTTTACAATTATTTGCTGTTATTGTGTTCAAAAAAAATTTTGCGTGTTTTGATGCAGAAAACATTTTATTGGTGAAAGATTTATGTAGAAAAATTTATAACTAAAATAAAAGTTGTCTGTTAAGTTTAAAAACATTTATTGTCTAGTTCACTATGGCACTAGATATCGTGCTATCTGTTAATTAATAAAAAAAAATTGTAAATACTTTTTTTTTGTTTTGAATGAAATTATGTGACTGAACTGTATCTAGTGACATTGTGGGCCGGATAGTAAATATATTTTTTCCCCAGTTTTCTGGATATAAAATTGGATTCAAAATTGACAGATCTACGCTACACTTAACTCTAGAGTTGCACTTGCGATTTAATTTAAATACCTTTATGTCCTCCTACAATGATTTTGTTCTGATGCTGTAATTGTTTCACGGATTTTTAGTACTTGAGGTGTGAAGAAAATTTTTTTATAAAAATATTAAACATTTTTATATTAAATTGAATTAAGATTCATAGGCTAATTGTTCGAAATTTGTTTCTAAATCTCAGAAAGACATGATAAATATTCCAGGGTACAAAGGAAAGTCAACATCAGTTTTATTCAACTTACACAGAGGAGCAGAACAGCTGTTTTCGAAAGACGCAACCCTTTCATCAGCAGTGCTCATGTGTATTGTGTTTGTCACCATTTATTAGGTGGCTTAGTTGAATGTGATAACAGTTCCTATTTACAAAAATTTTATTGTGAAAAAGAATACGAGAACTGTATCAACCTGATGTTAACATGTTATTGTTATAATACCCGTGTTACCGTTTGATTATTTTTCTTCATGTCCCATTTTTCTGAATTTTTTGTTCCATCATACCTAAGTCAAACTTTTTTGGTTTGAATTTTATACTTAAGTGCATGTGAACGTTTTTCTAATATTTTATTATTGGTAGCTCAAGCCATAGCTTAAATTTGTATGTAGTAAGAATTTTTTTTTTTTTTAAACATTTCTATTTATTAATGTAAGTTTTTTTCGAATTATTTTGTACTTAAATCTAAATTGATAAGCCTAATATTTGCGACGTTATATTTAGAAAGAACTAGTTATTATCAATATTCCAAGGAACATGCATTTCATTGCTCCAGTACACACAGCATGTCAGAACAAGCGTGTTTTCGGATATTCCTATACTTCCATCATCAGTACCCGTTTGTAATTTTGTTTATTATCAATTCAGAATATCAGTTTTTTAAATATTTACATATATTTTTTGATATTTTATAAAGCGTGTTTTTTTAGAGTGACACAATACCAGAGCAACCAACGCGTGCAAATTGTTAAGATTTTTAATTGCTAAAGTAATTGTTCTATTCGTGAAACTCATGGTGCACTTCTTCCATTTCATGGCGTACATAATCGTGCTTCTGAGCGGCTAATTCGAAGGACAATAGATCGTTTTCGGGCCACATTTACTGTTACTGATCATGTGCACCTCGTGAGACGCCCAACAGTGCGCACTGAAGAAGCATTGAAGATGATCCTAATCAACCAATTCGTCGCCGTTCTCAGCAACTAGGATTGTGTCCGTCCTTTCACTTTATAGGAAGATTTTTTTAGTTGTTGAAAATTGTTTGTTCCAAATTACGCCTTCTACGCGCCAGCCGTGGCGGCCACATGGCAGAAATCATATTTCAACATTATTTTCATAAAATTTTCTTTCCAATAAAACCCATTTCATTTATATTGAAAATACATTTCCTTGTTTTATTATGATTTAAGCTTGTGTCACGCTATAAAAAAAATACCCTTTATTACACTTGTGTCGAACTCGTTCGTTTGCTCGTTTTTGACAAGAACCTATGACCAAACCCAGTTAAATTACATTGGTTTGATCAAAGGTTCTTGTCAAAAACGAGCCAATGAACGAGTTCGACCCATTTCTGTATTATATCGGTTAATTTTTGTTTTTTTTTTTTTTTTGTTTTATAACTCGGACCAGCACTCTGGGGAAGAGCCCTACATATGCAGTGCATTGCGCCGGAACTAAAAATAAGGGGGTATTATTGAAAGGACAGAAACAGAAAGAGAGACTTTTTTGTAGCTTTTCAACCTTTAACTTCGCCATATAGTTTTTCGTCAAAGGCCCGACGAAGGAGGATGCTGTTCCTCTGCTCTGATAAGTGTCAATCGTATGTTACATTTATCTGAGTTAGGGTCTTTCTACTTGAGACCAATAATATGCACCTGCGCCGTTTTTTTTATTTAAATATTTAAATTCTTCCAGTTTCTTGACCTCTTTTTAATTATTATTATATTCTGATATTTTTAAGCTTAAGGTCTCTTCATTTTAATTAAATTTTTAATTTCAATATTTCGTCACTGCTTTGAGTGACTTCTTCAGCTTAAAAATATCGGAATATAATATTTAAATATTTGTTTTTCAATATATTTCCTGACACTTTCAAAAAGCCTCACACTTTGATTATAAATAAATATTTGGCACAAACTTTCCTATCACAAGACCCTTTAATGTTATCAATTTAATTTTTGTGATCTAGATTTTTTTCCAATGAGAGTTTGCCTACGGCCTATATCTTTCACACACCTGCTGTATACGAATATAAATAAAGTTTGTTGTCTCTTTGTCACTTAAATTTATTTGATTGTATATTTTTAACTGCTATTAAATCCCCTTTGGCAATCCTTTAAAAAGCAAAAAAAAACCAAGTTTTTCGCCTCCCCTTTTTAGAAATTTCGCTTCTAATTTATGTAAAAATAGTTTGCATTTACATACGCACTCCTACTTATATTTATACACTACACATACATACATACATACACAAGTCAAGGCTTTGCTCTTGGGACAGCTAATTGGCACTTTATTTTAGAGTCATTGTTATCAAAATAGATAAAGTGATAGATGGCCGACTGACTGTTTTGCATTTTTAATATTGATTACACAAGTCGACGAATTTTCTATATATTTTTAGTTCTGGTTCTAGTCAAATGTTATTACACGTACACAGACATACACAAAAGACACAAAATCTGTGGGTTCTTACTTAAAAGGTCCATATGGTCAATATTTTTCTTTAGATTTTTCTTTAGATTTCTTAATGCCATTTAGTTTTGTGGAACAACTTTAGTCTTATTTAATACAAACAAGTAAGAACGTTATATTCGATCGGGTCGAATCTTAAATACCCTACAAATATTTAGTACATAAAAACTCTATTTTGTAGTGATCACTCCGGGAGAGGCCGTGAGGGAAACATCTCACCTTTAGCATAAAACACTAAAAAGTCAATTTTTGGGGCTATTTCTGAAAAAAAAATTTGTTTGATAGGGTCATTTAGGTGCCAAAAGATGAGGGGAGGGCAGAGGAAGATCAGAGAACATCTCAGCTTCGTCATAACATTTTTAAAATTTAATTTTTAAGGATTGCAGGCTTGAATTATACAATTTGTTAAATATTTACACTATTTTTCCATGTTATATAAACGCCCACTAAAGGGGCGGGGTTCAAAAATGGATTTTTTTTTAGATTTTCTGGCTACAAGTTGAACGCTTTGGATCTTCTTTGACACAAAAATATATCATGTGCTTAACAAAATTATAAAAATAAACAAATAAAAACTTTATATTCGACCGGGTCGAAATAAAGGGGGCGGGGTTCAAAAATAGACAATATCATGTTTTCCACAAACGAACGTATGGGCATTGCTAGACCGTCCTAGACTTCATCACTGATCAAGAATATATATACTTTTTGGGGTCCAATTCTCTTTGGAGGGTATTAAAACTGTATTTTGGCGGGGTTGCTCTGGCAAGGGCTGTGGGGGAGACATTTCACCTTTGTCATAAAACTCGAAAAATAAATTTTTGGGATAATTATATACAAAATAAATTTTTTTTTTTTGATAGGGCCATTTAGGGGTCAGAGGGGGAGGAGGGGATAGGGCAGAGTAGTACCAGGTTATGTCTCAGCTTCGTCATTAAAACTTAAAAATGTTATTTTTAAGGAATGTAGGCTTAAGTAAAACAATTTGTTACACTTTTACACTATTTTTGCACTCCCACTAAAGGGGGCGGGGTTCAAAAATTATTTTTTCTTATTTTATGGCTCCAAGTTTAACGCGTTGGACCTTCTTTGATATAAAAATATATCATTTTCTTAACAAAATTACAGAAAAAAAACTTTAAAAATTATGTTATTTTTTAGAGGTTGGTTTAGTTTTTCTTAGGGGAGCTTTTTTCCCTCTTGCCCGATTTAGCCCATCTCCGAACTTAACCTGTGCTATCCTTCAAGATATATTTATACCAAATTTCAAGAGTCTAGCTTTTTTCATTTGGACTGAATCGTGATTTCCACAGACGGACGGACGGACGGACATGCTCAGATCATCTTAGATTTCATCACTGATCAAGAATATATATATACTTTATGGGGTCTCAGAGGGAAATTACGTTACACCCGAAATGACAATTCTTTTTGGAGGGTATAAAAAAGCAACCCATTGAATGTACGCTAAGCGTTAAATTTAAAAATTCAACTTATTTTTTGATCAGGCCTCGTATATTGACTTTTGAATACCGTATCAGCATCATTATTGACTTAGGAAGAAAACCATTTTTCTGAGGATTAATAATCTATCAAAATAAAAAAGAAACTTTTATGAACCATAATATCCGCTGTAGCAGAAATAGAGATTGATTTTCATGTGATTGTGCTGTTTTCCATTTGTCACAGGTTGACAAATTTGCTTCTCGTTCTATACATTTTATTTGTTTTTTATGCTTTTGGCTTAAATGGTTTTTGTATCTGGCACTAAAAAAACACATTTTATTTATTTACGATTATTAGTTAAGTTATTTCCAATGCTGGCTGTCAGTCATGTTGCCCTTTTCTTGACAACATGCTAAAAACCTTCTATTCTATAGCAGCGTAATAATAAAATATTTTTGAACGATATCGGCTTTAAGGCATTTGCATAGACTTTTTCCAAAAAAAACACAACTACAAACTATTAATAAAGAGAAGCACATTTTCAGTGGAAAGTTTTCAACAACTAAGCAAATGTTCTGAGATACGAGAATACTAAAACATTTAAAGACAATCGTTTCGAAATAGGAAATTGGGGAAATTTTCAACCAAAAAATATATACAATCTTTAACTCACAGTAAATTCTATATAGACGATTCAAAACAATAAAATGAACAAGTTAAAGCAAAAGGGCTTAATAAGACTTAATGGAAACAAAACAAGTGGACAGAAAAAGAGAAGTTGTGCCTAGAAACACAAGACAGTAGATAAACATACTCGTCTACAAATCTGAGCACATCAGAATTAGTAATAGACAGTGTGTCTAGTGGAAGGAAAAGTTAATATTGGAAAACTTTTATCCGTCTCCTAAGAGTATTTTATTAAAAAAAATATTTGTGTGAGTATGAATTTTTCGTTTGACGATAAAATTGTTAGAAATATTTGTCCATTATGGTATTGAACAGAAATCGAATTGTTCAATTTAGTGAAATTAAAATATATTGATTTACTATAGAGGACCCCGTGAGATGTCTAATTCAATGTGAATACAGAAACTTTCAGTTTTTATTTTGAAAAAAAATACAGCTAAAGAAATTCGCAAAATAAATATTTTTAGTCAAAAAAAAAATCGAAATACAGTAGCCGCTCGGTTATATGAACATCCAGAATAGTGAACATCCAGAATAGTGAACAACAAAATTTAAACACATGGGGTTCTAAAGAGTGAAGACAGCCTATCTCTATTATGTGAACAGCTTTCAACCGTTAATTTTTTTTAAATGTTTGTCGTATTGGAAGTATGTTCTTCCCCGAAATAAGTGAAAAACCTCAAACTCTTGATTTTGTTAATGTTTTGAGTGCTGAGTTGTTGAGTGATTATCTTACATATTAAAAAGTGAAGGAATAATTAAAAGGAAAACATTCAGAGAAGCTGAAATGCCGTTGGTGGAGGCGAAGCTATATCATTGGTTCAATCAACAAAGACTTAAGAATTTACCCATTACAAGTGAATTAATTAAAGTAAAAGCAAAATATTTAAACGACCAATTGCAAGAAAAAAATTATTTACTGCAAGTGATGGGTGGCTGCAGAAATTTAAGCGACGATTTGGTATACGGTTTTTAAAGATATCCGGTAAAAAATTATCGTTCAACCCGAAGTTTGTAGAAACTTTTAAAAAGGACCCCATTCTTTAATAATGGAACACAATTTAATACATGATCAAATTTACAATACGGACTATTTTGGAAACTGATTTTACGTTTTTAGAAGTGAAAAAAGTGCACATGGAAGAAAAACCGAAAAAGCACGTCTTACATTCCTGGCCTGTACAAATGCTTCTGGTGATAGGGAAAGCAAAAAATCCAAGATGTTTCAACAATTTCACTCCACCCGTTGATTATGGCCATTCTAAAAACGCATGGATGACGGCAGCAATTTTAGAAATGTGGTTCAAAGATTCATTTGTTGTACAGGTCTTCTTTCAGGTTCATTAATTATTAAAAAAACGTATTAAAAATAAAAAATTTGTTTAATAAAAGTCATATGAATTACTTATTTGATGTTCTCTCGATTTAGTGAACTTCTCCACTTAGTGAACAGGCTCTGTTTGAATTAGTTGATATAACCGAGCGACTACTGTATGTCATTCGTCCTGTGGAGTATGATTTTTAAGGCCGCTACAAGTTTGAATTTTCCCTCATATTCATGAGATCTATTTTATTTAAATCATGTTTGATTTTATTAGCGAATTCCGTGTCTAATATCACCAATGAGTTCGTTCTGAAAAATAGTTTCGTTTT
The DNA here is from genome assembly GCA_951800035.1 of Linnaemya tessellans. Taxonomy (NCBI): domain Eukaryota; kingdom Metazoa; phylum Arthropoda; class Insecta; order Diptera; family Tachinidae; genus Linnaemya; species Linnaemya tessellans. The sequence continues at coordinate 150,817,929 of OX637532.1, forward strand.
TCGCTGATCAACCAAAAGGCAGAAGCAATTCTGTTCCCAAACGAAATTCAATTCTGTTACGGTACGGCTGCGTATAATTAATATTTGTTTGTATGGATTCGTATTACTCATACGTCTTAAGCATATATTTAGCAACAAAAACGTGCCACATTCTCGTTTCATCCGAAAAATGTTCACTTCAAAAATTGCACAAAAAATTAAATTTAAAACCAAAAAATGTTTCTATTCCAAAAAAAACTCAAATTGGGTCTTATGACCACCGCGGCAGTTAAAGGAGCACATTCGGGGTGTGCAGACTTGGACCAGTTGTAGCTCTTTTTTTTCTTAACTCCCACAACAAGTACTTTTGAAGTTATGTGTTTATTGTTTTTATCATAATCTTTTTCGTTTGACACCACAGTCCAGTGCACTATAATAAATCGAGAAAAAACTGTACAACATAAACAAACAACAAATCAAAGAAGCATCCCTAGATTCAACAACGAACAACATTACAAAAACATAAACGAATAATATAGGAAAATCAGCCTAAAGGTGTAGATAACAAAGAATGAAAAAAAAATTAATTTAAAATGCAACTTTATTTTTTGTTGAGCCCAAGAGAAGAGAAAATGTCATGATGTAAATGGCAACAACTACCGGAGGTGGGAGCTTTTTAGCAAAAAAAAAACTCATACTCATACAGCGTATCAGAGAAGAGTGGGTGGAGGGAAATATTGAAAATTAAATATGCCTACACCTAAAACGGTTACGGAACTATTCGCCGATTATCATCTTTCAAAAATAGATCAATTACTTTTGAGTTTGCATTGTTATTTTAAGTTCTCGTACAACTAAAGAAAAATACACTCGATACTTGGAAGAGCTCGAAACATCGGCACACAGTCTCTATGAGTGTTTTGATTTTCTTAACAATAGAAGAAGTGTTTTTATTCATCCTTTGAGCCTAACCTTCATTACGAGAGGCATAGAGAGCTTCGGTTAATTCACTCGGTGTAGCACTTCCCGTCTTTGGATCAGGTGATTGTCTTACTCCATTCAATTTAAATATGAGTAAATTAATAATTCTTAGTTTTGGTTAATAATTTTTATGCCTTTTATTAATTTTATAACTATAATTAATAAACCAAAAAAGTTTGACTTGGGTATGATGGAACAAAAAATTAAGAAAAATGGGACATGAAGAAAAATAATCAAACGGTAACACTGGTATTATAACAATAACATATTAACATCAGGTTGATACAGTTCTCGTATTCTTTTTCACAATAAAATTTGTGTAAATAGGAACTGTTATCAAATTCAACTAAGCCACCTAATAAGTGGTGACAAACACAATACACATGAGCACTGATGATGAAGGTGTTGCGGCTTTCGAAAACAGCTGTTCTACTCTGCTGTGTAAGTTGAATAAAACTGATGTTGACTTTCCTTTGTACCCTGGAATATTTATCATGTCTTTCTGAGATTTAAATTAAAATTTCGAACAATTAGCCTATAGAATCTTAATTCAATTTAATCTGGCCTGTTCTGTAAATCACGTGGTTTAAAATCGTGTGATTTTAGAAAATTATCTCCACTAATAGAAATATTTTTCCAGACATTTTTCAATATTGCTGTTATATATAGCTTCAAATATCATATCCAGAAGAAAACTTCCGTATCTAATTTTAAGAACGTTTTCAGGGCCATGATTTATTTTTGAATTCACGCGATTTCAACCCGACGTGATTTGCAGAACAGGCCCGAATATAGCAATATAAAATGTTCGTTAAAATTCTTACTACATATAATTAATAAATTTAAAAGGCAGACACATTACAGTACGAAGAGCTGTCTGCCATTGTCTATTTTTATACTGACAGCCGTAAACAGAAACGGCTTATTTAAATAGAATCAAAATTACATCTGCCGTCCTACTGCGGTAACGCTACAAATGATGCTGACACAATAGAAAACGGCTGAAAAATTTTATAGAAAATATTCTTTTTTTTTTGTTGCAATTCGCAAACACTTCAAGGAAAACATTTGAGAACACTAACAAAACAATGTTTTCTATTCTGCCTGTGCTTTCTTGTGGAAACGAGTGCGTGCAGGCATGTATAACAAATACAGCGTAAGGACTCGCTCTTCCTTATTTTTGTACATCTTAGAGTCTAAGACTTAGACACAAGAAATCTTGGTGTTACACTTGAGCATTTTATACAAATTTTTTTGTAGCTGGTGTTGATTCATTTTAATCTGCATTACGCACTCACACACACATACATACACAAGTGCACATGATAGTGGATCTTTGCTTAAATAAATTCACATAATGAGTTTTACTTGTTGCTTCTGCCGTCAACGATTAAGTGCTCTATTGCAGCCAGCGCAGCCACTATTATTTTTCTCCATATATATTTATATTTAAGCCTATATTCGTATGTATATTTATTCAAAATATTAAACATTTTTGCAAAATAAAAATTAAGGATTATAAATATATTTCTGTTTCATTTTATCGCAATTTCCATGACTTAAGAGGTGGAATTATTTGGTTTGTGTTTTCACAAGCTCACGTCTTCAAATATCCACAAAGAAAGACGTCCGGAGTGGTTAAATCCAACGCTTGTCCTCGCCCTGCCAAATCATCTAAATGGAAGACTACGAGACCAAGAAGTTTTTCCTTCACAATACCCATTGTGGCCCCTGTCGTACGTGCGATTGCAACATTTTGTTAACCAATCGACGCGATTTGCAAAATCGAAGTAGAAATTTACGCTGCTCTAACACCACAATTATTTAAAGGTCTTGCGGCATATAGCGCTCCATTGCTTGCATAGTTCTATACTGCAGCTCGTTACTTCGCAAATATTACTTTTTGCGATACACCAATGCCTCGCTTTGCGTCGTTTCGTTTTGAGTTTTTTTCGAAGTTGCGTCGCTGCTGAATTAGTATTAATTTTCATTGTACGTCGTTAGATTTTCGTAGTTGCATTGTTTAGGCTTCGAGTTTTTAATCTCCTTTTTTTTATACCCTTCACAAAAAAGTGAAAGGGTATATATAGGTTTGTCATTCCGTGTGTAATTTCTTCGATATGCACATGGGACCCCATAAAGTATATATATTCTGGATCCTTATGAATAGCGATGACGATTGAGCGATGTCCGTCTGTCCGTCTGTCCGTCTGTCCGTCTGTCCGTCTGTCCGTCCGTCTGTACGTGAAATCGGTTTTCCCAAGCTCCCAGAAGAGCTAGAGACTTCGTTCTTGGACCGTTGGATTGGAAATGAACTTAAACAGGCTGCTATTGAAATTCAGAAAGATCCGAAGTATGGTTCCAGAGCTGGGAAGCTTACACCTATTTCTCGACGCAAAATTTTTACCAAAAATCAATTATTTTTTTTAATGTTTGTAAATTAAACCTATTTCGTGCTTTAGGGAGCCTCAATGGTCTATTAAAAACTAAAAAAATAAAAAATTTTTTCCAGGGATGGGAAATAAAAAAATTTATTTTCGGCTTATTCCGTATTTTGTAGTACATGTAGTAACTAAAATTGTTAAAAATTTTAAGTTTTTCTTTAACAAAACCACTTTATACGTCATGAAGATTTGCATTGGCAAAAAAAAATTTTTGTTTTTAAATTCAAATTTTACTTCCAGGGTTGGGAAATTGCATTGTTTTTATAAGTGAAAGTAATGAAACAGGTCTAGCCAAGCCCCCAGAAAAGATAGAGACTTCATTCTTGGACCGTTGGATTGGAAATGAACTTAAATAGAGTGGTGTTAAAATTCAGATAGATCCGAACTATGGTTCCAGAGCTGGGAAGCTTGCACCTATTTCTCGACGCTAAATTTATACCAAAAATAATTTTTTTTTTTTAATGTTTGCAAACTAAACCTATTTCGTGCTTTGGGAAGTCTCAATGGTGTATTAAAAACTAAAAATATAAAAAAAAATGTTCAGGGATGGGAAATAAAAATTTTTTTTTCGGCCCATTCCGTATTTTGTAGTACATGTAGTAACTAAAATTGTTAAAAATGTTAAGTTTTTCTTTAACAAAACCTCTTTATACGTCATGAAGATTTGCATTGGCAAAAAGAAAAGAAAATTTTAGATTCAAATTTTGCTTCCAGGGGTGGGAAATTGAATTTTTTTTATACATGCAAGTAATCAAACAGGCAATCGATGTTGTTGTTTTTTGTTTTTTGCCAACTAAAACAGTCGTATAATTTAGGAAGAACAAAATTGGTATCAAAAATTCAAAAATAAAAAATAAAATTTCGAATCCAGGGATGGGCAAGTGCAATATTTTATGGTACATGAAAGTTACCAAAATGGTAAAAAATTTGCAATTTTTTGTAAATAAAACTACTTTATACTTCAAGAAGCATTGCACTGATAAAAAAAAACAAACAAAAAAAATTTAAATTTCGTTTCCAGGGTTAGAAAAATTAAATTTTTTTTGGTACATGCAATATTTTGTAGTACATGTAATAACCAAAATGGTTGCAAAATTCGACTTTTTCTTAAACAAAACTACTTTATACCTCATGAAGATTTGCATTGATAAAGAAAATTTTAAAAAATTTAAATTTCGCTTCCAGGGTTAGGAAATTGAAATTTTTTTAAACATAAATGTAACCAAAAAGACAATTGACGTTGTTTTTTTTGCTAATTAGAGCTGTTTTATAATTCAGGAAGAACAAATTTGGTATTAAAATCTTAAAAATAAAAAATTTCGACTCCAGGTTTGGACATATGATATATTTTATGGTACGTGAAAGTGACCAAAAAGTTTAAAAATAGTATTTTTTTTTGTCAACTAAAGCTATGTTACGCCTCACTAAGAATTGCATTGGTAAAAAAATAAAAATTCGCTTCCAGAGTTGGAAAATCGAAATACTTTTCGTACATAATAGTACATACATAAATTAAAAATTTTGTGTTTTTAGTGAATTAAAGCTATTTTATATATCAGAAAAAATTAGATTAGTATTAAAAAATTAAGAATTCGGTTCCAGGGTTAGGAAGTTGATATTTTCTGATTCATAAAATCAGCCATTTTATTTGTTATTTTTGATTTTTATGATGAATTATACATACTTTATTTATCAGAAAGAAGTAATCTGGTATTAAAAACCAACAACATTAAAAACCAAAGACGATTCTACGGTTGGACAATTAGAACTTTTTGGGGTACATGAAACGGATTTTTTGTTTTATTTGTAAATTAAATATATATAATATTTTCGAAAGACGTTCATAGGTATTAGATATAAGAGAAGCCAAAAATTTAGCTTCCTAGCCGAAAAATTTAAACGTTTTCTTAAATATAAAAGTAACCGATAACATTATTTTGATATTTTAATTAAACCTACTTTCTGTTTTGGCAAGAAAGAAAGAAAGAAGAATTACATCTGTGAAGGGTATATAAGATTCGGCACAGCCGAATATAGCGCTTTTACTTGTTTAATTTTCTTTCTTGTTCTAAAAGATGGCAACGACTTTTGTTGCTACATAATTGCGCCATGCCATCAAAACTCGGGGATACCCTTTCTAATTGAAAATCAACGCAATTTTAATACAGTTTTATTTCCACTTTGTTTTGCAAATTTTAGAGTTCAGTTTCAGTGTGTCCTGCTTTTTTTAAAGAGAGTAATAAATTTTTACGGGTTGCTTGTGGTTGCAAAAAAGCTAAATATTTTTTTATTTTATTTGTGGCCACAGTTCCACTATTTTTTTACACTATGGACTGATCAGGCAGTGATTAATTTTTATTTAGTTTCTTTTTTATAAATTAATTGAATGTGTATTGGAATATTAATCAAGCTTGTGGTCGTTTTTTATAAAATATTATTTCTTATAATTTTTATTCGATATTTCGTTAACAGCTTTTTAACATCGTCAGGAAATAAAAATTATTAAAATTATTAAAAGCTGTTAACGAAATATCGAATAAAAATTATAAGAAATTGTTATGAAACTTTCTATTTGACACATTGTTGTCACAATACTATTATATGCAGGGTGTTTTTTTTAAAGGTATAGAACTTCGAATTGAAATAAAACAAAAGAAAATCCTTTTAATGTCCATCAATTTGGCTTTATTGGAAGGATAATTTTATGCCATTAATGTTTAAATATGATTTCGGGCATGTGGCCGCCGCGGCTGGCTCGAATAAAGCCAATTCTACAGGTCCAATTGTCAACCACTTTTTCGAGCATATGGGGCCGTATGTTGGCAATAGCGCCACGAATGTTGGCTTCCAAGTCCCCTAACGTTTCTGGTTTGTTGGCGTAGACGAGCGACTTATCCCCAAAAAAAATAATCCAATGGTGTCAAATCACACGATCTTGGTGGCCAATTGACAGGTCCATTCCGCGAAATTATGCGCTCATCGAATGTTTCCTTCAATAAATCGATTGTGACGTGCGCTGTGTGGCATGTAGCGCCGTCTTGTTGGAACCACAACTCATCCACATTCATTTGCGCAAAATCTTCCATAAAGTTGATGGACAAAGCTCCAATTGCTGTGCACGGTGGCGAATCGATTCATTCGGGTCCTCTTCAACACTTTGCTCTACAGCGGCAATTGTTTCTTCGGTGCGCACTGTTCGACGTCTCTGCGGATGCGTATTATCACATAGAGTAAACGTAGTGCGAAAACGATCCATGGTTAACCGAATTAATTGCTCTGATGGACGATTATGTCGACCATAAAATGGACGGAGCTTGCGGTAAACTTCGCGAACTGAACCATTACTTTCGAAATAAATTTGCACGATTTGCAAGCGTTGTTCTTTTGTCAACCTGTTCATGATGAAATGGCAAACCATACTAAATATTAATCACTTGACAGCAGACAAAATGGCCGCCAGTTAAAAAAGTGATGCCAACTTAAAGTTCAATACCTCAATAAAAAACACCCAATATATGTAAATGAAATTTATTTGTTGGTGGTTAAGCAATGAAATGCATATAGACATTGCTTAACCACCAGCAAATAAATTTTATTTATATATAATTATAAGAAATAATATTTTATAAAAAAACAATAAATTGAATGTTTTATTTTGTTTTAATTGAATTTATTCTTTTTTGTATGTATGTAATAAAATTTTATATTCGCCCCTATTATGAATGACGACATCGACGCCGTATCAAGACGACAGCAAAAAATCGCTTGTCCACTCTTTTTCGACAGCAACTGACTACTATTGACATGTTCTATCGATATTATGTGCCCCAGAGAATGCTAAGAAATTGTCAAGAGTAATTAATTGTTATCGACAACTTGCAGACAAGTGATAATATTTTACTGTCGAGTTGATGTGACGTCGACGTCGCCATTCATAATAGGGGCGATTATTTTTGTTTTTTTTTTTTGTGTTTACTTTGTTCAATTTTCTTTTTAAAAAGTAGTCTTTTCGTAACCCTGGATCCGATCTTTACATGGTTTTTCGCTTTTATGTTTGGATCGTAACCATGCCGCAAAGTGAGGTATTGGTGTATGGTGTTTAATTTTGCTCCTCCAGGAAAAGTTCACATGAATTAAAAGCGAAAAATTGCGGATATCGTACAAAATATTTTCTCATGTGCACAATGAATTCAGTTTGAATTCAGCATTTTTAACTTTTCCCCTTTTCTTAAGTTTTTACTTGAAGCCTTGATATCTTGCACAGTGATTTTTCTATATTCTTTAAAAAACGCGCTACTTTATAGAGCCTTATATGGTGTTCAGACATACATTTTTAATTGAGACAATAATAAGTTAATTGAAAAGTGTTCACACACATTCTCAATATAGCTAACTCAATTAGCGTTTGACAGCAGCTGACAGAAGGTGTTGTTTACATTGCTGCTTCACTGGCGTCGTTCGATAAAATGCGCTTTATTTTTGCTTTTGGACCTGTTGTTGTACGAAGTAAATTTTTTATTTTTCATTTGTTTTAATTGTTAATTAAAAAATTTTATTGTAAAAACTCACCCTCAACTTGACTCGCCCTTTTTTTCTGTGAATTTGTTTACATATGAGTTGTCAAATTTCATAAAGTTTGTTCAGTAGGCATTATGGTGCTCACTAAACAAACTTTTACAGTGCTGCATTTTAGACCTTGCTCAATTTTGTAGACAATCAAGCGTTAATTGATCAATTAACGAATTAAAATTTTGTATGGGTAATTGAGCTCAATAATGCTGTTAATTGCGATAAACTCAATTAAGGCGTATGTCTGAACACCATATTAACAGTTTATAGAGCAAGACAACTTAAAATAAAATGTGATACACGAAATACAAATTGTATAGACTTTTTGAAATTCATTGAGTATTTCTCAGGTCTTGAAAAGCGTGAACAGAAAATACAAAGATTGTGGAATTATTGTTAGAGCAACACACGTAGGAAATTGTTGTAGCATTATTTTTATTATATGTACGAGTATTTATGTATTATGTTTCAGAGATTAATTCGCAGCAAATCTGTCAACACACAATATAAAGAAAAATGGTACATGGTAAGTAAAGTTGTTCCTGCTTAAGAAGGTAATAATAAATAACAAGATGAAATAAATTGGTACAATTTGTGTGACGCCACCAATTTAACATTTCTCAAATACATTGTCGTAACCAATAATATTCGCTCATTTATTTTCTCTCAGACACTCTGAATCAGATGATTAGAACCTTTGAATTTTATAATTTTGATAGGCCACAGTTTATTTTTAAAATTCAGTCAACAGACGAGGTTGTTGTACTATGGAAAAGGGCATTGCAACACGATATTGCAGCCCGTTCTTAATGCTAAAGTTGTAAAACAACTTCATTTTAAACCAAAGTACTCATCTTTGTTAATTGGCCAATATATATGTATATTATTTTTTACTTAATCATAATCCAAATTTTTGGGGGTTGGCATTCCCCCAAGATTTATGAAGCAAGGAGACAATTAGACAATAAGGAATCAGTAATTCAAATCATTAACGAATCGTGGCATGGAACTTCTTTGGATTAGTTGAAGTCATTATGTGATTTATTAAAAAGCTTTACATTTAAAATTGTTCTATTAAAAGGAGACAAGTAACACACACTTTTTAAAATAATATATGTAGTTGTTGCTATTATATTATTGCTATTTCTTATAAAAATTATTTAATTGGCTCTAATTGCATATATGAACGGAAAAAGTTTTCTTTTATTTATTTATTTTTTTTTTTTTTGCACAGAAACTTTAAAAATCTAATACGTTAAGCTGGAATACTTAGATACTGCCTTATTCATAAAAAATATTTTTTTTGTTTTTGCTTTATAAAGGGTTTATAAAACTAATTTTTTATGGAAATCTGTTTTATAAATCTTTTATATATCAAAAATATTTTTTGATGCATAAAATGTTTTCTTAGGAAAATCAACAGAACAAAATGGTTTTAGTCTTATAATCGAGAGTGTATATCTGGGCCACAAAATTATGCTTGGCGCTAACAATGTAGCGATTTTATTGCTAATAATTCATAAATTATATTCTTTCAATGCTGAAGCTCAGTTGTTACTTCTTTGTATTTTATTACGTATTTTTATTCATCGGTTTTTGTTTTGCTTTCAAAGAATTTTTAAAAGAATGCACGCACAGACTTAAGGTAAATCGTTAGACAGAGATAAAAGTAAACATACATAACTGTTTATTGTAAAAAAAAACTTTTTTTACAACAAAAAAATATGCCATATTGTTATTTAGATTTATAAGAAAAATCTTACAGTGTCTGCAATAGTATTTTTTTTTAAGAATGAAATATTTCAAATATCTCTGGTGTAACAGAAGAGTCCAATTCGGCATTAATGCTGAAATATTATTTTCGTAAATTGGTCTTTGAGTCACTTATTTTAAGTGGACTGTTAGAAACAGGGTTTTTTATTTTTGAAAAACTTTACGGCCAACACAATTGGCCAAGTGAACAAGCAATTCGTGATTGTTTTCTCACTAATTTTTAATTTTAGTCTTCTCGTGTTAAACCCATCAACAAGACAATGAAATGTGCATGCCGAAGGTCATATTGCTTTTGAAGCGCAATTCTTTCGAAATGAGCAAGGAGCTGACGTTGCGGTGAATAGCGATCGCTAGTCAGCTAAACATCAGTGGCATTTGTTATTCGACCTGCGTGACAAATTTATTTCCACAAGTGATCCTATTCACAGGATTCCTCGTTTTTTGAATCGTGCGTTATAATAATGCCTGTAGACTACTTTTTATACGAATGTGTTAAGTCATTGGTTTATTGCGACAAACCAGAAGCTTTTTAAGCATTGTCAAGTCAATATACCAGTCACCCACCCATTGACGCCTTACTGCCTGATTTATTGGAAAAATTAGTCAAAAATCGGTGGCACGTGGCCGCATCGGACATAAGCCAAAAATCACATTTAAAAAGTAAATGCCATAAAATTATCTGCTAGACTATAATAAACAAATTTCGTCGTGTCGTTCTCGAATAATCGGTTTAACTTCTCCGTTAATTTAGCACCAGTTTTAACTGCCTGTTTTTATAGCCTCCAAAAAGAACTTGCAGCCAGAAAATCAGAAAAATCCAGCTTTGGACCCCGCCCCCTTTAGTGGGCGTTGAAGTAACATATAACATGGAAAAATAATATAAATATGTAACAAAGTCTTAAATAAATTCCTTAAAAATTTTATTTTAAAGCTTTTATGACGAAGCTGAGATGTTCTCTGACCTTACAACCCCCCCCCCCTTCATGGACCACTAACTGACCCTATAAAAAAAAAATTCCATTAATAACCTTAAAAATTTAATTTTTAGTGTTTCATGACAAAGGTGAGATGTCTTGCCCGCGGCCCCTTCCGGAGTGACCCCTACAAAATAGAGTTTTTATTTACTAACTCCCGAATTCATAAAAATTGCGAGAGGCTTATAAGAGTGTAATAGAGCAAATTTCATATGAAATTTTGTTTTATTACGCTGTTATTAGACTCTCATAATTTTTATGAATAGGGGGGTAAATATTTGGAGGGTATTTAAGATTCGACCCGGTCGAATGTAACGTTCTTAGTTAATTGTTTTATTTTTATGTGTGATGCGAATTGTTTTTTTTTTTAACATAAAGCTTTTGAGTTGATTCGTATAATTACCTCACTGAGGTATTTAAGGGTATTAATTTATATACTGGCTCCTCAAAATTACCCAAAAACATTAGTATTTTCGGGAGATGTTATTTATTATCGGGGAAATACTATAATTAAAAATTAATCATAGAAACGATAGAGAATTCCACATGAAGTAAAATTATTTCATTATTGTATTGCAACTAATCTTTTGTTTTTTTCCATCTATCTAAAGCCGGGTACATATCTATTTATGTAGTTGCCTTATAAATACGTTTATGTACATATATATGTATGTATTTACAAAAATAAAGCGTTGCTAGGTATACTTACATTCAGATGTGCACATAAGCTTTAATATGCAATTGTAATTTTCTACACAGATTAAGCAACGTAAAATTTGCGCAAACATCATCTATAGTTTATTACTTAAATTTCTATTTTCTAATACTTATGCTGGCCATGCAGCAAGGAATTTTTATTTCATATGTATATTTTTCACAAACTTGATTTTATTTTCCTCCGCAGAAAAGAATACACTTGTTTATATTTCACTGTACTTATTACCAGGATTTAAAATTTATATGAAATTGCCTGACTTATTAATATTTTAGCTAAAAACACAGCGATATAATTTCCTTTTTAAATGAATCATAACTACAAAATTTTGTTTTCTACACTTTGCACAATTTTAATTAATAGTTAGTTTCTGATTATTTGTTATTAATGTATTTGATAATTTTTCAAATAAATTCCTTTTTTAATTTGTTAAAAACAGTTTTTCTCTAAAAGACACACGCGTTAGTAAGCACAGTACGTTCTAAACTAAACAACAACAATCCAGGCACTGAATTTTTCCCTCAAAGAATGATAAAGAACAAACACACACACACACACACACACACACACTCAAACACACACAATCATAAGTAATAAAACGTTCTTGGATTTCAATAAATTTAACAGTTCAGTTTTCAGTTTGCCTGGATGTTTTGCTTCTATTGTTCCTGTTATTCAACTCCCAGGAGTTTAACAGCCATACGAATAGCACTAAAACAGCGAAACAAAAACGCCAACAAAAAAGCTTTGCATACAGGTTAGTGTGCGTGAGTGAATGTGTTTTTGCTAAAGTACATACAAACAGTCCCCCAATCTTCACCCCAGCCATTAGACAGTGCATTCCCAGACTGTTGCTTGCTACGAGAGGTGATTGCTTATTAGCAGAATTGCTGGTATTTTAGTCGAAAAGCTAAAAGATGGTTATTCAGAAAACACAACTAGTTTAATACAAAAAAAAACAGGAAAAGTGCAGAAACTAGATATAATTATTTCAGCAGAAAATATGATACGATTTTATTAATTGACCATAAAATAAGATATTTATATAGACGGCGTTAAATTTAAAATGGAGAACATTTTCGGTATCAAGTATTTCTCTAATATATTTTTGAAGATATATCAAAATTTAATCTTTACTTTAAAAATTTTTTCAGAAAAAATTAATACAAGATGAGTAGACTACATGTATGGAAATTATAAATTCTAAAAAGAATAATACTCATTATACTATTTGTTTAATATGTATGCCTATTGCTGGACTTTATATCGCGCTCCTCGTACACAAATATATCTTAAGGCAGTTGTATCAAATATTGTCGCTTTCCCCACAGATGCTCTAGTACATTATAACGTTCTTTGCATGCATACACACATATTTACTCTACTGCTATTCTCCCCAATGTCAAAAAGGAGAACAGGCTAATTCGTATTAGGGTGAGAGGGTTGGTGGTGTGTTTTTTTTCATATAACTGTTGCTCCACACTGTTGCTTCATTAGGAACGATATAAATACCGAAGCGTTTTTCTTTGCTTCGTTATGCTCTGAGTTGGAGAAAAATATTGTGTCTCTATTACTGTTAAATACTGTTAGCAGCGGTGATGTCAAATCGTTGCTTTTAAAATGATTTTTTAAGTTCAAATTGGTGCTCGGTGCTGCTTTGTTTTTATGCATTATCGGTTTCGTCAATGTGGCATCGTCTGTACTTAATTTCTCCCTTTTTTTCTAATAACAGGTCTTAATTTAAGACTCAGTGTAACCGCTGCTAAACGGACTTATTATGTCTCATACAATTTAATAATTTAATGATTCTAAATATTTTTTCATTTGTTTTCTAACAACTCATTTAGGAGTTACTTACATATATATATATATATATATATATATATATATATATATATATATGCCGCATAATTATGCTTATGCATTTATAAATTGATAAGAAATAGAGCCCGGCACCAAGCCGCACTTTTTGCTTGTTTACTTCTTAAAAGAAAACAATATACAGTGGTCATATCTACCCACAATAACAATCGTACATCACTTTCTCTACTCATTCCCCAAAACTGTTCAGTTGTATCCCTCTTAGTAATTTGGACCAGGTTAAGAACAAGCAGTAATTTGCCTCTACTAAATATTCTAGAACTTTAAGTTGATTCTATTTAGAGGAACAAGTGTCATATACCTACATTTACATATATGCATATATGTACATATTTATACATACACATGCACGTATGTATGTATATACGTGTGTATATAAATAAATAAAAACAGTTATTTAAATCAAACTAAGTAATGATAAATACTTATTTAGACAATTTTGTAAATTTATATAAATTAAACTTTGACTGCGGTATAGTTGAACGACCCTGACTTCGTTACATGTTCATCCACAAAGATAATCTAAAGGGTCACTATATTCTTATCAAAGCCTATAAATAAGTGCATATATATGTATATATATATATATATATATATATATATATATATATATATATATATATATATATATATGTATATATATATATACGTTTATAGTGTTTGCTCTGAGCCTCTAGCAGCAAACCTTATAGTCGCTAATGACCCTAAGCTCCTCTTTTTGATATGTATTAAAAGATGTATTATAAGTAAAGGGTGTTTTTTATAGAGTGATACAACTTTGAGTTGGCATCACTGCTTTATTTGACCACCTATTTAACAGCTGATAGTTGCTTTTTGTTTGCTTTGACATTTCATTATGAAACGACTTACACCAGAGTAACGCGTGCAAATTGTTGAAATTTTTAATAAAAATAATTCTTTTATTCGTCAAACTCATCGTGCACTTCTTCCATTTTATGACGTACACAATCGTCCTTCACAGCGGCGCGGCTAATTCGAAGAACAATAGATCGTTTTCGGACCACATTTACTGTTATTGTGATAATGTGAACTGGACAAGCTGTTGCCGTTGAACAGGAAAGCATTGAAGATGATCCTAATCCATCAATTCGTCGCCGTTCTCAGCAACTGGGGAGGTTGTGTCCTTCCACTTTATATAAAATTTTTTTAGTTGTTGAATATTAGTGTTCCAGACTGGGCCTTCTACGTGGCAGCCATGGCGACCACATGGCAGAAATCATACATATTTAAACATTAATGTCATAAAATTTTCTATCCAATAAAGACCGTTTCATTGATATCAAAAACATATTACTATGTTTTATTATGATTTAAACTTGTATCACTCTATAAAAAAACACCCGATACATATGCAGATTTACCTAACAATACACATTTTAGTAGGTTTAATTAAGCAACATACGCACATACATTACAAATTTGATGCCCATAACTACAACAATACAAATCACAGAAATGTAACAAACATACATACATACACTCAAATGTCATGCCCATTCACGCCCGAAATGTCCCTTGTTGAAAAAATAAAATCATTTCAAACTGATGACTTGTTATGCATTTATACGAAATGCATTAAAAAACGAGGGAGACGTTCCTCTTTTACCATCGCTGCGAAATGCAAAATTAGAAGCACAAGAACACAAACAATTACCTTGGTGTGCATTTAACCATTTAACAAATTATTTACTTTTTCTCCAATTATTCTTCTCAGGTTTATCATTTTTCCAAAACGTTTTTTATATTACATATGTACATACCTATAAGAACTCTATGTTAGTTAAAAACATACTGTAATTATACATGTACATACATACATACCTCTACATGCACTTTGGCTGGCCACGAGCAGCGACATTTACATTTTTAGCTACAATTATGCACCTGCTGCATATGCATATGCCGCCCAACATTATTACCTATAATATTTTCACAAATTTACACACATCACAATTTTTATTTTAAGATCACTTTTATAGTTGAAGACTAATAATATATCGCGCAACAAAATATTTTCGCCGAGCACTAATTTCACAATTGCAATTGATAACGATTTAGGCGCGAACTGACTGACACATGAAGCTTGGATAGAGAAGACAAAAAGAAAGTGGTGAAAATGGTGAGTTAGTGAAGATAGTGCAATACATTAATCGAAGTTGTAGTACTAACAGAAATTCGATTTGAAATTTAAACCAGATTATATTAACTTGTACATTTATTTTCATTTTAATTTACACTATTTAAAGGACAGGAATATAGTGAAAAAGATCTGATGCTGTTTTGCTCATAATTGCTGAGTAAAAGTAAAACTATACAAACTTTTAATGGTAATTAATCTCTTAGTGAAGATACTAATACAAATGATTACTTATAATCTAAATAATTTGCAAGAGCAGAAGAAGCATCACTATTAGATTAACTCACCACATGTAAACAATGGAAATCAAAACACAACAGTCCCAGCTGATTGTGTTTTTATTTCTATAGCTGCCCGGTACATGAATTCAACAATTTTCTGTGGTACAAACAAAACAATTTAAGCAAAATAGAAAACATATAATAAATAAAAAGCATTTCAAATTTGTGGTAGAGGATATTAGAGTGAAGAAACAAAATCTAAATTCAATTGGAGGCTGACGCACAAATGTAAAGTTGACTAGAGAAGGTTAATCGTCAAACATGTTGAGTACAAATGTAATTATATGTAAGTGCTATATACATTTGTATACATATATGTATGTACGTATATAATTATTTTAATTAAATCGAATTTATACAAACAAAAGAATATTTATGAAAAATGTTTCATGTTTTAATATAAACAACATTAGCCGCAACACGTCATCAACGTATGCACATATATCAGGCGCAACACACATGCATGCATATACGCAAAATTTGCTGGCATAGCAATCATGACCTGTCGTTCTACGTATAGTTGTGCCAAGAAGAAAGGAAGATATGTACATATACTTATGGTTTGTTTTAACACTATTTTATTTAATATTTCTTTGCTGTGTATTAGTACTCATATCCGTGCAAGAGGTGGGAAACACAAATGCGTTTTCAAACGCATTGCTGCCAAACCAAGAGGCAAGACTACAATAGAACATTTGTACGTTGGTGTCATAATTAATTAGCATGTGCTTATATTCTATATTTCGGTTGTTTTCGTTAGCAATTTATTTAATAACAAATACACATATGCATACATATTATTAATAAAAAGGGCTCTTACAGAAAGCGAAATATATTTCATTTATGTCTGTGATCTTGAGTTTTTACGGTTAGTTGCTTATCGAAGGGAGTCGTCATCGTTCTTGTATACGTTATTGCATCAGTGTCTCGAAAAAATTTGCATCGAACAGTCGCAGTTTTTATAGTAAAAATTGATTCGGAATTGTTAGCAAAGTGCATGCATGTTTACAAATTTAATAAATTCTAACATACAAATGTTAAACAGTGATTTATAAATAATACAGATTTTGATAAATGTACAAAACAACACACTTAAATGCAATTTATTTAAAAACTAAAAATGAGCTTAAAATATTTCGCTAATATAAAATGTTTTCAGTATAATATTAATTAACAGAGATTTATGCAATGATAAACTGCAAGTTGTTCAAATTATTTTTGTTAGAAATATTTTTACATATATTTATGTATGTGTATGTGTCTGCAAATTTGATTACCTTCCTCTATGATAATTAATTAAAAAATTGCACTTTTTCATTAAACTTCAATGCAATATAGATACTTTAAAAAATATCTAATTTATTTAAAATGAATATTCATGGAAAGTACCACTGCCATCGAAATAAATACTAATATAATTCTTATACTGTAAAACTTTTGATTGCGGCCATTACCTGTCTTTTCCAGATTCAGTATTGAAGTGATTGTAAAATATGTAACAATATACCTGCAGAAAAATATTTTAAAAATTTATAAGTGTGCAGTATTTTCTAGAGATCTGTGTCTTTCAAAGCCGTTACTTTCAATGGAAAAACAGATATTACAAAATAATTAATCATGTTCGAATATTCGTATTCGTCATTCAGTCGAATAAATCAAAAAAATATATACACATAATAAATTCATAACGTCTAATAAAAATTTAGATAAATGTCATAAAAAATAACGAAATATTTGCAATATTGATTTCTGGTACTATCGCGCCAGATAGACATATAAAAATTTCTATGCTAAGTTAGTAGTAATAATTAATTTTATTATAGTATATAAAAAACTTTTGAGAACTCGGTATCAATTATTCTTAAAAAAAAAATTAACAATAATAATGTTTTTAAAATTTATTGCAAATAATTTGTAATACCTGGTCCTGTTTACAAAGAATAATTTTATGAAAAAATATAAAAAGTTCCTACCATAATAAAAAATTACTACATATGGAGTTACTTCCTGAAACAAAGTAAGGTGGAAATTGTGTAATGGTTGATATTGTTTTATTTATAAATTTTTCTGTTCAAATTTTAAGTTCTAAAAAATTTTATTGTTATAGAAAATAAAAACCTTTTTATTATCATTTCAGATAAAGTGAAATCCAGAAGTCATTAACATTCCCTACCAAAAATTATCGCACAAATCGATTAAAACGAAATTCCAATTATATCCAAATTAAAATGTTAAATACATACAACTTTAACAGTTTTTGAAACGTATTTTAAAACAAAAAAATCAAATTATAAATATAATTAATCAAATATTTTAAACTGAAATGGATCAAACTAGTTACTGTATATAACAGCAATCAATTGATATTATACGGAACTAATCATTAATACAAAGAAAGCCATGACAATGCTCATAAAAATAAGCAATTAAGATAATAATGTTGTTGCTGCATTAAAATTTAACTTAAAGAATTTCGTTCAATGCGTTTATGTTAATATGTAGTGTGTTTGTTAAAAACAATGGCTAACAGCTGTTAAATGTCTTTTTAATTTAAATAATTAAAGTAGAAGTGCTCATCCAACCAAACAAACGAACAACGCAGCCAACCTGCGATAATTAAAACAGCACAAAAGGAACAACATAATAATACTAAGAAAGCTGCCAATTGCAATTTGTTGTTGCATATGTTTTCACCAAAAACATTTCAAATGACGAATAGGCCCTCAACATCATCATTTACGATATATATTATAAATAATACATCTGTATTTTACAACAATTATAACAATAACAAACATATCAGAAGTATAAGGAGATTTACGAACAACAAAAATAACACACAAAATAATAATACCAACAAATTTTCAAAAATAATAAAATTGTTGTGGTGGCTTTTCTTGCAGCATCATTTTAATTTTTCACAAAAGCAACTACAACAGCATCTTCATAGTTATAATGGTGCAATAAAAATTCAACAGCCGCATTATAAAAATCTTAAGGCAATAATAGTCGTTAATTTAAATTTACACTCTCCATCTTTGTCGGCGTTATTCAACATTGTATATAATAACAACTCCGAGCCGTACATCAAGTGTGGTAAAAGCTGACTATGAATAAACGTAACGTTATAATTATAGCTCTAGTGAGCGTGCTATGCCTCGGCATTGGTGGTAACTTTTATTTTATGTATTATTTAAATAATACCGAATCCCCACTATCTAGTACACGTGCCTTGGAAAATGTTATACGCTCCAAGATACGTCATTTGAGGCCAGCATACTTAAATCGCAATCCACGTTTCTTTATGTATCGCAATAAATTACTTAAGAACTACAAACCTGCATCGTATGAAAATGCTTCAGTTTTATGGGATATCGCTAATTGGGTGAGTAATTTCTCAAAGGAATATGATTCGTCTAAATTTTTTCTTTAAATAAACTGTATAAACCTTTACCGAGCTCTGCTAATAAAATTCTTGCATACTTTTATATATTTAATTTTAATATATAATTTAATCTCCTTACTTAAACCACTTAAAGAAAAATAAGAAATCCATTTTGCTAACTATTGACCATTGTTTTTGAGAACACATTTTATGTTTTCTATAAATTAAACGTCTGAACCTTAATTTGATTTCCTCTTTTAAACATTAATGTACCGTAATTTCTGTGGAACAGCCATCATTGTGAATTGTGTGAGGAAATTCACAATAGTTTTAAGAAATTGATTCGATTTCGAATTGTTTTCCTAGAAATTTTTAGAAACATGTGCAGCAATATTTTAAAGTAACAAATTTTAAATATAGAAAAATAACCAATGTCAATAATTAAATCTATAAATAAAAGACGAATTAAAAAAAAATCACTTCAGAATAAAAATTTCCAAAATTCCTAAAAGATTAAAAAATTCTTTGAAAAGCTCTTGAACAGCAGAATAGTAAATATGAATCGAAACAGATTAATTTCTTCGAACAAAAATTAGAAACATATTTAGAAAAACAATTCCAAGGCAAATATAGCTGAAGAAAAAATTCTTTAAATTAGAATCCGTTTTCTAAGTAATAAGAATCGAGAAACTTCCTAAATACTTAGCAATTTTATAGAAAAATTAAATTAAATGCTTGTGTATCTATAGAGAAAAATAATTTTATAGCAAAAGTCGCTTATATTTAAATTTAAGAAAAATTCTAAAATCGAATTAGTTCCGACAATAAAACCACTCATCATAGAATTATATACCCATTTATAAACATTATATGTCCTTATAGTGGCCACATGAAAATGAAGTATATCCACAATATGATTCATCGATGGGTCAACTATTGCAAACACTGCGATTGGAACCAATAACAAGAGTAAACAATTTAGCCAGAGGCACACAACTTAAGTTACTCGTACGTTTATCAAATCAGCTTAAAGTCATATTCAAGCCGCAGTGGTATCCACGTGACATTGTCATCGATGGTCCCGTCTACGGTGGCAAAGATCGCCATGTGGCCGAAGTGTATGCTTTTTATTTGGGTGCAGTCTTAGATTTTCGCTGGACTCCGATAGTTGTTGGAAGAATAGTAAATTTAAAAAATGAAATTTATGAAAAAGGTGATACAGAACTACAAAATACCATGACTATAACAGAAGGTGAAAATGGAACCGAAGAATATTGTCTCTTTGGCAAATGTCACTATTGCAATGAGGAAGAAACTGTATGTGCGGATGAAAATAATAACATCGAAGGAGTTTTAATATACATAATACCGGGCCAACTAGCTAAAAGACGTTCGCCATGGCAGAGAACATATAAAGATGATAAGAGAGCACCTTGGGAAGATGATATGAATTATTGCAAGTGAGTATGAAAATACAGAAAATAAATAATTTAATTTGAACTGCATGCATACAATTTTAGAGGGTTGAAAGGTAAACTGGAGACTGAAAGACTTTTAGATTTAATAGATGTGGCAATATTTGACTACCTAATTCAAAATGGAGACCGCCATCATTATGAAACCCGTGAAGAACGTGTGGTATTGATAGATAATGGCAAAGCATTTGGCAATCCCAACAAAGATCACTTGGATATTTTAGCACCTCTCTACCAATGCTGTTTGTAAGTTTTGCGCTAAACAATATATAAAAACCTAGTCAATTAGTTGTTTGTTATGTATTTATTTCTATTTCTGATCATGTATCAAGATTACGCGCTTCTACATGGGAACGTTTGCAGGTATTTTCTGGTGGTGTTTTAACAGAACTCGTTGATCGTTTGACTAAAAGCGATGCTTTGTATCCGCTTATAACAGACAAACATAAGCGTGGTATAGAACGACGTCTACTGGTAGTATATGCCGTGGTAGAATATTGCATGGACCGTGAGGGTGAAAAAATGTTTAAGAATTTATAAAACTTTTCTTTTTCTTTTTTTAATATTTAGCTTTAAGCACTTTAAGCATATCATTAGAGTATGTATAAGAAACGGAAAAGACAATTAATTAAATATTAAGTTGCATTAAAAGCTCTCTCTGTCTTTGCCAGTAAGTAGATAGTCAATTATAATAACTTTTTAATAAAAGGCGACGTTCAAATAATTGCTCTTGTAATATTATTCATTAGATATTCTAAAAACTTTTAAAGTAGGTGCTCCTAACTTGTTCATACTCGGTTAAAAAGTTCGAAATTTGTAAATACATATTTTAATACATCCCATGGCGCGCCATATACTACATATAACAGCTTTAAGAAACTACGCTCAAAATATTAAATGTTTTTAAATTTAAATATTTATTTCAGTATTTTAAGTTATAGATTATACATAAAAATGTTATTAAAAAACAGTAGTTTTAGTTAAATTGGTATATGATTTAGTTAGAAAATATTTTAAAAAAATGGCGTCATTTTCGAAAAGTTCATATCGAAAAACTATTTTTTATTAGCTTTTACATTAGAAAATGTAAATAGTTTATTGAATTTCTTATTTTGAGCTTTGCTTGTATTACCCTAAAACGAAGAGAATAAATATGAAATACAAAAATTAAAGATAATTTTGTTTATACAATTAAATATTACCTTGCCATGAAATTGTGGTTTTAATTCTGTGCCCTTAGTTTTTTGTGCGCCGCCTTGGAATTTCTTAAAATCAACTTTTTGGTAGTCGAAATTTGTTTGTACAGGCTTGTCAGATGACTGATGATGATTGGCTTTAACCGAGTTATTGAATTTTCCTTTCTTGTTCTTAAATTTCTTTTTTGATGCATGATGTTGCATATTTCTGTCACCAACAGGTTGTGAAGATGTCGGTTTTTCTTCGGGTGGTGCATCAGAACTATCAGTATCAGCTTGATTATTGTCTATATCTTCAGAAATTTCGTTGGCCGGAGTATTCAGTTGGTTATTTTGCGTGAGTTCTTTTTTTATCGGTGGGATATTGACAAATTTCAATTTATCATCTGATTCGATTTTGATGCGTTTTGCTGATCCAGCATTAGCTGCTTTCATTGCTACGCTCTCTTCATATTTACGCTTAAGCATTTCTTTAATTGGCATATTGTACAAATCGTCTTCTTCCTTTTTAATATTTTTCACGTCGACATCAACGGGCATGATAGTTGGAGCGTCGGGACATAATTGCCGTTTTTTATTTTCAGCTTCAATGCGAGCAGCTTCCTCACGCTTTTCTTTTTCCACTGTTGGCAAAACAGCTATATAACGCCGATAAGGTAAAAGGATTTTCTGCTCTTCGGCAAGCTGATGTTTTGTTTGTTCATCCTTAAAATATATTTAATAATATTGTCTATGATTATGTATTCATAATTCTTTTTTCGCAAGTTAAAGGAACGGAATAATAAATTTATTTCGCTATTGGCGAAATATACAGACTAAAGTTTTTATTTAATTGTAATAATCTCTAATGTTTATATTTTATTTAAAATATTTAATATTTAAAATATTTTTATTTAATGTTTTTAAATAAATAAATTAAAACCCTTTTACTTTTTTCTGAAGGGTATAAAAATTGCTTTACTCGTTGGATAAGTCTACGAATTTGGTGTAAAAAATGTTGGCTTAATGAAATATTTAACCCGAAACAAATAAAGGAACTTTTATAAAAAAGTTTTAATTTTATTTTCGGTATTTAAAATAAAAATTTTGGGAAGTGCATGGTATATTTTCCAAATTTGTTTGAATTTTAAGAAAATGTAAGCATTTATCGATAAGTTAATGCAGAAATTATATAGAAAGCTCTGCAAACATATTTATTACCTAAAATTTCGCATGAAAACTTTCAAGCAGCTTCAATTTAAATCAGTATAAGAAAAATAAGTACACTTACCACTTCTGAATTATCTGGTGTATCAAACACGCTCATGACAGGCTTCTTCAAATTTACTTTAGTCAATATATCGTTAAAGTTAATACTCGCAGGGGTTTCTTTGGAAGAGTTCAGTAAAGTTGGTAAATCGTCCCTGAATTCTTGATGATGAGACAAGTCATGGGGACAAAGCAATTTGCTGTTGTAGTCAATAACGTTTGCATAAGCCGCACGATGGGTGGCTTCTGCTTCAAGTATTGGTTTTACAAGAGGTTGCTCACGAGCCTTTAAAATAATCTGATGCAGAGTATGTAAATGCTGTCTAACCAGTGGCGGTATGGGATTGCAACAAGCTAAAATTCCTTGCATTTCTCGTGGCAAGCTTTCTGATATTTGCAGCATCATGTGATTAGGTAACACGTATCCATAGCTTTCGTCTTCCAAACGTGCTATGGCATCACGCCATTTAAATATTTCGCCAAAAGCAAAGAGTTGACGATTATCGAAAATTCTCTTTGATTTACGATAAAGATCCATATGAGCGTCCGCGGTTATATTTGGTTTATGATAACGCTTTTTGCAAATCTCATTAGATCGTTGGTAAATCGAACGTAATAATTGGGGTTGTTGATTGGATACTTCTAAAAGATCATTCGTAAGACGCTCATATATGTAGATTAGAAAATGTGTATCTTGTCTCGCATAAGCGACTAATTCTTCTGGTAAAGGCCGTATACGCCAGTCCGCTAGTTGAAAAGTTTTGTCAATATCAATATCGCAATAATATTTCATTAAATATGCCAAGGAGAGACGAGCAAAATTTAAAGCCTTTGCAGCCTGGTGGGTATCAAACATATTGACAATATACAATGATAGATCACGCTGCAGCCATTCCACATCCGAATCGGCACCATGAAATATTTTAACAATTTTTGGATTCGTAAGAACTTCATTGAGTAAATGCATTTCATCCCTTAATTCCAAAGCATCGAAAATGTAGTCCTTTGACCGGCTGGAAATTTGAACCAAGCATGTAAATCCTAAAAATGTTCGATATGAATGATGCTCGACATCAATTGCCAATGCCGTAGTTTTTCGTAGTTCTTCTACAGCTTCCTTAAGTTTGGCTGACGTATCAACATATACTAGTTCGGTTTCGGAAATATCTTTTGGATTTTGCGGTTGTCGCTGTTTCAACAAGCTTTTGTCAACTTCAAATTTCATCAACTCATATTCGTAAGGATGTAAATAGCTTATGATATTCCCAGATTCGTCATATTCTGGCAAGACAGCTAAAGGTTTTAGAGAATTTGGTTTTTCTTTAATTTTAGGAATAAATGGCGTTTCGGCACAATTGTCCACTGGTATTTGAAACTTTACTTGTGGTCTGGCAATGTTCTTCGCTGTAATTAGTCTAGCTGCTATTGTTGGGCTATTGTCATTGATTTTTAAGTTCCAACTGCCAGCACCTTTACCAGGCGTCGTCAAGCGTGATTCTACGACAATAGTTTGAGGATTCTTCTTTATGCCGGCCAATTCATCTAAATTTGATTGCAATCTCTCAAACATAACATCGTTGCATTCTAATAGCATTTCGAATTGCTCGTCTGGTTGCCGCCGCTGTATATTGCCTTTAATATTTTGCCATTTTAGCACGTGTGAGATGATGCCCAATATTCTGTGCGATTGCTGATCGATAACACGCCCAAATGTAGGATATGCACAGTAAAGATCTCTTGATGCTCCTTGGGGGAAGGCATTGGCACACTTTGTGGCCTCTATTACTTCCACCAAGCCCTTCTACAATCAATATTATGTCATTTACTACGGCCAATGTTTGCATTACAAAACTTACCTTACTGAACTCTTCAATGCTTTCAAATTCTCCTATGGGTCTAAGTTTTTGCTTTTCTTTGCCCTTTCCTGAGGAACTACTTCCTGGACTTTGACAATCATCCATTATGCTTACGTTGTTAATCGGAAAATATTAATTTTTATATATAAAAGATGTAAAAAATTTTAACGGCGTGGTAGTCAGGAAAAATATAAAAATTTTACAATTGTCAATGCTTGTTTTCCCCGTATGAGAGATCAAAACAAATAGGACAATAACACATGTAGCAGACAGTGTGACCAGCGTTTTAAAGCAACATGAAGATAATTAAGATACATATATATATGTGGGGCCAAGGGCTGTCAATAGGTGTTTCAGCAAGTTATCCAATTACTCTCTTACTGACACAGACAATATATAACACAACTAAGCTTTTGTTACAGAATTACGTAGATACCATTTATACGCCTTGTGTAGAATTTGTACATATGTTGACATAATAACAGTTTACATGTATGGTTTGCCATCGAGCGCACGCATCACGATTACCTACAAGAATTTTAAAAAATAATTTTTTTTCCAATATATAACTTTTGTTACTCACATATAACATAAATCAAAATTTTCTAGGATATATTACTCGTATCAACAATGAACAGGTTGTTATCAAAACTAAATTATTTCCCCCATATTCATTATGTTAAGAAAATTTTGTATGAAAAAAATTGATTAAATACATTTCAAACTCATTTTAAATTTCATGAATACCGGGGTTTATATATACATACTTATGGAACTTTCAAACAGCTTTGTTAACACATTAATATAATGCAAGTATTCTCCGTAAACCCCTAGCCTTTCAGGTGTAAACACAGGGTTATCAATTCGAGCATTTGCTTGTTCAATTTCATTGTAAAATCGTTAGATTTAATATTATGTTAGTAACATTGGATAGCATTTCGCTGTTTTCTCAAAGGACACTAATTATTATTAATTTTCAACAAATAAAAAGGCAGATAAAGTAAAAGTAACATTGAAAGAAAAAGCCAGGTATTTCTAAGAAATGAGTATATACAAAGATATTTTGGTGCGGTTTCCTCGCGGTGGACTTTCTTACGTATTTGCTTATGGGTCGGGTGTAAAACAGCAATTGGGTTACGACAAAGTTGGACAACAAAAGAATTGTGTTATCGATTTAATATTTTGTGTGCGTGATCCTTTAGGGTGGCATGCGGAGAATTTAAGTCGTCATGAAACCCATTATTCTGCAATGAAACATTTGGGAGCCAAATTTATTATGAAGTATCAAGAAAATTTAGGTGCTGGTATATATTTTAATACCCTAGTACCCTTAACCGACTTAGGAGTCCAAGTTAAATACGGTGTCATATCAAAGGAACAAATGCTGGAAGATCTGCAAGACTGGAAGCATCTTTATGTTGCTGGACGCCTGCACAAGCCCGTGCAAGACGTGGTGCCACCTGATGATGACAAAGAACTTAAAGCAGCCCTAGATACGAATTTACGAAATGCGTTTCAAGTGGCTTTACTATTACTTCCAGAAAAGTTTTCCTCATTTGAACTCTTTCACACCATATCTAGTCTAAGTTATAAAGGCGATTTTCGAATGATCTTTGGTGAGAATAAAAACAAAGTAGCAAATATCGTCATGGCACAGGAGAAAGACTTTTTTGAACTCTATGCACCGGTGATGAAGGAATTAACGCAGTACGTAGCTGTTGACTTTGCGGCCAAGGAAAAGGGATTTGATCGCGTTGTAATACAGTTCGAACAGGATAAATCTGAAAAATCTCTAGAATATCATTTACGACAGGCTCCAGCCGAATTACGACGACGTCTCATACGTAATGCTGCTTTCACTGGTAGCTATATAGATATTATAAAAAATCTAGCTGCTATAAAAAACCTGCATAAAATAGTACAAGTGTCGGTAAACGATATTGTTTGGCGCAGCAGCATCAAGCAATCGTTAAAGAATATACCTAGCGCTGGTTTATTTAAGTCTTTCGTTTATAGTTATCGCAAAGCTATAAAAACTTTTGCTAATTAGATGCACAAATGTCGTAGTAATCCTGTTATATTATTTGTAGGAATAGTAATAATTAAGCTTTTGTTTTAAGTACGTACATATGTATGTATGTATGTATGTATGTATGTATGTATGCGCATATCTATCTTATAAATAACGAAAGCTATGCAACGAAGATTCCTGGTTATTAGAAATTGATCTGATTACAAAAACCCTTTTTTTAGAAAATGCGATTAATTCAAGACATTACAATTACAATTAACTGCGTTGCAAGTTGTCAAAAGTTACTTACGATCCTTGCAACGTAATGATTCCTCAGAAAATAGAACTTATTTTCCGTGTCTTCCGAAAAGATGATTGAATAACAATTTATAAATCCAAATACTTTGATGTAAATTAGTATTTAAGAAAAAAAATCAATTCAACATTTTATGTATTTTTATTTATTTAGTATGTGTACATATATAATTTGGAACTGCCATTTAAGAATGTAGTGTTCAGTTAAGTTTAATATTCTCCTATTTTTATAAATGAAAATCCTCGTAGTATATAAAAACTACTTATTAATATGTATATCCATATTGCAATATAAAGATATCGATCGGTTCGTTTATAATTAAAAAAAAGCTAAGAGCTTGTGTTATTATTCATAATAGCGTATGCGCTGTAAATGCGAGTACGTATTTTTGTACATTATATCGTTAATACTTATATAAGCTGTTCTGAAATTCAATACGAGAATCAAATCATGTGCTAACATTATTTAACTTAAAAATACAAAATGTATTTTATTTTGGAACACATTAAACTTCATATATCTATCCTCTACAACTAACCCATATGATAAAGTGTTGCATTTCGTTAATTTATAAATTTATAATAAGAATTACTATTAATATCAATAACTGTGGCTTGGAAAATAATTGTATTCTATTAATAATATTTTAATCTGATATTGGCCGTGGCATAGATGGGTTCGCAGCATTTACAGCCGTATTTGACCAGTAACTTGAAAAATATCGTTTCTAAGTATATCATTATCTAAACAATTTTATCTTATAAGCATAAAAAGACTATTGCCTATGTTTTATATCACTATATGGTATTATAAAATAACTCCTAAAATATATACATATATATAAAATTGGAAAATATTATATACATATTTTTAAGTTTTGTGATTCGCATTATATGACTAGTTCTTCAGTAAAAACCTTTAATATTGATAAACTATTGTAATTTATGAAGTGTTTATTAATAAGATGAATATTATTAGTGAGTCTTAAGAATAATACACATCACGAGTGTTTCGTTACTGCATAAAAGTAGTCAATTTTAATATGTAACACCAATTCAACATTTTTAATAAAAATTGTCTCTTGTAAACCAAATAACTTATCTATTGTTTTCCTTCTTTTTTTAGTTTAAAACTCATCATTTTTCGAAAAACAAAATTAAAGAAAAACCTTCAATATGAAGAGTGATACTGATACAAATAGTTCATCATCTCCTTCGTTATCGGAACAAGAAAGAAAACGTTCAAAATTGCACAAAAAACTGAAAAGGAAATCGGAGAAGAAACACAAAAAAGTAAAAAAGAAGAAGTGTGGGAAGGAAAAGAAGAAACATTCACATAAGGATATAGAAATGCAAAACGAAGTTTTCCGGCAATCAAAGTTGGAAAAAGATTGCAATGTTAATGAGGAGATCGATGCATTTGGTCCCGCCCTGCCCCCACATTTATTACATAAACGCGGAGAAAGTGAAGAAATTCCTCCATCTGTCGTAGGCCCCACAATTCCTAAGGAATTTTTAGGAATCTTAAAACAATCAGAATTGCAAAGTGTACCAGAAAAATATGTATCTCAAGAATTACACAAAGAACCAGCGGAAGGAGATGATAACTTGCATGGGTCTTATGGGCCATTGCCAGTGCTCAATGAACATGAAATGACTCCAGCACAACTTGAATTGGAGGAACGGGCACTAGAGCTCAAAATGGCTGCTATAGATGGAACCAATGCATCAAAAATTAATCAAAATGTACGAGAGGAATGGATGTTAGAATTGCCTAATGTTGGTTTAAAAAGCGGTTTAGCAGCATTAAACAATTTAAAGCGGGGATTTCATCAGGGAAAGGAAAAGCCTGACTTTAGTGATAGGTAATATGGTTAAATCAACATGAAAAATATTTAAATTTTTGATTACTTCAGATCCTCTTGGACAAAGGCAACTAATTCTAGCCAGGAAAAGCACAATGTTATCAGTTCCAAAGAAGAGCTGAAATTAGCTGCACAGACGTTGTACGACAAACAGCGTGATGCTGAACAGGAAGCCATTGCAAAAAAACACAAAAAGAAACATAAACGTGATGAGTCCTTGGTGGAAATACATCAAAAAAAATTACGTGCAGAAGAAAAGCGGAAGGCAAAGGAATTGAGAGAAATTGGTGCTAAACCAGAAAGACGACCATTTACACGTGATGTTGATCTGAAACTAAACAAAATCGATCGTAACCAAACAAAACAAATAGTAGATAAAGCAAAAATTCTTAATACAAAATTTTCTAGTGGACATTCAAAATACCTTTGACTGTACGTACATTTGATTTATTTATTAGAATGCATGATCGTGTTTATAACTTAAAAATAATTATAATTATAAATGAATTTAAAAAATTTTCTTTTATTTTAACGTTGGGGTGCTGGTTTTGGTTTGGGAATTTTAGCCAACAACATTTGTATTTCATCCTTTTCTTTCCAATCCTTCCATAATTCAAAAAGATTTACTATCGCCCTTACTATTTCTTGAACTTTATCAAGATCAACGTTAAGTTCCGCGAACCATTGTTTCATAGTATCTTTTTGTAGTATAACACAAGCAATTTGCAGGCAGGCAATAGCAATCTGACATAAATTGAATAAGCGTGGATTATTGCAATTTTAAACTAATAATTTTTTTTACCTGATATGGTGGATACAATAAGCAAACGTCCGTTCTTAGCGAGTCGTTAACAATCCGCCAACTCAGCGTTAGTAATTGATCTTCTTGGCCCATATCTTGAACCAGTTGCAAAAGTGGCCTGTAGGGCTGATACACTATCAGACAGCAATCCAAATTTTCCAATAAATAAAACTCGCATTCCAATATATGATTTGTACGGTAGGGAAAGTCTTGTGTATAAGCGTAATTAAATTTACTTTTTATAACCGATTGGCAAATAGATATTAATCGGGAATTTGAGATCACACCGAACTCCTCAACCTTCGAAGCTAACAATATACATGTAGGTGCCAGCAACAAAGGGTCAATATTTTTTAAAGAATTCCTAGCATAGAAGCGCTTAAAATATACTGTCGCAGTGGCAATGACTTGCTGCCTTAGTTTCAATTGTTCTCCCAAAACTTGGATGACATTAGCAAAAAATATAAAAACTTTTTGGTACTCTTCTTCAGTTAGCAATTGCAGGTCATATTGGCGTTCTCGTATCAAATCTTGGCGATCCAAAATCCATTGTTGGGAATGAGAACTTTGCCAAAAGTTACCAGCCATTGAAAAATTGCAGGAAGTTTTATATTTTGTCACTAAAATGAGCTTTCATTTACTTTCTCAAGGACCACAGTCGTAGACTTAAAAGAACACAGCTGAAAAAACAAGCGGTAGCTGCTGTAAATAAATATAAACAATGACATTTGGAGGATGCCACTGAACGTATATTAACAACCAGGTGAACTGACAATAATAGGTGAAGAGAGTGACCGTTGTAGCCACCTCTTTTTATAGGAAACATTTTGTTTGAATTTGAATTATCTGATATTTTTCTCTGAAGGTGCCGCTGTTGCTGATTGGTAGCGATGCAAGCCCATTAGTACAGAGGTCGTGGGTTCGATTCCCACCAAGGACCTTGGGTGTTTGTGATGTTTTCGGGTACCACAAAGTGATCTACTAGGACTCAAGAGTGCTGGATTTGTTAACCATAACTGGCAGCCTATTAAAAAAAATTGCTGGTATGTAAGGTTATAAATACATCCCTTATTAGAGTAAAACAATATATGATAATGAATATTATTTATTTATTAGCATGATACTAGTTGGCCTATGATAATATGTGTTTGTAAATTGCTAGTCGAGCAGTTATTAGCTGCATAAAGGATAACAGGCACATGGTTTATGTGAAACACATGGTTAGTGTGTACCTTGCTGATTTTCAGGGGGTTAATATCAATATTGATTAAACATACCCCTCTTTAATTGAATTTTGTCAACTGTCAAATATTACAGCCAACTTCGCACTATTGGATTTTCCTTTCAAAAAACCTTTCAGTGAGCCCCATCTTTCAGAGAAATTTTATTACATTGTTAGTGCAGAAGTAAATTAAAACTCAAATTCTTAATACAATGGCATTGCGTGTGCTAGGCATTTCGCAAAATTTGCGACAACTCTCTAAAGGAGTCAATGTTTTAAAGGTAAATCTAATAAGTAATATTTTATATCATTGATTACGGCATTGCGTTACAAACATTTTTCCTGTATATAATTACGTAATGGGAAAAGTTCAATCTATCATACATTTTGAAAAGCCCGTGAAATTTTCCATCATGGGAATGTGTATGAAAAGAGTCTTACTTAAATTTAATTTCTATGCATGTTCAAGTTTCCGAATGACACAAACAAGTGTATTAATAGATGAGGTTAGAAGAACAAAGTATTGATTAGTATTTTATTTTGTAGCGCTACAAGGCTTCCGATGCAGCTAGCTTGAAAAAGACTCTCGTTAACATACCTGCCACTCAGGTTACCACATTGGATAATAGCCTGCGTGTGGCTAGCGAAGATTCGGGTGCTTCCACTGCTACAGTGGGTCTATGGATTGATGCTGGTTCTCGTTCCGAGACCCCACAGAACAATGGCGTAGCTCACTTCTTGGAACATATGGCTTTTAAGGTACGATTAGTAAGAAATTTGCCGTAGGTATTAATTGTTGTGGACTATACTTGTAGGGTACTGCCAAACGCTCCCAAACGGATTTAGAGCTAGAAGTAGAAAATATGGGCGCTCACTTAAACGCCTATACATCTCGCGAACAAACTGTATTCTATGCTAAATGCTTGTCCAAAGATGTACCTAAGGCCGTGGAGATTTTAGCTGACATAATACAAAATTCCAAATTAGGAGAATCTGAAATTGAACGAGAACGATCCGTTATCTTGCGTGAGATGCAAGAAGTTGAAAGTAATTTGCAAGAAGTTGTTTTCGATCATTTGCACGCAACAGCCTATCAAGGTACTCCATTGGGCCAAACTATTTTGGGACCTACTAAGAACATAAAGTAAGTAATTTACATAAGTGGTACATAAATTTATTGATTTCTATCCATTTAAGGTCTATTGGCAAGTCAGATTTGCAGAATTACATTAGCACTCATTATAAGGCCTCGCGTATTATTTTGGCTGGAGCTGGGGGTGTAAGGCACAACGAGCTGGTTAAATTGGCTGAGCAACATTTGGGAAAATTGGAAAACACCTACGATGGTAAACCTCCAGAGGTAAGTCCTTGCCGTTTCACTGGCTCTGAGGTACGTGTCCGCGACGATTCTTTGCCATTGGCCCATATCGCCGTTGCTGTAGAGGGATGCGGTTGGACCGATCAGGATAACATTCCTTTGATGGTTGCCAACACCCTTATCGGAGCTTGGGATCGCTCTCAAGGTGGTGGCATTAACAATGCTTCCAACTTGGCTCGTGCTAGTGCTGAAGATAGTGAGTTAATATATTCTTCTTCATTCCCCTTTTATCTACAAGTAATTTCTGATAATCTTTCCAATAGATTTGTGTCATAGTTTTCAATCTTTCAATACCTGCTATAAGGATACCGG
Organism: Linnaemya tessellans; assembly: GCA_951800035.1. Classification (NCBI taxonomy): domain Eukaryota; kingdom Metazoa; phylum Arthropoda; class Insecta; order Diptera; family Tachinidae; genus Linnaemya; species Linnaemya tessellans. Next base: position 150,850,749 of record OX637532.1, read on the forward strand.
TTTGTGGGGCATTTATTTCGTTTGCGATCCCATGGAGTGCGAGAACATGCTTTTCAATATTCAAAAGGAATGGATGCGCCTTTGCACTATGGTTACTGAAGGAGAAGTTGAACGTGCTAAGAACTTGTTAAAGACTAACATGTTACTGCAACTCGATGGTACTACACCTATTTGTGAAGATATCGGCCGTCAAATGCTTTGCTACAACCGTCGCATTCCCTTGCATGAACTCGAACAACGTATTGACGCCGTTGATGTACAAAACATACGTGACGTTGGAATGAAGTACATCTTTGACAGATGCCCCGCTGTGTCTGCTGTAGGTCCCGTAGAAAACCTTCCCGACTACAACAGAATTCGTTCATCCATGTACTGGTTGAGAGTTTAAGCTTCAGTAAATATTTGTTGGACGGTAAATGCAGTTTGCAAAGTTAAATTTCGAAGTAAAATTTGCCGAAAAAATTAGTTTATTTATAAATAATGGAAAAATAAAAAATATCAATATAAAAACGTGGGCTTTGCGATAAATGAGGTTGAGAATAAGCTGGTTACGCTGTTCAGTTTCTAAACATCAGATATAAAAAATGGTTTAAGTATTTATAAGATTATTTGCACAAAACTTATTGCTAACAGGAATCGATGTTTTAATTACGGAAAATATTTAGCTCTTGTAGAAAGCTCAAAGCTCATCTATTACTTTTAAATGAAATATATATTCATTGATGAGAATATTTTATTGGTATTCCACTTAAACCCTTTTGTAGTTTAGCTGGTTCTGTTTGGCCCAGTGCAGGATCTAGTCCTTGCCAGGTACGATCTTCAAATGTTAAACCCGTATTAGTGGTCATAACTTCCATTTTAGCTTGTGTTGCTATTGCCTGCTGTTGTAAACTTAAAGCTGATAAATTTGCAGGTTCAACATCACTCCCATTTATATCTTTTCTGCAATTACGCAAACGACCAGTCAGTAAACTTATGTCATCTTGATTTATATCATCCGGATTAAATTCAAGAAAACTTTTTCCATTTGGTAACAATTGTTTGAAATCTGTAACATATGTTTCAGGATAGCGCATCAGCCAAGCGGGATTTAAGGCCATTTCTGCTTCAAATACAGACACCACTGGCTTATAAAACTCTTTTGATTCGAACATATTGTTAAATGCACAGCCAACTAACACAAAACAGTCAATTTCTAAAAAGTTTGCCAATTTGGCCACGTTAATGCGGCCAACCGAAATAATTTGAGTTTTTATGCCACGAGACTTTGCCATCATTTGTATACGTTTTATTTCATCCAAGTAGCCGTCTGATGTAAGTGTAGCCACTATTAAGCCCAAAGTTTCAGCATCTTTACATTTTTCTATATAATAGTACCGACGTCTTATAAAGTTTGCTGTTAATGGGTTTTTCTCACTTCCTCTACCCGCAGCGCCATCGTATATAAACCATTTTGAGGCCTTGGAACTTAAAGATAAATTGAAAAATCTTTGATTATCACCGCCGACAAACAAACACAAACGTTTATCATCAAATTCATCGATATACTGAGTGTAATCATCAACCTTTGACCAAATTTCCCCTGACTCTGACAGTTTACCAAACGTATCGCCACAATAGCAAACAAATTGAATTTCTTTTGCTTTGATGTTCTTTAAAATGTCTTTGAAATTATCTTGATAGTTTTGGAAAACATGATGATAACCTATATCGAAGTAAATGGCTAAAGTTGAGTCCATTGCAATTTCTTGGAACGTGGTCAAGTAGTCGCAAAATTTTTGCAAATCAATTTCCAGTATAGGAAAACAGTAATATACTGGCAGACGTACGACTTTACTGCGACAGGCATTGCCAAAGTGCACTACACTATCCGAATCAACATGGGCAGCAGCAATCTAAGCAAAGTTTTATACCGAAATAAATCAATTGTAAATAATGAACTTATTTATAAGCTACCTCATCCACGCAACAACTTCCGTAGGAGGTGTCCGCCAATATAAAAACTTTAAAGTCCTTGTCACCTCCCGGTGAAGTGCTCACCGTTTTTTTAATATCGGTAGCAATGGTGTCACTGTACTTTAAGTAACTATCAGGAAACTGCAAGCAAACCTTAAGAAAATATTAACTTTAAGTTTTGTTTCCTATAAGTATATATGTAAATTGGTTTATTATTTACTTTCTTGTAACCATTTTTGCTAATCCATTCGATACAGCGTCTACGTTGTTCTTCGCTCCATATTTGTTGTAAAGTTACTTCTGTTTCTAAATCAGTTTCAGCTTTTCTTTCTAATGCTGCAGTTTCTGAACTGGAAAACGCCGATGCTGTTGCAGACATTTCAATTATCTGGATAGGATTCCGTAAATTTATTTTAAAAATTCCAATTTGTGTTGTTTACAAAACGCATTAAATGGTCATGTTAGACTTGTAAGGTCATTGGGTACTTGCAGAAATGAAAGAGCAATGAGTAGTCAGTATCTGCTATCATGTACGCTTAGAGATGTGTCATATTATGATAATTATTTTTTTTTTATAATATATCGCGCTGGCCACAAAGGTCGTCAACTCATTTCATTAACCCGCCGCCTTAGGGTGGATTATAGCTATATGGATATGGGGGTTGGGTCGTAATGACCCACTCATTAAACTCTGGTTTTTTGCTGTTTTATGAAAAAAATATATAAAATTTAGATTGAATCTAAAGTTATTAAGGAAATAAAACATGAATTTGTTAAAAAATAACGTATTTATTTTTATTTTTAAACAAGAAAAATTTCATATTAAAAAAGTTAACAAAGGAGGCTTCTTCTAGCTTAAATATAATAAACACCTATTTGTCATATTATTATGGGTCATATTTACCTTTTTTTAATTTTAAGCACGTGTTACTCGAAGTACAATCGCCATGCAACGGATTTAAAATTTATAACATTCAGAGAGATTCAATATCTCCAGCTACTGAGAAGAGCATAGAGAAGAGAAGTACATTTTTAAAACCACAATCAATTGGAAAAGTGATGGGTAATTATGACCCATCCCTCCTGGCGTCGGGTTAAAAATAAAATTAGAAACAAATATTTTATTTTACTTATTAATACATCAATATAATTACAAATTACATGCTAATAATAAAAAACGGCCATGATAATAAGACCTTGGTCTCAATTTAAATATTGTATATAATTATTTATTTTATTTCATAAAAAATAAAGAGTATCTGAAACCTATTTTAAGAAAATTATGCTTGCAAAATTTTGAATAAAATACATTTCAAACCCATTTAAAATTTTATGAATATGTTAGTTAATGTTTTCATACTTTTGATTTTCTTCTTATACGTTCCATTTTTTGTAGGAAAGATCCACTTTTTTATATATTTTTTCAATATTTCTCTATCAACAAAGGATATATGAACATAGAGATATGTATGTACATAGACACATAAATGCCCGAGGAAGTTACCCATTGTTTTTAGCGAATTATTTAAAAAAGAAATAGAAAACAAATTTGTTATTATTTTCTTATATAAAAAAATTTGATCTTTTGCTTAATATATTAAAACATATAAAAAAATAATTTATTTGTTTTTAATTTAAACTATTATAAATTAATACATATATATATAATCAGCTCGCAATAAATAAAGCAAACATTTTGATAAATTAACTGAGATCAGGGGAACTGACTACGGTTCTCGAATCGACTCGAGAGTTTGTACCATAGTAGATATAATTTTTTTTCTAATATATTGAAATAAATATCTCTTTGTTTAAAAAATGTTCATAGGAATAAACTGAACTAAATAGTCCTTCTCAAAGAATTGGCTTATATCGGATATTTCACAATATCGAGCACGAATTATTTACGATATATTTAAAGAATAGATTTTTTATGCCGTTAAATCATTACAAACAAATCAATTCTTGAAATTGAGCTTTAATGAGCTCGTTCTCTGGTCGATAACAAAAGTCGTTAATGAATTGTCCGCGAAATGTTGGCGAAACATTTGATTATGTTATTATTATCGAAAATCGTGGTCAAATATGCATAATCACTCATAACTCCGGAGTAATGCATTATATGTAATGCATTATATGTAATGCATTATATGTAATGCAATATATGTTAAATAAAAAAATAATAAAATTAAAAAAAAAATATATGTATGTATATATATATATATATATATATATATACATATATATATATATATATATATATATACATATGTATATATATATACATATGTATATATATATATATATATATATATATATATATACACACACATATATATATACATATATATATATATATATATATATATATATATATATATATATATAGATATATATTATATCCCGATACTGATAGGAACAAAATTACGGTCAGATTTTGTTAAGAAATCACAGAATGATTTCTTCCAACAGAAGGTGGCCAATACAAATCTGTATTGGCCACCCAAATGATGTAAACTCTTCACATACTCGTATATGAAGCCATCCTTCATATATATACATATATATATATATATATATATATATATATATATATATATATATATATATATATATATATATATATGCCGATATCCTTAGGATTTGTTAATGGAAATTTGTAATTAATAAGAACATTACAGATATTGATTTTTAGTACACAAATTAAAATTATGACTTTCATAAATTATATGTGTCGATCATATTACTTATTCAATTGTAAGAAATAACATTTTAAATTAATCATTAATATTATTTGCTCGTACATCCACAATAGTGGGCTATAAAAAAAAACAAAAATTATAGAAATTAAATGTTAAATATGCATAAATTAATGAGCTTGCCCAACCGTTAGTACAATTTTAAGCACATACACATATACATGATTGCGTACATATGTATGTATGTATGTAGATAATTACGTTAAAAAATGTTATTTTTAAATTACATTAAACAAGAGTCATACTTATAAAAAATCATGCATCGGTATAAATCCATGCCTACATACCAAAGTTGTTATTAATCATATCAATAATGTGCAGATTGCAAATACATATGTATATACATATATGTGTATGTAAATATGTGTATATGTATGCAAATATATGTGTTCATAAGTAAATACATAAATGTGACATATATCCTATATACGTATGGACTGTGTATATATTTTGTATATGTTACACTACTCAACAGTGACATTTTGAAAATCCAAGTAGCTGAAATCCTTATGAACTTACCTCGTCTTCTGAGTACTGAAACCGGCAAAAGATAATTTCCAATTAGTTATAATTTTGAAATGATTTTATTTTTCGCTTAATATGTATACGTGTGCGTATATCAGGAACGGTCAAAATAATAAAATGCTTAATAAGTTTATTATTTGAAATAAATATTTCTATGATATCGCTATATGTTTATCCATATAACCAACTGGTACCTCAATAATCCTGATTGTGTTTTTCTTCCTGAGCTTCAATGGAATCGTAAATATAAAGGTTATCGCACGATCACAATGATCCGGATAAACTATAAGCCAGTCTGCAAATTTGGCCCCAGCTATTTGTCTTAGAGCTAAATGCAATTTTTTTTACTTTGTACAGGGTGGATTTTTTAATATCTGCTGATTGATATTTATCCTTATCGTGAATAAAATGGGAAATATTTGCTCCCATGACATTTTTGTTCTGCTTTAGATAAATATTATTTTTGATCAACAATTTTCAAAGCCTTTATATCTTTCATTAATAACCAGTGCAAAGTCACTGTGCTTCGCTGCTATTAATTTTCGAGGACTGTTGACTAAAGGTAACACGTCGGATAATTTAGCCAGTCAGTGTCTGTCCTTGTAGCATGTTCGAAGTAGCTCATAATTTCTTTCAAACCAATCGCATAATTTTAAGAATATCAAAAAGAAAACTAAACGATGCAAAATTGATCAAGAGAAAACCTGCAAATTCATGCAAAATAACTGCTGGTCTTATTGTTATGACAAGTAGTGTATGTCATATTGATTTTAAAAATTTTGAAACAAAACAAATCCAGGGGTCAAATTACCGCGTTCAATATTGGTCGAAATTTCAATCTATTTTAAATGGAAATTTCGATTGAATGCCGTAATTTGCCCCCTGAATTTTTATAAATAGGTTTGTACAAACATTTTTAACATTTAAAATTTTTTTTTATTTGCCATACGTAATTATCCCCGAATGTTTATTAAAAGTGCAATAAATTTGATTAAAATAGCTTTAATGGAATTTTTTTGTTATATGCGCCATTGTTTCATTAGTACTGCAATAGTTGACCAATTTAAAAAAGAATTAACTTGTTAAAAGTTCTGCCTTTACGGTAAATTTTTCTGAAAAAAAAATGTTAAAAGAATGGCCATATTTAACGGTAATGTCAAGCCAAATATAAAATCTTGAATATTTATTTTAAATTACATTTTGACATTTCTTTAGTATCAGTTAGCGGAAACCACATTACCGTATGTTGTACGTTTTAAAATACGTAAAAAAGCTTAACGGCAAAATGAAAACGGATTTAGTTTCCACCTGTTGGCTATCTAATAAAATGTAAGAAATTTCCTTATTTCTTGTAAAGGAAATCATATACATACTTATATGATTATATAAAAGAAATTTTATATTTTAATACCAAATTAAAAAAAAGTCTTCTGTTCTAGGAGTAAAACAATGAAGTTATTTTTAATAGAAAAATCAAATGTACAGACCGGAAACTACAGTCAATATACACGTACCTTTCTCCCAGTAAGTAAAGAAGTAGTTTGTAGATGTCGTTAACATATTTATGATTTTAGAAACGTATGTATTGTGTCATGTATGTGCATAAGTAGCCAAATACAAACATTAAAGTATGTTGCTTTAAGTCACGCTCCTACCGAAACTTTGTCCAAAAACCCAACGTCAACCGCGAGAAACGGACGGAGAGTTAAAGAGTGTCGAGTGGTTAATAATAATAATACAATAAAAGTTTCAGAAAATCTTAATTAAAATGCAGATCAGGTACTATTTTGTATAGGTACAAATAAACGACGGCATCCATTTACACAATCACACACACTGCACAGTGGAGACAATAGTAAAAAAAAATCGGTAATGGATTACTGAGCAGTGAGCAGGCTGTGGTGAATACAAGCTGATCCAATGTTATGCCTTCATTTGTCATCCCCTAAACTAATATTCATATCTTAGAAGACCATATGGTGCGGCTAAAAATTATATTATTCCTTAAATTAACATCAATTACAAATGCAACGATACTTTTTCTAAAATTGCTTTTTATACTTATTTTTTATACTGTTATGAAATTTTTTTATTTGACACATTGTTGTCACAATACTATTATATATAAATGAAATGCATATAGACATTGCTTAACCACCAACAAATAAATTTTATTTATATATTTTCTATACTCGTATTTAAAAGTATAAGAAACGTATAGAAATTTTTTAAATTGGTTTCTGAACTAGGATAAAGGTTACATTAAAAAGGGCTGCCCGCAGTTAGCGAGAGGCCATAAAGGCCCATTGTGGTGAACTAGATTACAACTTTTATTCGAAAGGACATGAAAATTAATTCATACATAAATCAAATACTTAAAAAATGCAGTAAAATTAATTTTATATTAAATTTTATCCAACTTGCTTATTATTGTAAAAAATAGATTGCAAATAAAGATTATGAAAAAAAAATGTATATATCAGACTTTTATGGTTCATTAATACATCATGAGACGTTTCAGGACGCTTTTGAAAACTTCATTCGCCATTTAAACAGCAATTGCTTTTTAATTGTTATGGAAATAAATAATTTTAAAATAATTACGCCTTTAATATAATATATTTATAGCAGATTTAAGATTCTTTTAATCCTGTTAATTTATATTTCCTATTTACATATTATGCATTTAATAAGTCTCAGTAAATCATTAATTGAATTCTTTTTGGATTATATACAGACGCCGGTATTCATAAAATTTAAAATGAGTTTGAAACATGGTATAATAAAACAAGGTACTGCCACTGTGAGCTATTAAATTTAAAATAATTTTCTGACAATTTTAAGGATTCTGACATTCCCATAAAAATTAAGTTACCATATCATTTTAAGTTACCCGTTTTTTTCTTTTCATTTGAGTTGTTAAAATTTTTAATTGCATCGATGTCATAATTAACAATAATTAAAATCCGTTTGCCAATTAATTTATTATAAAAATCTTGTCGTGATTTTGTTAAATTGTCTTATTGATCAATGTAATGGTTTCAATATTTTTGCTTCAATGCAAAGCAACACAATGACTTTACTTCTTGTGGAAATGTATAGAAACTGGGTTTTTTCGTAGTTTTCTATATTCTTTACATTTTATATAGCTTTTATTAAATTATTTTAGCAAAATATTGCAAAATGTTTATGTTCAAAACCTCAAAATGAAATTTTTCTCTCGGTCAATATGCAAAAACGATTCACAATGAGATTTTGAGCGGGATATTCTATCAATGTTGTATGTTCAGTATGTTTAAATTTAAAATGAGGTATAACAATGAAATATGTTAAAAGAGAGGGGATAAACTAATAGTTAAATACCATGGTATAATATATTATAATGGTGCTTTGTCCGTGATCTCATGAAAATGTGGCTTGGTACTAAAAAGGCCATTATTTTGGAAATTGCTGAACTGGACACCTTGAAATTTAAATAAGTTAGAGATCAAGGAATGAAGTTTAGTATATACAATTTAATTAACGAATTTGCTAGACAAATGGAAAAACTTATATATGTACATATATATGAAATTTTTTATTTGACATATTGTTGTCACAACACTATTTTAAATGAAATTTATTTGTTGGTGGTCAAGCAATGCCTATATGCATTTCGTTGGTGCTTTATCAAATCATGGTTAAAGTCTACTGATGATTTGGTAAAGCACCAATGAAATGCATAGAGACATTGCTTGACCACCAACAAATAAATTTCATTTAAAATACATATATATATATATATATATATATATATATATATATATATATATATATATGTATTACAGATTTTATTTAAAAATTTCCAAATAAACAAAATTTTTTTTTATAATGTGGCAACGTCATATTCAATATGATGTAGAAAAATAAACTTCAAAAATCCTTATTAAAATTTAATAAAAGCAAGTGGCACTACCTTGTATTTATATACCTTGGTTTGAAATGTATTTTAATCAAATTTTTTCATACAAAATTTTATTAAAACAGATTTCAAATACTTTTTATATTTTTATAAATACCAGGGAGAGAGTTCAATGTCAGAAAAACTTGATTTCTTGCAAACCACTCATATGACTCACGACTTCTGGTACGAAGTTTTTAACAAACAATATGCTTTGGCGGAAAGTTTCACACAAAGCCACGGTTAAGAAGTTTCCTATTATTGACGATTTACATTGCGATCGGACCCACTGTGGTTTTTCTTTGTATTTGAGGCAAACATCTTCGTGAGTTCCTCGTTGTATGTATTTTCAGTAATTGGACGCATTTTAAGTCATAGTTACAAGTGGTACGCTTAAAAAAGAGCCCCATTAATAAATCGTACTGTGGTGTGAGGCGTTGTGAGTGTATGCGTGTTTGCACCTTCTTAGCCATTTGCTTTAATAATTTTAAATACCAAGTATTTTCAATTGTTATTTTGAATCTTTCTTTCATTTTTATGTACAAAACTTTATATACATAGGCATATCCATATGCACATACATACATATATAGTTAGTTATTCCACACATACATAAATACATACATATATACAGTCATACATTTCTACTTAGTAGACGTGTATTTAAATTAGTTGTAGTATCTCCAATATTGAAAAATCAAAAAATGGTTTGAGGTGTGGTGCTAAGCTTGCCTGAGATTTTCAGAGTTAGTTGCCAATAAGACTTTGTCACCAACGGATTGAAATCATTTCAAGTTTTCCTAAAATATAACTTAGAAAACAGAAACTTAATATCAGTTATTGAAAAAAAGTGATAAATAAAAATTACAAAAATGTATCTAGGAAATAAAAGAATTTATTAGATTCAAGCATCTATTGGTCAGTTGGCAAGATGTCGGCATAGCTGATGTATATAAATTTCAAATCCGCTATGCTGCATCTAGTCAATTATTTCAATGGATAAAACATCAGTTGCTTCGTTTGTTATTTTTACTTGTTAAATCGGAAGCCATTATCCAATTTATCGTATCAGAGTTGAATACTGGAAAGCAGGAAAGGTATTCAATTTAATCAAAGGATTATTTTGTATCTAAGCAAAGAATATTATTTTTAAGCAAAATCTGTGACAAGGTGAATAACAGAATAACAGAACATCGGGGTAACATAAAATTTCTCCATGGATTTCCAACAATCGGACTTCGATATTTAAAGTTACTTGCCTTTTAGCAATATATGAACCTTAAAAAATCTAATAATTCTTTAATAAAATGGAAATTTAATAACATAGTATACTTATCTTCATTTATTACCATCGCCTGGGATCGTGCTTGAGCATGCACACGTACCTCATAATTTTCATTCAAAATCGGCCTGTTAAGCAAATAACAAATCAAGAAATTGGCAGAATTTTTTCTAATACCAAAAGCAGCCTATAAAAGCAATAATACAAAACTGAACATTTAATAAGAATAAAACAAAATCTGTATACGCAGATGTATTACATGACAAAAGAAAGTTATACCTACGGAGGAAAATATCTTTCTTACTTAAAAACCCAAATTACTAACATCAAGTATAGAGAACACAACGTGTTTATAAGCCGCGTATTAATATTAAAGTGGGCCATATTTGGTGGCAGTTTGAAACTCGTAGCGCTTTTATATGGACAGTAAAATAAGTCGAAATTTTGTTGCCTTATTTTCGAATGCAAAACAATTAATAGAATAAGAACACTATGAAAAAGGTGTGGCCCATCAATTTAGCCTATGTAAATATGCATGTGTGTTAGTATGTGCATATTTATAAGCTAATTAAAAAAAACTATCTGTCAACTGAGCCAACAACTTTATATTTATAGTAAATCATAAAAATATATAATGAAATTTTTTTTAAAATAAAGTTAATACCAAAGGACACGATTTTGTTGGCCTGTGAAATAGATATTTAGCGATCGTTGTATGAGGAAAAGAAAGCTTCTTACAAATTAAACTTTTAGATAATATTTCAATACCATGGCTGAGAAATTAATTGCTACTTCAAGCAAGGCGAATTGGTGGCGTTATTAAAAATATCAGTGTTTTTCCGATAGGGTCCAGTAACACTTTTGATGTGCCGAATCTATGAAAATAGGGGTTAGTGTTGGGAGGTCAGATAAAGAAAAATGATGGAAAGCAGCTGTTAAACTGCATATGAAAAACGAATCAGAATTTTAAAACGTCATGTAAGATAAACACCAGTCTATTCAGTCTATAATAAAAATTTAAATGAAACAAAATTTCAACTGACTTGTATGTAAAAGACATTTTCTTTATGAAGGCATATACATATAGAATTTCTTAAAATTTTTTTTTCAAAGACGCTTTAATTGTGGTTATATCTCATCTAGATATTTATGAATTATTCGTTTTTTTTTTTGTAAGTTGCGACCACTACGGTTGCATTATTCTAATATGGGCAAAATAATTTGGCATCATGTTTAACAGGCGAATAACATTTTTTTCGTATTTACTTTCAGGATCAGTCTTCTCTCCACCGTCAGTTTTTAAAGGAAGGCAACACTAAGTTGACTTTTTCATCAACTATCCGACGAACTGAGATGTATAAAGTGTGCAACATTTACTAATATGAAGTTTTGATTTTTCAAACTATTTTTAAACATTTATTTTCCTATAAATATTATTTCATTTAATAATAAATAAATATTTTCTCATTTTTCCGCGCCTTATTTTAAATGAAGTCTTTCTTGCAGAGTTGCTGCTTCACTTAATATATTTTCAAGGACATTCCATATATTTGGAGTAAGCAGCATTGCTTTGGTTTCATCAAACCAAAGAAGCTGGTTTTTATTTTTAATGTGCAAAAATTCTTCAAAAATGGTTCATTATATGTATATGTTTTTAATTTCTGTTTTAAATCTTCAATACATAAAGCTGCATAAAATTTTCAATAATTCGTGCAAAATTAGAAAATTAATATTTAAAAACAAATACATAAATTTTACAAGAAGCAAATTAATAATATTGAGCTTGAGGCTTTTTTTATCAAATAACTTAAAAAAAATATTAATTATTTATTTTTCGGCATTTCGAAATAAATAATAGTTTTTTAAAATTATTATTTTATAAGAAATATTATTAATTAAATTATTAAAAAAAAAAATTAAAGGCTAAAAATATTAGAACAAGAAACAAAATACACACATATGTAAATACATCTTCTATACATACATACACACATGTTTACTTATATAAAACCTTATATAAGTAAACGTATATAAGTACATAAGTCTTTTAAGTGCGGCTAACATTTCTCATTAGTAAAAAATTGTTATTTGTTTTAATATCAAATGGAATAAAAACAAACTAAGTAATGTTTGGTTCAAGATCAAATCCATGAATTTAAAAATTGCCTTTTTATGAGGGAATGTGAAAAATTCAAATTTTTATTAAGATTGGAATGTTTAGAATATACCAAATACATACTAGTAAATACACAAGTACATACATAAGAACGTAGATGAAGACAAGTATGTATGTTTACGCATTTGTTTATGAAAATTTTGCTTTGTTCGTGTTTTCAAGCAAAATAATTCTTTAATTACCAGAGATTTCTTGATTGTAATTTATTTGAAATATTGTCTCAGTTAAACATAAAGCTTTGTTTTTCTAATAAAGCTGGAGTCTACTACAGATTTGGTGTAAGAACCAATGAAATGGAGGCATACAGACGTACTTAACCACACAACAAAAAAATCATTGTTACAAGATTTCATTAAAAACAAATATCTTTTGCTAAATCAATATATTTAGACTAATTGCATTTCTTTGTAAATTAAACAAAAGGTGCTGTTTGGCAATTTATTTATATTAAATCTGCCGTTGTCAAACATTCTCTTCTTCATTTGGATTAACCCGCCCAATCAGTTTTTTGTCACTATTTCTACAATGATTCCGCTAGCCCTTGACGTTATTAAACATTGCTTGTTTCTGATGCAGTAAAATCGGTACTGGCAATCTCATCGTTATTTTTGTTTTCCAATGCTATTTAGTTAATACTTCTACCGTGTGGTGTTTGAACAGCTACAAATTTGTATTGCATGACTTAGGGGATAACAAGATAGCGGTGCAGTGAAACTTTCTAGATTTTCCGCAATAGAGTATGCCAAGCAACTTGTTCTTTTTATAATGCGTGTGTAAGTATGCAAGTACAGATTAACTGTTTTTATTTACTTATAGAGGAAGAAACAAGTCCTGTTTTCTTTAGTTTTAGTTCTGCCATGTTACGGAAATGTTCTTAATAAACAAAAACAATATTTAAAACTGTGTACTCGGCGCAATATTTTTAAATTTTTTTTATTTAGTAAAATATTTGTGAAAATTTTAAATTTTTTATAAATGAAAGGAAATGGCTATGGAGGTATGTAAAACTTAACATGATGACAGTTTCAGAGTTAAAGACTATATACACATCTTTATACCACACGTTTAACTTCAAAGAAACGTTTCAAATAATACACTTGGCCGACGGTCATTAAAACCAAAACTAAAGCCTCAAACGTAGACCATAGCACAACACGGGAGTTAGTGCTCTCGTTAATAGAACGATGAATTTTATCACGAACCTAGAAATAAAGAAAAAAAAGTTGTTTTAGAGATAATAATACAGTGCGTTCGGAGTTGTATAACTTTGCATATCAAGTCCATAGTGCTTAAAAGCATAATTAAGTGTAAAAAAAATAAACATGTGCCGTACATAACGGGCTCACATAATGTCACAATCATTTGAGGCCTAGTATTACAACTTTAAGTAAACACAAAAACAACAATCACTTACATGCATGTATTCCTGTTCGTGTTTAACACTAGTTAAAGTGCCAGACAATTCACGTATCATATCTTCTAATTTAGTGTGGCCAATTTCCTCCTCGCCAGGAGCTCCAGCTGGGCGATGTGGTGACTCACCCACATCAATCGAAAACATAACTAATTTCGGTGTCATACTACTCTTTTTATTATCGAAACATGCAGTGTATGCCCCAGTGCTGGCAGCAGAAAACGTCAAACGACTAGATGACTCCTTTTCACTTTGATGCAAGATTCCTTGCTCGGGGCCAGTAACTTTGATATCAATGTCTAAGAAACCACCTTCGATGACTTCAAATGTTAAACCTAAGACAAACGATAAAGCATTTTTCTTAGTTTTGCTTCAATTAATTATTTCATTCCACGCTTACTAAATTTCGTTCCTGATTCAATTTTCTCAAAGAAGCACTCCTCGTTATGTGCATCCACATTTACTATAAAGGCTTGTGCAGTTTGTAGCAACTGCACAGCGGCGAATGTTAATATTGTTGCTATAAAATTTCTTTTCATTTTCTCAATAAGCTTATGAAATATTAATATATTTCCTAGATATTTATTAAAAATTTTACTATTATTCCCGACAGCCACGTATTTTGTCACCCCAAACGCAAGAAATAATATTGCCAGACTACAAACATTACTAATGTCAAATGAATAGTGGTGGTACTTTTAATGGATAGTTTGTATGTGTGAAAGTTGTTAGTAATTTAGATATTAAACGAATATGAAGCAATTATTTGAAGATGCACTATTATTATATCTATGTTCAATGCTTAATATATTATAGACGGAAACAAACAATACCATATAACAAAATATGGGCAAAATACCTTGACAAGGTGGCAGTAATAATCATAAAAAATAAGCACTATAAAGTGGCATTACAATTAAACAGGTGGCAGTTTGCCACTTTAGTCGGTACAACAGTTTTTAAAACAAGCGTAAGGAAAGTAAAAACGGCGCGAGAGAAATAAATTCGTTAATATGTGCGATATTCTGAGTGCTAGTAATAAAATAATTAAAATAGTGAATAAAATATGATCGAAACAAAAAAGTTTCACTCAGTTCTTATAAAATGTAAGTGCAAATCGGTTTAATGTCGCGTGTGTAAAAATTCATGTCCACCTTGCACTTTAGCAAGAAGTTATATATATTGTATTAAAGTTATACCCAATTCCTAATATTGCAAGGAAGAAGATGTTGCAGCTTCGATACAAAGGTATGTAAATGTTTAAGTTTCCAAAGGAATTATTGTTGAGAAAGTAGCTACATTATATTTATACCCAAATGTAGAATGTACGAATGTATGTGCAAGCCCCTTGTATGTGTGTAGTACAATATATACATCAGAACAAGTCATGGGAACACAAATTTTTGAAAAAATCTTTTTGTTCAGATTATTGGCCATGTAACTGGGTTCCTTGAAGAGTTTCAGACACTGTTGAATTCAGTCTCAAAAATCTTTGGAAATGATTGTAAAAAAGAGGATAATGTTATTTGTACAACTTGGCCACTGAGACTAACTGTGTATTTACAAATACAACATATGTACATACATACGCACATACATACATACATTAACTTACAAGTGATAATCCTATATCTATATTATTTATTGAAACACGTTCCCGCTAGTTATTTTTCTTTTACAGATTTTGTTTATTGCACAAAATACAATATCCAATTAATGTTTGTTGAATTTCATACATACATACATATATTTTTATACATAAACTATAAATATGTTTTGAGTAAATTTTTAAATTGAGTGAAAAATTATTGAACATGAAGAAGTGTATTATGTATTTTTTGTTTATACATATATTTGTATCCATATGAAACAAACAAAAATTATCTTCTAAATTGCGAAGACTCTGCTATGAACATTTTATGATAAAATACAAAATGATATTTTTTAATTTCTATAGAATAATTTTTATTTACGCATAAAGTAAAATAATTAGGTATTAAATAATAAACTTATAAATATAACTAAAGGTAAAATATATAACAAAAAGACATGCTATATTCGTATATGTACATATATATATATATATATATATATATATATATATATATATATATATATATATATATATATATATTAGGGATGTAACGATACGCCGTTTTGCCGATCCGATACCGATACCGATACTCAAAAAGAAATATCGCCGATACCGATTCCGATACCGATACGCATATTGAAATTGAACTCAAGGTAAAATTAACAAAACTCAAGTAGAGTAATTCTTTTATTATACAAAATTACAGTGTAAGAGATTATTAATATTTAAAATTGATATTTGAATTCATTCTGAAATTAACAAAAACAAATTATTTTTTTTTAACAAATAATAGTGTAAACGATTATTAATGAGCCCATTCAAACTGAATGTCATACTGTTTATTTTCTAAAATCATGCAAATTTTCAATACAACGGTTAGTAAAAAAATTTAATTGTTTGCTCAAAACAGCTCTAAAAAAATTTAAGAAGTATCGTCGTATCGACATTAAAATATCGCCGATATCGATATATCGGCAAATCAGAAGTATCGCCGATATATCGGAATCGGTATCGGTATCGGTTACATCCCTAATATATATATATATATATATACATATATATATATATATATATATATATATATATATATATATATATATATATATACATATAAATATGTATGTATTTACAGAATACCTACATATATATAAATATGTACATGTTTATACTTTTATACATATTCTTCCAATTTTGTGTATTTTTATAGTACGAGTACTAAAAACTAAATTAACAAATTTACAAAAAAAGTAGTAACTAAAAAGGAAAGAAATTAAGTTAATTAGTATATAAAGATGTGGATAGAATGATATATATATATATATATATATATATATATATATATATATATACATATATATACATATATATTTAGGATGTACAAGTAAGCCATAAAGTACAAAAACGGTATTATGGTAGAATGGGTATTAATTATTTTCTTATGCAGTTGCATTAGAAAGTGCAAGCTCAACAAAAACGCAAGCTGATAGATTATTACTTTTTGTGTAAAAAAGATTTAAAAAATTTTGAAAAATTTCAGTTTTATATAAAATTTTACCACGTATAATTTGCTATTTGTGGACCGGTTTTCGTGGAGGCGGAGGGGGGCATATATACAAAAGGGGTGTTTGCTTAAAATTAAAGATTCTTATTATCTATGTTTAACTTTTAAATAAATTACATTCGTATATTGTTTCATAAAGTCTTAGGAATACAAATTATTTTATTTGAAGTGAGTTTTACACAATACCGACGATTCTTTGGAGTAGAGAGAATATACAATTTATGCTCAAGTCAACCATCTGTATTATGAAAACTGCACTCTATTTATTTTCAGTATTGAGTAAAATACACATACAAGTATGTATGTATGCATATGCACAGTTTGGGAATTTTTATAGAGGATTTCCTTTGTTTTTGTATCTTTACACTACATTTAAAAAAAATTTACAAAATTTTCACTTTTGTGTAGTATATATTTACATATATTATTCTGCAGTTTTTGAGCTTAAATAACTAAATATTTTAAATATAAGGCACAATTTGTTTGTTTCTTCAGTTAAAAGAAAAATGCAACAACATTTTAAAGGAGCTTTTCTTTTAGGGTAAATCACAGATTTTGGCAAAAATTAGTGAGTGGTAACCATGAACGATTTTATTTGGGACGAATATAATGAATATTGCGAAGTGCTGTATTTTTTATGCAGTTTTTTTTTGTGTTTTCCTTATTAAAGTGCTGTTTAAACCATGCAGGCGGACGACTCGCTTGGCAAATTTGCAACAAAAGCTTGGCGAGTTGAACGTCTGTGTAATGAAACTGATCACATTAAATGTGTAAATGGCACTATAAATTTTGTTAAATGTATTTGTTATTGGTTATTTTTATAATCACTTGCAGAAATACTTAAAGTGTCAGTTATAGAGGGGGAACAAAACGCAGTGTAGAAGTTTCTTGTAAGAAAATTTAATTCTAGTGGTAAAAATTTCCTTTAAAAAGTTGATACCATTTTCCTATAAGAGTTACAGTTTTTATTTTTTTTGTTTACTCAAATAAATTATATTATTAGTATTTTTTTTTTTGTTAAAATTTACAATTTGTAGCTTTAAGCTTATATAATAATCTCTGGCTTTTGTTTGTTAAATTATTTTGTTGTTGTTGTTGTTTTATTTATTCTAAACACTATCTATCTATCTTCTTGATCTCTCTCTAAAAATTGCAATAAAGAATAAATTTCGAAATGAAAAATTAACATTTTCTAGTTCTGTACAAATAATCCGAAAAAAGGCCACACACAATTCGTTTCAGGGCCCAGCATTTTGCGTTTTTTAAACTTCAACACCATAAGTTCGATCGATTACATAGTCAAAGCGCTCTTTCTGATCGTCGTCTTTATTATTTGTTTGTTCTTTGGTGTTTTCTAAAGTTTCAGCCATAACAGTTTCTTTTGGTACAGCGGTCGTTGCAGGAGTGGCGGCCATATTTTTATTTGTGGCATTTTGCGTAGCCTGTTGTCGTCGGCTACTTGCACTCACACCGCTGTGATTCTCACTGAGATTCTTGTTACGTATGCTACTGGCTACAAGCGCAGTATTAATGGCAATTGCTGTTTCGGCGGCATTATCCTCGTCATCTTCGTCTTCTTCTAAATCCTCTTCTTCCTCCTCAATTGGATCCGCTTCGGACAACATAAAATCAGTTGGCAATTCCGGAACAGACAAACCTTTACGAGTGAAGAATGAAATTTTTTCTCTGCGGAAAAGAACGCAAAAGTAGTTAAATATATCATATGATAATTGATAAGTGGCAAAACACTTACTTGAAAGATACCAAATCTGGGCATCCCTTAGGGACTTTTGTTTTGCGAAGTTTATAAATTTTCTTTGTTGTTTTCATTAATAGTTTTTGTAACTGTTTCTCTTCGGGACATTTGGCGGGATCGGCACGTTCTACTAAACGTTGGAATTCCTCATTTTCAATAGCCCAGGCAGCGATTAAGGGGTCCTTATTATCGCGCGCCTTTTCCAAACTAATTTAAAAAAGTCCATATACATTTTTATAAGTGTAACCAAAATTGAGTTGGTTTTTGCAATCATTAAATACTTACGCATCTTTTAAGTTTTGCAATTTAGCTATTTGATCATTCAGAAAATCTAATTTGCTGTGTTGTGCTTGTAAATCCAACTCCAGATCCAAACTAGTACGTGGTATGTGAGTGTGATTCAATTCTGGAAGTAAAAGTGAATGAAAATTTTAGTTTAAATATAATTATTGCTTTAAAACAGCCAACAATTAAACCTACTTGTGGCAGTTTTAGGAGCTTTGGTGTGGATACGCAAAGAACGTCTTTCAATGGCTCCACGATGGAAGGGATGTGGCGTAACGCCAAAATGCATGGCAGAATCTGAATCACTACGATTTAATCGGCAAATATAGCGACTCTTACCCACGGCGGCCGAGGGCGTGAATGTTTGTGAACGTTTAACAGGCCTATCGTCGGTCGACAATTGGCCTTGTTGTGAACGCGATTTTTCGGGTGGGAATGCACACTCTGTATTGGTCTCTTTGTCAACATATTCTTGCTTCATATTGTCCATATATGCATCCAACATTTTCTTGGTTAAATCTATGTTAAAAAAAATAAAATAAATAAAGCACACGTGTTATACAAAACAAATATTATATATACCATTGCCGATGGTGCCTTCTAGTTCCTCATCTTCTACCTCTTCATCATCTTCCTCCTCCTCTTCTTCGTCTTCGTCGTTGTCATCCAGGTCGAGATTTTCTCTCAAATCTTCGGCAATTTGTGCTTGCATTTCGAATGGCGGCACTTGATTGCGCGTCAATGTCGACGTCTGCGAAGAGGTTATTGTAGATTCATCGGAAGATTCTTCCTTGCAGACATTGTGGGTGACTACAGCATTAGAGCTTGCATACCCAGCTACGGCTGCTGCTGCCGCCGCACTTGTGGAAGGCATATCCAATGGTTCAAATGTAGGCATAAATTTCGAACTTAAAACATTGTACCATTTGAGAGTAGAATCCTCCGGATTAAATTCAGCCATACTGATTTGGACTGTTCCCTGAAATTAGATTCAACACATTTTCAACTTCTATTCTTGAACTCACTAAAGCCCACACTTACAATAATCTCCTCCTTTTGACCGGTCATGCTGACTACAGTGACATGTAAACTCTTGGTCAAAAGTTTACTTAGTGAAATCGGCACTGCGAATGTATCATTAAAAACAGGCTTTTGGAAATCCGACATTGCTTTTGTGCGTATGGACGTCAGGGAATTGGGCAACAAAGCGGCACGGAGATATCTAAAACAGGTATAAAAAAATTAATTAACCCATATCGGCCCAGAGATATTTTTTTTCGAATACGTTTATAAAACTTCGTAGTTAAATGGTAATTCGGTCTTAGGGAGTTCGAATCAGATGTCCGAATTTTTTAAAAAAAATTTTTTCAAAATTTTTTTTTAAATTTTCTTTAATTTTTTTTAATTTTCTTAGTTTTTCCCAAACAGAGAAAAAAAAATTAAAATGCTTAAAGTTTACTGTTCGAAAAATCGAACACTGGGACGAAATGGGTTAAGATCATACACAAAAATGAAGTATATATGTATTTGGAATATTGTCTCAGCATTTCAAAGGATCTTGCGCCAAATCATCAGTAGACTTTTCAAAAATATTGCTAAAGTCTAGATGCTAAAGGTACGAGCAAGGGAAATCCTTAACCCGTAACGAGGCGCATTTTTAGTAAATAAATAAAATTAGAAGCCAAATATTGTACTATGGAAAGATTTTCCGTCGCACAGGGTGTTTACAAATTAAATTTTTATGAATGGCTACGAAAAAGAAAATAATGGGAAACCGTTCCAAATTCAAAAAAAAAAAAACTGTGTTAGTGGAAAATACAACAATTGAAAATATTCTGCTTACACTTGGGAATTTTCCGTTGATGCTGTTACAAGAGCCGATAAGTTATTTGCACGTTCTAAAGACACAACCAAGACGCCTTCTTTCTTTAGATATTTCAAACCTATTTGCACTTGTGCCAATTCCTTGCGTGGCAGATGGGCACGCGAAGCCTCAAAAACACCCGAATCGCCTGCCACTGACTCATTGCTAACGGCAGCAGATACAGAGCGTGTATTCGATGTAGAAGATGAACGACTCAACATTTCCTGTGGCAAATCGAGCAGCGAAGGCTTTTCCGATATGGGCGACAGAGGGGCACCCAAGTTGAGAGGCGCGGACATATTGAGTTTTTGCAATTTAGCCTCCAACATCATGCAATCCAATACCGTGGAGTCCAAGTCATAAGGATTTGGTGCAGCTGCTCTGTTGCCCGCCGAGGTGGTCTGTTGATTGGATTGTTGATAAATTGTTTGCAAAACTGCCCCGGCATTAGCGTACGTGGGTTCCTCTTTCAGCAATTGCTGGGAGGAGGCACTTAGGCCATGTTGTTCGGAGGCAGAATTATACTTCATGGGAGAGGCGGGTGGTGTTTCCATGGACAGACTACTGCGTGGTGATAAAGATAGTTCAGACGACTGTTGCTGTTGCAGGGGAGGGTGACACAAAACTGGATCGACAACTGTATTTTGTTGTATAATTTGAGCTTGTTGTGGCTGTTGGAAAAGTCTTTGCGAACGGCGGTGCAAGTCGACTACATCTATTTGAGGATCGACCGCAAACGGGTCTATGTATATGTCGGTGAAACTTAAGGCACTCTTACTGCTGGCAGTAGACAGAGAGCCCAAACTTGAGCCGCTGCTAATGGAAAAGGTACTTTCTGAAGAGAAGGACTTCAAGCGTTCTTCTAACATTTTCGTTGATTTTAAAGCCTCTTGCAATTTATCTAAAAGCATTTGTTTCTCCTCATGAAAACGCAAACGATTGTTGATCTGTTGGTTAGTTGCTTCGTAGGCCTCATTAAGATCTTCTTCTAGTTTTCTGCGGGTTTCTTGTATGACATGGATCTCTTCAGCTGTGCGAGATTTTAATGAGATGCTATTCAATTCATTCAAGAGCTTTTCTTTTTCCTGAATCAAAAGAATTCTATCTTTATCGGATTCCAGTTGTCCGGGCTCAATACGTTCCACATGATCAGCCAATTGCTGTTGCAGACGTTTAATATGTTTACGCCATTCGGTATATTGTAGTTTTGTTTTGGCCATTTCCGCAAAGCGTGCACCACTATTTAAATTATCACCCGGACCGCACAGATCGGTTTGTGAAGCCACACATACCCGATCGAAGGGCGAAGAGGCATTCATTAGCTCGGCATTTTCTTCGTTGATTTGTTGGCGACTAAGTTCATTTTTAATTTGCACTAAACTGCGTATCAGCTCTTCCCGCACCTTCTCACCCGATACCAAAGACTTGTGCACTTTGAGCATTTCTTCGCGTATAGCCTGGACCTCGGCTATATCGTAGCAACCATTTTGACGTGCATTAATTTTCTCACCTACCGAATACAGGGTATTCATGCCACGCTGTGTATAGGAAATATCATTTGTAATGTGTTTGAGTTCTTGCTTCAATTGATGTACACGCTCTTTAGCCAATTTCAAATCGGCGCGCAGCAGTTCAGGATCATGGCGGCTCATTGATGACGAAGAAGAGCATACTGCAATAGAAAGAATAGAATTATGGGAGGAGTTAGAAATTATGTTGCGTTTAAAACTGCTATAATTCTTTGCTACTTACAACTACTTCTACTGGCCGCCAGCTTATTAAGATGATTATATTCCTCTTGAGCAATCAGCAACCTTTGCTGCTTAACATCAAACATTTCGCGTTTATTTTCTAGCTGATCCTGTGCCGCCGACAAATAATCTCTCAACATCTGTTCCTGAACACTTTTCCATTCTTGGCGCGGATCTTCTAATTGAGTAGTCTGTGCTATATGATTTATATAGTAACGTCCAATATTTGGATCATAAGCCTCTTCCCATCCCATGGGCAACTCATCGCCTACACAGTCTTCAAATGATTGTGGTTTAGTGTATCTAAATAAAGAGAGAGTGGGAGAGAGAGAGAGATGGGCTTAACATCAAGTTTGTTGATTATGATATATAAAAATAAAAGCTCTTTCTCCTATTAGACTTTTACAACAGCCATTTCCGGTATTATTTTTACAACTTTTTGTCTTGTTTTTAATTTAAATTTTGTGTCTTGAGTAGATTTTAAAGAAAATACTCGTACAAACTGGTTTCGTATCTCATGTTCTCAGTTATATTATTGATTTACATATTAAATATTGGAGGCATTAATTAACGTGCATTTTCTTAGACATCGACTTCCGAATGAAATGTTAAGCTAAAAAAAAAAAATACTTTGACTTTAAAATGAAATACATATTCTTTCCAATTATCAGAATGTTGTCTACAAAACTGCACTAAAATATTGATATCGATCTAATTCAGGTAAAATTTCATGTTGTTTTAAATAAATAGTTCGCCTTATTCTGCAACTATTTGTCAACGTCACGTCAAGACAATATGAAAGTTAAAACACTTCTATACTCATTCTCTTCAATAGTTGTCAATTTCTCACAACTTTTTGATATATTCAACGACATAGACTCTATGTCATAGAGAGTAGTAAGAGGCTGTCAGAAATAGTTAATTGTTGCACAGAGAGGGTGTGCAAGTGTCCTATTTTTGATGTTGTCTTGACGTGACGTTGACGTTGACAAATAGAATAAGGGGGAATATCAAGAATAGGGTACAAGCATTCTGGTCGTGCCGGCCAATTGAGTACTGCAGACAGCCTCTGACTATTCTCTAAGCCCTACAAAATAACAAGAGGCTATTAAAAGAAGTTAAATACGAAGGAAAAAGAGTATGCAGATGTCTTAGTTTTGATATTGTCTTGACGTGGCGTCAAAAAACTGTTACAGAATAAGGGGGAGTATTTGTGATATATCACCAAGATTTATTTTAATTTTTCTGCTTTAAGGCGATAAATTTATCAATATATTATTAAACAATTAAAAATACAGAGAACATTAAAAATACTATAAGTGCACTAATTTTTCGTGATCATAAACATAATTGTTTTTGCTCTACACAAATAAGCTCCATGAGCTTATATTATCCTTAATGCGAATGTTTACAATTTTCCTTGATTTATGTAAAGTCTTCGAAAGTGTATAAAACAGTGTACATTAAAAATTGATACAGTGCATTTGGTTTCTGTTTTCTATTGTTAAACAATGTTGGCATTTTTAGTGTTAAAATTTATTATCTGTATGAGTCTTTGTTTGCAACAACGATAAGATTAACAATTCAAATTATTAGCCCCATAAAAATTCCTGGCATTTCCTCTACTAATAATACCATGTATTTCAAGACCGCAAACGGTGTTCTTTTTTTATTATTATTCACCATTACACACACATCCATACATATACATATACATACATACATATATGCAATTTTTCAGTTTTAACTTTCCATCTGAATTTGTTTTTCTTTAAAATAAGACGAATTTATATTTGCATTTTAATTATAGTTTTTCTAAGAATTTTTTTTCGTTATAAATTGCTTTATTTATTTATTTTTTATTTTTTTGCAACAACAACAAAAAAAACAAATCATTAAATATTTATTTAAAAAACACTTATTTAAGCATTATTTTTTGGTATTCAAGTCGTCAGCTCTTTTAAGGGGTTTTGTTGATTTTGTGTTATTAATTACTAGTTGAAGTAGTTTCACAAAGTGATCGGACACAAAGGCTTTCAATATTTTAACTTCCAAATTTTTATACTTTTATGTGATTTTAATCTCATAAGTGATTTTAATCTCTAAGAAATAATTAAAAAATTATAATAATAAACGGGATTATTGAGGCGCTCTTTAGTAGGAAAGTAAATAAGGAGAGTGATTATTCTGTTTTTGTTTTAAATTTCATATTTGTTTAAACTTCTTGATAAATTAAATAATATTTTAAAATAATAATATTTTTACTTTTTCTAAAATATTTTGGGGTGAAATCTACAAAATCGCAATACAACAAAATTTACATGTTTATTTTAAAGTTTTTGGAGCTTTTTGAAAACGTTTCAATTCACTTTTATAAGATCGGCCATAATAAATTAAAAAAGTATACAAATATTCAACATATTCAATACTTCTTGGAGGCCGATATTTCGCAAGTAATCTCCCGTATGCTGTAACTATTTGCCAACGTCGTGTCAAGACAATATTAAAAACAAGCAGCTGGATTCTGCTTTTGGACACTAACTGAATACTGCTGACGGCCTCTGAATTTTTTCTAATACCTTGAAAATAAGAAGAGCCCGCTGAAAGTAATTAAGAGCCAAGGAAAAAGAGTATGCAGATTTCTTAGTTTTGCTATTGTCTTGATGTGACGTTGACATATACAGTCGACTCCGCTTTATTGGAAATAACCAAAATCCGATTTTTCTCTAAAACGTAATTCGGATTACTGAAATTTGTTACAGTTAAACGTACTGCTTAAAATCAGTAAAACAATATTTTTATATCAAATCTGTATTTTTTACGTCAATTTAACGTAAAAATTTTATATAAAAAAAAATTATTCATAGAACTATTCATTTTGTTGTTGAAATTTTTCACGAATTACTCGAAAATGTCTAGCCACTTGCATTGACAATATAATAGAAAAATACAATAAAAGCACGTAAGAGCGAAAAGGACAAATACATTTTGCTATTTAATTTTTTAACGGACAAAACATGAAAAATTTTTCAGCCTTAAGTTATGCAATAAATAAATTTGTCATTGTTTATTTTTTCACTAAAGCGAAGTAAGTTTCATACAAAACGTAGTTGTGGGCTTGCTTTTGGTTTTCAGTAATACGATATTTTCAGTAAAGCGATGTTTCGCTAAAGCGAAGTAAAAAGACTAGCTGCGTTAAAAATCAGTGCGGGGATTTGTATCGCTTTTAGTAATCCGATTTTTTTTTCATTAAAGCGTGTGGCGCCTAAGCGTATTCGACTCTCTCTGTACATGCACATTTCCATCTATTCAAAAGAATCTTAACAATATAAAATAAACAAAATTTTAAACAGTTTTCGAAGATAAATGAACTTCAATATAATCAAATATTTCCACTTGTCCGTTTACCGCATCAAACCAATGTGCGTAATATGTTTTATTTTATTTTTTTTTTCGCTAATAATACATGTCGCATTTTTCGGAAGTGTGTGTTAATTAAAAAAAAAAGAAAAAAAAACAATCATTGAAATACTTTTGAACATAAATTAAATTTATATAAAACATTTGGCAGATTATTTTTACATTTGGAACCATAGATAAAGCAAGTTAGAAATATAAAATCATGTCACGTCTCTTAATTGACAAAATTGCTTAAAATTAAAATTCCTCGAATTAAGTATTAAAAAAAAAAACTGAAAAATGTGTTCAAATGTATTTCTTTCAATTAATAATTTTTACTTTATTCCAAAAATATTTTAATGGTTTGTTTTTTTCTTGTTTCAATATAAATAAAACACACATACATACGCATAAACAAATGTATGTATATCTACATACTTTTATATAGTGGATATTGATTAAATTGATATGACGATTCAATGACGACAATTCATATGGAGACCTCATGACTGCGGAATAAACAAATAAATAAATTCCGTCTTTCTTTCAGGGTTAATAAAGATTTTATAGTAAAATTAGCCGTCAGAATTATGAGCAACATATTTGTAAAAATTTATACATACGTAATTTTTTTATACAAATATTTAAAAAAATAATACAAAAATATTTTCAATTACATAAACAAAAAAACAACTATAATAAGAAATATTTCATACATTTCTTAAGTCCTCTGGCCTAATTTTATTTGTAAATGTTTTAAATCTATTAATAATATGTTTTTCATTATTATATTATTTGGTCATATTATAACAAGTAATATGACCGGCTTGAATATTAAATACCCTCCAAATATTTAGTAAGTAAATTTAAACCCCGGTATTCATAAAATTTAAAATGAGTTTGAAATGTATTTTAATAAAATTTTTTCATACAAAATTTTCTTAAAACAGATTTCAAATACGTTTTATTTTTTTATGAATACCGGGGTAAATGTTTAACTTGGTGGGACAGAGTTCTTTTAAGACATCTCTGTACCCAATTTTAAATCTCTATTGTGACGGAGTCATTCAGTGATGGGCTGTGGGGGAGACGTTTCCTCTCTGCAAGATGAGAGAACATCTCAGCTTCTTATAGGGTTAAGGAATACAAATTGTTCAATATTTACACTATTTTTGCATGTAATATCGTATGTCAACGCCCACTAAAGAGGGTGGGTTCCAAAAAATATGCTATATCTTGTTTTACACCGACGGACGTATGGGCATTGCTAGATGGTCTCAGATTTCATCACTGATAAAGAATATGTATAGTTTATGGGGTCCAATTCTTTTTGGAGGATATTAAAACTGTATTTTGTCGGGGTCTCTCTAGCAAGGGCTATAGGGGAGACCTTTGCCATAATAAAACTCTAAAAATAAATGTTTGGGATAATTAAATACAAAATTTAAAAAATTTTTTTTTGATAGGGTCATTTAGGGGGCAAAGGGGGAGGAGAGGGTAGGGCAGAGAAGTACCAGGTTACGTCTCAGCTTCGTCATTAAAGCTTAAATATGTTATTTGTAAAAAATGTAGGCTTCAGTAAAACAATTTGTTAAATTTTCCGCTATTTTTGCATATAACAACGCCCACTTAAGGGGCGAGGTCCAAAAATTAATTTTTTTGACGCGTTGAACCTTCTTTGATATAAAAATATGTCAGTTGCTTAACAAAATTACGAAAA
The DNA here is from genome assembly GCA_951800035.1 of Linnaemya tessellans. Taxonomy (NCBI): domain Eukaryota; kingdom Metazoa; phylum Arthropoda; class Insecta; order Diptera; family Tachinidae; genus Linnaemya; species Linnaemya tessellans. The sequence goes on from OX637532.1 coordinate 150,878,731, forward strand.
GAAACTTTAAAAATTATGTTGTTTTTAGAGGTTGCTTTAGTTCTACTTAGGGTAACTTTTTCCCCTCTGGCCCGATTCAGCCCATTTATAAACTAGACCTGTGCTATCCTTCAAGATATATTTATTCCAAATTTCAAGAGCCTGGATCTTTTCGTTTGGACTGAATCGTGATTTCCACAGACGGACGGACGGACATGGCCAGATCGTCTTAGATTTCATCACTGATCAAGACTATATATCGTTAGCTGAAATGCAAAATGGTGTAACTAACCAAAATAAAATTTTACAGAAGAAGCAAAACACGTTCTAAAATGAAAACCATTAAGTGATGACAAACACAATGCACATGAGCACTGATGATGAAAATGTTGCGGCTTTCGAAAACAGCTGTTCTGCTCTGCTGTGTAAGTTGAATAACTAAAAGCTGATGTTAACTTTCCTTTGTGCTTTGGAATATTTGTCATGTCTTTCTGAGATTTAAATTAAAATTTCGAACAATTAGCCTATAAATCTTAATGCAATTTAAGAAAACCGTTAACATTTTACGCCCTTTTGTTTTTTTGTTAATAAAAGTGCCATTTTTGATCGCAAAAGTGTAAAATTTTGTCAAGGCATGTAGTTTCATGACATTCATAATAATCAATTAAAAAGTCGATTTTGCAATTTTAGTTATATACGCCCTTTTGCATATCAGCTAACGATATACTTTATAGGATCTCAGATAAATATATCCTCCAATTCTTTTCTGGAGGGTATAAAAATCAGATAAAAAGTTGACAAAATCCATGTGAAATATCACTTCATATTACTTTTTCCACACAACTTAATTAAATAAATATAGACCAATTGTAGTTCAGTAACTAATGGATACATTCTTATACTTTGCACTAGTTAATTACATACAAATCATCAGGTATTATTACCCAAGACACAATTGTTTCATTAAAAATTGCACATGCTTAATTAACGAAACGACATATTTTTACATTTCTCACATATTTTCTTATTTGAAAAGGAAAAAAATATTGTTTCATATAAAAATATTCTTGGAATCTAACGTCAGCAAATAGCACAGGTGGACATTATTTAATTTGTTTTTATTAAATTCTTTGTACATATTTATGTACACATACGAGTACATACAATAATAACACATATAATTTTTGCTACCAAATCTTCAAATACTTGTGCTGGTTTTAAGTAAGAATTTGTCTTTGATTTTTTCTGGTTTTTTTTTAAATTTATTCAAATACATACAAGAAATATTTGTGTGTATATAGTTTTAAAAAAATTTATGAATTTTTAAATGGTTTTATTATATGCGAAGGTGTAGCAAAAATGCACATTGTGCGAGTATTTATGGCCACCTTCCATTTTCATTTGTTAAATATCGTACAAATGTCAAAATAATTCTTGTTTCATTTGTTTTTATTTATGATTATATGAGAATAAATATTATTAGGTTTATTTTGTTGCAAATGACATAAAATTTCGACGGAACTTTGAAAGTGAATAGTATTGAGTAGATGAGAAAGATGATAAGTTTTTGTCACTAACTTATGCTGATCCTTATCAGCTGGCCTTGCTCCTGTTGTAGTACGTAACTTAGGACCAACAATGTTGAAAAACGTAAGCCACAATTGGATGTGCAGAGGCAGACTTTGCCCAGATCAGCCATATGACCGTTATAATTTTCATATGACAATGTCATACATACATACATACATGTATTGATCTTTTTCTAATAACAAAATAGTTTTCCGGGCTAAAATTTCTGAGTGATTTTTTATACCCTCCAAAAAAGAATATGGAGGGTATATTCACTTCATCATTCCGTTTGTAACGCAGCGAAATATCTATCTGAGACCCCATAAAGTATATATAAAATATAAGATGATCGGAGCATGTCCGTCCGTCCGTCCACCCGTCTGTGGATATCACGATTCAGTCTAAACGAAAAGAGCTAGACTCTTGAAATGGGCTTAAATGGGCAAGAGGGAAAAAAGTTCCCCTAAGAAGAACTAAACCAACCTCTAAAAAACAAAATAATTTTTAAAGTTTTTTTTTTGTAATTTTGTTAAGCAAATGATATATTTTTATATTAAAGAAGGTCCAACGCTTTAAAATTGGAGCCATGAAATAAAAAAAAAATATTTTTGGACCCCGCCCCCTTTAAAATAGTATAAAAACTTAAAAAATTGTTTTACTTAAGTCTACATTCCTTAAAAATAATATTTTTAAGCTTTAATGACGAAGCTGAGACGTAACCTGGTACTTCTCTGCCCTACCCTCTCCTCCCCCTTTGTCCCTTAAATGACCCTATCAAAAATTTTTTTTTTAAATTTTGTATATAATTATGCCAAACATTTATTTTTGGAGTTTTATGGCAAAGGTGAAATGTCTCCCCCACGGCCCTCGCCAAAGAGACCCCGACAAAGTACAGTTTTTATACCCTCCAAAAAGAATTGGACCCCATAATATATATATATATATATATATATATATATATATATATATATATATATATATATGTATATATATATATATATATATATATATATATTCTTGATCAGTGATGAATTCTAAGACGGTCTAGCAATGCCTAAGCGTTTGTCTGGGGAAAACATGAATGATATTGTCTATTTTTTGAACCCGCCCCCTTTAGTGGGCGTTAAAGTACTATATTATAAAAATCAACTCTGTCCCACCAAGTTAAACATTTTAAATTTACTTACTAAATATTTGGAGGGTATTTAAGATTCGACCCGGTCGAATATAACGTTTTTATTTGTTATATTTTCAAGATCTATTCACCTTCATTTATCTTAAACTCGTATTCAAATGCTCGCCAGTGTATTTCCAACCTGTTATTAGTTTTTGTATTTAAATGTTCACGAAAAATGCCATTAATAAATTATGCGTTTTTTTTCGATATTAAGAGTATTAGTTTTTAATATTAATTGTTTATTAATAAAATTCTTTAATATTTTAATATTTTTTTTTGTAAGAGCCGCTCCTCTGTATAAATCTATTTAATTTATTTTTTATTATTCGTTATAACAAAAACGAGTTTAATTAAAATGAAAAATAAACAAAAATATCGTTTTAAAGAATTAAGAAAAAAATAGTTTTTTTTTCTTATCTACCAAGAATGTTGAAATGTTTAATACATGTGTAACAAAGCCAAACGAGGGCGTTTACAAAATTATTAGGCTTAGAAAAAACAAATGAAAAAAAGTTATTTGCCTTTATCGTTTATTGTTTTTATTACAAAAATAAATACCCTTTCAACCTGTTTCCAGTTTCCTGTTTTGAGATTCAAAATTTAAAATAGTTGTGGAGAAGACATGCTGATTTTCAATCCAACTGAATTGGAGGGTATATTCACTTTGTCATTCCGTGTGTAATACAGCGAAATATCTACCTGAGAGCCCATAAAGTATATATATTCTTGATCAGTGATGAAATCTAAAGCGATCTGAGCATGTTACGATTCAGTCCAAACGAAAAGAGCTAGACTCTTGATAGATATATATATATATATATATATATATATATATATATATATATATATATATCTTGAAGGATAGCACAGATTAAGTTCGTAAATGGGCTCAACCGGGCCAGAGGGAAAAAAGTTCCCCTAAGTAGAACTAAAGCAACCTCTAAAAAACAACATAATTTTTTAAGTTTTTTTGTTTGTTAAGTAACTGATATATTTTTATTTCACAGAAGGTCCAACGCGTCAAACTTGGAGCCATAACCTAAAAAAATTTAATTTTTAGACCCCGCCTCCTTTAGTGGGCGCTATGATATGCAAAAGTAGAGCAAAAATTTGACAAATTGTTTTACTTAAGCCTACATTCCGTAAAAATAACATTTTTGAGCCTTAATGACGAAGCTCAGACGTAACCTCTGCTCTACCCCCTCCTCCCCCTTTGTTCCCTAAATGAGCTTATCAAGAAAAAAAATTAATTTTACACTTAATTATCCCAAACATTTATTTTTAGAGTTTTATGGCAAAGGTGAAATATCTCCTCCACGGCCCCTTAGCAGAGAGACCCCAACAAAATATAGTTTTAAAGCCCTTCAAAAAGAATTGGACCCCATGAACTATAAACATATATTCTTGATCAGTGATGTGATGTGAAGTCTAAGACGGTCTAGCAAAGCCCATACGTTCGTCTGTGGAAAACATGATAGGGTCTATTTTTGGACCCCGCCCTCTTTAGTGGGCGTAGACGTACGATATTACATGCAAAAATAGTCTAAATATTGAAAATTTGTATTCCTTAATCCTATAAGAAGCTGAGATGTTCTCTGACCCTTCCCGGAATGACTCTGTAAAGTTAGGGATTTCAAATTAAGTACAGAGATGTCTTAAAGAAACTCTGTCCCATCAAATTAAACATTTTAAATTTACTTACTAAATATTTGGAGGGTATTTAAGATTCGACCACCCCGTCGAATATAACATTTTACTTGTTTTGTTTCAATTTTGATTACCAAATCCAAACGTAATAAGTTTACACAATAGCTATAGCTTTTTCCATTTTCTCTTAGCGTAATAAAAATACATGCCAGCATAGGGAATTGCAATCGGCCAGCCAATATTTAATTATTTTGCCGGTTAAGGAGCGAACATTTATGGAACAACCATCGTTAAAATGCGTATACAGTACGTACACATGTTTTATTAACTAAATAAATATCCATATCTACATGCCGACATACACATTTTGAAGCTTAATCAAGTTTTATGTGAAAATGTTCATTTATGAGAAATTTTCAAATCAAAAAATAGTTACACAAAATTTAAGTTATCTAAGAAAAATTAGTCAAATACGTGAAACTCCAGCTTTTATTTTATTATTTGTTAATAATAAAAACACACTAGTCTCTTAATTGCGGCATTTCCTGTGGCTATTATTTGTGCTTTTTAAAAGATTTAAATATAAAACAGTCATACAAACATATTTTCTAATTCAAATCGTTTTATTTATTTATTTATTTTTTGATGTCGTCAGTTTTTAGTTACTTCCTACGCTTTTCATGTTTGAAAAATGCACTAACTCTGCCTGTTGACCACTGGTGTAATCTTTTGATAAAACGGAAATAAGCTGCTTTTTTATTAAACAAAAAAAAAACAATTTAAAATACAAAATGTACTTCGTCTACGACTGCATTAACAAAATATTTTTACCTTTCTTCTCTTTTTTTTTCTTTATTAACATTTTTTGTTAATAAGTCATTGAACTATGAGTCTGCTATTGAATTGCTGTTCAATATACAAAAAAAAAAATAAAAAATAATTTAGTATTATCACCACCGAATGACTTTGACAAATCGATTTATATGTAAGTCTTTTTCTTGTATTTTACAAAAGATAACATGTTTTAGACATTTTATAGAAATTTTCGAAAATCACTTTTATTTATTACCAAAAATGGAAACATACTAAAAATTCATTAGTTTTAAACATTTATTCATTCCACTGCATATCAAAAACCCAAATAATTCAAAGACATTTAAAATTTCATTACAATACAATCTCGTAAATGCTGCTAATTTAATGGACAGCGTTAGTCGTCGTTATTGCCATGGATTTCAAATAAAGACTGTATAGTATTTATAATGTTGTATCGAAATAAAATTAAAAACTCATTAATTTTATTTAGGGAGTTGGCAGCATAATAATCTTAAAAGTTGCCATCATTCGATTGAATTTAATGTATTTAAAAAAAACGAGAAGAATACAACAAATTACAAAATTTTTCTGCGACAGTTTGATGCTGGTAAAGCTGCAAAAATGATTTTGTCACCTAAATTTTGATTGCGACACAAATATTCCATTAGGCCATTCAAAATTATTTTTAGCACATTTTATATCAATCGCATCGTCTAATTCGCATTAAAAGAAATTGTATCGTTCCCAACAATAACTGGTGGTCTTCGATTACACTGTGTCCTTTTTTTAAAGTCGGACCAGCGCTCAGAGATGAAGCCAACGTATGCAGCAGAATTCGAAATAGTGTACATATTTTATCTTCTGTACACACAAGTTTACATCAACGACATTGAAAAACATGACATTGAAAAATGTATGCACACCTCACTTTATGCACAAATAAATCTTGAGTGTACAGGACTGTGCATCATACCTCAAGTGTATGATGTACATTGAAGACATTGAAAACATTGAATTCACTTTATGTACGTGTGCACATTTGCGGAGATGATAACATTGTATTTGTTTTGTAACTTCATAAAATAAATGTGTGTGTGTGCGCGGTAAAACCAAACACTGAATATATTATACATACCCACCAGTTTCACTGTTTTATCGTTACTACATATAAGGGGTTTTGTTCCAACGAAGTCAGGGATCTTTTTCCCGAAACACGCACTTTTTTACGCTCAATACGCTCTACAGTGCGATCACACCCATATGTGGTGGATTTACCAGTGAACCGCACTACACATTACAAGGAAAATTCATTCTTTCCCCGTACTGCCCGTATGTGGAATAAACTCCCTGCGGAAGTCTTTCCTGCCGTACATAGCATGAGGAAATTCAAATCGAATGTTCATAGACACTACTCCCTTTATCCTCCTTCCCACAACCAATTTTCCTAGTTCCAGCACAATGTACGCATGAGTAGGGGCCATCCCCTGAGTGCCGGTCCTAATTAAAAAAAAAAGCATATACACGAGATGTACACGAGTATACTCATAGTTATACACAAGTAGAAGGTGTACACGATGAAAGAAAGACAATGTCTATAGTGTATTCAAGGTGTACATTAAATTTTGTTGTATATTTCTGAGATCTCTGGTATGCAGTGTATTGCGCCGGGACTAGAATGGGAAGGGGATAGTATAGAGAGGACAATCAGAGTTGTATACTTTTTATTTGGAGAATTTCTAACGATTTTATCATAAATACACAAAAATTCTCTTGCCAACTTCCTTATAGAATGAATACTGTCCTTTTATAATCAGATGTTGTCCTTGTTAGTCGGTCCGGCATTCACAATATGAATCCTACTGATGCAGTGCATTGCGCGGTAATTATGAAAGGAGAGAATGGAGGAAAAGGAGAAGATAGAGAATTTGTTTTAGCCACTTACTTCTTAACCAGGGGCTTATTATGTAATTCGATTCGAAAGAAAAAGCTTTCATAGCATACGTTTTCGAACAATTTCCGTTTCGAATCGAATTACGAAATAGCCCCCCAGTTTACTTCTTATTTTGTCAGTGAATTTTTTTTTATAGTACCGACGAAGAACAAAAGCGGCGACAAGTGCTATGCCTTCGTCATTGAAAGAGGATGCTGTTGGCTGAAGTAGTAGAACACGAGACTATAAAGCAGAGGGTCTTGAGTTCAACCCCGATCTCAGTCATGAATATTGTATCGAATTCTACTGATCAGCATAAGTGAATGTTTGTGTTAGTTGTTGTTAGCCTGCTGCAGTAGTGAAGTCATAGCACTGATCACTGAACATAACTGGCAGCGACTGACACTATCGTGTACGAAAAGAGCCGAGGAACATCATTCTTCTGTGTCGGTTTTGTAACAAAAAATTAGCCGGCGAAGTAAAAAGGTTCAAATTGCTACAAAAAAGTCTCTATCTTGTCATGTGTCCCCTCAATACTATCCCCTCCTTTCCCCTTGAGCACTGGTCCTACTCCTAAAAAAAAAAAACAAAAAGAAAACGTACTGATGCGTATCTGAAAAATTCGATGCCATATTCATGGCTAAAAGCGGAGTCGAGTCCAGGGAGGCTACTCAGTACTGCGCTGTGAATGAAAAACTGAACGCATCTGTATGCTATTTGCATTGAAATGCGAAAACAATTCCTGTCGCATCGCAATACAAAGTAATCCCTCAGGATGTAAGGCTTCGTACTCTACGTGTTAACTATTTCAACAGACAGCCAGGACTCTCAGCTACGCATTTGCGCTTTTATTAAAAAACCGCCAATATTTCGAATTATACCCACGTATTCAAAAAGAAATAAAATATATTTTAAAATCTATTTTAAGAAAATTTAGTATGAAAAACTTTAAATAGAATATAAATATTTTAAACTCATTTTAAATTTTATGAATTTGGGGGAAATGTCGAAAAGCAGGTTTTTGAAAAATATATGCGTTTAAGACCCGGCCTATAAATTTAATGTAATCATTATGGGATTACATTAAATTTATACATGAATTTTTGCTCTTCGAAAACTCATGTAGGCGTCTACTAAAAGTCACACAAAATCCAGCATAAATAATATTTTAATCGAAAGATCATCTGAAAATGTTTATTTCTATATTCAACACTTTATAAATTAGCATAAATTTAAAAGAAAAAAAAAAAGCATTGGAAGTAGGTGTCAGGTGGGTATTGTCTTTAATAGGAGTATGTTAAAATTTTGTTCAATGCACTTGTGTGCGCACATAAATATGTATGAATGTATGTATGTGTGTATGTATGGGTTTATATTGAAAAGCAACACAAGGTCTTTGAATTTCCTGATTAATCTAAAATCGTTTAGATGTTCTTCAAAGCTTTTTTATAATTTCAAATATTTGCATAAAATTCTCGATCTGTAATTCGATTCCAAAATTTATTTTCTATAAATTATTTTTTTTATGAAAAACATTCAATAAAATTATACGCAGGTGGGATTTGTTACCAGAAAAGAAGTCGTTGTAAGAAATGTTCTCAGATTAAAGCAACTGCTTTTGAATGAAGTTTGCTGGAATTTTTAAAGGGTTCATCCTCACCGCAAGGCAAATATCTGCCTTGAGGACCATTTTACTCGGTAGCCTGCTAACTACAAGGTGGGCCAAAAGAAGTCAGCCGATGACTCCAATCTGTTTGAAAATGAGATATTTTTGCCTCTAGACAAAATCATAGCATGCCGACAACCACTTATGTAATTCCAATTTAAATTTTCTATTTCTTATTATCAAACTTATCAGGTTTTCTTTTTTGAACTTTAGTTGGATCCACACAAGTTTTATTACCGAAGCTGATGCTTTTGTATATGAGTTTTGCCACTAGTGTATTAGTGTATAAATATTTAAAAAAATTAATTTAAAGAATAGAAAATGGAAAAAAAATGTCGGAACATATTTATATAGTGTATAGTTACCCTGTAAGGAAGTCAAATACATTTTTAAGTAACTTAAAACTGGTTTTTAAATAAGCACAACTAGTGTATAGAGTGACTTTTTTCCTTGTCGTCGACTCATTATATTAACATATGCATGTCATAGGCGATAGTCAATTGGCCATCTCTGCATGACTTTTTAATTGATTACAAATTACTTATTTTTCAACCAATTTGTAGTTTGTTTAATTTAAATTATTTAAAACACTTTTTTATTAATTCATTTATAAATAGTTAAGTTTCAATAAATTTTTTATTCAAAAATAATAAAAAAATATCTTTTTGCAACGTTGATACTGATTCTAAATAAAAATTCAAGCACATTTCATGACTTAAAATGAAAATTAAATTCAAAATATTTAGTTTTTTTTGTTTGGTTGATATCTGCATTAGATTTAAACCAATTTGTAGTCAGTTGCAAAATACTTAATTTATAATTAATGTTTTTATAAACCGATTATTTTATTTCCTAAAGGGTAGTAAAGGGTACATAGGATTCGTTACAGCTGAATGCATCCTCTCACTTCTCTTACAAAAAAGCTCGCGCGTAATTACGCTTAACAACTTGGCTTGCTGTTATTGTTGTTATTAAAACAACATCGTTTACGTCGACAGCAAGTGTGGCATGTGGTTTTGACAAGTTCTTCTAAAGTTGTACACAGCAACTTTGCTATTTCTGCTATGTGTAGCATACAGACACATCTACACGGAAATAAATATGTATGAAAGTGTGAGTGTGTGTTTACGATATACTTAAGTAAAATATGGATATACATATTTGGGAGAGCCCTACAGTTCTGGCAACTGTTAAGAAAATTGAATGTTACTGGACATACTCGTCATTAGGTCATCCCTAGTTACCAAATTAGTTAGACGAATAGATTACGTATTTGAAAATGTGCCTATTTTAAAATAGTTTATTGACCTTTAAAATTTTTAAGCACATTTACGATTGCAACTTCGCTTGCATGTGAACTGGACAATGCAGGCCATCGCTTATTAAAATAAAGGTGAATTAATGGCAAATTGTCAAACATCATGCCATCCATGCACGTAGGAAAGTACACATACACACACATAAACTTTTAAATACCCTGCAGGAGGATAAGCGTTAATTGTCTTTAAGCTACTGGTACGATTACTAGTATAGAAAGCACTAGTTCAAAAGGTGATTGAACATATACAGAAAAGCACTACTACTTCAAGTAGTTCATTTGTAGATTGATTTGACTTGTAGAATTTCATATTACTTTTTGATCCTGTTTTAAAGCGAATTGCTAATTCGCATTTTCATTTATTTTATTTTTAATTGTTACAATTTTTAAACAAATTCAAATTTGAAACAAAGAATAGTATTAGAAGACTTTGCCACCTGCATATCAGTTTATTTATTCGATAATTTATGAAAGTAAGCCGCAGTTTTCTTGTGTTAAAAAGGTGACACTTTAAAAAATAAATAAAATTAAAAACTAATTTTAAAATTTTTTAAACGTGTTTTTTTGTTAATATTTATGTTCATATGTAAAATCAGCGATCTTTTTTACAATAATAAAAACTGAATATAGTATGTAGGTATATAGTATGTTGGTATATGGTGGAGTTCCAAACCTAACTCAAGTTGTACAAGGTGCTAGTGAATTGAGTGCGCCCTGAAGGAACTTTCTATTTCCTGTTATAAACTAAGAATTGATGAACCAAGAATTGCTTGTGAAGACAAAGACTTAACAAATTTCATTGGGTTTGAAAAACCAGAAAATTTAGGGATTTTTTTATATATAAACCAGTTCTTAATGCAGAACTGATTGTACTAGTATCCGACTAGAAGAAATTATACTAGTACTTATATAGTACTAATAGTACTAGTATCCCCCTAGTTTCCATGTAGTACCAATGGTACTAGTAATTTTCCAAACACACTCAATGCTAATTTGAGCATTAACATGGTATAGGAAAGTTCACAGTTGGGAACTAGTACTGGTGATTTTTGTACTAGTGCAATACTAATTTAATACTAGTCCGATCTCCTGCAGGGTAGTTATATAAGCATTACAAATTACATATATGAAATATATGAAAAAGAAAATTTTGGAAAATATTTTCATAACTTTACACACATATACGTACGTACATACATACGTACATAATATTAATACCTGTGTAAAAATTCTGATCTAAAACTTATTTTGTACGAGTTGTTCTTATATTTAGCCTTATTGTGTTTGACCTTCTACGCCTTCAGATTCGATATTTTGTAATAGAGGAAAGAAGATTTTAGCTTTTTGTCTTTAAGCAACTACAATTTGTCGAATTCGAAGGCGTAAAACGCCAAACACAATAAGGATGATTATGAAGAAAGGTAACTGCGTAAGTTGTTCTCTGTTATATTTTACAATGACCATTTCCAATGTAGGACTCAAAAAAATGGTCGCTACACAGAAACAAATTGTTCAATTAGCTGTTTCCACAATAAATATTTTTTAATTAATTCCCCTGATTGTGTAAGGCGTTGACGTTTACGTCTCAGACGTTTTTCATAGTAGATTAAAAAATAATTACTTTAGTGTTATTTTAATCTTGTAAAAATAAAACGTCTTCGGCGTAAACGCCAACAACTTAGAAAACCAGACTGAATATCTTAGTTAAATCTACATTTATTACAATTGATTTGAAGTTAGTCACAAGACATTTTGAAAAAAAATTGCCCACAATTTTTCAAAACATGCGACATTTTAATTTTTCAACAATTAAATTTTCTACTATTCTATTACTTAAATGTCGAATCAAATATATTTTGCCTATTGCTACATAATTTTATTTGAAAGAAAAACAAATTCTAAAATTAACGGAAAAACTCATTCACATGATGAACTCACATCGTGGAACGGGTAGTAAAAATCAGTCAGTGCCATGAATTGAGTGTTCTTAAAAATTATCTGATCACATTCCAGTTATCAAATTGTGCAATTATAACATTTAATTTAAATTTGATATTCGATAGAGTTAAGTTAACATTCAACTATAAAATCAAATCTAATTGTTTGCTGGGATATTATGTTCGAACCCACATGTGAGTATGTGTGTGTGTGCTTGAACTATTCTTTTGCACATCTTTCTTTCATATTTTGCTGCATTGTAAGTGTAAGTGCAGTGCAGGCAGACATTGTGTAAGTTCAGAATATATTGGCATGGAGCCAAAAATATCATTTTACACGGATTTGTTTCTAATATTTCTTGTTGCATTCATTTTATTGTTGTTGGGGTACATTTACTGTGAATGCTTAAGTGTAGGGTATTGTATGTGCCGATAAATTTTCAATGTTGGAATTCCAGCCTCTGTAAGGGTACTGAAACATGCATCAGTAAAATGTAATTTTTGAAAACCAACAAAGTGTTATTTTTTAAATAATTATGACGAAATAAATTTTTTTTTTCAAGATTTACTGCCTGTTCCACGATGTCACCAGCTACTATTCTGTGCAAACAAATACCCACATTTGAAAGAATATTTTACAATTGTTTTTTTTTTAATGTAATTGTGCAACAGAACGATACGTAATCACTTGTTAATTGTTTTAATAAATTTAAATTCTAAAACAAACACAGATGCCTATTCGTAGTCTTTTTAGGTTTCAACTTAATCCAGATTCCATTTTTTTGCATTCCTATTTCGGGCTAGGAAAAATAAGAAACTAGTTTTAATTAAAATTGAGTTAAAAGTCAAGTAAATTTCAAAGAAAGTAAATGAGAATTAATAATCAAAAACAACGAAAATATAATTGAAATTACGCAAATGCAAATAAATTTATTAATCACTTCATTTCAAAAGACAAGGATAATATTTACAATTCCTCTTCTAGGTGGTATCAAATGATTAATAGTGACAGACGAACAATATTTGACTATATGTCAGATTATGGAAAGGAAATTTATAGGCTAGATTGTAATAAATTTCTCCGTCTTAGGCTAGGTCATTCCAGAGCCACACATGGAATTTTATTTGGCACAAACTTTAAGTCTTTCTGTAATTGCCACATTAATTTTCCTACAACTCCTCAACATTTATTATGTGAATGTCCAATGCTGAACATACCAAGAAACTCTATATTTCCTAATTCTAATCCAACATATTCTTTATCACATCCCACAATGAAAAACATAGCATTTTTAATCAAATTCCTTAAAGACACAAATTTATATAAAGAAATATAATATATGTACACGAATTATATTATTAATAACTCATATATAAATTAATTTGTATTATATAATAGCTGTGTTCCAGATGCAGCCCGAAACAGCCCGAACTCGCCCTAAGTTACCCAAATGCGTTCCATATAACAATTTTTGTGCAATTTTGAGAGAAAATGAGAGAGTAATTTTTTTCATTTCCTGTACAAAGTCGCCCGAACTATTTCTTTGAGTAACTTTGGACAAGAATTATATTATCAGCTGTTTTTTGTTTACATTTGAAAATGAAAAAGTAAAAAGAAAATTTACAAATAAAGGAAAGAAGTTGTTAATTGAAAATTGGTTAAAAGTAAAATGGAAGATTTTTAAAAAAAACTTGAAGTTGTTAGTACATTTGCGCTTATTTACCCCTTTGTTTAGTATAAAAAAAAATGCTTATTCAGATTAGTGAACAACTTATGGACAAATGAAGTAAGTCTGATGAAGACGACATGTTACATTTACAATGATGCTAATCTTTCATTTCATGATGTTGAGCCTTATTCAGTGTATAAAACCACTAAAATAAAAATTAATTTAAAAAGGAAGCAGCACTACTTTTTCAAAAGATATAATTATGGTTTTTTGCGTTCCAGCAAATTTGGGTAGATTTTGCACTTTGAGAGAGTAATTTTCTTTTTACTCTCATTAACCCAAACTTGCCCGAAATTACTTGGAACAGACCTAATATGTAGTAGATATATATTTCAAAATATTTGTTGAGCTGAAGGCCTATGTTGCTATTGCTCTTATTTTTTTTTTAATTTATCTTATAATTTTTAATTATAAGCTAAAATATATAAATAAATAAATAAAATATTTCACAACAACTCTTTACTCCTTCTAAGCATTTTTAAAAAATGCAATGAAAAAACCTAAAAAAAGTTTCAGAATTGCTTGATACTTTCTGTCGTATTAATATTAAAGAAATTGCTCTTGGGCTCATTTTAACCCTTTCAATATCAATCGAAATTTCAATACAATTAAATGCGGGCGGCCCTTTTAACCTAACCTAACCTAAATTGAAATTTCGATCAGTATCGCTTAAGGTTATTCGCCCTAAAAATTAAAATGTCCACGAAAACACTGTACAACTAAGATTAACGGCAGAATAAATACATCTTGGTTCAGAGTTAATTCTGAAAAATGCTACAATTAAGATAAAAAGAAAAATGTATTACTTGAATGTAACTTAATAATAAAATAAAATGGCAACTCATGATATGATATTTTTTTTTACAAAACTATTGCATCTTTTACTTCGTATTTGTTTTTTAATTTTTGTTGCATTTTTCTTCATACATACTGATGTATATGCCCATAAATATGTACATATATGCATGTGTGAGTATATTTTCCTGAGTGCTTAGGAAAATGACAAGATTTTATAGATGACATCAACGAAACTTCTTTTAATACTACTTGCAATATGAAAATAGCATTGAATACTTAGATGCCAAATTGTAAATACTCGTACTTATGCATGATACAAGTACGTAGTCGTAGTACTTGAGTCAACCAACCAACCAACATCTTGTATAAACCGGCTTAAAAAAAAGGTGCACATGAATTACTTTAACAATATCAGAAGAAGTAACTGTTGCTGCTGCAGCAACAGCAACAATGATAATGGCAGTAGCGTCGCAACAAACCTTCATACTAAATAGTATAACTAAAATAAAAATTGAAAATTGTATATTTGAGAACAGCTCATATTGTTGTTGCAGAGGATGGACATGCTATGACATGTTCTGTCAAAGCAAGCAGATAAAATTGATACATAGCACAAAATAACCAAATTTGAAACTCGTTAAAGATATCAGCAAAAGTTACTTTGTATGGGCGTGGCACTGCCCATTTTTATAATCGTAATGTATATTGTCATATCAGCTCATGGAATATGTTCCATATGATATACATAATAAGTTCCATACAATTCGATATTTTAGAAATATTGAAAAAAAGTGAAACTAAAGTTGCGTTCACACTTATCAAATATTTGCCCAAAAAAGCGTAACCACTAAATATTAATGACATGCTTTTAATACAGACGAGTGCTTATCGAGTTAAACAGTTTCCAATAATATTTAATTCTATGATATTGTCTTTTAGTTTGCTATGAAACTGTTTTACTTAATAAACACGTATCTGAACCAAAATATCTTTCATTGGTAGTTAGTGGTTACGTTTTTTTTTGACAAATATTTGATAAGTGTGACCGTACCTTAACAGTAACCGAATAATATTTGAGCAAATAATTATTAAAACATTTTATTCGTTTTTGATATCTACATACATTCATATTTTTATTAAACTATACCAATGCCATTTTTATAATTCGTATTTCTTTGATTATTTGAATAAATTATGGCTGACTTCCAAAACGTCAATTACTTTGTACTCGAATAAAATAGTGTTTCATAATTCTGCATAACGAAATATTGAAATTCCATGCCATTTCAAAACTTCGTTGCCAAGTATTAAAAACACCACAAGAGAATAAACAGAGGCATGCATCGAACTAAATACCTCAGCAGAACGAACTGCATATAAACTTTTGCATTGATACATTGAAATGTTTGGGTAACAAAAGTTTGTTCACTAAATTCCAAATAAATATTTAAGTATTTCTAGATCAAATTATGTATGCATTTTTATTAGTCGAACTTTCTTATGTAAATTGTTAATTTTTTCAACGGGCTTAAGTTCGAATCTGCATGACTGCAAATGATTTTTTATTATTTTATTAATAAATGAATTTGTTCAAATTCTATTTATTATTTTTTATATTAAGATTTTTTTTTGGTGGGAATATTCTTAATATTCTTAATATTCCAATCTTAATATAAAAGATAATAAATAGAATTTGAACAAATTCATTTATTAATAAAATAATAAAAAATCATTTGCAGTCATGCAGATTCGAACTTAAGCCCGTTGAAAAAATTAACAGTATTACTAGATTTTCAAAATTTTTGTATTTTTTGCTTCCATATATCCAATCTGCACTGTTGCAATGGCAACCATTCTTTTTTTTCGTGAGCCCCAAGTGGACATGGATATTTTACAAGAGGTGATATATGAAATATCTGTGGAAAGACAGTTTTCATCAAAGTCGTGTTCAGTACACTCGAAATAAAATTACATATTTTCTTGTGAGTCTATGGACTCACTCACCCTAATTAAAATTATTTTTTACCACTTTATATTTGAAGAATTTTTGTGCACGTAGCATTATACAGGGTGTCCGCCGGCAAGGTATACTACTATGTTTTGCCGCCATTTTGGTAGACAATGCACTTGACAGTTCATATTTGGCAGTCGTGAAGTAGACACATGGCAATTTTATTATGAAAAAATATTCGATGCCACATCGCATACAGCCTTAAATCCTAGTTCTATTATAACTGATCTCTTATTTCTTTATTTTAGTTTAATATTTGGTGCAATACTATTAAGTAATATCTCAAAATTTGTAAATATATATAAAATATTTTAAAATATTTGTATTGTATGATGATAGAAAAATAAATAACAATAACAACAATAACAGCCAGGATAACAATAGAATTACTGCGAGACCTCTTTCCAGAAATGGTGTTATTGATTAGCCTCCACGGTCGCCTGATTTAACTGCTCCGGACTTCTTTTTGTGGGGATATCGGAAAAGCAAGATTTATGCAAACAAACCAGAAATGCTGGAGCAACTCGAGCAAAATATTCGTGATGAAATTAATAAAATACCGCGTGAAATGTGTGAGAATGTAATGAAAAATGTGCTCAAAGGGGCTCGCATTTGTGAGGCCCCTCATTGTATTGCATACACAATTGCCGACATTAAATAAAACATTTATCAATATCAGATCCATTCTCTTTCATTTAATCAAAAATTAAACAAAGTAGTATACCTTCCCGGCGGACACCCTGTATTACTCACTTATTTAAGGCAACATACAACGCAACAACAACAACAACATGCAATACAAAGAAACTTTTTTTTTTAAATACTCTAGATTTAATACTCGTCCAATAAACATTTATTTATTGTTGTATGCACTCGTATGAGTTTTTCTTTATGTAAGTATTTTTGTTGCTGTTGTTGTTAATGTTTAAGTCAAATTGACATTAATAAATAAACAATGTACATGTTTTTTTTATTATTATAACTTTGTTGTTATTTCGTAGTATTTGTTGTTTCTTTTTTGGCTGCACTGCAAATGCACATCACATTTATATTTAATATTAAACTCTCTGGCGTGTTTTGTGCATGATCTTTATAAAGATGCTAATAATGATGACAGTTGCTCTCATAAATTTGCATTTAAAAATATATTTTTCTTTGCCTGTATTAATTTATTGCATTTTGCTTTTCCTATACATTGTTTAATCATTCTATTTTCAACTTAATGTTGGACAATTGATGATCGTCGCACACAAGACAGACGGTAGAGTGTACTCAATTCAAGCTCAAAACGATGTACATACAGAGAAAAAAAAAGCCAAGTGAATATGAAAACAACAAAACAACAAAAAATATTTAAAAAAAAATTACAATTCGTTTGCTCTGGTATGTGAAGGTCGCAGCAGTTGTTTTGTTAATGACAGTGTATGGATTGTACGCTTTATTTGATTTAAGACGCGTACTCAACTTTAAGCTATAAACTCATATTTATATGCTCATAAAATATATGAGTGTGTGTGTGTGTGTGCGTATACTTGATATTACATAGACGACGCGTTGCACAGTTTTTTAAGAATAAAATAAAATTGTTTAAAAAAAATTACGAAATTTGGTTTAAAATTTGTTTCTATGAAGTCATTAATAATTAATGTATACAAAAATCGTGGTATATGCAGATAGGTTCTTTGTAACAACCGATTTCCATGGAATTATGGTATGAGAACGAAATTAATTTTTATTTCTTTGCTAAATGTTTCAAATGCCATTACAAGCTGTTTCAAAACTTAATTTGTACGTAATTATTAAGAAAAATTTTCAATATTTTTATGCAAAGAAGGTCAAATTTAATTTGAAAACAAGTTCCACATAACTAACTAGTTCTCATATGATTTTCTCACCAATTAAATACACATGTGTTTGTGCTGTGGCGTGCTCCCAAAACAGCATGTAGTGTTATATAGGAGTTGTGATTCCTTAAAAATTGTCCACGTATTCTAGTTAGAGGTCAAAAATAGATTTAATTATGCTTGAGTTATGACTTCTCCACGTTGTGTTGGCTATCGCTATTGTGTAGAATGTCCTGCAGGATGGTGCCCGTTAAGCAAAGTGCTAAGATATACTGTGAACTGAAATTCGATGTCATAATTCAACTTAGGGTTTAGTGGGAGCACGGCGGCCCTTCCGTGGGTTCCAGAGAGTGGCCCTAGGAATCTAAAACTGCCCAATTTTAAAATCTATGTTGCTAAGGGCAAATGACATACAGTATTTCAAGCGGAGATATAGACGATTATTATTTTTTTTTTTTAGGAGTAGGACCAGCACTCAGAGGATGACCCCTACATATGCAATTCATTATGCCGGAACTGAAAACGAGGGGATAGTATTGAGGGGACAGATTCGGAAAGATGAGGCGATAGACAGTTTTTTTTTTGTAGGGATTTTAACCTTTATTTCTTCGCCGGCTAATTTTAGCTACAAGGCCGACGAAGGCAGGTGCTGTTACTCTGCTTTTAGTACATGATAGTGTTAGTCGCTGCCAATTATGTTCAGTGATCAGTGACTATGCCTTCATCATTGAAACAGGCTGGCAACAACTAACACAACCACGCACTAATGCCGATCAGAAGAATTCAACACAATATTTTCATGATTCAGCGCGGGGTTGAACTCAGGACCCTCCGCTTCATAGTCTCGTGTTCTACTACTTCATATTCATTTAAGTAAGGGCTTTTGAGAAAGTTATCTCCCCAGTCTCTCCTGTCATGGGAAATCTTTTCTTAGAGTGATTTGAGTCACTGCAAAAGTAATAGGAAACAAGCCTTCCATTTACTGAACACCTGGATATCAGGGTAATGAGGTAGAGGATTAATTGGTTAAAGGGCCTCCACTGATCCCTTTATGGGCCCGGAATATTGCTTTAGCGTAGATTGGTGTACTAAGGAATCCCTGTCTTGATGCTTCGGATCTAAGATAGGCGATCAAATTATTGATTCAACAACCATTTTCATACTGTGGTATCCTGAATCTCAAGAGAAATATTAAACGACTGATTACTGCCCTTTTTTCTGGTAATTTTTTTTTTTAATCTTGGAGCAGCACTCAGGGGATGACCCCTACATATGCAATGCATTGCGCCGGAACTGAAAACGAGGGGATAGTATTGATGGGAAAGACTAGGAAAAATGAGGAGTTAGACAGTTTTTTTTTGTAGCTATTTCAGCCTTTTACTTCGCCGGCTAATTTTTGCTACAGGATCGACGAAGGTCGGTTTAGACTGAAGATTTAGATTTAGATTTATTTATTTAGTAGTATTTGTAATACTTTATAATTTCTTAAATTGAATTACAATAGATTAATTTTTCTAAATACATAATTATTTTGTTCATTCTTTAAAACTATCACTTGTATTTATATATAGAAAAAGACGAGACCAATGGCATATATTCTCTATGATTGTGTTGTTTTGGGTAATAGTAGAGTGAGTGTTGTTCATTCTGAACTTCTGTAATGACTTTCATTAGGAGAATCATACAGAACTTGAACTAATTTACAGATCTACCGCTCTTTGGACCACATCATTTTCATTAAAAATTGTTATTCCGACAACTTTGTTTCATAATTATTAGTTGGCAGTTTCTTCATATTATTGTCAGTGTGCCAAAATAACCCCTTCTTAATAAAATTAACTGTATTGAAATTTAAATGCTATTGAAACATTTAATTGACCTCTGTTTTGTTAAACAAAAAAACAAAAAACAAACAAAAAAAATTAAGAAACAAAAACTTAAATATCAGCAAAATAATACAACTTAACCTACAAATTGTTTCTTAAGCATTTAAGCCAATTTAAAAGTACACAAGAATTAATCAAATTAAATACCTATTTTACAAAAATTAATTGATAGCCAAGAAACAATTGTTGGAAAAACAAAACATGCACATGAAGCAAAGAAATAAGTAATTGTTGTTGCCAACACAATTAAGAAACTTGTATTGCTATTGAAAGATAAAATTTTTTTCCTTAATCTTCAGAAATATGTGTGCAGCAATTAAAGTTATAAATAAAAGTAAAAAAGAAAATATAAATATTTTTTTTTTTTGAGATTGTTATCGTTTTTTATATTTAACGACATTCTTATCGCATTCCTGGCGAATGAAAAGCAAACATTGAAGATATTTGCGATAAAAATGATGCTGACGTCATATGAAATTTTGAATAGCCATAAACGTGTTAAAGATCACGTCAACATGTCTCGCCATGTGGAAGTTTCATTGGTTTTGAAATTTATCAAATATATCAAATTATGGTCTAAATAAAGTTTTCAGCATTAAAATGCTTAATTTCCTTTGTCAGGGACTTCAAAAAAGATGTGGTTTTCAAACCAATTACACTAATCGGGCAATTGGGGCTGTATTTAATCTAACTGATCTAAAACTAGTTTAATCTCAAGATTATATAACAATCAGATATAAAAATGACTGTTTAAATTTGCATAAATCCACTACTTTGAACTGTGAATGTGGTTGTTATCCATTCGATTCTTATGATTTCTTCGACAATTAAATTAAATTATTTTTTTATTTGTGCAATTTGCGACAGGTTAGTTAAAGCAGTTCTAGGGTTTCACTCAACTTTTAATGATTATTGATTTTTCTTAGTACGAAAGTTGTGCACTTATTTTTAAAAACACAACAAAAGAACAAAAAAAAAATTTTTGGAAACCTTTACCAAAAATAAGCTAAAGGAGTTGTTATTGGTTTTTGAAAAAAAATCCTTTATATAAAATACAGTTTTTTTTTAAAATAGTTGGCGGATGTAATATAATTTAATCACCCTATTGGAAGATTTTCTTATTTTTGCAAATGGCGGCCAATGTCAAATATGTTTTGACATTTGTGAACTAGACAAATGTAGAATACAAGTGAACAAGCCATGGAGTGATACACTCCCCATCCTCAATCTCGCTGAAGAAGTGGACGATTTTTCGACCAAAATCATAATGAGCGATGAGGCTCAGCGGGTACGTGAACAAGTAAAACGATTGCTTCTGGGAAAGTCTACGAGTGATGCACGTGGGGCCATTACACCCCCTCAAAGTGACTGCATGGTGCGCTGTTTACGTTCATACGTACAGGAGGACGAACAAACGTTCGGCAACAACAATCGGGATATTTCTACTTCTTAAACTGATTGCTCAGTTAATTCTACCTTTCAAAGCAATACATGGATCATGTTTTATGTTAACTTTTAATTTATTTTATTATATTTATTAAGCTTGAGGTCACTTTTGATTAAATTATTACAAATTCTAAAATTCTTCTGGTTTTTGAACCTCTTTTTAATTATTATTATACTCTAATATTTTTAAGTTTAAGGTCTATTTATTTTTGTTCAAAATATATTAATTTTCAATATTTCGTCACTCCTTCGTATGACTTCTTTAGGAAATTAATTATTTTAAAAATATTAGAGTATAATAATTATTACCAATTCTTTTCACATATTTATATTCAATATTTCGTTAACATATTGTTGACAAGTCAAAGAACTCCTTTCTTAACAAATCGTTTGTCTTACAAACTCACCCCCTTAATCATAAAACTTATGAGAGTCTAATAACAGCGTAATAAAACGAAATTTGCTCTATTACACTCTTATAAGCCTCTCATAATTTTTATGAATAAGGGGGTTATTATTTATGGAATGCAGTCTGAAATAATTAATAAATAATTAAAAATTTTTAGTGTTGCAGCTGAAAAACGATACAAGAAATAACAAAATAAAGTTGAAAGAATATCCTTGGAAATTAAAAAAGAAGTGCAAATTTGATCTCACAGATTTCTACTCTAACGGCTTTATTCATAGAAAATAATTTTGGTTTATAAAACAGATTTACATACAAAATTTGTTTTATAAACCCTTTATAAAGTATTCACATTTTTTATGAATAAAACAGTTAAGTTTTCGAAATGTTTATTTATATCTTAAGGAGAGCAAAATGGATTATGCTTATGAATTTTTATCATTTAATAAAAAATGACCTCGAGCTTAACAAATATAAGGAAATACAGCACATGTATGAATATCTGTACGTGCGAACAAATTATGGATGTTTTTAAAATTAGTATTTATCAGATAAACTTTAACTACATTTTTTAATAACTCAAAAACTTCAAATAGTTATATCAAATTTCAAAAAAAAAAATAAAATAATTACGTACAAGTATTTAAACATTAACAAATCATTTATGACTTTTTTTTTAATTGTATTTATTTCATAAAATGTGAGCTATAATTATGAACTTGAAATAAACAAAACGAGTACTCAAATTTTTCATATACCAAGTCCCATTTTACGAGCTCTCAACTATAACTTCTATTTAGAATTAATGTTAATTTTTTTTTGTTACTTAATATACGAGTATTAAGTTATTAACAGTGTTCGACTTTTCTAAAATATTATTAAATTAGGGAACTAACTGCTACTACAGCAAACAATGAAATAGTATTAGTGTGTAATTGAAGGATAATTAAGAAATAAGTGAACATTTCCATCTACATACAAACTATAATATAATGCAATTCTCAGATGGTTCATATTAAAAAGGAGATGTGTATAACAGACATTTGGTAAATGTTTTTTAAGACTGTCCAACTGCCGAACTATCGCGGTAAACATAATTAACGAGAATTATGTGGCGATCACTTTGAATTATTTTTCAATTGTCGTCAATCACAATCACATGATTGTGAATGGCAATATATGTTTGTCCATGGCAATACAAGCTATAATATAATAGAATTCTCAGATGGTTTATATTAAAAAGAAGATGTGTATAACAGACATTTGGTAAATGTTTTTTTAAGACTGGCCAACTGCCGAATTATCGCTGTAAACATAATTAACGAGAATTATGTGACGATCACTTTGAATTATTTTTCAATTGTCGTCAATCACAATCACATGATTGTGAATGTCAATATATGTTTGTCCATGGCAATATTATGTTTATATCTAATTAAAAATAAAAAACAAATAAGAAGGTTATATTGGACTGGGTCGAATCTTAAATACCCTACAAATATTTACCCCCTTATTTATAAAAATTATAAGAGTCTAATAACAACGTAATAAAACAAAATTTCTTATGAAATTTGCTTTATTACACTCTTATAAACCTCTCTTAATTTTTATGAATAAGAGGGTTAGTAAATAAAAATTCTATTTTGTCGTAAAAATTCTTTTTTGTCATAAAACTCAAAAATGTTAATTTTTGGGGTTATTAAGTGTAAAAAAATTTTTTTTTTGATAGGGTCATTTAGGTGGCAAATGTGGGGGAGGGTAGGGCAGAGGAAGATCAGAGAACATCACAGCTTCGTTACAAAAGCTTAAAAAATTAACCCCCCTTTTTCATAAAAATTATGAGAGGCTTATAAGAGTGTAATAGAGCAAATTTCATATGAAATTTTGTTTTATTACGCTGTTATTAGACTCTCATAAGTTTTATGATTAAGGGGGTAAGTTTGTAAGTTTAACAAACGATTTGTTAAGAAAGGAGCTCTTTGACTTGCCCAGTCATTCTAATATTTAATAGCAAAACACATGCAATATCTAAAATTTATTACAATTTCATCGTTTCGGGTAATCATGTACTTGAAATAATTAATTAAAATTAAAAACAAAATACATATTGGGCTAACTGAGTTAATACCAGTCCCATTAATAAACCGCTAAAATGTATTTATAAGTATTCGTTCAAATATAAATATTTTAACATCAACTTTATTTTCTAAAGCACATTTTTAGTTATAATTTTATAATATAAAAATATTTTCTAACTATATATTTGCTGTTTATATACAATAAATTCTTTCATTTAATAATTCGTTAGTGTTTTGTGTGTGTGTGTGTGTGTGCGTGCGTGTGTGTTTTTGTATGTGGTTTTTTAATATATTTTTAAAATATGTTAATTGGTTATTTGCTGCTGCCGCTGCTTAGGAATGCGACATGTGGCATTTTAATTTCATTGAAGCATAAACATTGTTTATATTAACCATGTTCATATGGTTGTATGTATGTATGTGTGTGTGTGTAGGTATGTACGCATGTAGTTATGTAGTGTATATATTTTTGAAATTGTGTGCTTTTTTTCATCTTTCTGTGGCGAATGATGATTTAAAGAATTTGTGTGTCTTTATTGCTTTTTCAGTTAGAACAGAGAAATTTTTAAAAGCTTAAAGGAGAGCGCAAAGCAAAAAAAAAAAAAAAATCAAAGTTAAAAAAAAAAAAATAAAAAAATATTAAAGGTTTATGATTTAATGTCATTGAAAATTAGTTTTGACCTACATATAAGCATATGTTAACTGATCAATGAGATCAAACCAAACCAGAGATTCTTCTGATGATTGTGTACCTTGTGAACCTTCTTCATTTATTAAAAATGATCAGCACAAAGTGGCCATTGCCTCTAATTTCCCCGATCTTATATAAATCCATATAAAAACTAGTTTGACTGGGCTATCATAGTGGTGACAACACTAGCTTCACACACATTCGTTCACACTACATATTATTTCACAAGACATGTTTAAATGTATCACAGAGAATTTGAATTTTTAGTCAGGAAGAATGTTTCTAAAGCTCGAACTTGAAAAAAAACTCATGTCATATGACTTGCTTAAGCTGATTCATATAAACATTCCTAAATCATCATTTTAAATAATTAATAAACAAACGTTGTTTGTTTATAATATCTTCCACAAGAAATCACAAGAATGCAGTTTCAATCACTCAACAACAGAGTGGGGGCTGAACAGTGACAATAAACAACCCAAATGCCACTATATTTTTGATATAAAAAAAAAAATAAAAAAAGAGGCTTATCACATTCTTCCTTCGGCCATAAATTTAAGAAGACAACAAGAAGAAAAAAAAGCTCGAAGCTCTGTTTTTACTGTTAATATTTCACGTAAATTCTACGTATTAAGCTTAATGTTTATGTTAAACTTTAAATATCTGTTGAAATTATCAAATGAAGTAGAATTTAACAACGACAAGACTATATAACAGGGTAACTCATTTTGAGCTGAGCATGTAGCTTAAAAAAAGCAAATACATATTTATACATACAATTATAAGTAGCCATAAATATGGCAAAAACAACAAACTCCGGAAAAAAATATAAAAACCCCTCAAAAAAAAAAAAAATAAAAAATAAATAAAACCAAACTTATGTTCGAAGCATAAATTTTTGGATTTTTTAAGGCCACATAACACCCAAAGCTATGAAATTAAAACAACAACTACAACAACAACTGAACATACCTTAAAGTGAAAAAAATAAGCTAAAACATAAAAATGTAAAAAGAGGCTTAATGTGCTACTGGAAAAAATCGTACACACTTGGAACAATTTTATTGTGTTTTTTATTTTTGTTGTTCTTGTTGCCAACTAAAACATCGGTATGTGACGTAAATGTTTATTCATTCCTTATCTGAAGTTTTATTATACCAAATCCAATGAAGGAGTTTTTTTTTAAGGAAATTCTTGGGTATTTAGCTCATACAAAGACAGACAGTGGAACGAAATAATTTGGCTGCAAAATAAAGGCTGCCAAAAGGTGGGAATTTGGTAGCTGCTAAAGTTGTGTATAATTTTGCATTATTTTTTGAGGCGGCAGTGAATCCAATATTCTAAGGGCCATTATTACAACTTCTTGTTAGTTAAAACTAGGATTTCTTCCGATGAATAAAAATTTTATCATTATTATAAAGCTGCTTTAATGTAGGTTCTAGGATGAACCGGCCTTCAACAAATCGCGCACTTTAGGTTTAAGTGAAATCGTAAAAATAGAACAGTTCTTAAAAGTGAGACAAAATCCTACTTTTAATTAAAGTGCAGTTGTAATAATGGCCCTAAACATTTTGTGTGGAAAATTACAAAAAAAAATTTTTTTTGTTCCATTATTTCGGTCCCGAATTAAGGGTGCCAAAGCTTACTTTTGGACTCATCATATATTTGGTGATATATTAAAGCTGATATTATTTGAAAGTAGAGCAAAATCCCTTTCGGGAAACGTTTAATGAGATTTTTAAAAAAGACTTCCAAATACACTAGAAATACATGTACTGCGGAAATTATGCCATAATTTTTAAAGAAATCGGGAAACGTTTAAAAACTATATCCCTGTTCCCATATTTACATTTCTCTAGCATCCTGATCTTGATATGACACTTCTTTACTGATCCTTCGCAATATCTTGATTCTAATCTATTAAATTCAAATAAGATTGATAGACTAGTGTTAGGTTTTAGGTAAGAAGGGCTGCCCGCAATAAGCGAGAAAACACTTGGAGGCTGTTGGCTGAAGTAGTAGAACACGAGACTATGAAGCGGAGGGTCCTGAGTTCGAGCCCGCGCTGAGTCATGAAATATTGTGTTGAATTCTTCTGATCAGCATTAGTGCGTGGTTGTGTTAGTTGCTGCCAGCCTGTTTCAATGATGAAGGCAGACCACTGGTCACTGAACATAATTGGCAGCGACTGACACTATCATGTACTAAAAAGCAGAGTAACAGCACCCACCTTCGTCGGCCCTGTAGCAAATATTAGCCGACGAAGTAAAAAAGGTTGAAATAGCTACAAAAAAACTGTCTATCTTCTCATCTTTCCTAGTCTGTCCCTTCAATACTATCCCCTCGTTTTCAGTTCCAGCGCAATGCATTGCATATATAGGAGTCATCCCCTGAGTGCTGGTCCAAGATAAAAAAAGGCCCATTGTGATGCCCAGAGGACTATACCCTACACAATCTTTTCATTACACGAATTACTGGTTCCAGAGAACCACCCAGAACTTCTCACAAAGCCCGCCAGGGCAGCCAGCGGTGCATCCCTGAGACAGTCCAGATCTCGCAGGAAACGAGTGCCTAGATATCTAAGCGTACGCTCCTGCAGGGCCGGACAGTCACAAAGGAAATGCTGTACTGACTCCTCTTCTTCGTAAAGTGTTACATTTAAAAAGATATTGACGATACTTTATAAGTTTATAAATTTGCCGCCCTTATGGATTTACAAACGATTTTTTTTTAATCTTGGACCAGCACTCAGGGGATGACCCCTACATATGCAGTGCATTGCGACGGAACTTGAAAGGAGGGGATAATGTTGAAGGGACAGATGAAGAAAGATGAGAAGATGGAGAATTTCTTTTTGTAGCTACTTCAACCTTTTACTTCGCCGGATAATTTTTTTGCTACAGGACCGACGAGGGAGGGTGCTGTTACTTTGCTCTTTAGAACATGATTGTGTCAATCGCTGCCAATTAAGATCAGTGATCAGTGCTATGCCTTCATGATTGAAACAGGCTGACAACAACTAACACAACCACGCACTATTAATGCTGATCAGAAGAATTCAATAAAATGTTCATGACTCAGCACAGGGTTGAACTCAGGTCCCTACGCTTCATAGTCTCGTGTTCTACTACTTCAGCCAACAGCACCCTCGATGACACTGTCTCTGGATATATAAATAAAATTTTAAAGGATCTGCGTGATGTAATTTTTTACCAAGTGGGCGTGCAAAAATAAACAACACCAAGTTGTTACTTCTCTTTTAAACGACACCTTTTGCTTGCTTTTACTTTTTTGGTCCCACTGTATAAATATTTGTGAAATAAAGGATTAAACATAATTTTAAAGCAGTAACAAGCAACAACAACCAAACAAACGATATAATCTCAAAAATATGCTGCAGGTTTTTAGGTATTTTCGTTCATTTTTTTCTCTCTTTCTTAAGTTTTCTTTAATATCTATATGTCCGTCGCAGCGTCTGTCCGTATATGACTGGCTTGCAGCCTCAGAAAAAAAAGAACACAATCATGATACGATACAGTATAATCAAAATAAAGTGTACACGCAACATTTAAAACAAAAGCAACAAAAATCTACAACAGGCTCAATATTTTTTTCTTGTATGCTGAAAAAAATATAAATAAAAAATAAAATAAAACGAATAAAAGTTATTGCACATCTGCGTGTTGTATCTTAAAGTAATTTATCAAACCACAACACAAGAAATGAAAAGAAGAAAAAATAATGGAAAAACAGAAAAATAAACGCACTAAATGCCAAATAGTCAGCCAAAAGGTCTTTTAGAGCAGCAGCAAACAAAATACACTGAATGAGTGTGATCTGGCTAACAGAATGCTAAATTAAAGACAGACGTACGGACGGACGGACGCACAAATATACATACAGACGAAGTTGCATTTACCATTCCTGCCTACCAATAAGCTATTCAAGGCAATATACAACAACAACATTAAGAACTGTAACTGCTAGGCATGCCATAAATTCATGTTCATAATACAAGGATTTAGATTCATTTTTTTTCCTCTCGATTTTTTTAATACCAGCCCACAATAACAACTTTTATAATGGAAAATTGCTACCTTTTGTTGTTAAATCATAGCATAACAGCCATATATCATGATCAATAACAAATTTTATGTTGTTGTAAAAAGTGTATTTGTAACTGATAAATACTCGTATGTGTATACATCCATAATAAACTATCATCATCATCTGCAACTCACTGTCGTTTTTCAAACGTTTGATTTCGTCGTAGTTGATACGTTTAAGGGTAAAATAAAAAAACTACCCGTATTTATATTTTTATTGCACTTTTCAATAGCGACTACACTTGAAAATAATATCCTATGCAACTATTATGTGGTCATTGTCAATCATATTATGATTACACTGCTAAGCAAAACATAATTTTTTTGTCTCTCCTTTAAATAAAACTTTGTGGACTATATGGATTTTGATGCGCTAAACTCAAATCCATTTTCTGTTTTTTTCCATCAGCTCGGGATTTTTTTAATAGGCGTGGCAAATTTTTTCCCCATAAATTAGTCAGGTATGGAGACATATTTCACACTAACTCGAGAACGAGTCATCCGATTTTCAACACCAGAAGTGTAACAAAATTGTATTTAATTTCGAAATGTAATTTTTCTTTATATCTTACTTATCCTTTTTCAATTATTCAGAAATTAATGGAGAAAAAAATTTTTTTTCGTGGAAAATTCCAAATTTTTTTCAGTTTAAAAATTTAAATTAATGTATGAATTTCTATTTTTAATAGTGAACCTTTATTTATGTAAATTGTATTACAGGATGTTAATTTTCCCAACAGGCTATAGGTTCAAATCTGCGAAACTGCAAATTATTTTTTATTTATTTTTATTTTAATAAATGAACGTGATTACATTCTATTTATTATTTTTGAGAGTGGAATATTAAGAATATAAAGAATAGAATATAAAGAATAGAAAGATTTAGATATCAGCAGCCGATGGCTCTGGAAAAAGCGAAAGAGATACATGGAATATTGGGAATATTAATCGTCAGGGTTGGGGAATTTCGTACTAACCAAAAAGGTAATAACTTGAAAATATGAAAGTGGGAACTTCTCATATTCAATTTTCGTTAAAAACATTGGTTAAATAGTTGATATTCCTACTAACTAGCACCACTTGAAACAGTGGAAAAATTGAACAAAGAACGCTGATGAGATGGCGTAGCGACCTCGAAATCAGTACTGATCCGTTCTGCTGGTTTAATGACTATGAAAAATATTCTTAATATTCCACTCTCAAAAATAATAAATAGAATGTAATCACGTTCATTTATTAAAATAAAAATAAAAAAAAAATAAAAAAAAAAATAAAAAAAAAAATAAAAAAAAAAATAAAAAAAAAATCAAAAATAAAAAACAGCTGTTCTGCTCTGCTGTGTAAGTTGAATAACAAAAACTGATGTTGACTTGCCTTTGTGCCTTGGAATATTTATCATGTCTTTCTGAGATTTAAATTAAAATTTCGAACTATTAGCCTATAGAATCTTAATTCAATTTAATGTAAAAATAAAAATAATTTGCAGTCTTCGCAGATTTGAACCTATAGCCTGTTGGGAAAATTAACATCCTGTAATACAATTTACATAAATAAAGGTTAACTATTAAAATAGAAATTCATACATTAAATTGTATTTATTTTAGTCGAATGTAATTTTTTCTCTATCTCTTATCCTTTTTCAATTATTCAGAAACTAATGGGGAAAAAAATTTTTTTTTCGTGGAAAATTCCAAATTTTTTTTAGTTTAAAAATTTAATTAAAAAAAAAAAGATAAAGCAAATATTCAACATTTTGCACATTTTTCTGAGAGCTACATATCTTAAAAATAAAATAAGCTATAAACCATAAAAATCGCTCAAAAATCGGTTTTACTTTTGAAAGCGGATGACTCGTTCTCGAGTTAGGGTGAAATAGGTCCCCGTACCTGACTAAATTATGGGAGAAAAAATTTGCCGCGCCTATAAAAAAATCCCGACCTGATGGAAAAAAACCGAAAACGAATTTGAGTTTAGTGCATCAAAATCCATATAGTCCACATAGTGTTATTTAAAGGAGGATTTTGCTGTTGAGCAGTGTTATTAGCAACTGTTGATCAATCAATTGTTTTATGATAATATTATAGTTAAAATTATTCTAAATTTTTACAAAAGTATGATTCTCAAAACAACATGAATTGGCAAATAATCTGACTTGAATGCAAAGCTTTAAGGCAATCATAACATGTTCTCTCTGATCAGGGCCATCTCTTAACCGCCATGACATTTAGTGGTTGCATAAACTGCAACAGCAGTCCGCCATCTAACGTTTTTTTTTCAACTAGTCCTTATTTCGAGACTGGTAACATTTAGCTCATGTCTGATTTGACATATAGTTAGTTTTATCCTTCCGCTGAACGAATATGGTTGTGTATACGCTTGAACAACGCTGGGAAATATTGCGACATTACTTTTGCCGATTTTGCAAAAAAAATCATCTTTTCAGATGAAGCTCATTTTGATCTTGGCGGATATGTAAACAAGCAAAATTGTCGCATTTGGGGCACAGAAAAACCGCACGCACCCAAAATGAGTCACTGTTTGGTGCGGATTTTCCTGTCTAGAGGCGTAATTGGGCCATGTTTCTTCGAAAATGAGCAAGAAGTGGCCGTTACAGTCAATGGCGATCATTATCGGGCCATGTTGAACGAATTTTTGTTCACAAAAATTGAAGAGAAGGATATTGGCAACATTTGGTTTCAACAGGACGGCGCCACGTGCCACACATCCGAAGCTACACTCGGTGTTTTGCGCCCTGTTTTTGAAGATCGCATTATCAGCCGCAGAGCTGATGTCGTTTGGCCACCTCGGAGCTGCGATTTGACACCGTTGGACTATTATTTGTGGGGTGCCGTCAAAGATAAGTGTTACGCCGACAATCCAGAGACAATTGACGCTTTAAAAGACAATATTCGTGAAGCCATTGGTGAAATACAGCTGCACACTTAAAAATTGTTTGTAGGGTACTGCATGGCCAGCCGAGGCAGCCATTTGAATGCAATTATTTTCCATTATTAAGCGGAAGGATTGTACTTTCAAATAAAAAAAGAAATTTGAGAAAATATTCAGTATTTTTTTATAGCATTTCCAAAAAAAAAGAAGTTATTTGGCGGACCCTTTACTTTAGTGACTAAAACTAGACTCAAAAATAGCTTCATAGTCCGCAATCAGATCCCTTTTGCCTATAAAAATCACATGCCGAATCGCAGTCCCCTTTAGCTGCAGGGCTGTTTATGTAATTGTTTTGTATGATCGATCAACAACAACTCGCAAATAGCACAACATAGTATTACAACAAAAATTATTATAAAAATTCCTGAGCGTACGTACACATTATAAGTACGAGTATTTTTATTTAGACGTTGTATGTATGACTGTGTGATTGTATCTTCTGGCCATGATGAACGAGTAACGAAAAAGAAGACAAAAAACCTTAATTTTCTACTCACGTTTATTAAACTTTAACAAAATAATAATAAAAAAAATCAACACAACACAACACAACTACAAAAATTCCTTAACTGCAACAACAACAAAACGCAACTTGCAACAGTAACAACATAACAACTGGTATGATGATGTGCTGTTGTTATTCTTGATTTTATTTTTATTATAATTTTTTTTAAGGAGAATGACAGCTGAATTATTACAAATCGATATTTGAATTGAACTCCATGTTGTTTGTACTCCACTAAAATGATGGAATTTAATGTTTTATGTTGTTTGTAAATATTTTGTTGCCATTTTTTTATGTTTCAGGTTTACTAGAATTATTATTATTATTTCTTTTTTTCAATCCAATTATTTTCCAAAGAGGTATTAGAAGGCTTGTGCTGCATTTGAGTTGAGTTAATAAGCACCTTTTGTTATAAATATGACAATGAAAAATTGAGTTGTAAATTATTTAAAATATAAGCAATGAATATATTTCTTAAAGGATGTTTATTTTGTATTACTCCGCACAGTGGAGCATTTGATAAAGCAAGTGGGTGGCAATAAATATAAACATATACATTCATATCTATTTCATTTCATTTATTATTTATTTCTAACATCAATTATTTTCTAATAATTTCGAATTTTCTGCAGTGACGATAGATCCATATTTTCTGCTTTTATATGCCACCACACAAATGTAAATACATAAAAAAAAAATTAATTAACTTCTTCTCATTCTCTGATAAATTGTAGATTTTTATTTTTTAATTTGCATGTATTTTTTTATGCAAAGCATTGTTCGTTCGTATCTTATAGTCTAACTGACTATTGTATAATTACGCGTTTATAAATTAAGACTGGGATTGTAAAATTCACACACAATATATTATCATTACAGAAAGGAAATACATAACACGAATAAGAATGAAACTGAAACACTAGTTGCTTCAGTATAGAGGTTTACATACACAATTATGGGTGCTGGCACTACATACAGGCCAGTATTTGAATTTTTGAAAACAAAAAAATAATTGTTTTATGACATAATTCTGCTATTAATACCGATGTGACTGTGTTCAAATTGCATGAGTTTATTTGTCGGGAAATTGTCCTTAATAATGTAATGAATATGAAAGTAACTCTATCTGTCTGTCTGTTACTTTATAGCGCTTAACCGAATTAAATGAAGTTCGGCATGGAGATTGTCCAAACTCACTTGGACATATTATTGTAATGTAGTAATCTTTTGTATAATTTTATATAGAATTGAAGTATCCATCCTTGTATATCGTAAAATTTATTTAAGTTGTTAACACGTAGTATTTCGCGGGAAAATCCATCTTTTTTTTTATCACTTCGTCTTAACTAAACCGAAGTTGTACAAAATATGTATTCTAAAAACTTACTTACTTACCTTTTAGCTCGCAACCAATGCACATCAAATTAGCAAAGGTTATACTTATCTAAATAAAAATCCTAAAATTAAAGAAACCCATTGTGTCTAAATCTCTATTATCAAGATCCTCATTATTCACCATCATTAATATTCCTGCACCCACCAGTAATATTCAGAGATATTTTGAGATCCGAGGAATAATATAGGGTGGTTTTTGTTTTTGGAAACTATCCTATTAGGTGGTCAAGGGTGGTCGAAACTTTTTAGGGATATATGAAATTGTGAAACTGATAACTAAGAAATTCAATACTTCATACACGGTGGTATGAGCGTATCAGCTTCCGCTGTTCATAATGACTTGCACTTTCTATAATGACTTGCACTTTTTTTTAATGATTTGTACTTTTCATAACAACTTGCACTTTTTATAATGACTTGCACTTTTTATGATGACTTTCACTTTTTATGATGACTTGCACTTTTTATAAGGACTTGCATTTTTTATGATGACTTGCACTTTTTATGATGACTTGCTCTTTTTATAATGACTTGCACTTTTTATGATGACTTGCACTTTTTGTAATGCCTTGCACTTTTTATTATGACTTGCACTTTTTATGACGACGTGCACTTTTTATGATGACTTGCACTTTTTATAATGACTTGCACTTTTTACAACGGCGTGCACTTTTTATGACGACGTGCACTTTTTATGATGACTTGCACTTTTTATAATGACTTGCACTTTTTACAACGGCGTGCACTTTTTATGATGACTTGCACTTTTTATGATCACTTGTACTTTTTATGATGACTTGCACTTTTTATAATGACTTGCACTTTTCATGACGACATTCACTTTTTATGATGACTTGCACTTTTTATGATCACTTGTACTTTTTGTGATGATTTGCACTTTTTATAACAAATTGCACACTTGCACTTTTTGTAATGAGATGCGCTTTTTATGATTACTTGCACTTTTTAGGACGACTTGCACTTTTCTTCATGTTCAAACCCCTGAACTGATTTAGATGGAATTTAGCATAGAGATATTATAAGATCCGAGCGATAACATAGTTTTGTTTTTGAATTTATCCTTTTGAGTGGTTAAGGCTGGTCGAAAAGTTGTATATACGTAAGAAAGGATTAAACTGATAACTAAGAACATTTTAAACTTTGACAAAGTAAAAATACACCACATCATTGATATAACATAAACATTAGGTGGAGTTGCACATATTCTTTTCGGGAGTAAAGTGACGGGTAAAAGCTAGTATTTTTATATAATTAAACTATTTTTTTAAGCTTCATATTTTTATTTTTTACTTATATACATTTTACTCAATTACCCGAAGGTTAACGAAATTTATATGTAAAGATTAAACATAAAATAAAAACTTGAAGCGTAAAGGTCTAATTCATAAAAAAAATAGTTTATGTTCACAAACTGCTTTTTTATAAAAAGTTATCATATAAGCAAATTATAAGCATAAAATATTTTGTATGAATTGAATCTTAAAAATATAGTTTAATTATCTAAAAATTGTATGATAAAAATTTTAATTTATTTTTATTAGGCCATATCTGAAAGAACTTTTACCCTCATCCCTCACAATAATGTTGCTTTCAGAATCCATATATTAAAAATTTTGCATCAATTGTGGAAAGCACTATACAGACATTGCAAATGCACATTAATACATACACACAACTAAGCACTTGTAATATGATATTAATAAAATGATTATAATATTTCTTTAACCCTTTGTAGTACAGACAATAACATTGTAATTATTTAATACTAGTGATTAATTTTGAAGTTGGAATAGGTTAGAGGATAGGCAGTCAGTCCTACGATATGAACTATATAACGATCCCACAATAATGACTCCGTTGATAATATTAAAAATGATTTCATTCCGAAAAATAGTTTCGGTTATCGTTTTCTGAGGAACCATAATATTTAATCGATTCCGTTGCCGAACGGAATTGAAATCTGTGACATGGCAAATTCCGCAGGAACCGAAACTGCTATTTCACTTACATTTGCTGTGATAAGCCTAAATAAATCAATATGTTTGTAATTATTTTTCCGTATATTATCCCATAGCAAGATATAAAAAAGGTATACAATTTTAAAGAATTTTCTCAGTCATGTTGATTTCGGTTTTTATATAATTGTCTGCCATTGAATTCCTTAAAATATGCCATAAGATTATTACTTCCAGCTTTTAGATACAAGTTAATCGATTATTTATTACTCTACATGTACTTTAGTAAAAAAAAAATAAAATGCAACCTTTAAGTCTGGCTCAAGTGGCCAATTATATTTTTAGATATCGCCATAAGGGAATGCTTTTGTTAACAAAAAATGAAAAATAATTTTACTTCCTCAATATTTTCCAGAGAAATTTATTATAAATATTAAGCAGAAATATTTGCCAAATTTGTTATTTTCATATATATGACCATATTCATGCAATCGAGAGTGTATATGTATGTGTAAGCTTAAGTATCTGTGTTTGTGTATGTGTGTGTGTGTATCACTTAATATAGACAAAACTATTCCTTTAATGTACATACATGCAATGCATACACATACTCGTACATATACATACATACATACATACATACATACATACATATTTCTTTAGTTGGGATGTTTGATGATGTATTGTACGTGTAGTTGTTCATATTTATTTATTTTTTCATTCGTTTTTCGTTTGTACAATAAAGTGGAAATACTTGTTGCAAACTGTTGCATTGCATGCTGCTGCAGTTGATGTTATTGCAATAGCATACCATTTATGTATTCATAGCATTCCAAAGCAGATGTACATACACACATATCCACATACATACACACATACATACATACATATATGACCAACCATCCACATACTAACTATGCATGTACTAAACGCAAACATACAAATGTTTTTTATTTATTTTATTTTTTTCTATATACAAAAGAGTAAAGTTTTGCGAGGAAGAAAAACAAAAAAAAAAAAGAAGGAATGCCGTTGTACTGCATTTCATTTTGACGCTTTTGTAAATGTAAAATCGTAAACTGTAAGTATTCGTACGTACTCGCATATACTTTTGTACTTAC
This sequence comes from Linnaemya tessellans, assembly GCA_951800035.1. Taxonomy (NCBI): domain Eukaryota; kingdom Metazoa; phylum Arthropoda; class Insecta; order Diptera; family Tachinidae; genus Linnaemya; species Linnaemya tessellans. The sequence goes on from OX637532.1 coordinate 150,915,712, forward strand.
ATGTTGAAACCAAATTCATAGTTAATTGAAAATTTTGCAATATTTTAAATGAAGTTTAACTGGAAAGCAAAAAATAAAAATAAAAAATGTAAAAAATATTGGCCTGGGAAGTTTTTCTGCTTTATTTTTATTACTTTTTTTGATTTATGATACAGTTGCATTTGAAAATTTTAGTATTTGGGAGCCATGAATTCTTAAGGAACTAAAACCGGCAGGTAAATGTTACATGGAAAGGAAAGTGTGAATTAATGAAACTGGTTAAGTAATAAAATTTGTGGTTTATGTTTTTCTTAGGCTACCAGTTTGTCGTTACACGTACAGAGCTTCATACTGTAAGTCATATAGCGCCCAGTGTACAGAATTAATTAATTAAGAAGATGGTTAGTGCATTTGTTGAAAGCACTAATTAATTATACATTAGCCCAATTCACAACCCTGTGCAAATGGTCTTGCATTATAGCATTTGCAAATTAAGAGAGTATTTGAGAGCACTTTCAATGTATTTTGTTGGTGTAGAGTACAATTATTTTGCTCATGCTACGATGCTAGACTACTTGCTCGAGATTGTGAACTGGGCTATTGTGAAAAAAGGTCCTTGTAAAAAAAGAAATAACACAAATATCTTTAAGGTCTAATTTTATAAAAACTATATTATGCTTATAAACATCTTATTTGACATATTTCTGTGCAAAATTTGTCAAATTAAAAGTTTATAAGCTTGAAATATTTTTGCAAGAGAGACATGAGATGAGAGGAATTAATAAACAGGCAGTATCATCATAATTGACCTGGAAATGACAACTAATTACCAAATAAGAGCGTTCGTTGTTTACATACAATTCTAAAACAATATAGAATTTTTAAAACTGTTTTCAATAACATTTCAGACGAATAGCCAAATGTGCGTAACACATTTCACACGTAACTGATTTTGAAGTGATTCCTTAGAAGTACTCTTCCAGGTTCCTTCCCGATATTGCTACCATCTATTCTGCTCACCATAAGGTACACTATAGTTATAAAATGCATTTGTTGCAGTTGCATAAATGCAACAGTTACAACCAATACATTCGCTCCTTTTACAACCCAGTTGAAATGGTCTTGCATCGTGGTATTTGCAAAATGGTGAAAAATATTTTTACTCTACAATAATAAAATATACACACAATCAATCACTTGCTACTTTTTATATTTTAAATTTACTGTAAAATTGTTGACAATAAATGAACAAAACAAATTGACTTGCAGAAATAAGTCATATTAAAAATTTGCTTATTTTACCGTCGACGCCGAATCACTCTGTCGACAACTAAATGGCGGTATTCAGTGTTCGGTGCAAAAGGTCTTGCAAATTCTAATTGGGAGAGTAACTGAGAGAATTTTCAATGTATGTATTTTATTTGTGTTGAGTACCAGCCAATAATTGTGGCAAACTAAAACAAAAGAGGCCATCCAACGCCTGGCTGCTAGACAATATTTACAATTGCATAGATTTACAATCTGCAATGCAAGATTTGTATGGAACAATTAAAATTGCAAACTGACACGAAATAAAAAACGATAAATGATGAAAATGTTTTGCAATTTTATAAAATTTGCTATTTCACTTGGGATAAATTGAGAACAGGGCTGTCTGTTCTAAAATACTATTTGAGTACTCATTGCACAGAAAAACATGTCGTTGCAACATCCAGAATTTTGACTAGGTTTTAAGCAAATTTTGACTAGGTTTTAAGCAAACAAAATATTTCATATGTGTTATAATAAATTCTATTCTGTAGTTGACCAAAAAAAGGTTCATATGAAAAGAGAATGGAACCAAACACAGAACCTTCTTTAAATTATCTGTACAGTAGAATCTCACAAATTCGAACCGTCCAGAAATTAGAACCGGCCATTTAAAGGTATTGGATGTGTTTTGGTTTTGTTTGTTTTTATTTCCACTAGAAAATAATTCTTTCAATGACTTTTTTTTTACCCCTACATATGCAATGCATTGCGCCGGAACTGAAAACAAGGGGATAGTATTGAGGTGACAGATTAGGAAAGATGAGACGGTAGACAGCTTTTTTGTAGCTATTTCAAGCTTTTTTACTTCGCCGGCTAATTTTTGCTACAGGGCCGACGAAGCAAAAAGACGAAAAACCAAATTAAATGTTCTAAAATTAGAACAGGGGTTCTAATTTCTGAAGTTTTTTTTTATATTTTCATTACAAATTATTATTTTTCGCTGATTAAAGTAAAAATAAAACGGGGAACCACCGACTTATTCGTGGTGTGTACAATTCGTGTGTGAAATTTGATATGCTTGTACAAATTTGGATCAGTTGATGACTGAAGTTCAAAGTGAAGTGTTCATACGTGTGAAAGTTAAAAAAATGCCAAAAAATAGCTTAAATAACTAAAGGGTGTTTTTATAAGAGCTTGCTGATTTGAAATTTAAATAAAACACATGCCAAATTATGAAATTGCCAAAAAAAATTGTTTATTTGGTAGATAATTTCTTGTCACGCGCGACCTTCTCAAATTTGATAAGGCGCGCATGCGTCAACTGGTGACTGTTCTGACAGGACACTGTAGCTTTGGGACTCATGCTAGGAGGATGGGTCTAATATACAACGACTATTGCAGAAGCTGCAATGATGAGGAGGAGGAAGAAACTGTCCTCCATCTTCTGTGTCAGTGTCCTGCCCTCGCTAATGCAAGGGCAGCGGCGCTGGGCTCCCGATTCCTGTCAGACTTAGACAGCCTGGCAAACATGGAGCTTTCAGGGATATCATCCTTCCTCAGGGGTACAGGATGGTTTGAAACGGCGGAGGACATCCCTTAAGAGGTCCTCTGCTTAAGGGCATCACAAAGGGACCGAATTGACGGACCCAAGTGGATTGTCCCGCCAGGGACAACGGCCCTCTAACCTAACCTAACATTTAAATATAATTTCGGGCATATGGCCACCACGACTATTTTGCACAAAGGACATTCTGGAGGTCCAATTTTCGACCACCTTTTCAAGCATTTGAGAGCGTATTTCAGCAATGACACGTTGAATGCTGGTTTCCAAAGCGTCAATCGTTGCTGGTTTATCCACGTAAACCAATGATTTCAGGTATCCCCACAAAAAATAATCGAGTGGCGTCAAATCACACGAACGCGGAGGCCAATTCACCGGTCCATTTCTCGAAATAATGCTGTCGTTGAAATGTTCTTTCAATAAGTCCATTGTTTCGCCCACAGTATGACAAGTGGCACCATCGTGTTGAAACCACATTTCGTTTACATCCATATCTTGAAGTTTTGGCACCAAAAATTCATTGATCATGATTCTGTATCGATTTCCATTCACGGTAACGCGTTGTCCTTCCTTATTTTTAAAGAAATAAGGACCGATGATTCTACCAGCCCATAGACCGCACCAAACAGTACATTTATCGGGATGCATTGGTAATTCTTGAACGGCGTGTGGATTATCTTTGCTCCAAATGCGGCAATTTTGCTTGTTGACATATCCATTCAACCAAAAATGCGCCTCATCACTGAAGAGAATTTTGCGGTAAAAAAGCGGATAAACATTTTTAATTGAACATTGTTTTTGAAAATAAATTTGCACGATTTGGAAGCGTTGTTCTGAAGTTAACCTGTTCATGATGATTTGCCAAACAATACTGAGTAGAGACGTCACTTTAAACTGTCAAAACAGCTGTCAGACAACAGAGTGATTCGTATAAAAAAAAACTTCACAAAAAAACACCCTTTATTTGTCTGTCCACGAGTGGTATCGCTTTTTTAACGATAAAATACATATTAAACTTAATTAAGATTTATAGGCAAATTGTTCGAAATTTCGGTTTTTTTTAATTCGGAAAGACAAGATAAATATTCCAAGTCACAAAGGAAAGTCAACATCAGTTTTAAGTTATTCAACTTACACAGCAGAGCAGAACAGCTGTTTTCGAAAGCCGCAACGTTTTCATCATCAGTGCTCGGTCATGTGTGTAGAGGCGTCACTTTAAACTGTCAAAACAGCTGTCAGACAACAGAGTGATTCGTATTAAAAAAAAAACTTCATAAAGTTTAGTTTTACATATTATAGTTTTACCATTTTCTTAAAAAAAAATTCCAGAAATTCCAACTTTTACGAAATTTGGGCTGCCCGGTGCATAAAGTCGTTCTAATTTGTGAAATTCTACTGTATCTGGAAAACTGTGCTGTGAATTTCACTTCCGCATTCAGGGAATCAAAATCACTGCAGAAACATTGTCCTTAAGATTATTCACAAATTGGTAAATTGGTGTTATAAAAGAGTGTGTAAAGCAGCAGTAAAATCCATAAAACTACTTCATTTCCTTGCATCATTAACAGAAGGCAACGCTGGTAGTGAATTATGTTTCCATAATGATAAAGACATTAAAATTTCATTAGAGGTTTCATCCTTCAAAATCCGCGCTGCCTGGCTTTGGAACTGCCAGTTAAACACCCTGTTTGTATTTGTCTCTCTTAACTAATATTTTACATTTGCTTGTCGTTCTTGTTGCTGTTGTTGTTGTTGTTGCTACAAATTGCACCTGTTGCTCTTGTTACTAGGTTTTCCTAAGCGTGTGATTGTGTGCATTTTTTCCAAGTCATGCATGCTTACGTACACACACACATACATACATACAAACATACGTACATGCATTTTATTACTAGTTTATACGATTCTACTGCTCATAAAATTGACTACTTTAAGTTTGTATCTTGTATCTCGAGTAGTATGTAGTTAGTAATAGACATAGCATTAGTGGTGCCATTGTTGTTGTTGCTGTTGTTGTTAGTGGTGCTGCAGCAGCAGCTATTCTTGTTGTAGTTCTTTTTTTTTACTGCAGTTAACGCTATTATTTTACATTGTACTCTACATATTTTATTGACTACCATTTCAGTATTTTTTAGTTTTGTACACACTATATCTGTACATAGTTTTAGATACATAGATAGATACGAGTACATTCTGCTTTATTTATTTTATGTACAATATTTCTATAATATTCTTTGGCTTTTTCTATATTTTCTTTGGCCACTTTATGTTTTTCTTACAGTCTTACTTGCAAGCATGTATAAGTTTTAGTGTTCTTTATACGTAGATATTTTTTCAACTTTAGAATAAATAGGTTCAGGTTTCTTTTTTATTTTACTTTTTTTTTAATTCCATTTTTTTTTCTATTTCTTTAGGCAGCATTTACAGAGTATTAAGTGAGTGAACAAACTGCTGTCTAAGCTTATTCCTGTTCGTTGAAGAGTTATGATGGGTGGGGGGGTAAATATGTACCCACACTTTTCTGTCTTAACTTATCAAAGAAATGCGATTAAGTCAAAGTGATGCATTTTATTTTTTCAAAAGGAAATAAGACAAAACATGCGAAAAAGAAGACTTTTCTAATGTTTACACGTACACACACACACATACGCTTTTATCTAATGCTTGCAAAATTGAGACCATGACATATTTTTACAGGTTTTGCCTTTTGCAGCAGCATGTTAATGTATATTTTCGATTTATTTCAATTTTCTGAGCTTCATGTGATTACGATTTTTAATGCGAGTAATTAGCGAATTTCAGTCAATGTTTGCTGTGAAGATGCAAATTGCGGAAGGTGTTTTTATTAGAATTTATAGAGAGCCTTCATATTTTCTAAACTTAAGTGCACAAAAGAAACTAAACTTAAGAGAAAAATTCATTTTATTTTTTCAGTTAAAAAAAATACTGTTTGCCCTTATTCTGTAACTAGCTTCATCAATGTCGCGTCGTGAACAATGGACCTTATAAGGTTCTCGATTCGACTCGAAAGAAGGCAACAAATTAAAGAAAAATACAAGATTTTTATTTAATCTATTACAAACACTCGGGTCGATTCGAGAACGGTAATAAGGCAGAATATAAAATATGCAATAACATTGTAATATTAATCAAGCTCGTGGTCGTTTTTTATAAAATATTATTTCTTACAATTTTTATTATTAATTTTTTTATGTATTGCATAAAAATTATAAGAAATAATATATTATAAAAAACGACCACAAGTTTGATTAATATTTACTACAATAAACTGATAAGGTCAATAAAAATAAATCAACAATATGTAATAACGTTATATTTGACTTTTAAGTACCCCCCAAATTTTTAGCAACTAAAAACTGTATTTTGTGGGAGTCACTGCGAGTAGGGCCGTGGGGTTGGCATCTCACCTTTGCCCTAAAACACTAAAATGTCAATCTGTGGTGCTATTAAGTAAAAAAAAATTTATTTTGAATTAAATTCAATGCAGTAATACCAATTCAAGTTGCATGCCTGTAATTAGCGGTGTACCGCAGGGTTCTGTTATTGGCCTCTTACTATTTATGATCTATATGAACGATTTCTTCAGCTTGGTGCGAGATTACGAATGCGAGTCTTTTGTTTTTGCAGATGACATACACCTTTTATTTAAGGGTCACGCTCAGCTCATAGATGTTTTTCAATATGACATAAATACTATAATAGGTAATGTTTCTCGCTGGATGAAAAACTGCAATCTTAGCATTAACTCTTTAGAGACTAACGCAATGATGTTTAAACCATCAAACATATCTATCTGCCCATCCATTATAATAGATGGTCAACATATTGAATTTGTAGATAAGATGAAATGTCTTGGTGTTCTGCTAGATAGTAGTCTAGGGTTTGGACCTCACATCAGTGGGCTAATCTCAAAAGTCAATTTTACCTTAAGACGTCTGTATGCTTTGAATGTGTACTTGCCACATTATATACGAAAAAGATTAGCTCACTCCTTACTCCTGTCCAATCTTCTGTACTGTATTGAGGTCTTCTCTGGTTGTAACACTTTTGAATTGAATAGGTGTGTGTTACTTTTTAACAGAATAATAAGATTTATTTACCAGCTACGTATCCACGACTACGTCGCAATGCATGCAGTTGATTTTTTGGGTTGTAGTTTCAAAACGTACATCCAGATTAGATCCCTTCTTTTTTTCTATAATGTCATGTTTTCTGGCAACCCCGAGTATGTCCGTAGACATTTCCTGTTTCTAAGGAGTGAAAGAAACCCTTAGCTTTTAATACCAGCCAGAGACAGATCTATTTGTGATAAATCTTTTACTGTACGTGTTGCTAAAATCTGGAATTCGCTACCACGTCCAGTAAGAGTTTTCCACTTTTCTCGTATTTCATTCAAAAACAAAATTGTCGACCACTTCAAGCAAGATTGTTTTTTTCTTAACATTTTAGATGCCCTATTATTGTTACTAATTATTTAATATTGTTATAGTATCAATTATTATGCATAATTCTAATTATTATATAAATACAAATGTACAAATGTAGGCCACCAGCTATAGAAGGCCCCAAGTACTCGGCTGGTTATTGTTATATATAAATAAATAAATAAATTAATTAATTTAGTCATTTAAGGAGCACAGGTGGGGAGAGGTTAGGGTGGAGCACACTCAGTTTCGTCATAAAAAATTTGATTTTTTAAGGAATATAGGCTTAAATTGTACAATTTGTTAAATATTTATACTATTTTTCCATGTAATATCTTACTTCAACGCCCACTAAAGGAGGCGGGGTCCAAAAATGAATTTTTTTGTGATTTTCTGGCTGTAAATATTTGTCGAAGTCACTTCAAGACAATGTCAAAACTAAGACATCTGCGTACACTTTTTCCTCAGCATTTAATTGCTGGGGAAACAGCCTTTTATTATTGTTTGGGACTTAAAAAATAGTCAGAAGCTGCCAGCAGTAATCAGTTGTTACCCACAACCAGAATGTAACTCTCGTATTTTTGGTATTGTCTTGACGTGACAAATAGTTACAGAATAGAAGGTATTGGTTACATTGTTACATATATTCGTTTGCGACTGAAACAGGTCGACACAAACATGATACTATTCATGACTGAGGGCGGAGACGAATTCGAGATTTTCTCCTTTTTGGTTCTTTGGGTTAACACTGATTTTTGCTCCAAACGATTAATATGGGTGAAATTTTAATGCTGTAAATGCCGTTTAGCCACATTACGGATTTGTATTTTTATCGTTTTACAGTCTAGTACACAAAAAAAATTTTGAGTAGTAGGATGCTGATAAAACCAATTTTTGTATGAAAATTTATTCTATTAAAATGTTATAAGTAAAAAAAAAGGTTTTTAAATAAGGACTTTAAAATGTAATGCAATAACAAGCCATATATTTTTGGATACTTTTTTTTATTAATTTTAATGAATGTGAACAGAATTATGACGTTAATAGAAGAGCCTCAATTAAATGTATTTAAATTTTACATAAAATATTCGTATTAACGAATATCGTTTCAGATATTCGTATTGATATTCGCGAATATCAGAAATTGACATTCAGCACATCACTAGTATCTATATATATATGTATGTATATCTGTATATTATGTATCTACATATACATAAATATCATGTCTTAATTCATCAACGATTTTTCCTAGAATCATTTAATTAAACAAACAATGTTTTTTTTTTGTTTGCTCGAAAATCGCCAGATGTTTAAACTTTTTATTTTGCTATTTAAACAAAAATATCTAGAAATGCTTATAGAAATTCCCATTGAAGCAGGCATAATTAGAAATGAAATTGAATTGTTCTCACATGAAATCCCAAGAATTTTTTAATTCTCAATTACACCAGTAAATGTTTAAAGTGAATTATTATTTGCCAAGTGTATTTTACAGGTTTCCTTCTTATTCTTATTATTGTACAACATGTTATATTAAAATAACTATTCCTATGAATTTTTCTTGCCTTTATGTTAACTATCAAATAATTACTTCCTTCCGTCTTGCAACAAATAACAGCATAATCAGGGGAAATGCCAGGAAAAGTTTAAGAAAAGTAAGAATAATTTTTATTTAATAGAGACATTTAAGAGTTTTCACGCTAATGAAATATATTTAAGGTGGCAAATGGTTTGATTTTGTGCAGACAAGATAATTTTCCAAGCCAAGTTTTATTGACAAATTCTATATCTCATATATTTTTGGTTTAATTTTTAACATTTGCTCGTAACATTCCTCGAAAAATATTTGCTCATGTCTCAAAAATATATTTTTTAAATTACATCAATTCTGCATGTATTTTCTTAATTGAATGCGAGCACATTCCTTTACAAACACATACACAACAACATTTGTTTATTTGTTAATTTTTATATAAAATACATTTCGAATTTTTTTGTTAAATACTTTTCATAATTTTCACATTTACAAAACAGCAGAAAAGAAAAACGTTACAGATACCAGCACGAGGCTAATGCTGACGTTAATTTAAAAACAAAATCTTGTTGGTTGTGGCTGTTGTTAAAATGAAATAAAATTTAAAATTGTGTGTATTTATTTAATACATATTTTTTTTATCTCGAAAATGTTTTTTTTCCAAGTCTCATTTAATTTCACTTATTTGGCAGCTGAATGCCAAATTTTTATTAATATATTTTATATGATATTTTTTTTCTCGTTGTCTTCTTCGTCATTTTTATTTTGTTTTGCAATTTAATAATAAAAAAAGCCGGCTTTCGAGAGTTATTTAAATGTCTCGCACAACAATGTAGTACATACGAGTATAAAATAAAAATTCACCTTAATTTAATTGAAATTTATGATGTTTCTTTTCATTTCATTTCATTGCATTTAAATTAAATAATTTGCAGTTAAATTGAAAACATTAATGCACGCTTAACTAACCTGTCATAATAGTTGAATAAATGTTTATTTTATTAGTTGGGGGGAAAAAATTAAACAAAAAATAAGACATGAAAATTCCTTAAGTGAAAAATTCATTTCAAAAATATTTGCATTTATTTATATCGGTGCAGCCTCTCGATACGGATTCTTGTTTTGTAGTATTTTTCGTTTTTACAGTTTCTGCTTATTTTAGCCACAAATAAGGTGTTTGGTTAAGATAATTTTTATTTCCGTAACTTTTTTCTTTTTGATGTGTTAACATCTATACGCGCGCCTCTAGGGCAGTAAACTATCAGTTTCAATACATACGCAAGTGTAAGTGTAAGAGTTTGTTTGTTTGTTGTTGTTGCTTGGCAGTCGGTATTGAAACTGATTATTGGGCGATTTTCATATAATTTTCCCACGCGATTTTCTCCGGAAATTCATAGCCGATTTTATTAATTTTTGAATTAAAACGCTAGTGCGGGTTTCGACGAAGAGTTTAGGCCAAAAATTAAGGCGATCCGATATCGGCGAGCGGAGATTTAAGTGTTTTAATTCGGAGTATTAATTTGGAGTAATATTAAAAAAGTGTTTTATGTTGATCTTCGGTTTTGTCTTATGCATAGCAAAGAGAATAGTGACGTGGTTATACGTACATATAAAAAATGAGATAGCAAGACAGCAACGTATGTATGTAGCTTATGTACTAACATAACAATGTATGTATGTACGACAAATGTAAATGTTGCTTTGCATTCTTTTTGTTTTTTGTGGGTTTAATATAAAATAAATAAACAAAAAGGTGTTAACACATCGCCCGTGAGTTCGAATACTCATTGATTTTTTTTTATCTTGGACCAGCACTCAGGGGATGACCCCTATATATGCAATGCATTGCGCCGGAACTGAAAACGAGGGGATAGTATTGAGGGGACAGATTAGGAAATATGAGAAGATAGACAGTTTTTTTGTAGCTATTTCAACATTTTACTTCGCCGGCTAATTTTTGCTACAGGACCGACGAAGGAGGATGCAGCTGTTACTCTACTTTTTAGTACATGTGTCAGTGTCAGTCGCTGCCAATTATGTTCAGTGAGCAGTGACTATGCCTTCATCATTGAAACAGGCTGGCAACAACTAACACAACCACGCACTAATTCTGATCACAAGAATTCAACACAATATTTCATGACTCAGCGGCGGCTCGAACTCAGGACCCTCCGCTTCATAGTTTCGTGTTCTACTACTTCAGCCAACATCACCCGTAATTTTTATTTATTTTTTGATTGATTATGCACCCTCTAACATAAAGTTTTATTAACGGGAAATCTCATTTGATATCCTTATGGCTTTGGACGAACGTCTAACAAACAGTGGTTTGAAGTTGTTGCAGACTTATTTATTGATAGACACAAAATATTTTTATGAATTAGGCCTCAAATTTATGCCATGAGATTAGCACAAAATTTCCATGACTTTCTTTTACTATAATACAGTTGATCTTGTTTCCTTTATGTATAATAAAAGGTGGGGGGAAAAAAATCCCCCTATTGGAAATTGCTGTTATTTTTTGGACATTTGTGTACTAGACAGATGAAGAATACAAGTGAACAAGCCATGGAACGATACACTCCCCATCCTCAATCTCGAGGACGAAGTGGACGATTTTTCGACCAAAACCATAATGAGCGATGAGGCTCATTTCCACCTCAACGGGTACGTGAACAAGCAAAACAGGTATCGCTTCAGGGGCACCGAAAATCCACAAGTGATGCACGAGCAGCCAATACACGCGCTCAAAGTGACTGCATGGTGCGCTGTTCACGCTGGAGGATCTTGTATAAACATTTACTGAAGGAAAACATTGAAGAATACAAAGAGGCAGGTAAAAATTTTTGGAACAATTGTTACCTGCGTTACATAACGTGCGTCACAAAGCTTGTGCGGCTTTCGGTAAAAGCCCACAAAATGTTTTGGCTGCAATTAAGTTATTTTACAATTCTCCGATACTCATTCATATTTATTTTAGGACTTTATTATAATTTTTTTTTTACCTTGAGCCATCGCTCTGTGTATGATCCCTTCATATGCAGTACATTGCATCGGAAGTAGAAAGGAAGGGATAGTATTGAGAGGACTGATGAGAAGATAGAGAAATTTTTTAAGCAATGTCAACATTTTTACTTCGCCGGCTAATTTTTTGCTACAGGGTCGACGAAGGAGGGTGTTGTTACTCTGCTCTTTAGTACGAGTACATGATTGTATCAGTCGCTGTCAGTTATGTTCAGTGATCAGGGGCCAAATTACCGCATTCGATATCGATCGAAATTTACATACAATTTAAATACAAATTTCGATCGATATCGAATGCCGTAATTTGACCCCAGTGTGATGATTTCATCACTGAAACAGGCTGACAACAACTAACACAAGAGTACACTAATGCTGATCACAAGAATTCGACACAATATTCATGACTGACCGTGGGACCCTTCGCTTCAAAGTCTCGTGTTAACTACTTCAGCCAACAGCACCCTCAGGACTTAAATTTTATGTGCTTTATTATGCAAATTTTTTTTAATAATTGAAAAGTTACATTTCAGCTTTCAAACATATGTATCGTGCGTCACACAAATTTGTAATCAATTACTTGGCAATAAATACCTGTTACAAAAATTATTTTATATCATGCGAAAGTACACTTAAGTCCCACTATACACTATTAATGAATTGAGATTCATTTGAAAGTCTAAAATATGTTTATATATTAATCCGAAAATGAGTACGAATGAAGCGTTCATCACCTAGGATATTCCCATATAAAATATATATTATATTCTGCCTTATTACGAATGACGACATGGACGTCACATCAACTTGACAGAAAAAATGGCGATTTTTCGACTCTGTATCGACAACAATTGGCTTCTATCAATATTATACGCCTTAAAGAATATTAACATATTCGCCCCTAATATGAATGACGACATGGACGCTGTATCAAAACGACAGCAATATATTGTCGCTTGTCCACTGTTTTTCGACAGCAACTGATTACTGTTGATATGTTCTATCAATATTATATACCCTAGAGAATACCATTAAAATGACAAGAGTAATTAATTATTGTCGACACCTAGAAGAAAAGTAATAACTTTCTACTGTCGATGTCGTCATTCATAATAGGGGCGATTGTCAGTAGTAAGTAATTGTGATAATTTTTTGCTGTCGAGTTGACGTGACGTGGATGTCGTCATTTATAATAGAGTGGATTATTACCAAGTTCATGCAGCAAAATTTCAAAAAATATTTATTTCATCATATAAATTTAGAATTTTAGAATTTATCAAGGATGTTGCTATAAATGTTGGTAGTTACACATTTTGCTTTTTATTACATTATTCTTGCGTAATGTGGCATTTTAACTTGAAATTTAGTAAAATAAATAGAATTTTTCACATATGCATATACTCATCTATACATATATGTACATATGTATGTATGTAAGTACGTCAATATAAAAGATTTATTGCCTGTTTTTGTAAATAAAATTAAAATTTCGTTTGGGATTTTATATTAAATTTAAGTTTCTTTATTGTTGTTGCAATATAAACTCCCAGACGGAAATTCTTATTTTATTTACAAAAACAAACAGTTGTTTTGTTGTTTCTAGAATATTTAACAAAAAAAATGGTTATTTGTTATGAATTGAACTAGTACGAGTATATAGAGCTAGTGGAAAAACAGGTACACATGCTTTCAGTTGGCTTAGATTTAAGAGGATTATCCATCAAATGTGGAAACTGTTTTCACACAATCGGTATAAAAATTGGCAAATCTTTAAAAATCGATCATGGAACAAAATTATAATTACATTATAGCAAAAATGTGAAGCTTATGTGTAACAATAAAATTTAATATTAATAATATATAAACAAAAATTTAACGGCTGTTAAATTTGCCAGTTTTAGAACTCTTAAAGTACACTTTGTTTATGACTATGAAAGCAAATCGTCCTATTTCTTTGCTAGTAGCATAAATCTAACAATCAGTCACTCAAAAACTCTATAATAATTTTGAAGAAAAAAAAAGACAATCCCTTCATTTATCTTCTATCTCAAGTGGAAGTCGAAATCAGTTTACAAAAAAAAAACAACCGACTTTAAATGATTACAACTTTTTTACTTTCAAAATTTGTTAGTTTTATTTTTTTTTTGTCTTTCTGACAATTACAATTACACATACTATTACACACAAATACAACATAAATACAAGCATTTGGTGTACATATTTTTTTATTACACTCGCTACTAAAGCGCTCTTGCAATTGTAATTTTTCATGAGTTTAATTTTGATTGTCAATGCATGTGCCTTGCCTGGCAGTAAATGCATGCATGCATGCATGTGCATGTATGAGTGTATTTTAGCATGTTTTTTATTTTGTTGTATTTTTTTATACTTTTATTTAATTTTAGCTCTATTTTAGTCTTAATCATCACTTTGGAATGTTTTCGCTTTAAAGTTGTTTTATTTTATTTATTTTTTGTTTGTTTATTTTTATTTTTATTTTCATTTTCAGTTTTTTTTTTTTGTTAATTTTTTTTATTTTGTTGAATGTTGCTGTAGTTATACTACTTCGTTATTTGGTGTGCAAGTATTTGCTAAAATATTTATTTAATATTTTTCTTGTTTTTTGTTGTTGTCGGTTAGTGCACAAATACATGCTCACATATGTTTGGGTATGGCAGTGTATGTGAGAGCTTGATGCAGAAAATATTCCGCAATATTTTTTATTTTATTTTTGTTTTTTTTTTTCCAATTTAAACTGCCAGCCTATTTTAGTTGTTAGAATGTGCATGTTGCAAAAAAAAAAATAAAATAAATATGTATTAGTGCATACATATGCACTTACTTGTACAAATTTTTAATACAAAAATTTATTTATATATTAGATGGGGAATATTTGTGATGTAAATTATATTCAAAAAATATTTGAATATAATTTATGTGTTTATAAAGGCTAAAGGCTTATGCAAACATACATCCAAGTAAGTGTATATTTTTTATATGCATTTAGTGGGTAAAATAAATCAAAATCAATTGGGGGGTGTGTAATTGTGTCCCTATGGGTCCGCCCAGCGTAGGAAATATATATTTTAGTAAATTGCTAAACAATAGACTTTTCCCTGCTACACATAGCGTTTACAAACCTTTAACTCTTCCTGATAAAAATATCTGAAAGGGGTCAAGCGAATGGGTTTGATTTTAAAGACCGTAAGATCCAAAATATGAAGAATCATGCTGCTCCATGTGTATCTATGGCCGGTGTAAATATTAAGGAATCAGTGGATGTTGATGTTCTTGGTGTAATGTCTGAGGCAGGAAATGTCCCATTTGACCCCATTGATTCTTTGCTAATTACACCGCTTATATTCGAAGGAAAATAGAATATGAATTTAAAGTCTATATTAAAGTCACTTGGCCGTGTACAAGAAACTCATGAATGACAGTAGGGTAGCCAACTCTATGGACGTACCACAGCCTCGACACAACGTAGGGCGTATTTTGTTATCTAGTTGATATTACAAGGTTAAGCGCTTTAATGAAATTAAGGCGCGTGTTCCAGAGAGTTTTCTGTTCAAAATGAGTTGCTCTTTGAGAGCACATTAATTTCTTGTCGATGTGCCAACGTGTAGCGCAATATAATAATCATTATAACCAACCGCATGTATATACTGAGAATTTACAGTGTCTAATAATTAACACATTGTATTTGCATTTGAGGGTGCTGTTGGCTTGAGTAGTTAACACGAGACTATGAAGTGGAGGGTCCTGAGTTCAATCCCGCGTTCAGTTATGAATACTGTGACGAACCTCACTGATCAGCATTAGTGCACTCTTGTGTTAGTTGTTGTCAACCTGTTTCAGTGATGAAGGCATACAACTGATCACTGGCAACGACTGACAGAATCATGTACTAAAGAATAGAGGACCAGCACTCCCTTTCGTCGGCCCTGGAGCAAAAAATTAGCCGGCGAAGTAAAAAGGTTCAAATAGTTACAAAAAATTCTCTATCTTTCCTCATCTGTCAGCTCAATACTATCCCCTCTTTCTTAGTTCCGACGTATTTGTAGGGGTCATGCCCTGAGTGCTGGTCCGAGGTAAAAAAAAGCGCCCGACAAAATATTTTTGTGCCATTACACCGACTGGTATAATGGCTTATCATGATCATGGGAGGGCCAAAATCGAACTGGTCCCTCTATCCCCTATTCGAGGCAGGGTGTTTTTCTCAAAAAAAAAAGAAAAAAAAAATTAGATATCTTTCCCTAAGTGCTGGTCCTAACAAAAATAAATTAAAATAAAATAATTACACTTATTCCGAAAGAAACTCTAAAAAGCTATTCAACAGAGTGTGAAAGTCAGGAAGTCGAACCAAATAAGAATCAGTATTTATCGTGTATGTGTACTTCCAGAAAAGAAATGAAAATAAATAACGCGCCTCACTTACAAATTTACACTTTCCAATGAATATCGAACGCTTTATACATATTTTTTATCTCTATCTTTTCGTTCTTGAAATCTAAAAAAAAAACATTCTTCTTCATCTTTGAATACTTACTGGTCTCTGGGATCCAGCCATGTTGTCTTTTTTGTATTATGATCTATGTAATAGATTTTGCCATCAAAATCCTTGGCAATATCCCAACCCTCGGGCAAGGGAAAATCGCCATGATGCAAGTGCTGAGATTGGTGTTGATTTTGTTGTTGGTAATTGTGTTGATGATAGTGTTGCGGGGGCTGTTGGTACGGATGCGGTGAAATATGTTGAATTGATGAGGAGGATGTAGTTAGCAGAGTGGTGGGGATTGTGGTGGCTGTTGGCGGATTGTTGACGGCTACATTTGTTAAAGAGCTTTGATGGTGCAGCTGATTGTTGTGATGTTGTTGCTGCTGGTGCTGTTGGTATTGTTGTTGTTGCTGCTGCTGCTGATAGTGTTGCTGGTAGTGATTTTGATTTTGTGGCTGATGTTGTTGGTGTGGTAGTTGCTGTTGTTGCTGTAATTTTGGCATAATTTCAATTTGAAATAATTGCACGCGTTGATAACTAAATTTTGAAGGCTTTGCTTTAACAACAATGTTCTTGTTGTTGATGTTGCTGCGTTTGATGGTAGCAATCAATAGAAGTTGTATGCATAAACCGATTTCCGATGATGTTTTTGGAAATATGGAACTTCTTTTTTTCTTCTTTTGTCTCAATGAAAATAAATGTGGCTAATGAGGAGTTTAATGACAGCGTTTTTGTTTATTTTCTTTTTTGGATTTCACTCTTCGTTTTTCTCTTTTGGCCAAATATTCATGGATTGATTATGTTGTTGTTTTGGTTGAAAAAAAACGTGTTTAAAATTGTCAAAAAAAAAAAATCATTTGTTTTGTTTTTTTGTTGCGTTTTTATTTTAGTTACAACCACATTTTCGTCCACTTGTTGGTTATTTTGCTGTGTTGTTATTGCTGGTGTTAGCAATTTTTGCTGTTGTTTTTTTTTTAGACTGCTAAAAACGTTATTTGAATTTTGAAATATTTTTATTTATTATTTTTGTTATGAGCCGTTTTTGGGCGTTTGATTCGTGTTGAGGTTAATTTTGTAAGTAAAAAAGATTTTTATATATTTTTAAACTATGTGTTAGTTTCTCCATTTTCAAAAATTATGATTTTAAAATCAACATAATATTGTTTAATAATTTTTTTCTTGCACTTTTCACATCCTTTTCTTCATACAAGTTAATTTTTGTATTTCGCTGTTTTGGAATTTATCTACATATCTTTATAAAAATTATTATTATTTTGTAGTGCAAAGATTCTGGGCAGATATTAATATTTATGTATATTTTTTATGTCATATCTTTAAGATTCATTTCATAATTATGTATCTATTTCTTCATACACTTGGAGAAATACACCACCAATCACTTTTTACACAAATAGATGAATTTTTTCTTATATGACAAATTTTTCTTTTCAAATAAATCCACAGAAAGAAATTCCTTAAGATTGAAATCAAGTTTTGTTTTTTTTTAATTGAATTTTATTATTTGAATATTTTCAATCACCTCTATTTCTTTTATAATCTCCCCATTTTCACTATTTAGGCTGATTACGTAGTGTATCTCAACATTTACTATAAAACGAACATAAAACTTTATTAAAAAAAAAAAAAAAAAAAAACGGGCGACGACTTGTATGTTATGTGCTCTTAATCAATGTGAGGAGATATTTTTGTATAATAAAATTTCTATCTGCCTCTCTTTCTTTCGTACGGCAAGTTAACACAATTAAAACGGCGGCGTACAACGCTCGCTATCTCTTTTGCTGCATTCCATTCCATAAAAAATGTTTAATTTTTTTTTTATTTCCACAAAGAGCTTGTTTGAAAGATTTTTTTCATATGGTTGTATGCATGTACATGTGTGTGTACGATTTTAACGTAAATGTGTATGCTTTAAACATTAAGCTACATACTTATTAAATTGAAAATTGTTCACAAACATTTTTCCTCATATTTTGTGCTAAAACACTTTTTCATACTTCAATGCTCTATTTTAATTAGTTATTTTGTTAATATTTGCTATACATATCCGATTTTGTTAAAGCAAGCACAATTTTATTAAAATATCTGAAGTTTACACGTTTTGTCTTTGCATTAATCCGTCGTGCACTATGTTCAGTCGTGTAGACGCTTACTAAATGAACTGCTGAGTGTGGCGAGCAAAACCACAAATGTATCTGTTCAATAAACGAATTTATGGAAAATGTATCTAAAGATCATGTTTATTTTACTCTCTCATTCGCCTTCTTACGAACAACGCTGCCACATAGTTTTATTTTTAACACATGTAACAAATATGTTTTTTATTTTCATAGCGATACAATTTACTGCTTTATATTGCCTTAGAAGCAATCTCATAAAAGTCTCATAGCTTAAAATACTAATATTTTCTTGGCGAATTTCTCAAAACATAAATCAACAATTATTTGTCACTCGAAAGGTCGCGTTATGCATAATCCCTAAAAAGAGATGCCATTTATGAAAGCCAAATTTTTCAGTGTGAGTTTAAGAAATAGTTGGTACACAACTTTGTTCGTATAATATATCCATATTGAAAATAAATAATTATTTGGTAGACAACAATCATAAAGTATCTCAAAAAATGTAATCATTCTGGCAACTCTGATCGACACTCAATTGAAATTATTTATTTTTCTCACGAAATACCACTTTTCTTATTCTCTTTTTTCTATAGATATTAGTACGGAATTATATGCTACAATTTTCCGTTTTTGCGTACTATTTTTCGGTACAAAATTGCTACTCTTGGTTAAAGGGAAGAAATTTGAAGAGAACGTAATTCAGCCCAATGTCACACAAAATTTATGCAAACTTTTTGAAAAAAGATCGGTTTAAAAAAAATTGAGAACGTTATATTCGACCGGGTCGAATCTTATTTACTCTCTAAATATTTAGTAAATAAAGACCCTATTTTGTACGGCTCACTCCGGGAGGGGCCTTTGGGGAGACATCTCACTTTTGCCATAAAACACTAAAAAATAAATTTTTTGGGTTATTAAATGTACTTTTTTTTGATAGGGTCATTTAGGGAGCGAAGGAGGGGAGGGTAGGGCAGATCAGAGGGCTTATCAACTTCGTCATAAAAGCTTTACAATTTAATTTTCAAGAAATGTAGGCTTAAATTATACAATTTGTTGTATATTTACACCATTTTTCCAGGTTATATGTGACATCAACTCCCATTAAAGGGGCGGGGTTTTTGATTTTCTGGCTGCAAGTTCAACGTTTTGGACCTTCTTCGACATAAAAATATTTAATTTCTTTAACAAAATTACAAAAAAAAAATAATGTTATCTTCTTAGGGGAACTTTTTTCCCCCTGGCCCGATTCAGCCCATTTACGAGCTTGGCCTGTGTCCTTCAAGATATATTTATAAAAAATTTTAAGGAGCTGGCTCTTTTCGTTTGGACTGATTCGTGATTTTCGCAGACGGACCGACGGATGGCCGGACATGACTAGAACGTCTTAGAATTCACCACTGATCAAGAATATATATACTTTATGGGGTCTTAGGGGGACATTTCGTTGCGTTACACACGGAATGACAAAGTGAATTTACCATCCAATTCTCGTTTGGAGGGTATAAAGATAGAACTTGCTCACAATAAAAGAGTAAATAATTTGTGAATTGAAGGACTCAAAATAGGCTCAAGTTCAAATCCTTGAATTTGCAAGCTAATATTCTTTTAACCCATTTCGTCCCAGTGTTCCATTTTTCGAACAGTAAATTTCAAGCATTTTAAATTTTTTTTATCTGTTTAGGAAAGACTTTTTAATATATTTTCATGAAAATTTTTAATGAAAATTTTGAAAAATATTTTTAAAAAAATGTTTAATAAAAACTTTTAAAAAAATGTTTAATGAAAATTTAAAAAAAAATTTTTAATGAAAATTAAAAAAAAAATTTTTTTAATGAATATATTAAAAAAATGTTTAATGACAATTTTTAAAAAAATGTTTAATGAAATTTTTAAAAAAATTTTTAATGAAAATTAAAAAAAATTTTTAATAAAAATTTTTAAAAAATTTTGGACATCTGAATCGTATCTTCTGGACCCAAATTACCATTTAACTACGAAGTTTCATAAACTGATTCGAAAAAAAATCTCTGGGACGATATGGGTTAAGAATAAATTCTGTCTTTATTAAGCCAAATTATTATTAAAAGAAAAAATATTTAAGACAACTTTTCTATATGAACAAATGGATGGATACAATGGTTTTCATTCAATCCCAAAGAGCTATCGATAATTTATAATTTTTTATAATCAATAAATGTTTGCGGCAGAATTTATAATTTTTTTTTCATGAATTACATATATTGTTTATCTATATTTAGGCCTTGTATACATAATTTCTAGAGTACATTTGTAACGATAAAAAGTACTATTCTAGAAACTATCTAATATTAAATTTATGTACTCTGTTTTCTTTACAGTTTGGCATTGTATCTTAAAACTAATTGTGTAAAAGATAAAAATTTCTTTTTTTCATTCTCGTATCTATTGTTTGAGCATTTTATCGTTATATTTACTAGTAGCGTCTATTGCAAGGAGGGTGGGAAGGGTATACAAATATGTACGAGTATAAGTCTGTCATAACGTGTGTAGTTTCTATAATATTAATTTGCAGCCCAATAATGTTTGCTTTATAGGTAGGCAAGTCGTTTTATTAATAACCCCATCTGTCAGTGTTTGGCTTGCAATGAGTTTTCCCAAGATCCTAGATAAATTAAAAACTTATTAAAGTTGAACAAAATTAAATCGAAAATTCGTTAACTTTTTTCTATATTATTTGTAGTTTAAAATTTTTTTTATGCAGAACTGATTAATAGGAAAACTATTCCATGATTTAGTCAATCATTTACACAATTGGTCATTATTAGATATTCAATTCTTCATTTCATTGATCCATAATTCTTGATTAGATTTTATTAAAATTATTAAAAAGCTCCCTCTAAAGTTACATGTTTTTAGGATGTCAAGCAAATGAAAGGCTATACTTTAATATTAAAATTTCACCATGAATGTATGTATATTTTATTATGTTTACAAAAGATATTCTAAATATTACACTCTTAATAAAAATTTTAAATTAATACAAATTCTTAAAATAAAAAATATTTGCTGATTTGAACTTAAGCCAGTATAAAAAATTTTAACTTAATAATTAAGTTGAACTTTAATGTGAAAATACTTTTAATCCGATCTTCTTAAATATGCATCACTGTTATATTAACTAGACTTGTACCGAACTCTTTCATTAGCTCGTTTTTGACAAGAACCTATGATCAAACCCATTTAAGTTACATTGGTTTGATTAAAGGTTCTTGTCAAAAACGAGCTAATGAAAGAGTTCGGTACAAGTCTAATATTAACCGTGATATCAAAGATACGAACCAATGGCCAGGAGGCTTCTGTTTCATTGGTAGCACAACAATAGGAACGGAAATTATAAATTGGAATCACTAAAAATTTAAATTTCGTAAAAAGTGCGAGTTAGGGTCTTTCGGCAAGACATAAATTCATACATAAATACCACATAGCAAGATATATATAAATAAATATGTACGTAACTTCAGATGCTACGTATGTACACATGTTTGGTTTCAGATTTTTATTACTTTATTTTCTTAATCTTATGATATATTAACGCAAAATTTTTTTATACCCTTCTAAAAAGAATTGGAGGGTACATTCACTCTGTCATGCCGTGTGTAACACAGCGAAATATCCCTCTGAGACCCCATAAAGTATATATATTCTTGATCAGTGCTGGAATCTAAGACGATCTTGCCATGTCTGTCTGTGCGTCCGCCCGTCCGTCTGTGGAAATCACGATTCAGTCCAAACGAAAAGAGCCATAACCTTGAAATTTGTTATAAATACATCCTGAAGGATAGCACAGGTCAACTTCGTAAATGGGCTGAATCGGGCTAGAGGGGAAAGACATCCCCTAAGAAGAACTTAACCAACCTCTGAAAAACCACATAATTTTTAAAGTTGTTTTGTGTAACTTTGTTAAGCAAATGATATATTTTTATATCAAAAAAGATCCAACGCATTAAACTTGGAACCATAGAACAAAAAAAAATATTTTTGGACCCCGCCTTTAGTGGGCATTATTATATGCAAAAATAGTATAAAAATGTAACAAATTGTATTACTTAAACTTAGATTCCTTAAAAATAAAATTTGTAAGCTTTTCTGACAAAGATGAGACGTAACCTGGTCCTTCTCTGCCCTACTCCCTCCCCCTTTGAACCTAAATGACAGTATCAAAAATTTTTTTGTACACTTAATAACAACAAAAATTAACTTTTTAGTGTTTTATAGCAAAGGGGAGATCTCTCATCTACGGCCCCTCCCGAGTGACACCGACTAAATAGAAGTTTTATATAATAACCCCGGTATTCATAAAATTTAAAATGAGTTTGAAATGTATTTTAATCAAATTTTTTCATACAAAATTTTCTTAAAACAGATTTCAAATACGTTTTATTTTTTATGAATACCGGTGTAAATATTTGAAGGGTATTTAAGATTCGACCCGGTCGTATAAAACGTTCTTACTTGTTGATATTAAAACTGCCTGTAAAGAATAGAAATGACTAGCGAAAATATTAAGCGAATCACTTAGAAAATAAAAAAATTTTATATAAAATTAAAATATCCATAAAAGTATATATCTACATATATATCATACATACGCACACAGATATAAAATTCTAAACGATATAACAATTTTCTCTTGAAAACGGTTTGATAAGGCCGGCACAGGTGCCTCATGTAGATCATTTTGCAAAACCGCGATGTTTCACACTTCACTGACAAAAAGCCGCTTCGGGTATACATACATATGTATGTATTTAAGTATGTATATATGTAAGTATATACTACTTTACATACGAGTATATAGACGATTTTTCAGCTAAATATATTAAACTAGCTTTTCGACATTTCTATTTCCAATAGTATTTAGCAGCAATTTCTATGAAGCCGTGATATTTAAAATATATTTTGCAGCGACTAAAATAATGTCTATGGCTAATCCGCAAGCAATTGCAGCAGCAGAATCATATTTTTAAAGCAAACTTTCATAAATAACTGAATCAAATCACAAATATTGCCATTTTGTAAGATTTGGCTATTCTCAATATCAATAGTACCTACTATATGTTTATATCTTTACCGTTACTTTTAGTGGATGCATTGGCTTTGTTAAGCGGCTTTAGCGATCACCAGATGTAGTAATTTTATTTTTGTCTTAATATGTATTCTATGCCTCACTACGACGCATTCCAAAGGAATTGTCGCTGTAAGTTGTTGAACATTTTTGTGTAGCCGATACAAAAAATGTATAGAAAAAAAAGCTTTTGACAAATTTAAAACCAAAATCATCTAGTCACAACATATTCGTATGTACACACATCGTCAATATGCAAATAAATATCAGATTCTTTTGTTTTGCCATGAATCTCTTTGGTTCCAATTCTTGCCCGCCTACTGTTATCATAAACCCATTGCTTAAATTCGAATACAAATAAACAGTCATAAAAAATATTATTATAACAAGCGCATTAACTCACTTCAGCATTCCATAGATGATTTCCAATGTGACCGCTATAAAATGAGGGCGCTGGTGCAGCCGTTTTGTTCGCTGAATTAATATGCACGCTCACACAAACTCGGCGAGGGCAATAGATACAGGGATACCAACACAAAAACACAAACATATTGTCAGAGAGAATGCGTTTATGGGAGGGAGAGTGAACGAGAGCATGATACATATGAAACTTGGTAAAAAAAATGTATCTGGCAGATACAAAATCAGGTCGTTTACTTGTTCGCCCACCAATATTCTCCGATTTTAAATAACATACAATAATGCTGGCTCCCTCCTCAGATACTTTACACTCGAATGTTTTTCTTTTTTTTTTGTATAAAAAATTGTTGCCAGTGTGACCACATCGTAAAGATCATCAAGTGAAATGCTATAAAATACACATATACCATAATATATTATTGTTTATGTCATGAGCTCGATAATGCATGTATATGATCATTTTAGGAGATATAAGTTCATAAAGTACAGAATGTCTTGCATATAGTATATGTGATGAAAAAGACGGACTGTATGTGCTCCTTCGGCCTCCACATTCCAGTAATAAGCGCATGCACAGGAGTATGAAATAATAATTATTATATCCAAGCAGTTGAATTAAAAATAAATGGTCACACCATTTTTGTCTCATTTAACCGCATTTCCTCTCTGTAACTCGCGCTGTGCGTTGTCGTTTTTGCTCGCTCAGTATCTTGTTTTTAATATTTCACCCATACTTTTGTTGGAAAATTTGTTTTAAATTCTTTCTGACAACAACAAAATAAGCAGTCATTTTAATGAGTATAATGTTTATTTATTGTGGCCGTATATAATTTGTTTGATTGTTTAGTTGTGCTTAAGTTATATACTCATACATAAATATCAGTGTGTACACCGGGAATGCACAAGGGTTGTTAGATTTATTTGCACTAGTGCAGGTACTTTTTTCAATTACGAAAAGGTACTTTCGATTAACGGTGAACAGAGGTATTTTCTTCTACTTCTGTGTAGCACTTGCAATAATATACAGGGTGGCTCAGAAAGACCGAAGTGGAGTGAATTCCTTATAAATTTTTATTTAAGACATATTTTTTTAATATTTTGTTTTTTAAATACAGTAAATTTATAGGGAATACTTTTAGATTAGTTATTAAAAATGATATCCCGCAAGTGGTGGTCATTTTCTGCTTCGCACAAATGCGCTCTTTCCAACACATTTTCCATGACCTTTCGCAAAACTTCCGGTCTTATGTTGTTAATTTCGTCTCGAATATTGGTTTTTAATTCCTCAATAGTCCTAGGCTTATTAACATAAACTTTCCCTTTTAAATAACCCCAAAGGAAACAGTCTGGACCGGTTAAATCCGGGGAACACGGAGGCCAATTAAAATTGCTTCTACTCGAAACGACGGTATGCACGCTGAGTCAACACAATGGACCGTTGATTTGAAAAGTAAATTTCAACGATTTGGGCACGTTGTTCTGTTGTGTATTGCTCCATTATAAATTGTCCAAGTCTGAAAAGAAAAAAAAAATTATAATGAAAAGAAAAAAAAAATTATAATAAAAAAGTTATAAGCAATTCACACCACTTCGGTCGTTCTGAGCCACCCTGTACTTATTGTACTTAATGACACATCAATTAATTTATTTAATAAAAAACATTCCATAACTATTTGCCAGCGTCACTTTTCTACTCCTTGTGGACAACAATTAACTACTTCTGACAGCCTGTGACTGACTTGACTTGACTTGAATATAGCAAGACGTTCTTAAAAATTGTCAATTGCTGTAGAAAAGGTGTACGGAAGTGTGCTACTTTTTATATTCTCCCTTATTCTGTAACATTTTGTCAACGTCAAGACAATACGCCTTATTATGAATGGTGACGTCGACGTCACATCAACTCGACAGCAAAAAATTATCAATTGTCTACATTGTCAATTGTTGTCGATAACAATTAATTACTCTTGACAATCTCTTAGTATTCTCTAAGGCATATAATATTTATAGAAAAAGTCAATAGTAGTCAATTGCTGTCGACAAGGAGTACACAAGTGACAATTCCTTTGCTATCATGTTAATGCTACGTCGATGTCGACATTCATAATAGGGGTGAATATTAAAACTAAGACATCTGCATATTCTTTTTCCTTCGTATTTAACTTCTTTTCATAGCCTTTTGTTATTTTATAGGCCTTAGGGAATAGTCACAGGCTGTCAGCAGTAATCAATTGGTGTCCACAATCAGAATGCAACTGCCTTAGTTTTGATATTGTCTTAAAGTGACGTTGACAAATAGGTACGGAATAAGGGATAGTTACGGAATAAGTTGAAGCAACAAACAATTATAGAATAAAGGGGATTATCTCTAATCATATATTTTTATATAAATAAAAAATTATAAAAAAATAATGGTTAATGTAATCACCCCTATCGTGAATAACCAGGGGAATTTTTGTTCACATGAAATTGTTATTCCACTCGAAGGGACAAATGGTATCGTGAATATCCCGTGAGAAATTATTCCCGCTATCAGTTCTCAGTGAATGCAAAACATGAGAAGAAGCCGAAAACAACATGAAAAATCAAAGAATTTGTGTTGAAAAATTTATGCTTATGCAAAAATTAAAAAAAAATTTTAAAAAAAGTATGACTAAATATTTAGTAGTCAAATAATTTGGATACATTTTGAAAACCCAGACAAACAAATTAAAAATATTCAAAATATTCAATTTTTGTTAATAACAGTGGTTAAATAGTTGATATTCCTACTAACTAGCACCACTGGCAAAAGTGGAAGAATTGAACAAAGAACGCTGATGTGATGGCGTAGCGGCCTCGAAATCAGTACTGACCCGTTCTGCTGGTTTGATGATTTTTGAAAATATTCTTAATATTCCAATCTTAATATAAAAAATAATAAATAGAATTTGAACAAATTCATTTATCAATAAAATAATAAAAAATCATTTGCAGTCATGCAGATTCGAACTTAAGCCCGTTGAAAAAAAAAATTAACAATTTACATAAGAAAGTTCGACTAATAAAAATTCATACATAATTTAAAATATTCTTAATCTATGGAATGGAAGCAACAAGTTTTACAGAGACGCAGGCAATTGATTTGTTGCAAAAAAAGTTTGTGTCTTATTTACGGTCTTGCCACTAAAATAAAATTTCCAAACTCTAATATTCGAATTATAATAGAAAATACTTAAATTTTCTACTCTATTCCCCACCAAAAATTAAGCGAATAAATTAAAGGGAAAAGTGAAAAAACTCGCGGGAAATCATTCACGGGGAGTTTTTTCATGATTGCAATTTTAGGGAAAAGGGAAAAACTTCGAGGGGAAAATTATTCATGATAAGGGTGAATATCATCGACATAGGTTAAAATTGTCCAATTAAAAAAAGTATGCGAGAAATATAGGATTTTGTTCAGGTGATTTCTTCCAGCTGTTAAAAAATGTCCCTGAAATGGGATTTTTTGCTAAAAATTTAATTACATTGAGAGAAATACCAAAAAAAAAAAAAATGGCATTGTTAGTGAATAAAAGCATATTCTGCAGCCGTATTCCGTAACTCGCTGAAGCTAAAATTCAATCGCTAAAAGATAAATAGTATGAAAAAATACTTTTTAAGTTTTAGTTTAAGCGAGTTACGGAATATGGCTGCTGGTGCGCTTATTCATACATATCGTCACCTAAAAACCAAAAGGCCGTAACTGGCAAAAAATTTATAATAGGCTTGACTGATTGGGATGTATATTTTCTCAATCAAAACGATGTAAAAAATACTTCCGATAAATGTATGTACATATGTAGTCTAAAATAAAAATTATAATCAAGAAATTGCAAGGCTGTGCACTTATTTCATTCATTACCAGCAACTCATAAATATACAAAAAAAGCTCTCTTGTGCGATTTTAAATCGTACGGCCAAAATAAAGATAATAAATGTGTGTACGTTTATTCACACTCAACACAAGAAGAAGAAAAATTAAAAAAGACTCCAAGAGAGAAATATTACTGCTGGCAAGACAACGCTGGCCCATAAACCACACCAAAATAAGAAACAGAAGCCCAAAAAGTATATTTTGTGTAAACAAACCAATCAACATTAATAGGAAGCGTACGACAGAGAATACCGAAAACACACAAACAATCAAACAATGAAGAAAAAAATCCAACTGACATTTATGTGGCCCCGCATTCCTTAGATAAATTCTGATTGATTTTGTATTTGTGTTTGTAAATGCTTAATGAATTTAATACAAAACGACGCCGCAACACAATAAGAAAAAAACACAACACTGTTTCCAAATCTTATAATATAAATTAAAATAACTTGATATTTGATTACGTTGCACTTCAAATAGACACTAATAAAAATGGGTATACGCGCATGATGTTGGATGGTTACACACATGCGGGTATTTTCTATATATTATTTTTGCATTCCAGAAGTCATTTGTTTGGGAAATTTCATAATGTTTGATGCTATTGCATTGCTCTGCACAAAACAAAGGCATATGCAGCGTAAAATAACCAGCTTGCAGAAAGAAAAGTTCCATCTGCTCATCAATAGGGGTAAAACTGACACATACCGCTTCATACTTTTTAATTATAACAATTACGAAGGTTTACTTATCTCGGCATCGCGATGGTGGTGCCCTCAAATTAAGGCTTTCGCAAGTTAAAGTAAGATCTGCCGGTGCTCACAGCAAAATTCGAATATTCAACTCGAACGTTAAGTTGGTTCTTCAACATAATTTTCTAGCTTCTCACCTCTCTTCATATCAGTCCTCTCAATACTATATCACCGCTTTTATAGTTCCGGCACAATGCATAGCATCAGTAGGGTTTATAGCACGAATGTAGTGTGGCCACATAACCGGATGTCAGCGTAAATGCAAACAAAATCCCATTTCGTAAGGGTGGCTGTCTACTAATTGAAAATGGCTTGGTCTTGCAGTACGGAATATGGTTTTTAACATCGGCAGGCAAGTGGCGAGAATCATTTAAAGAATCTGAGCTGGACGCAGATGGAAGTATTAGCTTAATTTCTAAGTAGATTTGAAGCATTTTTACGGCGTTACTTGCCTCCCAAGCCGTAGTCCACACTGTGAAACTTTTGTTCCCAAAGTTTTCATTTTTTTTATCTTGGACCAGCACTCAGGGTATGACCCCTATATACATATGCAATGCATTGCGCCGGAACTGAAAACGGGGGGGTAGTATTGAGGGGACAGATTAGGAAAGATGAGAAGATAGACAGTCGTTTTTTTTTTGTAGCTATTTCAACCTTTTACTTCGCCGGCTAATTTTTGCTACAGGGCCGACGAAGGTGGGTGCTGTTATTCTGCTCTTAGTACATGATAGTGTCAGTCGCTGCCAATTATGTTCAGTGACCTCAACACTGAAACAGGAGGACAACAACTAACACAACCATGCACTAATGCTGACCAGAAGAATTCGACAAAATATTACTGAGTGAGTGCGGATTCGAAGTCAGGGCCCTCCACTTCATAGTCTCGTATTAACTACTTCACCCAACAGCACCCTCAACAGTTCCTCAATTCACAAGCCCAGTCATATGAGAAACACACATGAGCGAGCACTGATGATGAAAACGTTGCGGCTTTCGAAAACAGCTGTTCTGCTCTGCTGTGTAAGTTGAATAAACTTAAAACTGATGTTGACTTGCCTTTGTGACTTGGATTATTTATGTTGTCTTACTGAATTAAAAAAACGAAATTTCGAACAATTAGCCTATAAATCTTAATTAAATTTAATATGTATTTTATCGTTAAAAAAGCGATACCACTCGTGGACAGACAAATAAAGGGTGTTTTTTTGTGAAGTTTTTTTTTTACGAATCACTCTGTTGTCTGACAGTTGTTTTGACAGTTTAAAGTGACGTCTCTACTCAGTATTGTTTGGCAAATCATCATGAACAGGTTGACTCCAGAACAACGCTTCCAAATCGTGGAAATTTATTTTCAAAAACAGTTTTCAATTAAAAATGTTTATCCGCTTTTTTGCCGCAAAATTCTCTTCAGTGATGAGGCGCATTTTTGGTTGAATCGATATGTCAACAAGCAAAATTGCCGTATTTGGAGCGAAGATAATCCACACGCCGTTCAAGAATTACCAATGCATCCCGATAAATGTACTGTTTGGTGCGGCCTATGGGCTGGTGGAATCATCGGTCCTTATTTCTTTAAAAATGAGGAAGGACGACGCGTTACCGTGAATGGAAATCGATACAGAATCATGATCAATGAATTTTTGGTGCCAAAACTTCAAGATATGGATGTAAACGAAATGTGGTTTCAACACGTTGGTGCCACTTGTCATACTGCGGGCGAAACAATGGACTTATTGAAAGAACATTTCAACGACAACATTATTTCGAGAAATGGACCGGTGAATTGGCCTCCGCGTTCGTGTTATTTGACGCCACTCGATTATTTTTTGTGTGGATACCTGGAATCATTGGTTTACGTGGATAAACCAGCAACGATTGACGCTTTGGAAACCAGCATTCAACGTGTCATTGCTGAAATACGCCCTCAAATGCTTCAAAAGGTGATCGAAAAGTGGACCTCCAGAATGACCTTTGTGCAAAATAGTCGTGGTGGCCATATGCCCGAAATTATATTTAAATGTTAAATGACAAGAAATTATCTACCAAATAAAAAAATTTTTTTTGGGCCATTTCATAATTTGGCATGTGTTTTATTTAAATTTCAAATCAGCAAGCTCTTATAACAACACCCTTTATATTGTACAAAAATTACAATATTATTAAGACACACTTTTGTGTGAACATTGCCAACAACAAAAATACAATAGTTTATGATTTTACGATAACACAACTCATACAACGTTATATAAAACATAAAAAATAGTATTTTAAAAATATTACTTTTTTATTTGATTTGACACGATTTTAATTCCAATTTCGTCAGGTCACCTGTTTTGATCTTTAATGTCGGTAAAGCCTAGTGCGTGCTTTCCACCATTAAATCTTTGATGTCAGTAAAGTCTAGTGCTTTTCGCCATTAGATATATTGCATTTTTTAAAATAAAACTTAACACAAAGCAATTTTAAGAAAAGAACAACAAATTGCATTTTTTTTTCAAATCAATTGCACTTTTTTTTTGTAGAAAAATTTTAAAATATTTGAAATCTGACGACTTTCATAAAACTAGTTGTTTAATACCAATAATTGATTTTTCTCTTTCAGGTGTGTATAATTAATAGATCTGAATGTAACATCCCCTTTCCCTGTCTATCATCTATATCTCACCGTGCGATTGAAGGCTACAGTTTTCATACGGATTTTAAGGGTAAATTATTGTATTTTTTCTACTTGAGTTGCTTTTCAGCCACCATAACAAACTCCAGGCATTCCCTTGCTGTACGCAAAAATTCCCAATTATAATTGAAAAAGAATCAATAGAACATATTATATTTATACATACGAGTGCATACAGAAATACATACATCCCTACACACAGATGTATGGATGGATTTGAATGCTCATGCGAGTACTCGTTTGTACTCCCGTAAAATGCATACTGAAAAAAAATAAAAATTTGTTGCTTTGTTTATGATGCACGGTGCAAATTACAGATGTCTGACTGTCTGTCAGACTGAGTGACTGACTGATGTACATTCAATACCTAAAAACGATGTGCGCTGCTGGAATATTAAAATGTTTCTGAAACTGCTGGAAAACAGTGCAAGAGGGGCGTTTGTCTATAACTTAAGTTGAAGACAAATTACCATATTCTAGTTACCATTCATTGATTCAGTTATTCAGTCCGTTGGGCTGGCAGTCAG
This sequence comes from Linnaemya tessellans, assembly GCA_951800035.1. NCBI lineage: Eukaryota > Metazoa > Arthropoda > Insecta > Diptera > Tachinidae > Linnaemya > Linnaemya tessellans. The sequence goes on from OX637532.1 coordinate 150,947,517, forward strand.
TCCGTCAGTCAGTCAATCGCTCAAGCGCTTGCAATGAATCCACATGAGTTTGAAAATGTTTGCAATAATTTATTTTACAGTGTAAATATGTATGTGTCTGAATAGAATAGAATTCAGTTTCAGATATTGTCACTTAAGTTTGCTTCAAATCAAATTGAGAACGTTGTTTTTTGTTTAAATGAAGAAATATGTGGCTTTTAATTTATATTTCTTTAAAACATGCTCGCTCGTGTGTTTATTTAAAGAGCCGAAAAGCTAAAAGAATTTTTCGATTTGAATGGTTTTAAAATTATTTTCCTACTCAATATTCGTTTCTAATGTTTTCATGGCCGAATTAATAATCTTGAATTCAAAAAACGAAACAATCATGGTAATTATGTAAATGGGCATTTAAATTTGCCAGCAAACGATTTGAGATTATTGAATTTTTAGTCGTTAGAAGATGTCGCTGGCATCAAATAAAATGTTTTTATTATTATTATTATTTTTTTTAATACAAGTGCCGATTAAAATTGTTGAAAGAAAAGATTGCGCAGCAGCAGACTGTGTTACATTACTATTCTTCTAATTAATGGAATTCTGTCATTTAATAAATTTGTTTGACAACACAATTGGATAATTTAGAATCAAGAACAGTAACATTTGCATTGAAATACTAAAATATCTTTTGAGTTAGAAATACATGGATTGTTATTTCTATTGAGATTTGTAAATGATGATAAATTTAGGACCTAACTCACAAAAATTATTTAATGGCTATAACCTTCTCATTCGACAAATTTCTATACAAAATTTGTCAAATAACCAGTTTGCATGTATAAAATATATCTTAAGAGTTAGTGTTTTAATGCTTGTGCGTAAGGACGCTTTCAAGGAAAAGATATATTTGCATGTGTGTACGTATACGTTAGAATTCAGTAATAGGTCATCGTAAAAATTCGAATAAAATTTATTTGGCCTAATAACAATAAGGTATATATAAAAAAATGCAGATTTAGAACAACTTTTTGCTGGAAAGAGATTCGCCATAAACGATTATTAATAATGAGATTACAATATTCTTCATCTACATGAAAAAAGGCATTTTTCGTCAATAAAAAACGAAATAAGAATTTCCCTTATCATGAATGATTTTTGAGGTAATTTGATATCTTTTTCTCCTTCATTTCTTTACTTTAGAATTGAATTTTTAGAATTGAAAAAAATGTATAATAAAATAAAAATTTTTTTTCTTAAATTTTCTACAAAAGTTCTAAAAAGCTATTTTTCTTAACAACCCATTAAAAGAAAGTAGAAAATTTTTTTTAAATGGCTATCTGCAATAATTGACGACAACCAAATAAATATACATATAATCACAAATTTAATTAACCTCAAAAAATAATTAAACAGCACAAATATATTGAAGAAATTAACGAACAATTTGTGCAGTCTCCTCATAAAATTAAATGATAATTCCAGTTCTTTTTATAGTTTTTAGCCATAAATCTGTTTCATATATAATGCATTTCTTGGCTTTTAATTTCATCACATTGACTTGCGCACTGATTGCACTAAAGGAAGGGGCTGAAAATAGAAAAGGTTTCTATTTTTGTGTAAGTTTACCACAATTCTTCCTGTTGGTGAAATGTTAAAGGTAACTTAGGTGAATATATGAAATTCGTCTCAAAAAGTATTAAAGATGTATTGGTTTTTGTAGTGGCTAAGCGTGGTAGTAAGTTAAATTCAACTTGTCTTTGTTATATCACGGACAAGTACCATACAAACTAACCACGAATAGAAGTAACGAAGAAAAATCCTTATTGTGAGTGTGGATGAATTGGCTATGGGAAAAATCGAAAATTTCCGAATTTCCTTTTGATTTATGAATTGGCTATACAAGAGCTGTCCACTGCTGTAAAGGTTGTGGCACTAGTGCTATAAATTCTGAATAAATGGAAAGTTCTAAATAGTTTAAACGAAAATCGTGTTTAACATAATATGCTGCAACTTGCTTATCTCATATGTTGGTAATTTAACAAAATTGTAAAGTTCCATCACAATAGGTTTTTTTTTAATGTTCGACCACCACTCAGGGGATGACCCTTATATATGCAATGCATTGCTGGGGAACTGAAAACGAGGTGATAGCATTGAGGGAACAGATTAGGAAAGATTAGAAGATAGACAGTTTTTTGTAGCTATTTCAACCTTCTTACTTCGCCGACTAATTTTTGCTACAAGGCTACAATACGTTTTGAATCCAATATTGATTTTGAATAATATTTCTACTCTATTAAAGAAATGATTTTGAATGATGGAAATCTTTATTTGGATCATTAGAATTTTTTTCTATTAAGTGGAAAAGATGATATTCGTCAAATGGTTGAGGCCAGTGGTGATACACAATTGCACATTGTGTTTGCACTTTTCCACTAAAATCCCCTGTTGGGTCCATCCGCCTGATTTTTCTTAAAATAAAAAAAAATAGTAATAATAAATACATAAAAAATAGGTTTTAAAAGTCGAGTTAATCTATTGTAATCCCTTATTTTGTATTTAAAAAATGCTTCAATCGATTATATTGCTTTTTAGGGGAATAGAGTGTACAAAAGGAAAGATGGTATATAAATTTCCCCTGCAATGAATTCTAAACGAATAAATTCGCTACACACTTATTTTTCTTTGCCATTTACCAGGTTGGAATGTTGACATCTTGAAATATGCCAATATTGATATACAGTCTCTGTTCGAATTTTATTTCTGCAACATTTACATGCCACTTCTTTTGTATGCATGCAGCCTTTAAAAGTTTTGAATAGCGTCTACTGAAAAGCTGCAACTAAAACTAATCGCACAAGTTTGTGACAAATACGATTAATTAACAAAATGATTTCTTGTCAGCCGCTAAAGTGCAGTTGTTGGAGACTAAAATTTAACTTTCTAAATAATTTAACTTTCTGTTGCAATCTGTTCAGTTCTAGCTCAATATGTATGTGTGTATGTGGGTGTGGATGTATGGTGTGTGATGTTTAAAAAATGAAAAACATCAAGAAGCGTGATAACAACGCTTAGAGGACGTCAAACAAAAGTTAATGCATCTCATTGTATTCGGTTGTTGAGTTGAAAAGAGAAATTAAAAAGTTATTCATTCATGACTTAAAATTTTGTAAGTTTTTTTTTAAATATAATGACAGCAATAAAACATGAAAAATGCAAATTTTACTTGGGTGCTTGAGCTGCTGCATGGCTCAATATATAAACTGTGGAAGTTTACTGTGTAAACTCTTCGATTATTGTTATTAAAAAAGTTTTAAGCTGGAAAATTTGTACATAAAATGATAATGAAAATTCATATTTTTTTTGGTTATTTTATTTTATAAAAAACCATGATTTCTTTTTATTAATGCCTCATGTTTAGAGCAGTTAAATGGGCAAAAGTAAATATATTTCGTCAGCAAAACGAGCAACATTTTTAATTATGATATAAAATGCACAATAAAAAGGGCTGGAGTGGGAAGCCATTGTTTAAAAACAAATTCACATACAAACACAGAGTTTATTGGTAACCAGCGAGTGGTTTTTATAACTTGCAAAGCTTGTTGTGCTATTTGTTGCACGGCGATCCTTAGAATTAAAAGTTGATTGTTATATAAATCATCCTACAATTCCAATAAAAGTACAAAATTAAAAACAAAATATATTTATATTCTCGTCGCAAAACAGCTGTTAATCATTCAACATTAAAGTTCGTTGGCAATTAATTTTTACGTGCTGCCAGACAAATTCTCGTGTACTCTCTTTCGGGAGTTTTGTGTCTCACTCGCGCTAGTTAATTTCAGTATCTCAGTTAACTGTATACAGTTACGTAGTAAACTACGTTGCTACTTCTTACAATACGTGAATGGGAAATTTTCCTTACCACCAATTACACTGTGGAACAAATTCCGGTTAGCTAAATTTAGCCTCTATTTTCACCACTCACTCTCAGAATCGACCTAACTTTTGCTAACCTGAATTTGTTGCTCAGGGTTATTAGGTGGCTTACATGAATATGATAACAGATTTTCGTTTATAAAAATTTTATGGCGGAATATTTTATAATATTGCATTTCTTGCTGAACTTAATATTGAAAATCTTAAGTGAATTTAAAATGTAGCAAAAATCAAGTGGAAAAAATATTTTACCATCTTCTTAGTATTTTGAGTAATAAATCTTGGCTTCCTAAATTTAATTTAAAATTCGAACGCTGTGAGTCGTAAGAAAAGCCGTGAGGGCTGGAGAACTGCTTTATATCTCTTCCATAATTGCCAACTACACTCTATTTACAATATCGTCCAACTGTATTTGTCTTTAGGATCAAATAATCCAGTAAATGTAATAAATGCAGGCAATATTATTTCAATACAAAATCCACTAATATACGAGCACATATTCACACTCAGTCAGTCATCTATCTCCCTTGAGTTTTGCCGGATGTTACATAAATACGCCATTTTACAATAACAATAATAATCTTTCATTCCACACTACGCTTGTTATGAATTGTTAATTAGTTACAGAATTTGCTTGTGTACAAATATTTAGCGAAAATACATACGTGTACATACATGCATGTAATCCATACATACTCGTGTTATATGTATATGAACATTAAATGTGAGCAGAAATGTAAATGTTTTCGTGTGTGTACATGTAGTGCACTTAAGAGCATATCCGTAGCTTTCCTCTTGGGGAATTGTGTTCTATTTTAAGTACATGCAAATGTGGTGGTGGTTCACATGTATAAGATTATGATGGCAAACTTCCGGTACAACTTTTATTATTTACTATCCTTTTTACTAAAAAAAAAAAAAAAAAATAAAATAAAATGAGGTAAGCAAGATAATAATTTTTCAAAGATTTTTCCTTTATTTTGTTGTAACAATAGTTTTAGTTTTTTTTCCTAAACTTTTGAAAGTAGCATAAATTGGATTTGAGCATCTCTCCACCGTGTTTCCTCTATTCAGTGAGAATGCACGTCTGTGGGGACATGTTGGGAAATGTCCCTGCGTGGATATGAAATTTTATTTTAAAATATCCATACAAAATAAAACAATTAAAAAAATTGTACAAATAAAGATTAACTGCTGTATTCACAAAAATTAATGCGTACTTCAAGTGTGCTTTAAATTAAAAATTTCATAGAGAATTTATTTTAAAGTGTTGATCAAGTCTACTTTACTTTTTTGTGAATACTGCTTTAAAACTGTTTGTACAAATTAAATTGCTCTAAATTAGCACGTGCAATAGCACTCGTTACTAGACTTGTGTCCAACTAGCTCATTCGCTCAGTTTTGACAAGAGCCTCTGATCAAACCTATGTAATTTAAATGGGTTTGATCAGAGGTTCTTGTCAAAACTGAGCGAATGAGCTAGTTGGGCCCAAGTCTACTCGTTACTGAACAGTATGGACAGCGTATTAAAAAGCAAATTGCAGAACCCTACTTCTCCGGTATTGTAGAAAATTTGCCCGTGAAGGGAAATATTGAATAAAATGACTTACAATGTGTCTTCTCCTCTCAATAATTTCCCTTTTTTTTGCATAATTCCGGCACAGTTTATTTTATTAGTAGGGATCATCACCTGCGTGCTGGTTCTATACTTTTTCAGCCTATTTTAGTCTGTATGAAAATTCCTAAAGTACGAAAAGTCCGAAATTACTTACCCCCAGTTTTTGACTTCGTATTTAAGTACAAAATTAGTTAATTTTTCCATAAACTTAAGTTGTGTTTAAATACACTTTCAGTTTTTCAGTCTATAATTAATTTTGGTAATTAATTGTGATAAAAGTATGGTAGCACAAATAAATAGTAAGAAAAATACTGAAAATGATCCAATACAAGAACCTTTTTACCGAAGTTTTGTTCCAATGAACAGCTGCTGTACCAATTTTCAAGTTGTTGAATGTAAACAAACAATGAAAAACACATGGTTGTATGAAAAACTTAAATTGAATTTAAATGTACAATGTGGGCCATTTAAATCTTATTTAAATTCGAAGTGAAAAACAAAATTTTGTATTTAAATACACTTTAAGTTTAAATAGTACTTAATTTTAAGTTAAAAACTGGGCATTAGAATATGAATCCCTTCCTCTCAACAATTTCCCTTTTTTGCATAGTTCCGGCACAATGCATTTTATTAGTGGGGATAATCACCCGAGTGCTGGTTTTAAACAGTTTCAGCAAATTTTGGGATGTATAAAAATCCCTAAAGTACGAAAAGTCCTAAATGACTTAGAATATATCTATCTTCCTCTCAACAATATCCCTTTTTTCACATAGTTCCGGCACAATGCATTTTATTAGTGGGGATCATCATCCGGGTGATGGTTTTAAACATTTTCAGCCAATTTTGGACTGTATAACAATCCATAAAGTAAGGAAAGTCCTAAATCAAAAACTAATCTTCACCACCCATAAGTTTTAGGCGATCAGACAAATCAAAATCATAATTTTCAAAGTAACAAGATTCAAAAAACTGATTCTGGTAGAGGGGGAAAATTTAAAAGAAATACAAGTGTATTGATGTTTACCTCCGGAATTTGTTTTTGCAAGGAGCTAAAGTCCATAATTTGCTTACTAATTTAGTGAAGAATCAAAGAAAATCACAGCCCTTATAAAGCTGTGACTGTCCGATGTCCTTTCTTTGAAAATATTTGTCACGAAATTCCATCACGTTTAAAGTTGTTGCACAATAACAAAAAATTAACCATTTTTAGCACTATATTTCAATGTAATTGTGCTGTTTTCCATAAGTTAATAATTTAAAAATATGGAATTGATAAATTTAGGGAATTTTAAATAGTTTCTATGCGCATCTCACTCAGGCTAATACAGATCATTATTTATTTTGATTTCTGTAAGAGTTGTATTAACAATTTATGTCCTCTAATTTTACTAGTGAAACCCGCGTGCTGGTGCAGAGCAATATCATGAGTAACTTTTATTTACTCATGGCCGTGTATTTTAAAGTTGTTCACATTCCCATCACTAACATAAACTATATAAAGAACTGTAGTAAACACTGGAACTTGTAATCGTTTATTCTTTATTAAAAAAAAGAGGGGGAATTGCTTAAGTGTTTGAGTAGCTGTTTTTACATGCAAGTATGTAAAGTAATATTATAATACACGTATTTATATTGCATTACGTTTGCTGTTCATCGCTCTCATAAAGCTGTCATCATAGTTTTAAAATAGTGTTTTAAACTTTTGTTTGTTGCTCTTGCTCTTATCCACTACACAAGTGGGATTAACAAAGTTTTCCATGGCAGTTGGATGAAATAATAATACGAGTAATATATTTTATAATGCTCGTACAAAAATTATTTAATGTATTTTCACACTTTTCTGCTTATGACATTTATTTTATGAATTAACAAAGTATGCTTTGTCAACACATTCTAATGGAAATGATTGAATCTTGAATGCATAAGAACTTCATTTTTAAGATTCTTAATAGCAAATAAATGGGATTTGCATGTATTTGATATGAGACACACGATGCAGCAAAGTAGGGTTCTAAGTTGTAAGCCGATAAAAAAATTTTGTTTGAAAGAAGGTCTGCAGGAAAATAAAAATGTTCCGGAAATATAGTCTACAACTTGTAATCTATATAATATATTTCCCCATATTCAAACCTTTTTTATTTGCAACCCTTATTTTTAGTCTTAATTTTAACTTATTTTGTTCGACTTCTTTTATTAATGTTATTTTTTTGCACCTTGAATAAAAAAGCAGCTTTTATTTTAAAAATTTTTATTATTTATTTAGAGGTCTGATTAATCTACTTCAAGAGCCGAAAGGAATAACATTATTTTTAAAACTACTTGCCATTTCCTAGTTATGGGAAATTTAGCAAAGCCAGTAGTTTTTTCATACCCATGATAAGATAAATTTCGAAACCAACATATAAAATATGTACTGTTAATTAAATAGTACTAAAAAGCAATAAACAATAGAAAAATAATATTAAATTCACGCGTTCACAACTTTTTTCATATCACATACATATTTTAAATATGATAATTTCCTGGCGTTGCTATCTCTCACAACATCTATTTTACGACAATACAATTGTATATTTAAATTTGTTTGCGCAATATTTTAAACTCTTCTTTTTTTATTTGAAAATTATAAATGTGTGCAAATAATAAATTTGAAATATTTAGTAAATAAACACAATTCTGCAAAGACATTCAATTGCAATACATTGCTTTGTGTATGTGTGCCTGTGTTTTGTAACTGTGTGAGTGTTAAAATACATGTGTATGCCATTATATTGTGATAGTTCAGTACACGGTACATTGTTGTTGTTGCTGTTAGTTTCCAAGGGGGAAATTTATGTTAAGGCTTGTTGTTTACCTTCCAACTAAAACGTGCATATATAAAACACAAGTACGACACATCCATCTATCAAACACTTGTATAAAAAATAATACAAAAAGTCTTTCATACTAAAGTTTGATGTACAATTTACCCTACATGTGTAAATAAACAGATATTACATGTTATATTCATTCATAACACATACACATAGATGTATACACACATACATACATATGCACATGCAGACATATTCAACTGAAAACATTTCCATATAAAAACATGTATTTCTACAGTAGGCAATAGGTGAGGAAATCCAATTAAAAATATACTAAGAAAAACATGTACAGTTGCAAAAGTTTTCTTGTTTTTGTTTGTTTTTTATAGTAAAGTCATGTGTTGTCAATTGGGACAACTGATTTATGGTGGAAGTTCAATAAGAGTAACTGTTCTTAATACCTTTTGGTTGTAGGCGTCTTTCACTACTTTCTTTGAGAAAGGGGTGAAAACTCACCTTTAGCAGCGCCATAAACGATTAAAATATTGCCAAAAAGGGTTATTTATCAGAAAAATTTACCACAAGTATACAGGAATTTTTAAAAGGCAGAGCCTTGGGAAATATGTATTTCTGTGTCCCTAGCAGCGTTGCCATTTGCCAAGTTTTTCCTTTTTTTGCAAGTTTTTTGAGATGCAAAAAAGTTTTTGAATTATATGCTGTTTTTTCAAGTTATTTTTTAATAACTTAAAGTTTGGAATTAATTTTATGAATATATGGATTAACGATATAATGCACATTATACAATGAAACGACCTTACATTTTTCACTCCCTTTTTATACAACAATGTTGATTTGTTTTTACTCCCACCAAAAACAATGACGCTGTAATTATTTTAAATTGAAAGTTTGCAACTAGCTTCGTTGTGAATTTTGTTTTAAATTCAGAAAGACATGATAAATATTCCAATGCCCACAGCAAAGTCAACATCAGTTTTTAGTTATTCAACTTACACAGCACAGCAGAACAGCTGTTTTCGAAAGCCGCAACACTTTCATCATCAGTGAATATAATTTTATTTTTTATTATTTATGTATATAACGTTTATCTACTATATATATGTATGTAAAGGTATATATTATGTATGCAATGTTTTTTATGTTTTGTATTAAGCCTAGTACTCTGTTTGAATTTGTGGAAAATGTTGTGCAACATCAGTTATTTCAGTTTCAGTTTTTTCATTTTTAATTGAAATTATGTTTTCCATTTTCAATGAGAAAATTTTTAGTGTCAAAAAATTATCGTACGAAATAAATAACATTCATATTATTTCACATGTTTTTCATAATTAAAACAGAGTTCTAGTTTAGCAACATTTTTCCATAAATATTTCGATTGAATATTTTTTTGTATGGGTGCTGTCAGAATTTCACATGCAATTTTAAACAGAGTACTAGGCTTTAGTTAGAAAAATAGGTTTTTTTTTGTTAATAAAATATTTTTAATAAAAATTAAATCTAATTTTGTATTTTCGTTTATTATTTTGGCATATTTAAAGAAAAAGTTTTTTTTATTCAAAAAAGATTTATTTTCCTGGAATGGCAAGTTTTTTGAAAAAAAAATATGGTAATACTGGTCCCTAGTAGAGATGTGCAAATGTCGTGAATCGTAAAATCACGTGTGTGTGTATGAACGTGATTCAAAAATTTAGAACCGTGCGTGATTTATAATACGTATACTATTCACGCACTTAAAACAGAAGATAAATGTTTTTTTTTGAGTTTTTACACTTTTTTTACCTACACACATACATATGCATCTATGTGTTATAGAGATTCATACTTTCATATACGAGAACAGTTTTACTGTGAGCGCGGGCGATTTTGAAATTTTTTTTAACATTGTGGGTTGAAGTACGTGATTAAAAATAATGATTTCGTGAGCGTGCATGATCGTGAGTGCCTTAAATATTGCTGTGCATGAGCGTGCGTGAAAAATTCGAGTTTCCTGATCGTAAGCTTAATTTTACTCATGCGTGCGTCTGTAGTCTTTACCATTGAAGAAAATTAAATTGTATTTAAATATTTTTTTATAATTTTTCTTTAATTAGTTTTTTCAATTATACTTCAAACACAAATTATTTATTTATTAAAATAAATAATTAATTTGTGTTTGAAGTATAATTGAAAAAACTAATTAAAGAAAAATAAAAAAATAAAAAATTATATATATAATTATTAAAAAAAATTTAGTTCCATTCAAATTTTCATTAAATTTTTATTCAAGTATCCGGTTGAATGCAAATTAGATGTTAAGATTGGCGATGCAGTCTTTGGATTCAGTTTAAATGAATTTTCATATATAAATTTCGCATAGGGCTTAAATAAAACCCTTTATAAAGACAGAAGTTAGTTGACCAAATATACAAAAAAACTTTATTACAAAAAAATAGGGCCCTTCAATCACTTAAGGCCTCATTTCTCTTATGTTTCATTCATCACGAAGAGAGGCTGATTAAGTTCTGAAATGTCTTTAATTTAAAATAAAATACCAGACTTTAATTTTTTAAGACTAGAAGTTACAGATAAAAAAAATACTCAAAACAACAATAAATAAAACAAGTAAAAACGTTATATTCGACCGAGTCGAATCTTAAATACCCTCCAAATATTTAGTAAATGAATTTAAAATGTTTAACTTGGTGGCACAGAGTTCCTTTATATAATATCGTACGTCAACGCCTACTGAAAGGGGCGGGTTTAAAAATAGACAATATCATGTTTTCCATAGACGAACGTATGGTCATTGCTAGACCGTCTTAAACTTCATCACTAATCAAGAATATATATATTTACTTTATAGGGTCCGATTCTCTTTGGAGGGCATAAAAACTGTATTTTGGCGGGGTCGCTCTGGCAAGGGCTGTGGGGGAAATATTTCACCTTTATCATAAACCTATAAAAATAAATGCTTGGGATAATTATATACAAAATTAAAATTTATTTTTTTTGATAGGGTCATTTAGAGGGCAAAGGGGGAGAGGGGGTAGGGCAGAAACAGGTAGACATAAAACTCTAAAAATAAATGCTTGGGATGATTATACACAAAATTTAAAAAAAAAAATGTTTTTTGGTAGGGTCATTTGGGGGGCAAAGGAAGAGGAGGGGGTAGGGCAGAGTAGTACCAGGTTTCGTCTGAGCTTCGTCATTAAAGCTTAAAAGTGTTATTTTTTAAGAATGTAGGCTTAAGTAAAACAATTTGTTAAATTTTTATGCTATTTTTGCCTATAATAACGCCCACTAAAGTGGGCGGGGTCAAAAAATATTTTTGTTTTATTTTATGGCTCCCAGTTTAAGGCGTTGGACCGTAATTGACATAAAAATATATCATTTGCTTAACAAAATAACCAACAAATTTTAAAAATTATGTTGTTTTTTCTGGGTTGGTTTAGTTCTTCTTAGGGGAACTTTTTTCCCTCTTGCCCGATTTAGCCCATCTTCGAACTTAACCTGCTCTAAGCTTCGAAATATATTTATGCCAAATTTCAAGAGTCTAGCTCTTTTCGTTTGGACTGAATCGTGATTTCCACAGACAGACGGACGGACGGACGGACGGACGGACATGCTCAGTTCGTCTTAGATTTCATCACTGATCAAGAATATATATACTTTATGGGGTCTGAGATGGATATTTCGATGCGTTACAAACGGAATGACCTTTTTTGGAGGGTATAAAAAAAGTTTTATATTTTTCTAGTTACGGCTGCCTTATTTTTAGATCTTTAACTTTCCTCGAGATTAAGGGAGTTCTACACCTTGTGCATTAAATAGCAGCCCAGCTAAGCAAAGATTTTTTAACGGCCTCTTCTGTTAATATCTAAAGTTTTTTACTTCTTTTTACCAATAGTTCAATATTTAAACTAAAACTACTTTTTATTTTCTATTCGGCGCCACTTTGCACGATTAATGCTGGGGTTTTTTTTTAAGATTTTGATTTAATAGCTGCTTGTTAGCTTATGTTGTCTTCGATACCACTACTGTTATCTTGCTACTTGTTGTTGTTGCTGCTGTTCCTGTTTCTGTTTCCTCCTTTACTTTGAATAAATTTAAGAATAATTTAAGTTTAACGAGTTTAAAATAGCATAGACTTGCTATTTTTATTTAAAAGAACTTTTTTTTTTGAGGAAAATGCATTTTGTTTGTTGTAACAGTAGTAAAGTTTATAAAATATTTATTATGCAAATTGTTTAAACATTTTTGTTACATGAGTGTTCTCTTGTGTTTGAAACGGTGCATATATAAATATAAGCTGGCAAGTTTGGAAGTTACACAAAAAAAAAGTATTTGAAAGTTTGTTAAATAATTTGATTTAAATATTATAAAACATAAAAAAGGGATGTGATGAAATAAATAATGCAAAATGTGTATATGAAGGACAAATAAAGCTGACAACCTTCTGTATGAAGGTGTAAAGGTGCTTTAGTGTGAAAAGATTTTTCTTTATATCGGGTTAAACAACAAATTCCAAAACTACATGCTGCTTATAAAGCAGAACTTTTTTTGGTATATACACAAGTTAGAAACAGAGAGAGAGAGAGAGAAATATTTAAAAGGAAACATACAAAATTCTGGGACAATAACACGACTCTAACACAAACAGCCAATTAAATAGATTGTGAAGCGAATGCAATGGGTATAACCTTAAAATTCTCTATAGCCCATTTCTACTTTACATATTTTGCCGAGAACAAATTTCAAACCAGGAGTTATTTCATTTAAGGGTTATATAATTTAAAATTTTAATTTCTTGTAAAGTACCAAACGTGTGTGGAAGTTACTAAAAGCCCAACCGACCGTGAACAATAAAAGGTGTTGTGGTAGTTGTTGCCAGATTTATCTTGATATAATAAGTATAAGTTTTGTTTCAATTAAGCACAAAATTTTTTTATTTTCATGAATAACAAAGTATTTGTTGCAGAAGTACTTTTTTTAAATAAAGTACCTTTTCCAAAAAGCATTTTTGAGATAAGTGCGTTTTCTTAAAAGTACCTTTTTAAAGAATTTTATTTAAAAAAAAAATTTTTTTTCCATAAAGTACCTCTTCGAAAAACTACTTTTTCGGTAACATACTTTTTTAAAAAAAATTTTATTTCCCACAAAGTTTTTTTTAAAAAAAGTGCCTTTTTCGAAAAGCACCTTTTTAAATAAACAACTTTTTTTAAAGTACTTTTTTATGAGTACTCTCTCCATCCCTAAAGGGCATGTAATCATATTTTCAAAACTTACGTGTTTAAAAAAGTACCATTTCCAAAAATACCCTGTCACAAAAGCACTCTTTCCAAAAACTGCTGTTTTCAAAAAAAAAAAAAAAAAAAATTTAAAACAATCATTCTTTTTTTTGAAAAAAGTACTTGTATCGAAAAGTACCTTTTTGCCAAGAGTTCTTTTTTGAAAAGGTACCAAATTAATCTTAAAAATTTAAAAAAGATTGTTAACAGTTTTCACATATAATTTAATCATCGTTTTTTGTTATTTCTATAATTGGTCTCACCGATTTTTATTTATTTTAGGCCTTTTGTAAAACCCATTCTGGATTTCATTCCTTAACTCTTATTTGTCTACATTTTCCGTAAGAAATTAAAATTTACCATTTAACTAATTAAATATCATGATTTACATCAAATGTTGAATTTTCACAGCGTAATTTAATTTAATGTGTGGTTTTAGTAACAGAAATCGAATTTAGTTGTGGTTTCTTTCATGTTCATTTATGGGAAAAATTAAATTTTCGTTGGCTTTTCTAACAAATATTTCAACGTCCCTGAAGATGTTGCGATCTATTTAACAAAAGGGCATACACAGTCGAAATAAAATAATTACTTTTTTTTATGAAAATTCTTTTTATTTATTTACAATATGTCATTCAGTCGTTAAAGCGTTGCGCAGTTTTTTTTCTTCATGTCATACTCTTCTGTTTTATTCTTGCGGAATAAGAAATGGCATTTCCACAAGCAAAAACCCGTAACTCGTAATAAAATGAGTCATTAATTTGGAGATCAAAACACTATATATTAAGTTTTTTTAATCATTTCATTGTCATTTTAGAAATGAAAATAAACGTTAAGAATATATTAAAAATAGGAAAAAGGGACTAAAAAGTGCCAGGAGAAAAAAAATCATTAAAATTTTAATAAATATTTCGATAGTGAAAAGTACTATATTCGTCTGTGCCGAATCTCATGCAACCCTGCACCGAAGTATACGGTGTTTTTATAGAGTTTCACAAGTTTAAAAATATATTTTTAATATCATTGAAACGGGCTTTAACGCAAAGGAAATAATTAATTGCCGTTCAAGAATTACCAATGCATCCCGATAAATGCACTGTTTGGTGCGGTCTATGGGCTGGTGGAATCATCGGTCCTTATTTCTTTAAAAATGAGGAAGGACGACGCGTTACCGTGAATGGAAACCGATACAGAATCATGATCAATGAATTTTTGGTGCCAAAACTCCAAGATATAGATGTAAACGAAATGTGGTTTCAACAGGATGGTGCCACTTGTCATAATGCGGGCGAAACAATGAACTTATTGAAAGAACATTTCAACGACAACATTATTTCGAGAAATGGACCGGTGAATTGGCCTCCACGTTCGTGTGACGCCACTCGATTATTT
Source organism: Linnaemya tessellans (assembly GCA_951800035.1). Taxonomy (NCBI): domain Eukaryota; kingdom Metazoa; phylum Arthropoda; class Insecta; order Diptera; family Tachinidae; genus Linnaemya; species Linnaemya tessellans. The sequence continues at coordinate 150,962,540 of OX637532.1, forward strand.
TTTGTGGGGATACCTGAAATCATTGGTTTACGTGGATAAACCAGCAACGATTGACGCTTTGGAAATCAGTATTCAACGTGTCATTGCTGAAATACGCCCTCAAATGCTTGAAAAGGTGGTCGAAAATTGGACCTCCAGAATGACCTTTGTGCAAAATAGTCGCGGTGGCCATATGCCCGAAATTATATTTAAATGTTAAATGACAAGAAATTATCTACCAAATAAAAAATTTTGTTTGGCCATTTCATAATTTGGCATGTGTTTTATTTAAATTTCAAATCAGCAAGCTCTTATAAAAACACCCTTTATTTATATGCAATATGTGCGAGAAGTGAGCCTGTTTTTTTTTCTCATGAATTGAAATATTGTGTTAAATTGTCTTTTCAAATAACACTTTAAACGATACAACACAAGGGCTGTGAATTGAGCAAATGTTAAGTGTCAAAATTTTGTCTACTTTTCAGCAGCACTTTAGAATATAATATTTAACATCGAGCTACGTTTTCTTATCGCTTTCTCACTAATCTGCTTAAGCTCGTCTATACACCTAGTGCAATTTCTTTTTATGTTATAATTTCAAAAACTATTTGATAACTTTTCAAAGTTCCATTTCCATCATCATTAAGAATATTTAATATTGTATTAAGCATCCAAAATTAATTTAGTCACTCTTATCTAAACTATGAAATGTGCTAACGAAAAACAAAAAAGAAATAAAATCAATGAAAACCCACCACGCGCGCTAAATAGATTTCAAAAACTGCTATACCTTTTATAAGCAAGCGACGATGCTGGTTTCAACGCCTGCTCCTAAAATGATGATCAACCAAAACCATTTCCATGCCAATAGCAAGAAATTAAAAAAGAAAAACACAAAAAAGAAATTGAAATTGTCGACATCAGTTGCATGCACATGCAAGAAAGGTCATTAAATGTACCATGAAGTTGCGGGAGTAATGGAAATTGAAAGCAAACGCCTGGCAGATTATTATATTATGAAAAGGAAGTGGAGAGTAAAATGAACGCAGTGCAGTTATGGTGATAGCGGGGGCAGGGGACATATTAAATAGCAAATAAGGGTTTTGGGGAAATATTCATGACTAATTTATGTGTCCGATTAAAAAAACAATATATATATAATTTAATGATAAGAAAAAGTTTAATGATTTTAGATTATGGATGTAATAAAACAAATCGCTTTTCTTTTGTACTTCTAAATACAAAAAAAAAATTATATTATTTTATGTCCCTTTTTATTTCTTAGGAAGAGACTCAATAGGCTTGAATTGATTTGCAAAATATGTAATATTTGTTTTTGTGCTAATTCTAATTAATATCTATCTTATATGCCAGAAACTGCAGACAGATCAAGCTTAACAATTTTGTTTTTGTTGTAAAATACAATTACACAAGTTAACACTTAATGCCGGAATAATTTTGTTCCCAAGTGTTGTTTGTAATCACTGCACCAGCTCCACCACATACATGCGATGGTTACTTTACATCTGGTGGTCCTAGGCTCGCCAGATCCAGATTATTAAAAAGCTGGACATGTAAATTAAAAATGCTGGATGTTAAAAAAACTGGACATTTTGAAATAACATTTTCACGAAAAGTTACTTGTTTATTGTACAAACAATTTTATTAATTATATCGACATACCTCTCATTTGCTGCAACAACGTCACAACTCAAAAAATTAGTTTCTTATTTTAATATAAAATTATTATCGCTCCTATATTTATCTTAAGTAAAACATTTATGTAAAAATCTTGCATATTCAGCTCTTGAGAGAAATATAATTTTTCGTTTTCCCATTGACTTCTTTGCAAATTGAAAACTTTGATTATGACCTTTTCCAGCATATGAGCGATATGTATTTAAGAATTAAAATTAAATAATGAAAACAAAAAATCATACCAAAACGACGCAAACAAAACAAAAAAAAAAACTACCAGATATTTTTGTACTTTGAAGTAAAAAAGTTATAGCAAATTTATAAAAATTATTTTAAAGCAGCAATAAATATTAAGAGCATTTTGTGGAAAATTGTTTTTAGCTGGACAAATTTCTTTTTAGCTTGAAACTGGACAGGCCATTAAAAAGCTGAACAATCCAGCCAAAACAAGCCCGACTGGCAACCCTAGGTGGTCCTCCATAGGTTAAAATATCTAGATACAATTGCTTTTATTAGTCGCCAATTGTGTTCTCTTTTGAGAAACTATTTTCTACTAAATCGTCTGTGTTCTTAAGATTTGAAAATATTTAATTTTTAAACTTTTGTTAATATCGATCTAAACACTACAATTTTCTGTAAAAATACAGAAGTTACTATATTTTAAAATTACAATTGGGGTATTCACACTGTGTGCTATTTAGTCATATTGTCATAAAGTCATAATATTTTAGACCAGTTTAAAAAAGTTGTTGTTGTGCTGCATTCAAAAAAGTCAGAAAATAATAAATAGCACTCTTTCCGGTAAGTTTTTGTTTTGTCATAAAATAGCTCTAAAGATCTGAGTCGAACGGCTGAAAATGTTTAGGCGAGACGGCGATAGTATATGTTTGCCGCCGTTACTTATATATGATTCACGACTAAAACACGGTTAAAAATTTTTTCATACCTTAAAGTCTGTACATTAAATCACATTTTTATAACATAAAAAAAATGAAAAGAGAACTAAATCCCAAAAACTAAATATTTACAAGTGAAAAATTTGTCTCGTTTAACTTCGTAGCTGGCAGGCACTGAACGTTTTTCTGTATGCCGCCGCAAAAAAAATGTATTCAGCTCATATCAAGGCAGCAGCTGTTTAAGTTATACAACTTCATTTAGATCAGATACGGGCGTTTCATAGCACAATTGTGCTGAGATCATTCACGTGTATTCTTACCCTCTCTAATTTAATCGTCGATGAGACAGCGACGAATGAATATCAAGCGGATGCTTACGAATTTTGTTATATTTTTTTCCAGAATATTTGCCCAGCAAACAAATTCATTCGTGATGATATGCGAAAAATATTTTGTCATAAACAATTTTTTCGATAACATACAATGTCTTTTATACAATTTTTCTCCAATAACGGACTATACTAATTCTCCTAATTTAGTAATACACCTAGCCTTATTAATTAGTCTGTGTAATATATTATCAAAAATATTTTGAATATGTTTCCCATATGAAAATGATCTTCCATGCCGACAAATATCAAAGCTTATTAAGTTTGATACATCCAACCGCGTATACATATTTTTGCGAATATTCAGTGTTATGCTCCAGCAAGCAACCATTCTTGTATATATTTTTTTTCTTGAATGGAAAACATAACAAAGTATTGTCCTATCTCTTTTAATATATTTTCATTTCACTGTTTACTTAGAAAAAGTTTTATTTTTAATTAATAATTTTACGTATTCAACGTTTTTTTTTTCAACTTGGAAAATATTGGTACTTATGTATAAATATATAATGCACCATTATCTTTCAAACGCTTGGCTTTTTGTTTCATGGGTAGTTCGCAAGCTCAACACACGCAGAATTTACCAATACATTGACGGTGCCCACCACTGATTTAGATATTCTTGTGCACCAGAAGACAAATTTCATAATTTTAAATAGAAATGGAGTAAAAACCGGTTTTGTGCAGGAGAGTAATTTTAAAGATTTAAATACGTGTATCTTTGGTGTACCATCACCATCATAAAACGCGCATATCTCTGGGAGGGAACACTTTTGGGTCATGGGATCGGTCTCATGCGATGCTCAGATGTTGTCCACATCAAAAAAAAATGTAAAAATTGTTTTTTTTTACCCTTAGGTTCCTTTCTCTATGCGCTGTCACAAATGTGTTGTTATCTTATCAGCTGATCGATGTTTGAAATGCACACTAACTTATGACGGGTTGTTCACACTAGTCATATTTTTCGTGCTATTATTTTACAACTTTATGACTACAGTGTGAATCTCCCAAATATCTTTTAGATACAAAATTTTTTGAAAACGTACTTTCACGTAACCACTTCTCAGAGAGAAGAAATAAATTTTTGTATAATAAAAAAAAAAAAGGAAAAACGTTATATTCGACCAAGTCGAATCTGAAATACCCTCCAAATATTTAGTAAATAAAAATTCTATTCTGTAGGGGTCATTCCGGGAGGGGCCGCAGGGGAGACATCTCACCTTTGCCATAAAACACTAAAAAATAAAATTTTAGGGTTGTTAATGTAGAAAAAATATTTTTTTTTAAATTGTATTAAAGGATGTTAATTTCCCAACAGGCTATAGGTTCAAATCTGCGAAACTGCAAATTATTTTTTATTTATTTTTATTTTTAATAAATGAACGTGATTGCATTCTATTTATTAATTTTTTTTTTGAGAGTGGAAATTAAGAATATTTTTCATAGTCATTAAACCAGCAGAACGGATCAGTACTGATTTCGAGGCAGCTACGCCATCTCATCAGCGTTCTTTGTTAAATTTTTCCACTTTTGCAAATGGTGCTAGTTAGTAGGAATATCAACTATTTAACCAATATTTTAACGAAAATTGAATATGAGAAGTTATCACATTCATATTATTAAGTTATTACCTTTTTGGTTAGTACGAAATTCCCCAACCCTGACGATTAATATTCCAAATATTCCATGTATTTCTTTCGCTTTTTCCAGAGCCAACGGCTGCTGATAACTAAAGCTTCTTTGTTATTTATGTTCAAGTAATTGAATTTAGTTTATTTTTTTTTGATAGGGGTTTTGGGGGGGGGTTAGGTTAGGTCAGAGGAAGATCAGAGAACATCTCAGCTTCGCCATAAATTTATTTATTTTAAAATTTGTTAAATATTTACACTCTTTTTCCATGTAATTTGTAACTTCAACGCCCACTAAGGGGGCGGGGTCCAAAAATGGATTTTTATGATTTTTTGGCTGCAACTTCAACGCTTTGGACCTTCTTCGACATGAAAATATATAATTTGTTTAACAAAATTGTAATAAAAAAAACTTTAAAAATTATGTTGTTTTTTAGTGGTTGGTTTAATTCTTCTTAGGGGAACTTTTTCCCCCCTGACCCGATTCAGCCTATTTACGAGCTTGGCCTGTGCTATCCTTCAAAATATATTTGCACCAAATTTCAAGTATCTGGCCCTTTTCGCTTGTACTAAATCGGGATTTCCACAGATGGACGGACGGACATGACTAGATCTTCTTAGATTTTATCACTGATCAAGAATATATATATATATATATATATATATATATATATATATATATTATGGGATCTTAGAAGGATATTTCATTGCGTTACACACGGAATGACAAAGTGAATATATCTTGCAATCCTTTTTTGGAGGGCATAAAAACAAATAAATTTCGAAATGCTTCCAAGACTGTTTATGCCCATTGATTAAAGTCTCTGAAAGTTATAATAGTATAAAAAGTAATAAGAAAATTTCCAATAGCAACATATTGCAAATAATATTGCAAAATAATTTTATTTTCTACTACACGCACAATATACATATATAAAAAATACCAACCCTCGTATTCACGCAAAAATGACCATGAACCATTTCCAGTGGGTGGCATAGTTGAGAACAATTTATAATTTAATGTGAAATTAACTCAAAAACTTTGGTTTTATCTTCACTTTTTGTTCCACACATCTGACACAAAAGTTTTCAACTTTCAACTTTCGTTATGCTCTAATTGTAAAACGAATGCAGGCAAGTGTTCGCATGGCATAAGAGTCCTTATACCAGTGGCAGTTACTTAAGTGCAACGCAAACATCATCATAAAGTTCATTAGTGGCAACATCTAATTTGTCTGTTTATTTCGTGGCAATAATAATTTAAATGCAGCACTTTTTTGTTTTTTTTTTTGGGAAGTGATTTTATTTTCAACGGAATGTAGAAATAAATGAAAGAATCTTTAAAGTGAAATTTTATATTTTCTAGTCACGTTGGGGATGGTATTTTTGAAGGGTATTGAACAGTAAATTGTTATTCGAAAAATCTTCCATAATGGCCATTAGATTTTTTTCACAAGACTAAAGAATGTTTTGGGATCTAAAGGGTGTTTTTATAAGAGCTTGCTGATTTGAAATTTAAATAAAACACATGCCAAATTATGAAATGGCCAAAAAAAATTTTCTATTTGGTAGATAATTTCTTGTCATTTAACATTTAAATATAATTTCGGGCATATGGCCACCACGACTATTTTGCACAAAGATCATTCTGGAGGTCCAATTTTCGACCACCTTTTCAAGCATTTGAGGGCGTATTTCAGCAATGACACGTTGAATACTGGTTTCCAAAGCGTCAATCGTTGCTGGTTTATCCACGTAAACCAATGATTTCAGGTATCCACACAAAAAATAATCGAGTGGCGTCAAATCACACGAACGCGGAGGCCAATTCACCGGTCCATTTCTCGAAATAATGTTGTCGTTGAAATGTTCTTTCAATAAGTCCATTATTTCTCCCGCAGTATGACAAGTGGCACCATCCTGTTGAAACCACATTTCGTTTACATCCATATCTTGAAGTTTTGGCACCAAAAATTCATTGATCATGATTCTGTATCGATTTCCATTCACGGTAAAGCGTCGTCCTTCCTCATTTTTATATAAATTAGGAACGATGATTCCACCAGCCCATAGACCGCACCAAACAGTACGTTTATCGGGATGAATTGGTAATTCTTGAACGGCGTGTGGATTATCTTTGCTCCAAATACGGCAATTTTGCTTGTTGACATATCCATTCAACCAAAAATGCGCCTCATCACTGAAGAGAATTTTGCGGCAAAAAAGCGGATAAACATTTTTAATTGAACACTGTTTTTGAAAATAAATTTGCACGATTTGGAAGCGTTGTTCTGGAGTTAACCTGTTCATGATGATTTGCCAAACAATACTGAGTAGAGACGTCACTTTAAACTGGCAAAACAGCTGTCAGGCAACAGAGTGATTCGTATAAAAAAAAAACTTCATAAAAAACCACTTATATAATGGAGACCAATAATTAATAAAGTGCAGCCTAGAGGTATACTTTATTTCCGTGGAGCGGAAGAAGTTATTAGCTTCTTGTCCACTCGCTGTGAATTTAAAGAAAATTTCGAATATTGAAGACTTTACTTTGTGATCGGATTTATGCCGTAAGGTCTAGGTTTTCCTCACAATGGCCGCTGCAGGAGAAAAGTCATTACAACATCTTCTCGTATGCTTAGATCTCTAGCCTTTTGTTTCCTATGGCATGTGAAGTGTTTCAGGGACGCATCACTGGCTGCCGTAGGGGGCTTTGTGAAAAGTACTGGATGGTTCTCAGGAACTGGTATGCCAGTACTTTAAATATAAATGTGTAAGATGTAGTCCTTTGGACTTCATAATGCTCCGTGTATCCTCCGAGTTTCCTCCCAAGTTAGCGGGCAGTCCTCTTAACCCAATAGTAAAAATTTTCTATTTTTTCGTTCTAAATTAATTATAATAAAAACTATTCTACGCAACATTAAAGCGCTTAAAACTTGTCCAAAATTTGAATTATTATGGCTCACACAACTTGTGAAGGGTGTTGGCAAATTGTCCAATCTGTTTAAATTTAAAATTAATTTTGTTTTACTAAAAGTTTCTGCTTGAAGAAATTATTTTTTCATTACAAAAATTGCTTAGCAAATTTTGTATTTTAAGCACATCATCAACGCTGTAGCAACAAAATTTTCCTCACTTTTTCTTCACCCCATTATTCTTCTTCTTCTTCTTTAATAAGCAACTGAACTTGTGTACGAGTATCTGTTTGCGTTTGGATAGTTACTTTGGCATTAAATATGTATTAAGTTTCCATTTTCATATAAATATATATATAGATATTTTTTTTCAACTTCGAAGTAACTGCAAGGATTGTGAGAAGAAGTACGAACTGAACAGGCCATAAATGCATGTAGTTGTGCTAAAAGTGCAGCAAAATTAGTTCTCCTAGTGGACCACTGAGCAGTTGAATGCTACTCATACTGCTGCAGAATATTATTATGGGAAATTACAGTAAATATTAATGTAAATTGAAGTTTTCATTTCAATGCATTTACACCCCAGAATGCTTCGACGGCATAAATTATTTTTGTACGTTGTGACTTTTACTGGATTTATTATTGACTTTTACGGTGGAAAATTTTCATTCATTATCCGAAATGAGACGGTCATTCTATTTGTATGTAGTAAGAATTTTAACGAACATTTTATATTGTGGGTGCTGTTGGCTGAAGTAGTAGAACACGAGACTATGAAACGGAGGGTCCTGAGTTTGAGTCATGAAATATTGTGTTGAATTCTTCTGATCAGAATTAGTGCGTGGTTGTGTTAGTTGTTGCCAGCCTGTTTCAATGATGAAGGCATAGTCACTGGTCACTGAACATAATAGGCAACGACTGACACTATCATGTACTAAAAGCACCAGCCACCTTCGTCGGCCCTGTAGCAAAAATTAGCCGGCGAAGTAAAAGGTTGAAATAGCTACAAAAACAACTGTCTATCTTCTCATCTTTCCTAATCTGTTCCCTCAATACTATCCCCTCGTTTTCAGTTCCAGCGCAATGCATTGCATATATAGGGGTCATCCCCTGAGTGCTGGTCCAAGATAAAAAAAAGTAAGAACGTAATATTCGACCGTGTCGAACCTTAAGTACCCTCCAAATATTTAGTACATAAAAACCCTATTTTTATTCTTATTAAAATTTAATTTTGGTGGTATTTGACTTAAGTAAACAAGAAAAAAAATTTATTTTAATACGGTCGATTTCAATGTGTTGGGAGGAGCATGACTCCGCCAGCATAAAAACTTACGTATTAATATTTTATATCAACGTGCAAAAATGGACGGAGATATATTAAAAATATTTAACCTGCTGGATCAGATTTCATTGAAGACATTTCTGTGCCCAATTTGAAGACTCTATACAGGGTCACTTCGAAAAGGGCCGTGGGAGAGACATCTCTCCTAAATCGTAAAAACTTGAAAACTAAATTTTTTTGGCAGTTAAGTTAGAAGTTTATTTTTTGATAAGGTCATTTAAGGGGCAAAGGGTGTGGAGGAGCAGGGCAGGGAAAGACCATAAATAAAATTTGTAAGGCTTAAGGTATGCAATTTGTTAAACATTTACTCTAATTTTTCAAAAGGTCTAATATGTAACTTCAACGCCCATTAAAGGGGGTGGGGTCCTAAAATGGACTATATCATGTTTTCCACAGACGAACAACTGGGCATATCTAGTTCGTCTTAGACTTCATTACTGATCAAGAATATATAGCACTGAAGGCGTGGTTCGTATTTATATATGTGTTTTACTTACGAGTACAATTATTTCCCGAACTATTGCCGCGACACATAATTGGAATGAAACAACCATTTATGCTACGTGAGCATGTTTTGTGTTAATTATATTGACTTTTATTGGAAACACTCAGAAGGATCAAAATTTGGACGGTAAAATAAAAATAGCACTATTCATGATAGACAATACAAAATGAAACAATATTCCAAATAAACGATAAATAAAAAGAAGTTAATAGATCAATATTTTGTTGCATGGCCCTTGTTGGCAATAACGGCAGTGCAGCGCTTCGGCATAGAGTCACACAAATCTTCACATCTTTTTTTGGGAATTCCCTCCCACGACTCCTTAACTACAGCCCAAAGTTGCTCATTGTTAGCAGGTATATACTTTATGGCGACCAATTATTTTTGGAGGGCATTAAAACTGTATTTTATAGGGACCGCTCTGGCAAGGAGCGTGGGGCAGACATTTCACCTTTGCCATAAAACACTAAAAATTAATGTAGTAAGTATTTTCACGAACATTTATATATTGCTATATTAAATTGAATTAAGATTCATAGGCTAATTGTTCGAAACTTTTTTTTAAATCTCAGAAAGACATGATAAAGATTGCAAGGCACAAAGAAAAGTCAACAGCAGAACAGCTGTTTTCGAAAGCCGCAACACTTTCATCATCGGTGCTCATGTGTATTGTGTTTGTCACCACTCATTAGGTGGCCTAGTTGAATATGATAACAGTTCTTATTATTTAAAAAAATTTTATTAAAAAATTGCATACGAGAACTGTATCAACCTGATGGTTTTTGATTTGAATTTTTATACTTGTGAACGTTTTTCATTTGTATTGTTAGTTTAATAAAAATGAGATTTGTTAGGAAGTTTAAAAAATTAGCCTGGAATTTAACACACACAAGAAGGTGGTCCGGGTGATTATTGTATAATTCTTGTTTTGTAATGCTGTGAAAAATTCTCCTGAACTAACAAGTTTTGAAAAAATTTTCGTTCTACTCAGTATAAACATTTTAATCCTATTAACTTTTCCAGCTCTGTTTTTAACAAACTGTAATCAATAAAAACTATGAAAAGTAAAACAAATTGAAAGCATGAATAGCAATTCATAAACAATGTGATCGGATTTTTATTTTTGCCGAAATAGATTCACTTACCGAATAAAGGAATTTGGGAGAATGAAAAACAAATTGCATAGTAAACATCTACGAAATAAATAAAAACAGAAAGAATTTTCAAGTTTCTTTTTTGTTCATATTTATATGGAATTTGCCTGCTTTGGGTGCTGTTCTGCCGCGTGAGTGTGTTGCTGGGAAAGTGAGCAGAAATCTTTTTGTATTTTAATTAACAGATAAAATTTATTTTGGTTTTGAGCTTAAATTGTGTGAACTCCTTGCAAAAAAGCAATCAATGGCAACACAATTTAGTTGCTAGAAAATGGATTAGTTTTATTTAACGAACTTGCATTTGAAAATATACGAAAATTGCTGATAAGAAATAGCAAGAAGATGACCTTTCAACTTTATACAAATACATAACATGCACTTAATAATTTTCAGAAATAATATATAAATTTAAAAAATAAATGAAATTAGTAATAAAATTATAAATAAATAATTTTATATTTTAATAATTTTAAATTGGTAATATTTTTAACTTTTATGGAATTTTTAAATTTTCCTTTAAAAATTTTTTAATATTATTAATATAATTTTTACAAAATTAATTTTGACAAAAAGAGAAAAAGAGTTCATTGGCAAAACCTTTAGACTGTGTTTTATATATCGTGTTAATATTTTCCAAGAACGTCAGTACTGATGTTGGTGGTAGAGAGATTTCCGAAAACGTATTTCTTTTGTTCTGTTTTTTAAAATATCAATTTTGACAAAAAGAGAAGAAGAGTTCATTGGCAAAACCTTTAGACTGTGTTTTAAATATCGTGTTAATATTTCCGAAGAACGTCAGTACTGATGTTGGTGGTAGAGAGATTTCCGAAAAAGTCTTTCTTTTGTTCTGCTTTTTAAAATATGAATTTTCACAAAAAGAGAAAAACAGTTCATTGGCAAAACCTTTAGACTGTGCTTTAAATATCGTGTTAATATTTTCGAAGAACGTCAGTACCGATGTTGGTGTTAGAGATATTTCCGAAAAAGTCTTTCTTTTGTTCTGCTTTTTAAAATATTAATTTTGAAAGAAAAGAGAAAAACAGTTCATTGGCAAAACCTTTAGACTGTGTTTTAAATATCCTGTTAATATTTCCGAAGAACGTCAGTACTGATGTTGGTGATAGAGAGATTTCCGAAAACGTATTTATTTTGTTCTGCTTGTTAAAATATTAATTTTGACAAAAAGAGAAAACGAGTTTATTGTCAAAACCTTTAGACTGCGTTTTAAATATCGTGTTAATATTTCCATAGAACGTCAGTACTGATGTTGGTGGTAGAGGGATTTCCGAAAAAGTCTTTCTTTTGTTCTGCTTTTAAAAAAATTAATTTTGACCAAAAGAGAAAAGGAGTTCATTGCAAAACCTTTAGACTGTGCTTTAAATATCGTGTTAATATTTCCTAAGAACGTCAGTACTGATGTTGGTGGTAGAGAGATTTCCGAAAAAGGCTGTCTTTTGTTCTGCTTTTAAAAATATTAATTTTGACAAAAAGAGAAGAAGAGTTCATTGGCAAAATCTTTAGACTGTGTTTTAAATATCGTGTTAGTATTTCCGAAGAACGTCAGTACTGATGTTGGTGGTAGAGAGATTTCCGAAAAATTCTTTCTTTTATTATGCTCTTTGAAATATTAATTTTGACAAAAAAAGAAGAAGAGTTCATTGTCAAAACCTTTAGACGGTGTTTTAAATATCGTGCTAATATATCCGAAGAACGTCAGTACTGGTGTTGGTGGTAGAGAGTTTTCCGAAAAAGTCTTTCTTTTATTCTGCTTTTTAAAATATGAATTTTGACAAAAAGAGAAAACGAGTTCATTGGCAAAACCTTTAGACTGTGGTTTAAATATCGTGTTAATATTTCCGAAGAACGTCAGTACTGATGTTGGTGGTAGAGAGTTTTCCGAAAAAGTCTTTCTTTTGTTCTGCTTTTTAAAAATATTAATTTTGACAAAAAAAGAAGACGAGTTCATTGGCAAAACCTTTAGACTGCGTTTTGAATATCGTGTTAGTATTTCCGAAGAACATCAGTACTGATGTTGGTGGTACAGAGTTTTCCGAAAAAGGCTTTCTTATGTTCTGTTTTTTTAAATATTAATTTTGACAAAAAGAGAAGAAGAGTTCATTGGCAAAACCTTTAGACTGCGTTTTAAATATCGTCTTAATATTTCCGAAGAACGTCAGTACTGATGTTGGTGGTAGATTTTCCGAAAAAGGCTTTCTTATGTTCTGTTTTTTTAAATATTAATTTTGACAAAAAGAGAAGAAGAGTTCACTGGCAAAACCTTTAGACTGCGTTTTAAATATCGTGTTAGTATTTCCGAAGAACGTCAGTACTGATGTTGGTGGTAGAGAGATTTCCGAAAAAAGCTTTCTTTTGTTCCGCTTTAAAAGTTGGAAAATGAAATTGATGCTGATTATTATTCATTCTGAATATGGAGACGCTCATCTTTTACGCTTCAAGTGTTAGTTATTTTTGGTCTATGACTTTTAATGATATTTGCGGAAATTATTGGACCCAATTTTGTATTTTAGGCCCAATGAGAATTGAAGTCAATTTAATGGATTACTCGTTGTATATAAATATTGTTTACAACTTAATATTTTAATTCACATTATTTTAATCCAAAATTGTTATTTTAATTCTAATTAAAAATTTCGATTTAATAACGCACAAATAGAATGAGAAGCAATCAATATAATTGCGTTTCAATGGAATATTTTGAATAAAAATATTATTGTGTTTTAAAGGAATTATACGCTTAAAGTCTTTGTAATGAAAAAAAAGAAATTTCTAAATGAAGCCATAAATTTTTTCCGCAATGCATTTTGAATTCTTTCCTTCGTTGCAGCTTCATTCTCAAGTTTTTTTTTTTATTATTTTCTTTCGAAATATTTTTCATAATTTATTGGCTGGAGCTGCGTTGTGTAGTTGGAGAATGAAAAATTATATTAAATGAATTGAATATATTTCTGTGTAAAATATGCTTAAGAAGTTTGTAAAATGAATGTTTTGCACTATTCTTGCTTCAATGGAATATTTTTTTGCTCCTCTCTCTCTGTTTTTTTCTTTCTTTTCTTGTAGCTGCAATATTATTTTGTACAGCTGATATAAAGTTTATAACGACATAAATCTCTTGCGACTTAGTTTATCACGAAATGAGAAAGTAGTTTGCGAGTAAGTGCTACATAACGATGTAGTAAATGACAATTTTGTTTTCATTTGTGTGTTCTAAATATGCAAATGCAATATTTACATTTTCAAGTTTGTCATAATCGTTGCATGGCGAGGGAGCTCTTCTTCTGTGTATTAAAGTGTAACTAAAGATAAATAGGCGGATATATGCACGAGCTTATCAGCAATATTTTTCATTCAGCAGATTTGCAGCTGAAGGAGTTACCAGCTAATAGCCGGCATTAAAAATAATGTATCAAGTGTCAACCATAATCAGATTGTAGTTCACAAAAATTAAATAAATTTTACTGTGATAAATTTACTAAAAGGCAGTGAATAGTTGTTTGTGTTAAAAATTGTTGAGAAATCCGTTTAACAAAAATTGTATATTTTTAAATTTGGTAATTTCTTATTTATTTATGTCCATATATATAACAAAATCGAAAGCCAACAAAAACTTAAATAATCTAAAAAATTTGTCAATGGAAGTGGGTAATTAATAGAATATAAGTGAATGGAAGAATTGACTCTCAAGACCCTATTGTATATTCGTTTCAAGTGTGTATTCACATAAAATTCGAAAGTAAAGACATTAAATTAATTTCCTGAATAGTTAGATAACGTGTAGACTACGAATGCAGTGATATCGGGTTCGATTCCGCACTCAGTCATGAATATGCCATCTGCAAATTATTGTTTTTTTCTTAAGAATTTTATTAAATTCAAATGACTTTATTAAGACTGGAATATTTACAATATTTTTATAATCACGAAATTAGCAGAAGGGATCAGTACTGATTTCGAGGACGCTACGTTATCCTGTCAGGGTTCTTTGTTCAACTTTTTCCACTTTTGGTGGTACTGGTCATTAGGAATATCAACTATTTAAACAATATATTTAATGAAACATAAAATGAGAACTTTTTGTATTCATGTTTAAGTTAACTGACTTTTGGTTAGTACAAAATTTTCAAAATTTTCCAAATATTCCATGTCAATATTGCTTTTTCCAGATCCATAGGCTGATAAGATCAAAAGCTTTTTAACAATTAACAGTGCACATTGCAGACTCAAGTTCAAATCTCAGGTCTGCAATTTTTTTTTTAAGAATTTTATTAAGTTCAAAATACTTTATTATTTTTATATTATCCATTTACTAAATGACACAAATTATGTTTAAAAAAATCTAATTGAAACAAGCTGCAAGACAAACTGGCCAGCTACTAGCAGCCAGGTTAATATTCAATTCCAATTTCAAATCACATAAATACGATTTACAGCAAATTGGTAATTCTAAGCTTTTCTAATGGTGATTTCTTTTCTGAAAAAAATTTAACATTTTATCACTGTTTTCCTAAAAAACTACGATTGGGCGCATTTTTAAAATAAAAATTATTTTTCATAAGAAATGGTACATTCATTTGTAATAAATTCTCTATTTCAAAATACCATTTTGTTATTGAAAAGTGCAAAATATGTTGCATTCCTTTTAGAAAAGAAATCAATGTTCTAATTTACTGGAAAACATTCCGATATGCCTGCATGTGTTTGCATTAAAAACCTAAACCTTAATTACACACTCGTATTATTATTTAAAATGTTTATTAATTTGGCAGTCGTACTCTTAAGTTATCCTGCTGGCATATAATCAATACAAATTGCAACCCAAATATTTATGGTTACCTAAGTTTCGTTTTTGCCCAACTACCGGTTAATTACCCGAGTTGTTTGTTTCTGTTATTGCGGTATAATACCTGAGACAACTTGTTGTTGTTGTTGTAATTATTTACTATTATAGCAAATACGGACAAGGAAAAACATTAAATTGTACTGCTTGTCTCACAATTACCCTGAGCTAGTGGCTTACAATCAAAGTGATGCGGATTTAACAGCAACACTCATACGCCAGTTGCAATGTAATTGACAAACACACACACACACACACATACACACACAGCAAGTTTGCTGCAATAATCGTATCAAACCACAAATAACTGCAGTGATTCGATGACTATTTTGTTACTTGCTGACGTTGATAACGACAAATCACTTTGTAACCTTCTTATATATTGTTTGTGTTTGACAAAAATTGCACTTAGAGTCGAGAGCATCGGAAGCTGGAAAAGAATAAGTTCACTATAAGTTTTGGTTAGAAAATACTTGTAAAAGTTATTGCACATAAATTAGCCAAATAGTGAATAAAATCGACGCCAGCTATGCAACGTTCTTGCTTAATTTTAAAATTTTCATCATACGAGTACATATTAGAATAATTTATTTGACAGAAACACTGTCTTAAAAACTGCATATTGTGTGTCTATGACAATGGCATCATATGGAATTTTTGAGTAATAATTAAATTTTTGTTATAATCAGCATTTTTGTACCGTCCAAAATAGAATTGGAAGGCATAGTCACTTTATCATTCCATGTGTAACGCAGCGAAATATTAATCTAAGACCCCATAAAGTTTATATGTATATACATTCTTGATCAGTGAAGAAATCTAAGACGATCTGACCATGTCCGTCCGTCCGTCCGTCTGTGGAAAGCACCATTCATTACAAACGAAAAGAGCTAGACTCTTGAAATTTGGTATAAATATATCTTGAAGGATAGCACAGGTCCAGCTCGTAAATGGGCTGAATGGGAACAGAGGGAAAGAAGTTCCCCTAAGAAGAACTAAATCAACCTGTAAAAAACAACATAATTTTAAAAATTTTCTTTTTTGTAATTTTGTTAAGCAAATAATATATTTTTATGTCAAAGAAGGTCCAACGCGTTAAACTTGGAGCCATAAAATCAAAGAAATAAATTTTTAAATCCCGTCCCTTTTAGTGGGCGTTATTATATGCAAAAATAGTGTAAAAATTTAACAAATTGTATTACTTAAACTTTAATGACGAAGCTGAGCTCTTACCTGATGCTCCTGTGCCCCTAATGCTCACCCCTTAGCCACCTAAATGGCCCCATAAAAAAAATATATATATATTTTTATACCCTCCAAAAAAGAATTTGGAGGGTATATTCACTTTGTCATTCCGTTTGTAACGCATCGAAATATCCATCTCAGACGCCATAAAGTATATATATTCTTGATCAGTGATGAAATCTAAGACGATCTGAGCATGTCCGTCCGTCCGTCTGTGGAAATCACGATTCAGTCCAAACGAAAAAAGCTAGACCCTTAAAATTTGGTATAAATATATTTTAAAGCTTAGAGCAGGTTAAGTTCGGAGATGGGCTAAATCGGGCAAGGGGGGAAAAAGTTCCCCTGAGAAGAACTAAACCAACCCAGAAAAAACAACATAATTTTTAAAGTTTTTTGGTTATTTAGTTAAGCAAATGATATGTTTTTAAGTCAAATACGGTCCAACGCCTTAAACTTGGAGCCATAATATAAAAAATAAAATTTTTTGGACCCTACCCACTATAGTGGGCGTTATTATATGCAAAAATAGTGTAAAAATTCAACAAATTGTTTTTAGCCTACATTCCTTAAAAATAACATTTTTAAGCCTTAATGACGAAGCTGAGACGTAACCTGGTACTACTCTGCCTACCCCTTCCTCCCCCTTCACCCTCTAAATGACCCTACAAAAAAAAATTTTAATTTTGTATATAATCATCCCAAATATTTATTTTTAGAGCTTGATGACTGGTGATTTTTGCCCTACCCCCTCCTCCCCCTTTGCCCGCTAAATGACCCTATAAAAAATAAATAAATTTTTTTTTAAGTTTTGTATATAATCATCCCAAGCATTAATTTTTAGAATTTTATGACTGCCTGTTTCTGTCCTACCCCCTTTGCCCCGTAAATGACCCTATAAAATATATATAAAATTTTATTTTGTATATAATTATCCCAACCATTTATTTTTAGAGTTTTATGACAAAGGTGAAATGTTTCCCCCACAGCCCTGGCCAGAACGACCCCGCCAAAATACAGTTCTTATACCCTCCGAAGAGAATTTGACCCTATAAGGTAAATTTGTATATTCTTGATCAGTGATGAAGTCTAAGACGGTCTAGCAATGCCCATACGTTCGTCTGTGGAAAACATGATATTGTATATTTTTGAACCCCGCCCCCTTTAGTGGGCGTTGACGTACGATATTATATAAAGGTACTCTGTCCCACCAAGTTAAACATTTTAAATTCACTTAATAAATATTTGGAGGGTATTTAAAATTCGACCCGGTCGAATATAACGTTTTTACTTGTTTTACACTTAATTACCCTAAAAACTAATTTTTAGGGTTTTATGAGAAAGATGAGATGAACAATGCCCATCCGTCTACCTGTAAAAAACACTATATGTGACCTGCTCCACAAAAAGGACCTCTGTGTCGAATTTTTTTTTTTACTTTTTGAGTGATTCTTATAGGAAAAAACGCTGTTTCAAATGCCGCAAACCGCAAGTTTCTACGTCTTTTAGTTTTTTTTTCCAAATCACCTGTAAAGATGAACATAATTAATGAAAAAATTTAAAAATGCGATATAAACAGATAAATTAAATAATAATAAATAATAGATTCAATTCTATCGCCTTAAATCCAAAACATTGAAATAATTTTCATAGAGGCAACACTGCATAGTGAACATCGTACAAAGTACCAGAGAGTCCAAATACATCGCCAGATGATCAGGTTGAAGGAAGAGTTACATAAGCATGCGCAAAACACGGAAAAACTAAGCGCTTTTTTTAAACGCGTTTTGGTCAATAACTTTTTTTACGCGCAGAGGCCTCTTTTCATGGAGCAGGTCACATATATGTAGTCTATTTTTGGACCCCTCCCCTTTAGTGGACGTTGAAGTTTTATATTATATAAGAAAAATAGTGGAAATATTTAACAAATTGTGGTCCTTAAGTCTACATTCCTGAAAAATTGAATTTATAAGCTTTTACGACGAAGGTAATATGTTCTGTGATCTTCCCCTACCCTACCCCTCCACCCCCTTTTGACCCCTAAATAACCTTATAAAAAGAAATTTTTTTTCTACCGTTAACTACCCCGAAAATTTCGTTTTTAAGTTTTTACGATTTAGATGAGATGTCTCCTCCACAGCCTTTCTCGGAGTCACCCTGTAAAGAGTTTTAAAATTGGGCACAGAAATGTTTTAAAGGAACTGTGAGCCAGTAGGTTAAATATTTTTAACTTATCTCAGTCACTTTGTTGCACGTTGATATGAAATATTAATTCGCAAGTTTTTATGCTGACGGAAAGGTATCTCAGTCATGCTCCTCCCAAAACTTTGGAAACGACCGTATTAAAATTAATTAATACACATGAGCACTGATGATGCGGCGTTGCGTTGCGGCCTTCAAAAACAGCTCTTCTGCTCTGCTGTGTAAGTTGAATATCTAAAAACTGATGTTGACTTTCCTTTGTGCCTTGGAATATTTGTCATGTCTTTCTGAATTTAAAACAACAAATTTTCGAAAAATTAAGCCTATAAATCTTAATACATTTTAATTTTTTTCTTGTTTAGTTAAGCCAAATATTTACCATGAAACGTGAATTTTAATAAAAATAAGAATAGAAAAAAAATAATTAATTTCCTAAAGAAGTCACACAAAGGAGTGACGAAATATTAAAATTAAAAATTAATTTAAAATAAAGAGACCTTAAGCTTAAAAATATCAGAATACAATAATAATAAGAATAGAGTTTTACTAAATATTTGGAGTTTTTATTTATTTACCCCGGTATTCATAAAATTTAAAATGAGTTTGAAATGTATTTTAATAAAATTCTTTCATACAAAATTTTCTTAAAACAGATTTCAAATACGTTTTATTTTTTTTTATGGATTACGGGGGTTAGTATTTAAGGTTCCACCCGGTCGAATATAATGTTTTTACTTTTTCTTTTATATAAATGCCACTAGAGTGATGATTGAATTTAATGAAAATTTTGTTCAAATATTGTAAAATATAATGAGCTCTTTGCCAGAATCATAGACGAGTTTATAAAACATGTCACCAGCATATCTTTTTACTGTGTGTAATAGATTCTGTCAAATACATCTCCGGACTTTCTTTATGTATTAACAGCACTTTAAAATTTTGAGGGTATACAATTTATACAAATAAAATAATGAGGCTGTAATTGCAAAGGAAATTGAAAACTAGTAGACATGCCTGTTTAATAAAAGCATTTTTGGGTCTTCCTCTTAAAATATTTTTAGCTTCCCTCCCAAAATCTTTTGTTATCTAAACAATTGTGGATCTCTCTTCTACTCCCAAATAACTTATCGATTTTGTTTTATACAATTTTCCAGCTGCTAAATATAACAATTGTAGGATTGAAATGAAAGACATTTCAGTTTGTATTAATTGTGTTTAATTATTTGCAATTGTTTGACTCAATTAGACACACACTTCATTGCGATGTTCAAGGGTTGTAATTTAGTCGTCTCTTAATTTCCAACAACTTGCGGTACGACATGTTTCTGTAACTGCGGTTAACCACACCTTTTCATGTACGTGTGCAGATATTTTATTAAATTTGTACATCTTTAATTGAGATATAATGAGTTCAAGTTGAATTAAACAGAAGAAGCAAAATTAATTGAGCAAAGTATTAATTGCATTGAACATTTAGTTCACTGTTTGTTAATTATTTCTACACGTTCCTTATTTATTTGCAATGAGTGATCGTGTTAATAAGGATCTAAAAATATCGTGGATGTTAGTAGGTCCTAAAATTCTGCTGTTAACAGCAATTGCTTTATTTTAATTTTTTTGTAATACTATATATTTAAATACATAATTGATTTGTCTGCAGTTTTCTTTACTACAGACACTCGATGTCATACCATTCTATAACTTAAGATGTAAGAAATAGGATTAAAGTTATTTCATATTTAAATAATTTCCTTATTGAATATTAAAACAGTAGTGGCATACAATAAATAAACATCTTGAGAGGATAATAAAGACCTAATTCATAAAAATATGTTTTATGTTTATGAACGTCTCAGGGCCACTATTACAACTTAAAGTTAGTTAAAAGTAGGATTTTATCGGACGCATAAAAACTTTATCATTTTAAAAATTTTACTTTAACCTAAAGTGAGCGATAAATTACAGGTAAGTTTATCCTACCTGGTAAATTAAATCTAATTTGCAATAACTGAAAGCTTTTTATACATCTGATAAAATCTTACTTTTAACTAACTTTAAGTTGTAATAATGGTCCTTAGTTTGTATTCACAATGGGTCCGCCAAATAACTTTTTTTTTTGAAAATGCTATAAAAAAAAAACTACTGAATATTTTCTCAAGTTTCTTTTTTTATTTGAAAGTACAATGCTTCCGGTTAATAATGGAAAATAATTTCATTCAAATGGCTGCCTCGGCTGGCCATGCAGTAGCCTACACGATCGTTCCAATTTTTAAGCACATTATCGATTGTGTGCAGCTGTATTTCACCAATGGCTTCACGAATATTGTCCTTTAAAGCGTCAATTGTCTCTGGCTTGTCGGCGTAACACTTATCTTTGACGGCACCCCACAAATAATAGTGCAACGGTGTCAAATCGCAGCTCCGAGGTGGCCAAACGACATCAGCTCTGCGGCTGATAATGCGATCTTCAAAAACAGGGCGCAAAACATCGAGTGTAGCTTCGGCTGTGTGGCACGTAGCGCCGTCCTGTTGAAACCAAATGTTGCCAATATCCTTCTCTTCAATTTTTGTGAATAAAAATTCGTTCAACATGGCCCGATAACGATCGCCATTGACTGTTACGGCCACTCGTTGCTCATTTTCGAAGAAAAATGGCCCAATTATGCCTCTGGACCGAAAATCCGCACCAAACAGTGACTCGTTTTTGGTGCGTCGGCTTTTCAATGAATGAACTTTTGACAAGAACCTCTGATCAAACCCATTTAAATTACATAGGTTTGATCAGAGGTTCTTGTCAAAACTGAGCGAATGAGCTAGTTGGACACAAGTCTAGCTCACACCGATTTGATCTTACTCTAAATTTGTGATTGTATTGTGAAAAATATTTTTTCCCAACCCCCCGCGTATAGATGTTTACACATAAAAAAAAAACAGGCTTTACAAAAAATAAGTTTAAATTTTCCAGCTCTGGAGCGGGATTCTGCTAATTTTCAATAGTAATCTATTTAAGGCATCAATTCAAGACTATACCTTTTCTGCGAGTTTCAGAAAACTGATTTCACAACAGATGAATAACGCTTATTCGACTTCCATATTGATAAGGACCCAGAATAAATATAATTTTTATATGGCCGCGTATTAATATTGAAGAAATTACACCCGATATAATCTATCATCATATTTGGTGAAGACTATAAAAACATATAGCGCTTCATATCTCCTTTTATTCCCTGAAAACGCACCAACTCAATAAAAACCAATTCTTCTTTCTGCCAGCCAATAAAAACAAATTTAGAATTAAGAAAACTGCTGGATTCACAAAAATATAGTCTATTCAACCACATTAAATCGGCGCCTGACCATTTTCCCACAAATTTTTTCTCTGGGTGTGCAATTGGTTGCTGAATAAAGACTTGTTTACTGCTCATTTCTCTTTCCCATTTAATCGATGGCATTTAAGTGCTTCTCAAAACAAATAAAGTTTTCAAATCCCATATTTCTAATATTCCACACATCTAAACTCATCTCTGGCTGATGATCTGGATTTAAAACTCGTGCGTAAAACATTTGATACTCGTACGCGTTTAAAAACTTTATCTTTTGCAATTTTTAATTAAATTTCTTGTTCATAGTCGTATCTGCCATTCTGAATGTGTCTTAGCAACGTTTTCATACACTCGTGGATGCCGTGTGAGCGAACGAGTTTAAGTTCCATTAATTCAAAGAAATGTATTTTCTTTATGCAGACACAAATTTAATTTGCGGCATTCATTCCTTTGTCGTCAGCTAAAGATGTCATACGTACGTATTCCACACACGTAAATCTGTTATTGAAACGTATCAATTGAAAAGAAAATCGTACTTTATGCACTGGTTATGTCTCCCTGGTGGCTGGAACAAAAAAAAAAAAAAATAGAGAAATCATGATAATAGAATAGCAAACCGTTTCAAGTGCCACTGTATTGCGTACAATTTTCTAAAGTAAAAGCAAATAAAAGTATTTAATTTCGATTACGTGTATGTGTGACAATGAATGCCAGTTAAACAATTATATAAAAAGACTGTTTCATGCGATTCTTTAGTTGAAAGTGATTTAAAACAATTTGCCAACTTTTTATTTATTTTATACAGAAAACTATTATTATTGTAAACACACAATGGGTGACAGTTTGTCGCTTAAAATTTATCCTTATAAGGAACTGTTTTCACAAAAGAACAAACAGCGCCATGAGTTTTATAAAGAATTCAATGGAATTGCAGGAAATGCAAGCAATAGTTTAAATAAAATTTGACTCTCCTTTTACTTTTGCAATTATTCATTATCCAATTGAGGTATATTAGCTGCCATATTAAATAATTATTATTAAGAAAAAATGCGCCAAGTTAATTTAAAATTAAAAAAAGCCTGGCCACTTAAAGACTAAAAGCATTTACAGACATGAGTGTTCAGGAAATATTAACAAAACAAGCCAATTTTTTTTAGGTTGTATCCCTTTTCGTTGCATACTTTTGTGCTAAAATACTTTCAGAGAGAATAACAAGTAAAAACGTTATATTTGACCGGGTCGAATCTTAAATACCCTCCAAATATTTAGTAAGTGAATTTAAAATGTTTAACTGGTGGTGGGACAGAGTTCCTTTAAGACATCTCTATACCCAATTTCAAATCTCTATTTTGACAGAGTCATTCCGGGAAGGGTCGTGGGGGAGTCTTTTCACATCTGCAAGATCAGAAAACATCTCAGCTTCTTATAGGATTAAGGAAAAAAAAATTTTAATAATTAGGCTATTTTTGCATGTAGTCATGTAGTCAACGCCCACCAAAGGGGGCGGGGTTCAAAAATAGACAATATCATGTTTTCCACAGACGGACGTATGGGTATTGCTAGACCGTCTTAGACTTAATCACTTTTCAAGAATATACATATTTACTTTATAGGGTCAAATTCTCTTTGGGGGGTATAAAAACTGTATTTTGGCAGGGTCGCTCTGGCAAGGGCTGCAGGGGGAAACATTTCACCTTTGTCATAAAAATCTAAAAAATAATTGCTTGAGATAAATGTATACAAAATTTAATTTTTTTTGTTGGTAGGGTCATTTAAGGGGCAAAGGGGGAGGAGGGGGTAGGACAGAAATCGGCAGTCATAAAACTCTAAAAATAAATGCTTGTGATAATTGTATACAAATTTAAAATTTTTTTTGGTAGGGTCATTTAGGGGATACAATATTTAAAAAAATTTTTTTTTTACAAAATTTAAAAAATTTTTTTTTTATAGGTTCATTTAGGTGGCAAAGGGGGAAGAGGGGGTAGGGCAGAAATCGGCAGTCATAAAACTCAAAAAATAAATGCTTGGGATAATTGTATACAAATTTAAAATTTTTTTTGGTAGGGTTATTTAGGGAGTGAAGGGGGAGGAGAGGGTAGGGCAGAGTAGTACCAGGTTTCGTCTCAGCTTCGTCATTAAAGCTTAAAAATTTTATTTTCAAGGAATGTTGGCTTAAGTAAAACAATTTGTTAAATTTTTACACCATTTTTGCATATAATAAGGCCCACTAAAGTGGGCGGGGTCCAAATTTTTTTTATTTTTTTATTTAATGGCTCCAAGTTTAAGGCGTTGGACCGTATTTGACATAAAAATATCTCATTTGCCTAACAAAATAACCAAAAAACTTTAAAAATTATGTTGTTTTTTCTGGGTTGGTTTAGTTCTTCTTAGGGTAACTTTTTCCCCTCTTGCCCGATTTAGCCCATCTTCTAACTTAACCTGCTCTAAGATTCAAAATATATTTATACCAAATTATAAGAGTCTAGCTCTTTTCGTTTGGACTGAATCGTGATTTCCACAGACGGACGGACGGACATGCTCAGATCGTCTTAGATTTCATCACTGATCAAGAATATATATGTATACTTTATGGGGTCTCAGATGGATATTTCGTTGCGTTACAAACGGAATGACAAAGTGAATATACCTTCCATATTCTTTTTTGCAGGGTATAAAAATCTGAAGGTCATTCTGTCAACCACGATGCCATACATTAATATGGCGTCATATATTTTGAAAAGATGAACAAACATTTTTTTTTAGTTTTTAAGTTCCTGAGATATAGTAATAGGTTTTGTTTATTTAATACTATTATGCCTATTCCGTTTAAACATTCAGAATACACAGAATATATTTCTGGAAATCTTCATTTCATAAGTCGAGTCCTGAGAGCATCTTTGCACATTGCGAACTGTCTTTGTCACGCAAAATTTGATATTACATATTTCAAGATTTAAAATAGTTTTTTTTTAAATTGATATACAAAATGCTGTTGAACTCATCATACCGATAGCAACACATTGTGGCAAGTTCATGAAGTTAAGTTAACTTGCTTCACATCCTTTAATTTCTGGTGCAAGAAACATGCACTTCCATTTATGAATACTTTTCAAAAACACAATATATCATATACATGTTTTGGGCAACAAAAAAAAAAATTGAAGAGAATTTTTTGTGCAATAAAAGTACAAAAAATTGTTGAACTAAAAAAATTGCGCTGCGGTTTTGGTGGAAATAAATTTCCTTTAAAAACAAACATATCGGCATTTAACGTTTATGTTACACTCTGTTGGATTTAAAGAAGCAATATTATCCACTATTTTCCATTTATGAACATGAAAACGTGAGTGCCAGCGTTTGCCCAAAAACACACATACACAAACAACCAGAAATTGAAAATGCACAACATTAAGCGGGAAATAGAGGAAGTGGAAAGATAATAAAGAGTACAGAAATAAGACCAGTATTTTCTGCCAACCAAGATCATAAAAACCAACTAAATCAAGCATTTTTCATAAAGAAAAAAGAAATAACCGGAAACAAAAAAAAAAAAAAAACAAAAAACATAAAATGCTGCGCTTAAGAAACACATCCCTTGAGAGCAACTACTATTCAATAGAAAACACACACAAACATATTGAATACAACCAACTGCCAACTGTGCAGACAGTCCATTCACACGCGTCTAACGAATGGCACATTTTTAGTAAAATAATCACGTTTAGTAAATATCACATTATAAAGTTTGTACTGATAATTACCAAGTCTAACAAAATAATGTGTCATTTTGTTGCGTTAATGACATCCGATTTATTTTGTGCTCGTAAGCGGCGAAATGTTCAATTCAGTTTAATGCCGAGCAATTTTTCATGATATACTTAAAGCGAATAAACATTATTTATTATTTCCTTTCAGGCTGCTAGTTAATAGTGTTTTGTATGTCCTTGTTTATACGTCTATGTAACCTTTGGGTCATTCAAAGCCAAGTTATCAAATCGTAAAGCTGGCATATTTCAGATTTTGCAGTAATTTTTGAGCAGATATATTTTTACAGCTTTTGTTTCTTCAAATACGTAGATTGTAGAGTGTAGATTGTCCAGAACATTTTCTACAAAAAAAAAAAAAACAAAAAAAAAATTGTCTATCTTCTCATCTTTCCTCATCTGTTCCTTAATACTATCCCCTCGTTTTCATTTCCGGCGCAATGCATTGCATATATAGGGGTCATACCCTGAGTGCTGGTCCTACTCCTAAAAAAAAATATATTTGGAGGGTATTTAAGATTCGGCCCGTTCGAATATAACGTTTACACTTCTTCTTATTTTTTTGCTTTCAATCAGAAAATAATTTGTAAATTCATTCAATTAAAAATTCAAATCCACGTAACAGTAGAAACTCTGATGTCACTCCTCCCACACTCATTGTGTAGGTTGCCATTCATGATGAGTATCCAAGGCAGTCCTTCTGGGCAACTAATCTTCTACTCATGCAGGAAATAACATTAAGTTTTTTTTAGCTCTCCTTAAGCAAGCACTTAGAAAAGTATTATCCCCAAAACTAAAATATATGAAATGTTTTAATAAACCCAAGTCAAAATAAAGACAATGTAACTGCAAAAATATGCACATCCTTTGCTGATGCCAAAAGTTGATGGTCACGTTTGCTGTGTAACTCATCACACTTCCAACGCTTACCGTACAACGTAGATTTGTCTTATATTTTCTAAACTAAAAATTCTGTAAGCTTGTTCTGCAGCAATGCTGGATTTATTGTTGCAGACACGCACACATCCCACATAATCTTTCATACGAGTATAATTTACCGAAATGCCAAACTAAAAAAAAAAAAAAAACGGAAAAGAATGATACTATTAATCTTAACGTAAGTGCAGCAGTTTTTGTGTATTTTCATTTGGAATGCGAGACCTCAGCGTTGCAATAGATGTGAACAAAAAAAGAACGCCATGTGCCCCATAAACATTTGCTATTGCGGTACCTGCTAACGGATTTTTATTCGTACATTTAAAGTGTCACAAAAATGTTTCTTGTCTATTTCATATACGAAAGTGAAATTGGAAAATGATGAACATGGAAATATAATTTTATTGTTTAGTTTGATTTATTTAATAGTGCAGTTTAAATGAATACCTCCATGCATTTTTATCCACTATTTATTTAATTTGTTTTTGCATAGATGTATCTAATATTGCTGCATTTTTTTTACAAGATATCCGAATGATATGTCCCATCAAATTTTTCTAATCAGCTCTATTGTGCATGATTGTATTAGTTGTTGCTGCCCTGTTTCAGTACTGACAGCGATTGACATTGTCATGCAGTAAATAATGTATTACAGCACCCTTCTACGTCGGCATAAAGCAATAAATTTTTGGTATTCCCACATTTCTTCATCTTTTCCCTCAACAACTATCCCATCCTTTCATGATTCCGGCACAATTCATTTCATATGTAGGGTCCATTCCCAGAGTGCCGGTCGATGCAAAAAAAAGAAATAGACTTTGAAAGTGCTTTCCTACAAAATACTAGTTCTAAACTATCACAGATATCACAAAGGGATCAAATCAAATGGACCCACGTGGGCTAGACTCTCTCTTTCTTCTTACCAGCAACCTGTTAAGTTAACCTAAACTAAAGGGTGATTTTTTTTTATACGAATCACTCTGTTGTCTGACAGCTGTTTTGACAGTTTAAAGTGATGTCTCTACTCAGTATTGTTTGGCAAATCATCATGAACAGGTTAACTCCAGAACAACGCTTCCAAATCGTGGAAATTTATTTTCAAAAACGGTGTTCAATTAAAAATGTTTATAGGGCACTTCGTGAATTTGATGGTGCACATAATCGTCCGTCTGAGACCACCATAAGGAACGTAATTACCAAAAATTGCCGTATTTGGAGCAAAGATAATCCACACGCGGTTCAAGAATTACCAATGCATCCCGATAAATGTACTGTTTGGTGCGGTCTATGGGCTGGAGGAATCATAGGTCCTTATTTCTTTAAAAATGAGGAAGGACGACGCGTTACCGTGAATGGAAATCGATACAGAATCATGAACAATGAATTTTTGGTGCCAAAACTTCAAGGTATGGATGTAATCGAAATGTGGTTTCAACAGGATGGTGCCACTTGTCATACTGCGGGCGAAACAATGAACATTTCAACGACAACATTATTTCGAGAAATGGACCGGCGAATTGGCCTCCGCATTTGTGTGATTTGACGCCACTCGATTAGTTTTTGTGGGGATACCTGAAATCATTGGTTTACGTGGATAAACCAGCAACGACTGACGCTTTGGAAACCAGCATTCAACGTGTCATTGCTGAAATACGCCCTCGAATGCTTGAAAAGGTGGTCGAAAATTGGACCTCCAGAATGACCTTTGTGCAAAATAGTCGTGGTGGCCATATGCCCGAAATTATATTTAAATGTTAAATGACAAGAAATTATTTACCAAATAAAAAATTTCTTTTGGCCATTTCATATCAGCAAACTCTTATAAAAACACCCTTTATTACCCCCTTAATCATAAAAATTATGAGAGGCTTATAAGAGTGTAATAGAGCAAATTTCATATGAAATTTTGTTTTATTACGCTGTTATTAGACTCTTTTAAGTATTATGAATAAGGGGGCTAAACTTTAGATTTTTATCCAAATAATCCAATGAATTTTTATATATGAAAATAACTGCCCTAAAGATTAAAGGGCTAAGATTTTGAAAAAAAAACAAGTAAGGCCGTGATATTCGACCGTGTCGAACCTTAAATATTTAGTACATAAAAACCATATTTTTATTCTTATTAAAATTTAATTTTGATGCTATTTGACTTAAATAAACAAGAAAAAAATTTATTTTAATACGATCGTTTCCAAAGTGTTTTGAGGACCATGACTGAAACACCTTTCCGCCAGCATAAAAACAATTTACGTATTAATATTTTATATCAACTTGCAAAAAAGGGACTGAGACAAGTTAAAAATGTTTAACCTGCTGGATCAGAGTGCATTAAAGACATTTCTGTGCGCAATTTTAGAACTCTATACAGGCTCACTTCGGAAAGGGGCGTGGGAGAGATATCTCTCCTAAATCGTAAAAACTTGAAAACTAAATTTTTTGGCAGTTAAGTTAGATGTTTTTTTTTGATAAGGACATTTAAGGGGCAATGGGTGTGGAGGAGCAGGGCAGGGAAAGACCATAAATAAAATTTTTAAGGAATGTAGGCCTAAGGTATGCAATTTGTTAAATATTTACTCTAATTTTTCCAAATTTCTAATATGTAACTTCAACGCCCTGATCAAGAATATTAGAACTGAAGGCGTGGTTCGTATTTATAGATGTGTTTTACTTACGAGTACAATTATTTCCCGAACTATTGCCGCGACACATAATTGGAATGAAACAAACATTTATGCTACGTGAGCATGTTTTGTGTTAATTATATTGACTTTTATTGGAAACACTCAGAAATTACGTTCAAGGATCAAAATTTGGACGGTAAAATAAAAATAGCACTATTCATGATAGACAATACAAAATGAAACAATATTCCAAATAAACGAGAAATAAAAATAAGTTAATAGATCAATATTTTGTTGCATGGCCCTTGTTGGCAATAACGGCAGTGCAGCGCTTCGGCATAGAGTCACACAAATCTTCACATCTTTTTTTGGGAATTCCCTCCCACGACTCCTTAACTACAGCCCAAAGTTGCTCATTGTTAGTAGGTATATAATTTATGGCGACCAATTATTTTTGGAGGGCATTACAACTGTATTTTATAGGGACGGCTCTGGCAAGGACCGTGGGGCAGACATTTCACCTTTGCCATAAAACACTAAAAATTAATGTAGTAAGTATTTTCACAAACATTTATATATTGCTATATTAAATTGAATTAAGATTCATAGGCTGATTGTTCGAAATTTGTTTTTAAATCTCAGAAAGACATGATAAATATTGCAAGGCACAAAGGAAAGTCAACAGCAACACTTTCATCATCATCATTTTGCATATAATAACGCCCACTAAAGGGGCGGGGTCCAAAAATTGTTTTTTTTATGGCTCCAAGTTTAACGTTTTGGGTCTTCCTTGACATAAAAATATATCATTTGCTTAACAAAATTACAAAAAAAAACTTTTAAAACTATGTTGTTTTTTAGAAGTTGGCTTAGTTCTTCTTAGGGGAACTTTTTTCCCCCTGGCCCTATTTAAATCATTTATGAACTTGACTTGTGCTATCCTTTAAGTTTTGTCTGTACCAAATTTCAATGATGTGGCTAAACTGAACGATCATAGATTTCATCTGTGATCAAGAACTTTATGGAGTTTTCGATGGATATTTTGCTGCGTTACACACGGTATGACAAATTCTTTTTGGAGGCTATAAAAAGAATAATAATATGCTGGTTGTGTTTCTTTAAAAATATACTTTTTAGTATAAAATTGATCTGTAGTTTGTAAAGTTATTGATTAACTAAATAATTAATTATAAGAGTATAGTTTATCGTTACGCTTTTGTTTTGTAGTTTGTTTATCGATATTAATTTGTTTAAAATGAAAAGTTTTTGCTATTTCTCATGTTCTCCCTGTTTTTTTTATCTTGAAGTAGCACTCAGGGGAAGACCCCTATATATGCAATGCAACTGAAAACGAGGGGATAGTATTGATATTGGGGACAGATTACGAAAGCTGAGAAGATAGACAGTTGTTTTTTTGTAGCTATTTCAACCTTTTTACTTCGCCGGCTAATTTTTGCTACAGGGCCGACGAAGGCGGGTGCTGTTACTCTGCTTTTTAGTACATGATAGTGTCAGTCCCTGCCAAATTATGTTCAGTGACCAGTGACTATGCCTTCATCATTGAAACAGGCTGGCAACAACTAACACAACCACGCACTAATGCCGATCAGAAGAATTCAACACAATATTTCATGACTCAGCGCGGGCTCGAACTCACGACCCTCCGCTTCATAGTCTCGTGTTCTACTACTTCAGCCAACAGCACCCAAAAAACAATTTGGCTGTTATTTATTATTTTGCTGCTGGCTTTTTATTATTTTACTTTTATTTTCCTCTTATTTTTTATATATTTTTCAATTAAAGAGAAACAAAGATGCTGGTATAATTTATTATATGATTCCAATAAAGAACACCATACAATTAAATATAACACAATGGGACCAAATTGAACTCAAGTGGGCTGAAAAGTCTCTCTCTTTTGTGCTTGTGCCAGCAGCCTGAAATACAATTAAATAAATACTTTTTGGAAAACATTATAAAATGGCTTCTCAAAATGAAAAATGATATTACCCTCTATCTAACAAAGTATCACATTAAGTTAGCCGCACTCTAAAAGGAAGTGTTTTCCTATTTTGGTATGCAAATAAACAAAAAGTGCTCCTTCCCTTAATGTTGGTCGTATAATAAAATACCATCATTCCAATAGTGGCTGCAGAGGTGTGCAGTACGTACGAATGCTATAAAACTTAATGCACGCTTTTAAAAATACAAAATATATAAACGTAAAAGTGCATTTCCTGCCAAAAAATTGTTACAAAATAATAAAAAGAAAAAAAAATTACTCAACTTCCATGAGAGCAACAAAGAAATATTTGCTATTTTGTTTAATTTCACCTAAAACACAATCTTCTTGCCTTAAACTCTTTATTGCTGCGAAATGCACACTCATGCTCATGCTGGAAATGCTTCAAACAGAAAAGCACATCCCAGAGATTTATGCTTTCGGCTCACTCTGCACAGACAGCTTCCTTAATATCTCATACCCACTTCAGTAATACTTCCTTCATATTGCCAATTGGATATATCCTTTGGCATAGAAGTAAAACTTCTATGGCCCAAGTATACTCGGTCACGCACACACATACTCGTATAAGGAAATATGTGTGAGTAAATAGAAATTATATTCCTCTAACATTCACATAACTTTACACATCAAAGATGCAAAGAAGTTTGTTGCCGAAAAACTTCTACAAAAACAGTTTCCTGCTCGACTTTCCCTGCAGTGCCATCAAGTATAGATGGATGGATTCGGTTTGTTTTTGCTGTAATAATAGTTTGTGTTCAAAGAAGAAAAAGTGGCAACAGTAAAAATAACTTCGTATTGTTGAGCCATGCTAAAAACACTTAAACTTTGTTAGTAGTTTTAGCAAAAATTTATGGTCCTGAATACAAAGAAGATGGATTTATGGATTTGAGACATCAGCTTTCTGTTTTCTTATGCTGCGTAACACAATTTTGTAAATATTAATTTTTTGAAATGGCAACGTTGTGTGTACAATGTTTTAAAACACTCTGTCAGATTTAAAGTGATTAAAAAGAGAATGTGTGTGTGTGTGTGCGTGTGTGTGTGTTTGCAACAAAATGTCATGTGTGCAGGTACGCACATACGACTACTTCCTTTGGAAAACTTTGTGTGGCAATGCTTTGCTGAAATTAAATAAATAATATATTTTAACAGTAATAATTTGTTTTGGCTGTATTTGCACTTGATAAATATTTCCCTGAAGCTAGAATGTCCTTTTTTTGTGCTCTTAGAAAGTAAATACAAACAGAACAAGTGAGGATGTTATAATCGACCGGGTCGAATCTTAAATACCCTCCAAATATTTAGTAAGTAAATTTAAAATGTTTACCTTGGTGAAACAGAGTTGCTTTAAGACATCCCTGTACTTAATTTGAAATCTCTATTTTGATATAGTCATTCCGGGAAGGGCTGTGGGGGAGACGTATCACCTCTGCAAGATCAGAGAACACCACAGCTTCTTATAGGCTTAAGGAATACAAATTTCTCAATATTTACACTATTTTTGCATGTAATATCGTATGTCAACGCCCCCTAAAGGGGGCAAGGTCCAAAAATAGACTATATCATGTGTTCCACATATTAAAGTATGGGCATTGCTAGACCGTCTTAGACTTCATCACTGATCAAGAATATATATACTTCATTTGGTACAATTCTTTTTGGAGGGTATTAAAACTGTATTTTGTCGGGGTTTCTCTGGCAAGGGCCGTAGGGGAGACATTTCACCCTTGCCTTAAAATACCAAAAATAAATGTTTGGAATAATTAAGTGTAAAATTTATAAAAAAAAAAAATCAATGAGTGTTCGAACTCACGGGCGATGTGTTAACACCTTTTTGTTTATTTATTTTATATTAAACCCACAAAAAACAAAGAGAATGCAAAGCAACAGACAAATGTACATACATACATTGTTATGTTTGTACATAAGCTACATACGTTGCTGTCTTGCTATCTCATTTTTATATATAACCACGTCACTATTCTCTTTGCTATGCATAAGACAAAACCGAAGATCAACATAAAACACTTTTTTAATATTACTCCAAATTAATACTCCGAATTAAAACACTTAAATCTCCGCTCGCCGATATCGGATCGCCTTAATTTTTGGCCTAAACTCTTCGCTGAAACCCGCACTAGCGTTTTAATCCAAAAATTAATAAAATCGGCTATGAATTTCCAGAGAAAATCGCGTGGGAAAATTATATGAAAATCGCCCAATAATCACTTTCAATACCGACTGTCAAGCAACAACAACAAACAAACAAACAAAGTCTTACACTTACACTTGCGTATGTATTGAAACTGATAGTTTACTGCCCTAGAGGCGCGCGTATAGATGTTAACACATAAAAAAAAAAATTTTTTTTATAGGGTAATTTTAGTGGCAAAGGGGGAGGAGGGGGTAGGCCAGAGGAGTACCAGGTTACGTCTCAGCTGCGTCATTAAAGCTTAAAAATATTACTTTTAAGGGATGTAGA
Source organism: Linnaemya tessellans (assembly GCA_951800035.1). NCBI lineage: Eukaryota > Metazoa > Arthropoda > Insecta > Diptera > Tachinidae > Linnaemya > Linnaemya tessellans. The sequence goes on from OX637532.1 coordinate 150,996,503, forward strand.
CTTAAGTAAAACAATTTGTTAAATGTTTACACTATTTTTGCATATAACAACGCCCACTAAAGGGGGCGGGGTGCAAAAATTAATTTTTTTTTATTCTATGGCTCCAAGTTTAACGCGTTGAACCTTCTTTGACATAAAAATATAATTCTAAGCAAAAAAGTTTGCCTTAAGTAAAATGGAACCAAAAATGCAGAAAAATGGGACATGAACAAAATAATAGTAATAAAAACAGCAACACGGGTATTACGACAAAAATGTGTTACCATCAAGATTATACAATTCTCGTATGCGATTTCGTAATAAAATTTGTTTAAATAAGAACTGTTATCACATTCAACTAAGCCACCTAATAAGTGGTGACAAACACAATACATATGAGCTGTGATGATGAAAGCGTTGCGGCTTTCGAAAACAGCTGTTCTGCTCTGCTGTGTAAGTTGAATAACGAAAAACTGATGTTGACTTTCCTTTGTGCCTTGGAATATTTATCATGTCTTTCTGAGATTTAAATTAAAAATTTCGAACAATTAACCTATAAATCTTAATTTAATAAAAATATATCATTTGCTTAACAAAATTACAAAAAAAAAAAAAAAAACACCACTTGCAAAAGTGGAAAAATTGAACAAAGAACGCTGATGAGATGGCGTAGCGGCCTCGAAATCAGTACTGATCCGTTCTGCCGGTTTGATGATTATTGAAAATATTCTTAATATTCCAATCTTAATATAAAAAAAATAATAAATGGAATTTGAACAAATTCATTTATTAATAAAATAAAAAAAAAATGATTTGCAGTCATGCAGATTCGAACTTAAGCCCGTTGAAAAAACTAACAATTTACATAAGAAGGTTCGACTAATAAAAATTCATACATAATTTAAAAAAAAAAAAGTTTAAAATTGATATTGTCTCTTAGAGGTTTGTTTAGTTCTTCTTAGGGGAACTTCTTTCCCTTTGGCCTGCTTCACCCCATTTACGAACTTGACTTGACTTGACCCCATTTCCGTGCTATCCTTCATAATGTATTTGTAACAAATTTCAAGGGTCTAGCTCTTTCCGTTTGGACTGAATCGTGATTTCCACAGATGGACGTGGCTAGATCGTCTTAGATTTATTTCTTCACTGATCAAGAATGTCTATACTTAATGGAGTCTTTGAGGGACATTTCGCTGCGTTACACACGGAATGACACAGTGAATATACCCTCCAATTCTTTTTAGGAGGGTGTAAAAAGAATGCTAGATCCTTATTGAATATAAAACAGGCAAAGCCATATTTTAATTAATTTAAAAAAGGTTTTATAAAGAATTGTTATATATTTTTTTATAAAAAATATGACTAAAAAGAATTTTACTCCACGAGGTATATGAATTCTTTGAAAACTCACAAAAACTTGCAAATAAATTTTATTTGTGCTGTCAATGGCAATGCAATCAATAGGGGAGAAAATTCATGCTAATTGTTGCCACTCTCTTCAGTTGCCATAAAGTTTTCGAAATTACTATTTTCACACAGAGATGCCAACAAAAAAATTTTTTTAACAAATTTAAAAGTATATTATTTTAAAAATTTATAAAAAAAATCTTAACTAATTCTTTTTTATTACTGTTAAGGAAGTATTGAATTTTAATAAATAAAATTTTTAATAATTTTATAAAAGCAACTCGAGCGTAATAAATGTAATAAAATAAAGGACATTAAAAGTTAAAGAAAATTTTTTTACATCATTAAATGGAAAAACTTAAAACCTTGTTTTAATGGCAGAGGACATTTGTGTGCCCTCAGCTTTTGCTCCAATATTTAATTATTTCAACAAAAGTGAGCAAAAACCCAATTACAAGGCCGAGGTGCAGGAAAACTTTCCAATAATTTTTTTGAATTAATTATTTGCAACTCCATGAGCCTGTAAATCCTTTCTAAATGAAAGGCAACATAAAAGAGAATTAGTTCTTATAAAATTAACAAACTGTTCAGTTGCATGGATTTGCCTTTAAAACAAACGAAGTGAAAAATACACTTTTCTATTTTAGATGAAACTTTAAGTCAATGAATAAAATAGTTCTTAAGACTTTTTTTTCTAATGAAAACAAGAAAAGACTTTACCAACAAAATGATAAAGGTTATTTGTGTATTACGAGTAAAACTATATATATTTCCTTAAAGTAAAAGTGTTTGGTTTTAAAAACTTTTTCTAAATTTATTACAAAACTTACAGCGCAAGTTTACAAACATTTTCAGACACTTGCTGCACGCTGACGTTAACTAAAGTGTTTAATTCACAATCAATTACAAGTGCTTAATGTGTTGCTTTAAGGACAACAAGTTAAGCACTTTTAGCTTGAGTTTCTTGTCTTCTAGGGCAAAAGGTATAAATATTTTACAACACCCGAAAAACTCTTATTCATCGATTTTCACTTAAAGCAAAACTTCAAAATTAAGTCTTTAAAAATTTGGTTGTTTGATTAAAGCCAAAAACTGTATATCTCGTTGATTATTTTTTTACGTTAACTCTTTGCCAAAATTTCAATTTTTAATTTTACTAAAAGTTTTATAAAACTTTTAAGTTTCAATTAAATATGACCACTTTGATATTTTCTGCAAAAGTTTGTTGTTAAATAAATTTTACATCTTCATTAAGACCAGTTGAGTTTTCTGTTCTTGTGGAAAAATATGAATGCGAAACACACCAGATACACTAACATTTTTGGTTGGAGTCGTGGCCAACATGCCTGGAAATAAATGATTTTTATAAAGAAAGTTTGGGCAAGTCTTTGTTTATAGACAAAAAGATTATAAGAAGTTATAAAAGAAAATTTTTCAATATCTAGTGGATTTGTAAGTTGACGAGAACTTTGAAAGAACTAAAAAGTATATTTTGCCGCACCATTAACTTTTGAAACGAAAAATAAAACTTTAGAATTTGTTATTCGTGCGATAGAACGACAGGAAATATTTAATACGAATTTTTAACACCATCAGTGGCGGTTCGAATATGTGCTAAACATTTTCATTAACGATTCCACTTTATAAACAGATAACGTTTTAATTTATTGCTTTTCAATATAAGACACTATGCGTTGAAAGTTCCTATTCACATCTACAAAAAAGTTAAAAAAAGAAAAACATTATTTTAATAAATAAAACATAGATAAAATTTAAATGTAGAAAATAAGAAACAAAAAAACAAGTAAAAACGTGATATTCGACCGGGTCGAATCTTAAATACTCTCCAAATAATTAGTAAATAATATCTCTATTTTTATGGTATTTTGGGTTAAGTAAACAAGAAAAAAAAATTATTTTAATACGGTCGTTTCCAAATTGTTTTGAGGAGCATGACTGATACACCTTTCCGCCAGCATCAAAACAATTTACGTATTAATATTTTATATCAACGTGCAAAAAAGGGACTGAGATAAGTTAAAAATGTTTAACCTGCTGGGTCACAGTCCCTTGAAGACATTTCTGTGCCCAATTTAAAAACTCTATAAAGGGCACTCCGGGAAAGGCCGGTGGGGGGAAACATCTCACCTAAATTGTTTAAAAACTAAAGTATCGGGGTAATTAAATGTAGAACATTTTTTTTTTGATAAGGTTATTTAGGAGGCAAAGAGTGAGTCGAGGGGTAGGGCAGGGGAAAATCATAAAACATATTCAGCCCTATCATGAATAATTTTTGCCTTTTCCCTAAAATTGCAATCATGAAAAAATTCCCCGTGAATGATTTCACGCTAAACTTAAATTCCCCTGATCGTGAATGATTGTTTTCCTGGGAGTTTTTTCACTTTTCCCTTTAATTTATTCAGTTAGTTTTTGGTGGGGAATAGAGTAGAAAATTTAAGTATTTTCTATTATAATTCGAATATTAGAGTTTGCAAATTTAATTTTTGTGGCAAGACCCTTTAATGAGACAAAAACTTATATTTTTTGCAACAAATCAATTGCCTGCGTCTTTGTAAAACTTGTTGCTCCAGTTCTAAAGATTAAGAATATTTTTAATTTGTTTTGTCTGGTTTTCAAAATGTATCCAAATTATTTGACTACTAAATATTTAGTCAAACTTTTTTTAAATTTTTTTTTAAATTATTGCATAAGCATAAATTTTTCAACACAAATTCTTTGATTTTTCATGTTGTTTACAGCTTCTTCTCTTTTTTTTTTGCATTCACTGAGAACTGATAGCGGGAATAATTTATCACGGGAGATTCACGATACCATTTTTCCCTTCGAGTGGAACAAAAATTTCATGTGTACAAAAATTCCCCTTGTTGTTCGCAATAGGGGTGATTACTTTCGTCGTAAAAACTTATAAATTACAATTTTCAGGAATGTAGACTTAAGGAATACAATTTATGAAATATTTACACTAATTTTACATACAATATGTAACTTCAACACCCACTAAAGGGGGCGGGGTCCAAAAATAGACTATATCATGTTTTCCACAGACGAACGTGTGGGCATTGCTAGATCGTCTTAGACTTCATCACTGATCAAGAATATATACACTTTATGGAGTTCAATTAATTTTGGAGGCCATTGAAACTGTATTTTGTTGGGGTCGCTCTGGCAAGGGCCGCTGGGGAGACATTTCATCTTTGCCATAAAACACTAAAAATGAATTGTTGGGGTAATTAAGTGTAAACAAATTTTTTTTAATAGGGTCATATAGGGGACAAAGAGGGAGGAGAGGGGTAGGGCAGAGGAGGATCAGGTTACGTCTCAGCATCGTCATAAGTGCTTAAAATTTCTAGTTTTAAGAAATTTAGCCTTACGTTATACAAGTGTTCCACTATTTTTGCATATAATAACGCCCACTAAAAGAGGCGGGGTCCAAAATTTTTTTTTTTAGTTTTATGGCTCCAATTTTAATGAGTTCAACCTTCTTCGATATAAAATGATATCATTTGCTTAACAAAATTACAAAAAATAAACTTAAAAATTTATGTTGTCTTTTAGAGGTTGATTTAGTTGTTCTTAGGACAACTTCTTTCCCTCTAGTCCGATTCAGCCCATTTACGCAGTTGGCATGTGCTGTCCTTTAAACGATATTTATACCAAATTTCAAGGGTCTAGCTCTTTTCGTTCGGACTGAATCGTGATTTCCACAGACGGACGGACGGATGGGCGGACATGACTAGAACGTCTTAGATTTCGTCACTGATCAAAAATATATATATACTTTATGGGGTCTAAGAGGGATATTTCACTGCGTTACACACGCAATGACAAAGTGAATATACCCTCCAACTCATTTTGTAGAGGGTCTAAAAATTATCCTAGAGATATTTAATTTCTTCATTTATAGATTTTTCCAGTTATTTCGAAATAATTCTCAGGAGTTTTGAAGTTGTGACTTACCGCTGATAAGATATAATAATATCGTCTCATGAAGGTCACAGACTTTTCGTACGAGGTTGCTTAAAAATAAAGAAAAACTAACGTTTGGTGCCTTAATTGGGGATCTTGTAGCACTGATACCTTGAAAAGCTTAAATATCAACTATAAGACTTAAAACCAGGTGCATTTTTTTTAGATTCATAATAGATTTTTTTCAAAGCAGCTCATATAATTTTAAATAAATTATTGTAAGCTTTACTTTAAATATTCACAAACTTTATTACTTGAGAGTCAAAAAAAAAAAAAAAAAAAAAAAGTACTCTCTGGATTCACTAATCCCATTTCTGAAATTATTTTATGTTAAAGTGTTTAAAATCATAGCACGTTTGAGGCAATTGTATAAAAGTTTCTTTTTCATTGTGGATGATTGATGTGCATTAAATGTCTGCACAAAAAGTGTTGGCAAAATTTGACCACTTAAATTCTTAAGTAAAAAGTAACTAAATGGTGCTGTGAAAACTTTTAGGTTTTCCTCTTTTGTGTGATATTTTAACTTAAAAACCACGTACTTAAATTTTTTTTTTAATATTTCACAAGTAGAAACTTCGCTTGAGTATAACCGACTCCTGCACTGCATAATTTACAAAAAGAGTGTAAGTTTACAACAGCAGGTATTAAACCGTTAGTTGAGTTGAAAAGTGATAATTTAAAGAACGAGAAAAATAATATTTCCCAAAAAATTTAATATAAAAACAGGGTTTGAATGAATAGCGGCATCAAAAATGCATGTCATAATATTCATTTTGTTTAAGAATTTTTCCTTTCCAAGATTAAGAATAATTCTGGAATCACGCAAAAAACTAAAACATGTAATAGAATGATCATTTTTTTTCATTTTTATTATTGTTGCAGTTGCATAGGAAACAAATAATGTTCGGAGCTTCTGTTTCCTGTGCTATGTTTTGCATGACAATATAAAAATATGAAAACAAAAGAAAAACAACAATGAGCCTTAAGTGAACTTGTGACCTTTTGATGTGTTTGTATGTATATATATGTGTGTGTCTTTGTGTGTTCTTTTTCTCTATATATAATTTATAGTTTTACGGTAGTGTTGGTAATACAAGAATTTCCACAGCCTCTTGAGGTAAAAGTATTGAAAGTAAACTGTGAGATATACGTGTAGAGCAGGCACATGGCATAGAATGCGTATGACTGCTGCAACTAGAAAAAACATGCATGTGCAGAACAGAAAATATTTTAAAAAGAATGCATGTTTGGACGTGTGTGGCACGAACGAACATGTGTAGCTGCCGGCACAGTAGTTTTTATAATTTAAGGAAAGTTTTAAACGAAAGAAGAATGTGTCTGTCAGCAAATTTTTAAATTAATGGAATTATCTGTTTTGCAGATTGCATTTGCTTTAATTTAATAAATACTTCAGCAATATGTGTGTGATTTAATTTCGGAAATAATATTCTCTTTTGTTCTCTCAAATAAATTCACTAGACCGTGTTTAAATGCATGAAAATATAATTTTTGCCTTGTAGAAAAATAGTTTAAATCAAGAAGGAATGTTTTTAGTTTATAAAAAAATTTAAAATAAATGTAAATAAAAAAAACGCAAAAATTAATAGAAAAAAATATATAAAAAAAGATGTGTGGTGTCGTGGGACACCGGATAGGAACGAAGTTCCTTATTATAAAAATATCAATTCTAATTTCTATTCGAGGTATAAAGAAAATAATTATTCGGTTATACATTTTTTATTACGATTTTTTTTTTTGCCGACCAACGAAAATACAGAATCAATTTTGTTCCCAAGCGAAATTGAATTGTGTCACGGCACGGCTGCGTATGATTGATATTTGTTTGTATGGAATCGTATTACTCATACGTCTTAAACATTGATTTAGAAACAAAAAATATTACGTTGCGGATGTTTTTTCCCGGTTTGGGTACCCCTTCGCATCGTCCCATAAGGAACTTCGTTGCAAAAAAGGAAAATAAAAACAAATAAAAAATTAAAATTAAGAAAATAAAGTAAAAATAAGAATAATAAAAAATTATAAAATAAAAATTCAAAAAGAAAAATACAATTAAAAAAGAAGGGAATTTTAAAAAGATATTATTTTAAATATCTACTCAATTGAGTAAGAAGTTCAAAGTGTGAAAGCGTATATTTTGGATTCTAAAAGTAAATACCAAAAAGTATTTTTAAAATCAGTATATCTTTTGGGGGATTTAAAGTCTCTGTGAATTTAATATTTGCAAAACTGGGAAAAAGTTATACGCCTAATTGTTGTAAGACCGACTGGCAACGTCCCACCGTTGCTGTTGTATTTAATGCGAAAAAAAAAATAAAACATGAAGGATCCTTAAACATTTTGCTCAATTTAAGTTTCATTTTATCTATATTTTTTTTTGTTATAAAATAGACATGAGAATAAGAAAAGTTACATGAAAAGAAAACAAAAACTAAAATATATCTTTGCAACTTAAAATGTTGTACTATTTTGCGAGTTTTTTTGTTGTTGTTAGTTTTGTGTTGAAGAGCGAAAACAGCAAAAAAGTTCCCACAAGAAGTATTTTTTTTTGGTGGGAAAACTAAAATAAGGTTGGCTTCTTATCATGAGTGTAGCCCAAAGTGGCTTGAAACGAATGTCGCTGAACGGCTGGTATGAAAGTGTGTGTGCATGTGTAAAAGCAAAAACAACTAAACTTATGTTTGTGCAAGACTAGGGCTATAATCAGTTGCTGTTTGTTAAAATATTCTTTCTTTTTTTTTCCCATGTTGCTAAAGCTGTTTTGCTGTAACAACATTTTGGAAGTTCAAGAATTTGCAACTATTGTCAACTTTTTTTTTTTTTTTTGGTTCATGCACACAAAAAATTTCAAGTGTCAATATCAAGGAAAGGTTTTCTTATTTTCGTATTAATTTATTAACAAAATGTTTGGATGTGAAATAATAATTATTGTGGAGTTTCTAATACAAAAGTAAAAATCAAAAATTTCCGTATATAAATTTTTAAAATTTATATTTAAACTTATACATACGAGGGCATTGGCATATCTATACCCCCCAAAATGGGTCAGCTGCCGCAAACGTGGTAAAGTCCTATGATTTTAAACACTTTAACATAAAATAATTTTTTTTTTAAATTATGTATGAATTTTTATTAGTCGAACTTTTCTTATGTAAATTGTTAATTTTTTTTCGGGCTTAAGTTCGAATCTGCAAGACTGCAAATCATTTTTTATTATTTTATTAATAAATGAATTTGTTCAAATTCTATTTATTATTTTTATATTAAGATTGGAATATTAAGAATATTTTTCAATAATCATCAAACCAGCAGAACGGATCAGTACTGATTTCGAGGCCGCTACGCCATCTCATCAGCGTTCTTTGTTCAATTTTTCCACTTTTGCAAGTGGTGCTAGTTAGTAGGAATATCAACTATTTAAGCAATATTTTAACGAAAATTGAATATGAGAAGTTCCCACATTCATATTTTTAAGTTATTACCTTTTTGGTTAGTAGTTTCGAATATATTCTTAATATTCCAATCTTAAAATAAAAAAATAATAAATAGAATTTGAACAGATTCATTTATTAATAAAATAATAAAAAATGATTTGCAGTCTTGCAGATTCGAACTTAAGCCCGGAGAAAAAAAAAATTAACAATTTACATAAAATAATTTATTTAAAAATGTACGAGCTGCTTTGAAAAAAAATCTATTACAAATCTAAAAAAATATTGGTGGTTTTAAGTCTTATAGTTGATATTTAAGCTTTTCAAGGCATCAGTGCTACAAGATCCCCAACTAAGGCACCAAACGTTAGTTTTTCGTTATCTTTAAGCGACCTCGTACTTAAAGCCTGTGACCTTCATGAGACGATATTATTATATCTTATCAGCGGTAAGTCACAAGTTCAAAACTTCTGCGAATTCTTTCGCAATAACTGGAAAAATCTATAAATGAAGAAGTTATCTCTAGGACCATTTTTATACCCTCCAAAATAGAATTGGAGGTTATATTCACTTTGTCATTCCATATGTAACTCAGCGAAATATCCTTCTACGACCTCATAATATATATATATATATATATATATATATATATATATAGATATACATACATATATATATATATATATATATATATATATATATATATATACATATATATATATATATATATATATATTTTTTTTTTTTATTTTTTTATCAGTGATGCAATCTAAGACAATCTAGCCATATTCGTCTGTCCGTCTATGGAAATTACGATTTAGTCCAAGCGAAAAGAGCTAGAACTTTGAAATTCAGTATATTTATATCTTAAGGGATAGCACAGGTCAAGTTCGTAAATGGGCTAAATCGGGCCAGGGGGCAAAAAGCTCTCCTAAGAAGAACTAAATCAACCTCTAAGAGACAACATAAATTTTTAAGTTTTTTTTTTGTAATTTTGTTAAGCAAATGATATAATTTTGTATCGAAGAAGGTTCAACTCGTTAATGTTGGAACCTCCCCCTTTGCCTCCTAAATTAACGGAAAAAAAATAATTTTTTTTTACACTGAATTACTCCGAAAATTTTATTTTTAGTATTTTATGGCAAGGGTAAAATGTCCCCCCAATGGCCCTTGCCAGAGTGACCCCGACAAAATACAGTTTTAATACCCTCGAAAAACAATTGGACGGCATAAAGTAAATATATTCTTGATCAGTTATGAAGTCTAAGACGATCTAGCAATACCCATACGTCCGTCTGTGCAAAACACGATATGGTCTAATTTTGGACTCCGCCCCCTTTAGTGGGCGTTGAAGTTAATCTCTAAGCTTTTACGCCGAACGTAATATGTTCTCTGATCTTCCCCTATACACAGAAACATCATAACCATTTTTCAGCTCTGCTTTTTACCAGAATTGGGCCCTGAGACTTTTTGCTCTTCCCAAAATGGAAGAAGACTGACTTTGGTGAATATTGAGCAGATAAAAAACGAAACGCTTGGAGATCTCAAGGACATGACAAAAAGTACATATCAGAACTGCCTTGAGGAATGGAAAAAGGCTGACGCAAATGCATTGTATTGGAAGAGGACGGACTGCTGTGAAAGGGACAAAACAGAAATTAATGACTAATTAAATAACTTTTGAGAAAAATAAAAATTTACCTGATTTCTTGAACAGACCTCGTACATATACACATATGTGTACATATATATATATATATATATATATATATATATATATATATATATATATATATATTATATGTATACGTGGTTATTATTATTTTTATATATATCTTTTTGCAATTATATTGTGAATTTTTATAAATTTGGATAGAAATTCAAAGTATTTTGAATTTTTATTTATTGGGTCTCTAGTGACCCAATTATTATATATTTGAAAGATGTAGGGCAGGTTGTCGAACAACTTCGTCTAAGTCTCCAAAAGGGTGCAAAACAATTTAGGGCATTTCTGTTTAGTTCACAATGTCACAGGAGAAATTCTATTTTATTTATTGAATTAAGATTTATAGGGTAATGGTACGAAATTTTTTGTTTTAATTTCAGAAAGACATGATAAATATTCCAAAGCACAAAGGAAAGTTAACATCAGTTTTTATTTATTCAACTTACACAGCAGAGCAGAACAGCTGATTTCGAAAGCCGCAACGCTTTCATCATCTGTGCTCATGTGTATTGTGTTTGTCACCACTTATTAGGTGGCTTAGTTGAATTTGATAACATTTCTTATTTAAACAAATTTTATTAGGAAATTGAATACTTAACTTATTGTTCGTATAATAGATTTTGTAAAAATGGCAAAATAATCTACTGAAGACGTGCCACAGTCTTCAAAAAATTATATTAAGGTGCTAAGCGATGGCTAAAGAAATATTGAAATAAATAAATAAATTCAGAAACAACTAACGAAATAAAAAGGTTTAGGGCCGCATAAATAAAATAATGAAATTTCCACTGTTTACTCGAATGTGTGTATCGCTGGAAGTGTTGTTGGATTTTTTTAAAACAAAAATATATAGAAAATTATTAGGGTAGAATCATATTTTTTCGGTTTCTATCGGCGACTTCTGACTTCTTTGCATCTGAGTTCATTCTTGGACAGGTTGGCAGGTCTAAAAGCTTCAGCCGGGGATAATTGCCAGCATTGCAGTGCAGCCAATAGTCAAGCAAAATATTTCACATTTATCAGCTGTTGCAATAAATTTGTTTCATGTAATTTTCCACGTTGTTAATCCATAATGGAGTTCATGTTATTTATGAAGTTTTTCTTAACATGAAAATGACAAATTTTATTTGCGCTTTATAATTATTATTAATGAAAACTTTCCATATTATTCTCTGTGTAAAAAACCTTTTTCTGTGTTTATTCATTATTATAACTATAGCGTACTTACTGGCAAAGATAACAACAAACTAAAGCTTTTTCCACTTACTGCCTGTTTTATATTACAAAAGCATTTACTTGGCTCATTTAAAATGTAGAAACTAAAAAGAGGGAAATTGTCAGAAAACCTACAAGCAAACATGCGACGAGTATGAGTATGATGCTTTGGCATTGACACAAATTTTCTTAAAAACATTGTTGTTGTACACTATTCTTGTTCGTGTTACTGCTGATATTGTTTTTGTTGTATTTGGTGTAAGACTCAGCTGGAGTATTATTTACTTATTTGTTTTTGCTTTAACATTTATGACAGTAAAAAGCAGATTTTTTTGATAATAAATTGCATTTAAAACTAAAAGTTTGCAGTATTTTGTAAATAAAGTGCGGTATGAAAAAATTTATTCTAGGATGCTTAACAGTTGTTCTCTATGTTGTTTGGAAGCTGGCCCATGTATAAAGGACTCATCAAGGGATAATTGAATACTGCTCTTTTGTTTTATGTGGCACGTATGCATTCACTGTCGTATTTGGAAAGATGCTAGAACTACAGTTGCATTGTTTTTGTGCTCGTTTCGAAATAATGGCTTATTTGTAGAATAAGGCCATTACAATTAAACTTGTATTTATAAACTTTTATTTTATTGTGTGAAATATATTGTCTAAATATTTAATAAGAAAGTGAGAAAATAAAAAAAGGCAAGTTAATATTGAGTTCTTGTGTTAATTTTTGTCATTTGCTTAAACTTCTTATTCAATTGAGTAGAAGTCGAAAATAATAACTTCAGTTTTTCTAACAATTTTTATATAAAAATTCCCTGAATCCACTGAAATGCTTTTAAGACTTACCTCACGAGCCCCCCTACCTCACTGATCATTTCCCATTTTTTAAATGGTTTTCAAAAAAAAAATATAAAAAATTTATAATCGTGCTGATTAAAAGTTAAAGTTTTTTAGTTTACAACTTTTGAATAATTTAAAAAACTATTCCGTAGTTTAAGCAACATTTTTAAATTGGGAAAACTTTTTAAATATTTTGAAGTACATGTTTTATCAAGTGTCGGCCCCGTAGCAAAAATTAGCCGGCGAAGTAAAAAGGTTGAAATAGCTACAAAAACAACTGCCTATCTTTTCATCTTTCCTAATCTGTCCCCTCAATACTATCCCCTCGTTTTCAGTTCCGGCGCAATGCATTGCATATATAGGGGTCATCCCCTGAGTGCTGGTCCAAGATAAAAAAAAAATTTCGTCTTTGAAGTATAAATATTCGTGCTATATATCACAGCCTTTTAATAAATCTTTTTACTCTCTTAAAATAAATAATATGTGATTTTAAAAAACAGTGCACATCAGAACTGCTGGGTACTGTTACCTTTTGTAATTAAATTTATGATAACAAAAAAAAAAACAGATCTGAACATCGAGGAGTCATTGAATATTGCGCACGTTCATAATTATTTAGCCAATTATTGTTACTCGGAAATTCATTCTGTATGAATTATTAACGCAAAAATTCATACACTAGGCGTACATGTCTGGGCTCATAATTACAGATGCGTACGCCCAAATGCACACATTTTGCAACAATGAATGTGTGTTCAAGTGAATTAAATTTTATTATTTTTTTTTAATAAGCCTCATATAAAAGTAATTAATTTTGTAAAAGTTACACATACAAATTATGAAGGGATTTGCTGTTACGTTCTTTTAACCACATCATTGCAACATATTAAAATAATATCGAGTTTAAGGTTAACTTAATTATATCTTTGTAATAAATAAGGCTGACTAAACTTTTGTTAATAATGATTGTTATATGTGCAAGGTAATTTGAAGTGAAGTAAAATTTTTCAAATGATATTTGATACTGTGATGATTAAACTTGTTCGAGATGTTAATTGGCAGTTTAACATATTAATTAACCTAAAAAAATATGTATTTATTATAAGAATAAAGCTCAATGTGTACATTTTTGGAAAATTGAATTTAATTTATTTCGGATATTCTGTAACACATAATGAGTTTGAATCGTTAATGTTAATTGATGTAGTAGTGAATATGTATGCAAGGTTTGTGCAAAAAAAAAAAATATAAATTTTAGTTAAATTCAATTAAGATTTTATAGGCTAATTGTTCGAAATTTTTTGTTTAAAATTCAGAAAGACATGATAAATATTCCAAGGCACAAAGTAAAGTTAACATCAGTTTTTAGTTATTCAACTTACACAGCAGAGCAGAACAGCTGTTTTCGAAAGCCGCAACACTTTCATCATCAGTGCTCATGTGTATTGTGTTTGTCACCACTTATTAGGTGGATTAGTTAAATATGATAACATTTCTTTTTATACAATTTTTTTTAGGAAATTGCATACGAGAACTGTATCAACCTGGTGGTAACACATATTTGTTTTAACACCCTTGCTGCTGTTTGATATTTTAGTTATTTCTCAGAAAATATTTATTTACTCATCAGTTATTCGCCTTCAAAGTAGCCGATCTCAGATTGACTTAAATCCTCAACTCAGTGCTGATATGCACTTTTTGATGTAACTTTGAGCTCTCTAAGCAATTCTGTTTTTACCTCCTCAATCGTTACGCAACTCCGTCCTTTTATGGCTGTCGACAATTTTTTGGATATAGGAAAACAGTCGCACGAGTCCAATTCTATTAAATATGGAAACTGAGGTGTGATAATGATCGATTTTTTGGACAAAACTCAAAGAGTTTGGAACGGATAACGTTGTCAAAAAAAAAAAAAAAACATAAATTTAATTAAAAAAAAATAGGGCATCGTATGAGCCAACCGACATCCTCAGCAACTTCTCTAATAGTTATTCGACAATTGTCGTATTAGAATTTACTTCGCTCTTTTGACATTTTCATCGGTTGTTGAGTGATTTAGAATTCTCAATTCCATTTGTTGCAAGAAAGTTGATGCAAATTCGCTGATCCAGTCTTACTTTTTTATCTTGAACCAGCACTCAGGGGATGACCCCTACATATGCAATGCATTGCGCCGGAACTGAAAACGAGGGGATAGTATTGAGGTGACAGATTAGGAAAGATGAGAAGATAGACAGTTTCTTTTGTAGCTATTTCAACTTTTTACTTCGCCGGCTAATTTTTGCTACATGGCCGACGACATAAGAAAATGTTCAAAAATGTGAAGCATCTAACTTTTATGACTCTAAAAAAACGCGGGAACGTTATATTCGATTGGGTCGAATATTAAATACCCTCCAAATGTTTAGTAAATAAAAAGTCTATTTTGTAGGGGTCATTACGGGAGGCGTCCTGAGGGAGACATCTCACCTTTGCCAGAAAACACTAAAAAGTCTATTTTTGGAGATATTAATGTAAAAAAAAAAAATTTTTTTTTGATAGGGTCATTTAGGGAGCGAAGGGGGAGGGGACGGTAGCGCAGATTAGAGAACATCTCAACTTCGTCATAAAGGCTTTAAAATTACATTTTTAAGGAACGGTTGCTTGAATTATATAATTTGTTAAATATTTACACTATTTTTCCACATAATATGTTACTTTAACGCCCACTCAAGGGGGCGGGGTCTAAATATTATTATTTTTTATTTTATTGGACCTTCTTTGACATAAAAATATATCATGTGCTTAACAAAATTGCAAAAAAAAAACGTTAAAAATTTAATGCTTTTAGAGGTTGGTTTATTACTTCTTAGGGGAACTTTTTCTCCCATTGTCCGATTCAGCCCATTTCAGCTATTGTTCAAAATATATTTATACTAAATTCTAAGGGTCAGCCTCATTGCGTTTGGATTGAATCGTGACTTTCACAGACGGGCGGACGGACGGACAGGACTAGATCGTTTTGGATTTTATCATCGATCTTAGATTTTATCACTGATCAAGAATATATATACTTTATAGGGTCTCAAAGGGATATTTTCAATTCTTTTTTGGAGGGTATAATAAAATAAAATTAAAAAAAAAAACATATTAAAAAGTTGAAACTGTAAGCAAGGAGTCCAGATGAGTTTACCAACTTAAAAAATACTAATCGAACTTCACCTAATATTTTGTACAGTCCTTTTATCCTATCTTAAAACCAATCCGTGGTTGTTCTTCTTCTGAACGGCTGCGAGCTAGAGTAGCTGATGGAGTGTTCAATCGATTAATCTTTAATAAGTTCGCACATAAATAACTGACTGTTCGAATAATTTAAAATTGGCCATTTAACACTAACGATTAAATCGAATTAATTTCAATCAAATTGTAATATGTTTTAAATAACTTGGCTATTTATTTATTTATTTTTAATATCTTTAATTTTCGTATATTTTTATGTCTTTATCACTATAATTATTAAGATTTTCCTCATTATTATTATGATCATTATTATTTATTATTAAATTTATTGGAATTTGTATTAAATTATTGGCTGTCTGCTTGCGTTATGAGTTGAAATTTAAACTTTTCCAAAAGTCATTAATATTATCATGTTCAATTTACCAAAAATTTTCCTGGCATAATTTATAAACATCTCTATTAAATTTCAGTCTTGTGTTGCAAACCACAAAATATGCTTAGGTCAAATTTATACTATTTATTTTCGTCATGTTCGAATTAACTTTAAGTTATTGAAAGCCAGTAATTTTCGTATTTAATGACATCATTATTCAACACAAAAATGAAAATGTGTTTTCATTTTTCTTAAACACAATTTAAACGCTAAAATAAGTTTTTTTTATGTCTAAGACATTAGCTCAAAAAAAAAAAAAAAAAAAATATCGAATAAAATATAATAAAATAAAAAATTAAAGAAAAAAAAAATATCATATTAAGTAGTAACTATGGTTTCTAACAGGCGTGCCGAATTTTATATGCCCATCAATATTATATTTTCATATACAAAAAAAAACTTCAGAGATTAATTTAGTTTTGCTTTCTATATAATAAAAACATATTTGTGATAAGAGAGGAAGGAAGCTAATAAGTCCTTGAAAAGGCACGGATGTGGTGCTAAGAAGAAAAAAGAAATGTTAGACAATTTCTAAGGATATCCGTCATTAATTTCTATTTATTAAGCAATTGCTTAATATAACTTTTCTCCTTTGAAATATGGATGAAAATGTGTTTCGTGCTGTCCTCAAATGCTTTGGCTTGAAAAACACTTACTTAAGGAAATTGAAGATGAATAAGAGAAAGTCGATAATAGGGTAAATGGATTAAAATTGGTAGCACATGCCGAAATGAAGATTAGCATCAAGCGTAAATGGTTAAACCAATAATAAAATTTTTTTTTTTCTTAATTTTATAGGCTGAAGGATGTAACAAATGTCCTAAGGAATAAGTGAAAATCGACATCTATTTAATTTTTAACTTACAAAGCAGGGAAGAGTTGCGCTGTTTTTGAAAGCCGCTACACTTTCATCATCAGTACCCATGATGGCTTTTGCAGAAAAATAATTATGTTGTGAAAAATGTTTATTGTAATATTATTGAAAAAAATTAAGTTTATAATCAAGGCCCACTACGCTTTGTAATTCGCAAATGCATTTTGAACGTTTGTGCATAAGCTAATAGGTTTATAGGCTAATTGTTCAAAATTTTTGTTTTAAATTCAGAAAGACATGATAAATATTCCAAGGCACAAATCAACAAGTCAACATCAGTTTTTAATGATTCATTTTACACAGCAGAGCAGAACAGCTGTTTTCGAAGGCCGCAACGCTTTCATCATCAGTGCTCATGTCTATTGTGTTTGTCACCACTTATTAAGCGGCTTAGTTGAATATCATAACAGTTCTTATTTAAACAAATTTTATTAGGAACTTGCATACGAGAAGTGTATCAACCTGATGTTAACACATTATTGTTTTAATACCGGTGTTACCGTTTACCATTTTTCTGAATTTTTTGTTCCATCATACCTAAGCCAAACTTTTTTGGTTGGTGATGATGAAAGCGTTGCGGCTTTCGAAAACTGCTGTTCTGCTCTGCTGTATAAAATGAATCATTAAAAACTGACTGTTTTGTCTTTCTAAATTTAAAACAAAAATTTCGAACAATTAGCCTATAAATTTTAATTCAATTTAATATAGCAATATGAATGTTTGTTAAAATATACAAATAGGTTTTATTGTTTTCGGGATTTTGTTGAACTCTACTGATGTGTTCTTGCAAGAGCCAATGAAATGCAGGAATATATGATTTAAATTACTTAAAATCTCCTTTATAAAAACAGTTTAAATTGAGAACGGTTGTAGGTCATATAATATTCTAGAAAATTTTTATAATCAATTAAGACATCTCCCAAGTCCATGAATCTTGCAATAAATGTTTGTTTTTACAAACAACTTATAAAATAAAATATATACAAATAGAATGTCGCTAACAACATACCCCTTCCATATGCAAATGTCCCACTTTTTTTTACTGTTTTCATAAATAATGGCAAATAAAGCCGTTTATCTATCGTGTTATTTTTGTCATTCTACTCGTTTTCTTAAAAATATGTTAAATGTTTCATAAGCTGTTAAGACTTTTTATACCAAAACCATTAATCTTGACGCAAATTCTTAAGATTAAGAAAAATAAAAAATAAATATATAGCGTAGACTTTAATAAAACACTACATGAAAATTTGAACTCGTTTAAAAATATAATGAAACAAAATAACACTTATTGTCTTTTTTATTGCAGGTTTCAATATTTGAAGCCTTAAAATTCATAAAGAAAGGCTTTGAAAGATCCATCAATGCAAAAGGTAAGAAACGTTGAATAATTTATGATTTTTATTTTGTAATATTTATGTAGAAATTTTATAAAAATTATTTTAAATTGTTTTTAAATTGAAAATTTTCATTAAATCGGCAAGTTATTAGTTTTACCCCGATTTGAAAATAAACTTAGCTTTCAACAGACTGCAACGTTTTTAGATACTAGGAAGTTTCCTTGACTACCCCTGAAAGTATGCAACTATATCTGTATGTGTATGGGCTGGCAAGAATGATAAAATAAAGATTACGCCAACAAGCTGAAATAAAAATACTTTTCTGCGCATGATGGAATGCTGACGTCACTCTACATGTGTTCTGATTGGCTAATTAAATTCAGCTGGAGAACTATTATGTTATTGTAAAAACAGGACAGTGGGGCAAATTGCGATTTTTCAAATTAAATTGATTTTTCAAATTAAAATTGTTTATTATTTTAAAAAATTTTATTTTATTTTCCACTTTTTTTTATTTGAAATTATTAATTTATAGTTATTTTATATAAATATTGAACCCAATTGCTAATTATGTTTCTTTTTTTCCCATTCAAAACAAATTTTTTTGCTTGCAAAATATCAGCCATAACTTTCTTTGAGGTTCATCTCTTGGAAAACTATAAAATGACACAGCGTTTTGAAAACAAAAAAAATTTTGTTAATATTACATTTTAACACAGTTATTTCTCACTTGTGTTTTTGCTGTTACTTTGTTTGCAATTGCCCACTGCACATTTTATGTTTGCTGTTTTTGTTCTCTTTAATTTAGGTTTTTTGTTTACAGGTTATGAGCTTTAAAAATCACGTTTTAATAAGTTTTTTACACTTTAGGTTGTTTAATAATTATTTTAATATATAACACAATTTATTATAAAATATAACACAAAACTTGCACTTTCCGATTTAATTTGCTTGTGGAAATCTCTCTGAGTCAATTGGAAATCTCTCTGAGTAAATTGTGTGAAGAGTTGCCAAATACAGCATAAAATATTAATTTTGTACGAGAAAGTATTAGTTTTGCACATAATAAACATTTGGCAATCTCTTCGAGGGAACAAATACGTCATCAAACGGCAAATCATGCGCAAGGCGTAATCTTTATTTTATCATTCTTGTGGGCAGGCGTGTTTAAGTTAACCCTGAAGGAAACGTGGGGTTAAGTGTATCCATATCAATATTTTTGTCAACAATTGTGGTGTCTTTTTTTTTTTTGATCTTGGACCAGCACTCAGGGGATGACCCCTATATATGCAATGCATTGCGCCGGAACTGAAAACGAGGGGATAGTATTGAAGGGACAGACTAGGAAAGATGAGAAGATAGACAGTTTTTTTGTAGCTATTTCAACCTTTTTTACTTCGTCGGCTAATTTTTGCTACAGGGCCGACGAAGGTGGGTGCTGTTACTCTGCTTTTAGTACATGATAGTGTCAGTCGCTGCCAATTATGTTCAGTGGCCAGTGCTCTGCCTTCATCATTGAAACAGGCTGGCAAAAACTAATACAACCACGCACTAATGCTGATCAGAAGAATTCAACACAATATTTCATG
Source organism: Linnaemya tessellans (assembly GCA_951800035.1). Lineage (NCBI taxonomy): Eukaryota > Metazoa > Arthropoda > Insecta > Diptera > Tachinidae > Linnaemya > Linnaemya tessellans. Next base: position 151,016,564 of record OX637532.1, read on the forward strand.
ACTCAGCGGGGGCTCGAACTCACGACCCTCCGCTTCATAGTCTCGTGTTCTACTACTTCAGCCAACAGCTGAAATTTGTTGACACTGTCAACTAATTTTTTATTTTTATTCTTTTGCTTTTGATTTGATAGATGGAGAAAATTGTTGACGGCTAAAACAAATCATCAAGCTGATGGGCTCAAAATCAGTGGGAAGCCGACGGCAACTGTTGTTATTAACCTCGGTGATATGGTCAATAGTAAGTAAATACAATCTTACTATTGACATTTTCGCCATATGGTGCCATAAGAACTACATAGTCAGTAATGACGCAGTCTACTGGTACTGTGGGTGATTTTGGCTGAAGTAGTAGAACACGAAACTATGAAGCGGAGGGTCCTGAGTTCGAACCCCCGCTAAGTCATGAAATATTGTTTTGAATTCTTCTGATCAGCATTAGTGCGTGGTTGCGTTAGTTGTTGGCAGCCTGTTTCAATGATGAAGGCATAGTCACTGGTCACTGAACATAATTGGCAGCGACTGACACTATCATGTACTAAAAAGCAGAGTAACAGTACCTTCCTTCGTAGGCTCTGTAGCAAACAATTAGCCGGCGAAGTAAAAGGATTGAAATAGCTACAAAAAAACTGTCTATCTTCTCATCTTTCCTAATTTGTCCCCTCAATACTATCCCCTCGTTTTCAGTTCCGGCGCAATGCATTGCATACATAGGGGTCATCCCCTGAGTGGTGCTCCAAGATAAAAAAAAAAATCGTCAATAGATATTCAGTATAATTTTACTATTGATATTTCCAGCAGGGAAGTGTTTACTAGGAAGTTTCTTTGACTACCCCTGAAAGTATGCAACTATTTCTGTATGTGTAGGTGTAGGCATGTTTAAGTTTGTGAACAGCATATAATAAAATTGGTTTTTCCAATTGCGCTTTTTTTTTAATAAGTTTTAAACTTGAGATATCATGGACGAATATACATATAAAAAAAATATATATTTTTTTTTTTGAAATTCCAAAATTATGTTCCTGGTAAATTTATGTTCTCATTTATTTTATAGGACTAATCACATGGGAATCGGTTAATTCATTCAAAATTTATAGCAGTTTAAAAATTAAAATAATAGCCTTTTTTTGGCAGTTAAAATTAGAGGAAAGTTGCAGAAATGCCCTTTAGGGTCAACCGTTCTCCATATTTTTTATAAAAGTGTTATGGTTAAGTTATGGAATTTTTCTTGGGTTAGGCTGTGACAAACATTTTTTTTGTGCCATCTTCTTAAAACATATTTTCTTTTTGGGTTGCCTCTCCTTTGGTTTAACAAGCATTTGGGCTTGCCCAATGCTAAAAGTTTTTCAACAATTTATAAAGTTTCTATTGCCTTAATGTAATTGTGCAACAAAAGCTGATACACGCAAAGAAAATATATTGCTGAGATGAACATAATGTGATTGAATTATTCACTTATAGTTAAATAATATTATTTGAAAAATAATTGTAGAGTAAATATCCATAAAAAATATTTTATGTGTAGAAATTACTTATTTCACAAATAACTTCATTTTACTATCACTATAGCACAATCAATTTGTCTATTTCTCTGCGTGTAATGAGTGTACAATTTCTTCCCTATTCGTTTTCTGTTTTCCAAAAAACTTTGTTGGCTAAATAGTTCTTAAAAGTCTAATCATTTCAAAACATTTTGTTCCTTTGTATTGTTCACTTAAACAGTCCTGAGAAAAGATGGCCTTGTAAAGAACATCTTTTTCGTGTTACATTCAACAACTTCTTGATAAAAGAAACGAAAAGAAAAAGTTACGAAAAAAAAAACACATACAAAACTAAAAAAAAGGAAATGTTAATCATTTTCAATTTCTTAACAAAGTCGCCTAAATGCTTCTTATTGTTTTGCATTGTATTCCAAAAGCTATTGTTGCTTCATCAACAGCACGAACGAACGCTTCATCAAAAAACCATTTCTTGATAAAGTTGAGGAAATCTTTTGTACAGATTTTGTATGAAAACACAGTCTTTCAAGTATGTCTTCCTCCACATCTCTTCTTCTCTAACTATTGGCAAGCCAAAATACAAAATAAGAACAGTGTTTTGTCGTTTTTGCAAAAAAAAAAACAAAAAAAAAGTTTTGTTGGCCCTTCAACATCGATTAGCAGAAATGTTTAATTTTATGTTGAGTTCTATTAGCTTTTGGAAAGGATTAACCCTTAATTACACTGTGCTACAAAGAAAATTATTTGCTAAGATGGACGGACTAATGTCCATTCATGTCAAAAACTATTTATATCATTCATGCCGATTGTAGTATTATGGCGCTTAAAACAAATTTTGAAGAGTGGCGAGATGAGTACAGATGAGAAGCTGCTTTATTCTTCACTTCGCCAGGGAATTTCTACTACAGCACCAATGAAAGAGGGTGCTTTTTATACCTTCCAAAAAAGAATTATAGGGTATATTCACTTCATCATTCCATTTGTAACGCAGCGAAATATCCCTCTGAGATCCCATAAAGTATATATATTCTTGATCAGTGATGAAGTCTAAGACGATCTAGTAATGACCATACGTCCGTCTGCGGAAAACACGGTATACAGTGCTGTCTGGGTGGAGTGAACCCCCGATGCTATGAACACCGCGTTAGAGTGAACACCAAAATTTTTACAAAAACTACTCTATAGAGTGAACATAATTATAAGGGAGATTTTAAAATAGCTTAAATATAAAAACAATGAGAAAGAATGTATGACTTAAGAGAAACCACTAAATAACGGTAAAGTAACGATTCTTTTAGAGTATTGACCACATACATACACATAAATACATACCGATTCTATTCAGTATGGCCACTCAGTGTAAATTCATTTAAGCGTGCGCGCATATTCAGTGAAGTTCGTGTGTCAAAGTTGATTTGTTGATTTAATTATTGCATGAAAATGTATTCGAAAACAAGAAAGTATTTTTAACCTTAAGACGGCTGAAGCCATTAAAATTTTCGATAAAGGTATCGAATGGGCTGAGGCCAATACTACAAACTTCGCAAATATTCAAGCGTTACATTGGATTCGCGAGGAAGCAGTGCAAATATCGGTGAACAAGTCAAAGACAACTATCACACATGTCTTTCATTCCTAAACTTAAACTTCAATATTAAATTAAAAAAAAATAAACTTTATGAACAATAAATGTGTTTAAATAAATAAATTAGACTATTTTAGTTAAAAGATTATCAAACTTGATATAGTGAACAACCTGGGTATTATGAAATCGCTCTGCAAAAATTAGTTCACTCCACCCAGACGGCACTGTAGTCTACTTTTGGACCCCACTCCCTTTAGTGGGCGTTGCAGTTACATATTGTATAAAAAAATAGTGTAAATATTTAACAAAGTGTATTCCTTAAGCGAACATTCCTTAGAAATTTAATTTTTAAGTTTCTCATCTTCTCTGATCTTTTTATCCTCTAAATGACCTTATACAAAAATTTATTTTTTCTACACTTAATAATCCCGAGAATTTAATTTTTAAGTTTTTACGATTTAGGTGAGATGTCTCCCCCATGGCCTGTCTTGGAGTGACCCTGCATAGAGTTTTAAAATTTGTCACATAAGGTTAGGTTAGGTTGAAAAAGAGGGGCATAAGCACTTAGGCCTCATAGGCCTGTTGTGCGCTCTATAATAAGGAGTTCCCATTCCACTGTAGGGAGCCTCCACCGATACCATGGAAAACCTCTGAGTTTGATTACGTCAAGAACCTAGTTTTTTCAATGTACTTCCTTAAGTCTTTCCAATTAAAGCCCCTAAGGAATTCCATCTCCTGTATAATCTCTTGATTGAATGTTTGTCTTCTGACTTGGCTAAAAGCTGGACAGTAGCACAAGTAGTGCTCCAGTGTCTCGTCCTCTTCCTGGCAGGCCCTGCATGTTATATCGCCAACAATACCCATTCGTGCCAGGGGAGTCCTTAACTCTGTATGTCCTGTTATTAAATAAACCAACCTCCGTAGTGTTGGCCTACTCAATGTTCGGACCTCCTTTGTCCTACTACCATCTGGGTCCCCCCATAGAATTCTTGTCACCCTACCTGCGGTAGAGTGCTGCCAATCTCTTGTATGCAATTCTATAGCCCATCGCTTTAGTTCGTTCTTAAAAACCTGAAATGGCTTCGGACTGTCTAGCGTGATGTTCGCCATTAATACTCCCATCTTTGCTAGCCTATCTGCCTCAACATTTCCAGGTATTCCCTGATGTCCTGGAATCCATATTATCTCTATGCCCCCATAATGCGTGTATGGGTTAATCTCATCCTTGCACTGTAGTACACACTGAGATTGAACCACATGATTCCTCAGGGCCTCGAAGACCTTCCTACTATCCGTGAATATACGAACCGGTAGTCTGTTATCGATTTCCTTCAACCATTTTATCCCTTCCGTAATAGCCACGATCTCACTCTGAAATACCGTGCTATGATCCGGCAGGCGGAAGTATTTACGAAAGTTACGGCCCATGTCACAGAAACCTCCACCCGATCGGTCACCAATCCTCGACCCGTCCGTGTATAGGTTGGTTATGGGGTTCATTGTACCTGCATCCCCCACGCCATACCTTCCGATATTATGCTGGTGCAGTGTGATTGTACATATCTAATAGTCACATAAACGTCTTAAAGGAATTCTGACCCAGCGGTTAAATATTTTTTTTTAATTTATCCATTTTTGCACGTTGATATAAAATACTAATACGTAAGTTTTTATTCCGGCGGAAAGGTGTTTCAGTCATGCTCCTCCCAACACATTGGAAAATAAATTTTTTTCTTGTTCACTTCACTTAAGACAAATACCATAAAAATGTAAATTTTCATAAGAATAAAAATATTGTTTTTATTTACTAAATATTCGGAGGGTATTTAAGATTCGACTCGGTCGAATACAACGTTTTTGCTTGTTTATTTATTCGCTGTTTACTTTTGTTTGCAAATTGGTTGCCAGTACGGACTCCTCTTTTATTTCAATTTAAACCCTTTTGACCACAAAATGTTAATTGACATTTTGGTTACAGTTTAATTAACTCACAATGAACAAACATACAAGCGATACGTAAATGTCCATTTATTTGCTATCGCTTGAGGTATAAAATCATTTGAGTGTATTTATTGTGGTTATTTTTTCTTTCTTTTTATTTCGTCTAACCTGTTAAGACATTTGCAGGTAGCAACGCTTGAGCAGTTACTGCCAATACTTTAATAAAACCTAAATGTTACTACTAACGGAAGGAAGAAAAACTTAGAACTTTGAAAAAATAAAAATAAAGTGAAAAGTGAGGAAAAAGTCTTGTTTTTGTCACACATGTTGACCGAAATGGCATGGAATATGTAACGACTTGTTTGTAGAGTGAAACACTAATTTGCTTTTACACTGAATTGATTAGTATGTTGTAGCTACAGCAGAGATATTTATATTTTGATTACGGACGACAACAAAACTTTGTATCCATTAGCACAACAATGTGCCACTGCCCAGCAAAACTTTTAGAATTTTTGGTAAAAGGTGGTAGTTTGTGTAAGGCTTAGTTGTATTTTAAACAGTGAAAATATATGAGTTGCGAGTACGCCAGCTAATTTGATGAAAGGAAATAATACTATATGAAGTCTAACATTTTGATTTAATAAGAGACTTTTATCATTTCTTTACTGGGTATTATTTCACTCTGCTAATAGCAACTAAGGAAGTTTTTTGTGGAATATTTAGTCGTGAACTTTGTCAACATGAGTCTGATACGTGAGACTACTGCCAATAGTGTCTTGAAGATAACTAATCAAAGTGCTAAAACCTGAAAATATTAAAACAGGACCCTCATGGAAGATCTTATTAGTCAGAGAAAACTAGTGACTTGGTAGCTGTAGCTTGGGAGAAGTTTTCCCATAAAAAAGTTTAGTAATATGTTGATTAAGTATTATTCAAATCTAATAAAAGTAAACAAAGTGGTAAAATATATTCTGATTTATGAAGTGAATGTTTAAATATGATTTCTGACATGTGGCCGGCACGGCTGGCGCGTAGAAGGCGCAATCTGGAACACCAATTTTCAACAAGTAAAAAATCTTCCATAAAGTGGAAGTGGACACAAACTCAGTTGCTGAGAACGGCAACGATTCGATTGATTAGGATAATCTTCAATGCTGTCCTGTACAGCGGATACAGCTTCTTCAGTGCTCACTGTTCGGGGTCTCACGGGATGCACATGATCAGTAACAGTAAATGTGGTCCGAAAACAATCTATTATTCTTCGAAATAGCGGCTCTGAAGGACGATTGTGTACGCCATAAAATAAAAGAAGTGCACGATGAGTTTGAGAATTAAAGCTTGCATTTTCATAATAACTTGCATTTTTTATGATGACTTGCATTTTTATGATGGCTTGCACTTTTTATAATGACTTGCACTTTTCTTAATGACTTGCACTTTTTATGATGACTTGCACTTTTTTATGATGACTTCCACTTTTCATAATGACTTGCACTTTTTTATGATAACTTGTATTTTTTATGATGACTTGCACTTTTTTATGATGACTTACACTTTTTATGATGACTTGCAATTTTTGTAATGACTTGCACTTTTTATAATGCCTTGCACTTTTTATAATGACTTGCACTTTTTATGATGACTTGCATTTTTATGATGACTTGTACTCTTGTATGATGACTTGCACTTTTTATAATGACTTGCACTTTTCTTAATGACTTGCACTTTTTATGATGACTTGCACTTTTTTATGATGACTTGCACTTTTTATGATGACTTGCACTTTTATATGATGACTTCGACTTTTCATAATGACTTGCACTTTTTTGTGATGACTTGCACTTTTTATGATGACTTGCACTTGTCATAATGACTTGCACTTTTTATGATGACTTGCACTTTTTTATGATGACTTCGACTTTTCATAATGACTTGCATTTTTTATGATGACTTGCACTTGTCATAATGACTTGCACTTTTTATGATGACTTGCATTTTTTATGATGACTTCCATTTTTTACGATGACTTTCACTTTTTACGATGACTTTCACTTTTTATGATGACTTGCACTTTTCGTAATGACTTGCACTTTTTATGATGACTTGCACTTTTTTATGATGACTTGCACTTTTTATGATGACTTGCACTTTTTATGATGACTTGCATTTTTTTATGATGACTTTCACTATATATGATGACTTGCACTTTTCATTATGACTTGCACTTTTTATGATGCCTTGCATTTGTTATGATGACTTGCACTTTTTTATGATGATTTGCACTTTTTCTTTACTAATACATATAATATATATGAAAGTAATCCTATCTCCCTGTTACCTTGTCATATTCAAACCGCTGAACCGATTTGGATGATATAGTTATAGATAGATATAGTTTAAGATCTCAGGAATAACATATCGGGTGCTTTTTGTTTTTGGAAGTAATTGTATTCGGTGGTCAATAGTGGTCGAAAATTTGTATATACATACGAAATTATCAAACTGATAACTAAGAACGTTTTAAACTTTGATCCAGTAAAATTACAACACATCATTGACATAACATACACATTAGCGGAAATTTAGTACATTCTTCGCGAAAAAAGTTGCGGGTACAAGCTAGTTTAAAATACTTTCACATTCTACAGCCAATTGCTCACTTATTATATATTAAAATTTTAAAATAACAAAACTTATTTGACTTTTTTTCTTTTTCCTACGATATTAAACGAAATCTCTTCGTATTGAAACGAAGTTGGGTTCATTTGCTTGTGTAATAATATAAAACTGTATTGACACCATGTGTCAATGTACATACATCGTATTTAAAAGTCTTTTACAAAGTGTATTGTAGTTGTCTTGGTAGGGCCACATTCTCCATAAACTTCGAAAAACTAATTGCTTGAAACCATAATAATAATAATCGTGTCTCGAAAATGCTGGTGGCAGAATGTTTTAATCAGATGAACAGTTTCAGATATTTGCTTTTACATGCAAACAAATATTACCCTCATGTATTTGTATTCCACTTCATATTTGAAGAAGTTTAATATTAAACGAAACATAAAATACAACTTTAATGTCCATGAAATTGGTTTCACTAAGAATACATGGATGACATGGCACACACTAAAGGTTTATGGGCCGTAGTGAAAGTATTCCGCTTGCCAAAGTTTTTGCAAAATACGTAGCATACAATGTTTTGTTATTATTTCATTAAAATATATAGTTGTTTTAATATTTTTAAATCTCATTGAGCTCTTATTTGCGGTTTGTAATGTGTTTTTCATTATTTACTATACATTTTTTTCTTAGTTTATTATATTTGCCCTGCTAACAAACAATATTGTATGTCTGTTGTTTACTTTGGACAGAAAACAAATATAATTATCTGGCTAAGGAATAAGTAAAATAAATAAATGTTATTGGCAATGCAAATATTAAATTAATTGAATTTAACCTCAGAGGATCACAGACATTTAATGAGGTTATTACTTGCGTCGTGGCAAATGGTGCAGAATAAAATGGAGATATTGATAAGAAATTCTTTTATTTATAAAAATAAAACAAAATCAAAAGGAAACGATTTTTTATAATAATTTTACCACAAATAGAAGGGATTAAATGAAATAATTAATAAATTCTGCGTACATTTCGAAAACCTGTTGTCTATCATGTGTGACTTGTTTGGATTTTCCTTAATGCTTTTATAAAAGGGTGACTTTTATTGTGTGAACTGGCTACTTTCTAATTTTTATTGTACTGTTACGAGCATATTTTTCGCATCCCATCGTAATTATTGCCAAAGGAGAAACTGAGTTTAGAAGTATCTACAAACAATACGTGCGTCTAAAGTACACATTTCAGAAGTGAAACTTTTTTGGCAAACTAATTTTTAAATCTTGTTTATATTTATGCTAATCTAAAGCCTTATGCTAGAGTTAATGTCGACGCCGTTGACGGCGTTTTAACGCCGAAAAAGTTGAAATAGATTGAACTTTTACGGCGTTGCAACGCGTTGAGATTAACTGCTCTCATACAATTTCATACGATTCAACTTTTTTTTTGACATTTGACGCCGTCGACAACGTCGACAGTAACTCTAGCATTAAGGCCCAACTATAACATGAATAAGCAAACTTAAGCAACTGTGCGATTACATACAATACGCATGTGTGCAACTATAATGTACTTAAGAGAAACTTGAGAGAAACTTTTCGTCAAGTTTCGTCAAATGGCATTTGTTTAAGTAAAGAGCCAAACTGAACGCACATTCCGTACTGAATTGCTTATTCATATTATAGTTGGGCCTTTATATTTCCGAGACTTTGAGAAAGGGAAAAAGGAAGATATGTTAGGAATTTAATTATTATTAAATTAATTAAATACATATAATTCGTCGGTCCTGTAGCAAAAATTAGCCGGCGAAGTAAAGCGTTCAAATAGCTAAAAAAATTCTCTATCTTCTCGTCGTTCTTCATTTGGCCTCTCAATATTATCCCCTCCATTCTAGTTCCAGCGCAATGCACTGCATATGTAGGGGTCATCCCCTGAGTGCTGGTATGAGATAAAAATAAAAAATAAAAAAAGTATCGAATATTTATACAAATTATAGATTTAATTTTTTTGATTTATTTCTTCTATATTTGCATTATTTTTTTAATTTAAATTTGGAAATGGGAAATATATGTACATACGACGTGCAAAATAGAAAGGGTGCTGTTGGCTGAAGTAGTAGAACACGAGACTATGAAACGGAGGGTCGTGAGTTCGAGCCCGCTCTGAGTCATGAAATATTGTGTTGAATTCTTCTGATCAGCATTAGTGCGTGGTTGTGTTAGTTGTTGCCAGCCTGTTTCAATGATGAAGGCATAGTCACTGATCACTGAACATAATTGGCAGCGACTGACACTATCATGTACTAAAAGCAGAGTAACAGCACTCACCTTCGTCGGCCCTGTAGCAAAAATTAGCCGGCGAAGTAAAAGGTTGAAATAGCTACAAAAAAAATTGTCTGTCTTCTTATCTTTCCTAATCTGTCTCCTCAATACTATCCCCTCGTTTTCAGTTCCGGCGCAATGCATTGCATATATAGGGGTCATCCCCTTGTGCTGGTCCTACTCCTAAAAAAAAAAAAGGGACCTAAGGGTAAAACCCGGTTTTGTTCAGGAGAGCCATTTTAAAGATTTAAATACGTGTATCTTTGGTGTACCATCATAAAACGCGCATATCTCTGGGAGGGAACACTTTTGGGGCATGGGATCGGTCTCATTCGACGCTCAGATGTTGTCCACATCAAAAAAAAAAAAAAAGTGAAAATGGATTTTTTTACCCTTAGGTCCCTTTCTCTATACTCTGTCACATATGTATATTTTATACTGGTCCCAAACGAAACTGAATTCTGTAAGGGTGTGGATGCGTATGATTAATATCTGTTTGTATGGATTAGTATTACTCATACGTCTTAACGTCCCACATATTCGTTTCACTCACATGCGCGGAAAGAAATTTCACTTAAAAAAAAATTGAATTTTAAAAATGGTATCACATCCGGTATATTCATTGCTTCAATGAACATTTTCCAAATCTGTCCACAAAAAGCAAAATTATACGCCAACAAAGTAAAAAAATTATAAGAAACACCAAGTGGCTAATAAACAGTGCTTGAAATTAACACAGGCAAAATATGGGTTCCTTAAACAAATCCCTAGAGTATTTGTGTGCTTATCACTTGCTCAATAGAATATAATTTTTAAACCATTGCGAGTGATATACCACATTCTTATATAAATAATTATTACAAGAATGTGTTTTAAGTATGAAACTTCCTTGCCTACAATTAATTGGCAATTTTATATGCTATTGACAACGGAAGCGTGTGTTGTTCATGTAGATTTTGAGTCGATCAAATGTAATAAATTGTCTTGCTGTTTCCTATTTCCTCTTTTAGAGTTATTTATGTTTATAGCCCACTTTTAGGGGTTGTTTTGCATTGTTGAATATTAAAACTAAGCGTGTGTGCTGTTTAATTGATTTCTGCCGAATTTTCTTTTTCTTCGTTTTTTTGTGAGGCTGTCAGTTAATATAAATATATAGGCAGTGATGCAATCAATTTTCCTTGCTTCAATTTAAGTGTTTTATTTTACTTTCATTATGAGTCATTAAAGCACGTGAAAATGCTCATAAATTTTGCAAGAATTCGTAAAATATATTTCATTCACCAGGAAAGAGTTGCGGCAAGTTGAAGTGCATCCGGAGTATTAAAAGAGTTTTGTAATATATTTTTTGTTTGTTTAAATATAATTATTATTATGATTGTTGGTCAGGCTAATAGTTGTCTGAATGTCAATACATTTGAACTTTAGAATGTTTAATTTTTCATTATGGTAATGACGTGTGTCAAAGATTAAATTTCAATAAACAAATTCCAAATGTTGTATTAAATCAAATACCAGTGGCCTTGTTTCCTTACACATAAATTCTGGTAATCTGCAAGTGGTGCCTTTGAACTACTTCCGGTACTAGTACTCTTGACTGTCAGTAATTTTCTACAGAAAGTTTAACCATCCATTTTCGCCCTAGTGCCTCTTGTTCTAGTAATTGATATAAATCTAAATGTAATTGCCCATTATCATAGTCAAAAACGGTCTATTTTCTCATCTTTCCTAATCTGTCCCCTTAATACTATCCCCTCGTTTTCAGTTCCGGCGCAATGCATTGCCTATATAGGGGCCATTCCCTGAGTGCTTGTCCAAGATAACAAAAAAATCAACTTTAAGAATTTAATGCCACTGTTGCCATATAAAATACTGGTTTTAAACCTACTGCCGTATAAATAAAAAAAATAATATAGACTTTGAGTGTTCTTTAAAATTAAATTTATGTTCTAAAGCACACTTCAAGCTTATATAATTGTTTATAAATACGGCAGAAGGAACCCAGCCGGAGATCGAACTAGTATCAAATTAGTATTGCACTGGTACAAAAATCACCAGTACTAGTTCCCAACTGTGAACTTTCCTACGCCATATTAATGCTCAAATTAACATTGAGTGTGTTTGGAAAATTACTAGTACCATTGGTACTAGATAGAAACTAGGGGTATTCTAGTACTATTAGTACTAGATGAGTACTAGTATAATTTCTTCTAGTCGGATACTAGTACAATCAGTTCTGCATTAAGAACTGGTTTATATATAAAAAATCCCTAAATGAGATTTGTTATGTTAAGTCTTTGTCGTCACAAGCAATTTTTGGTTCATCAATTCTTAGTTTATAAGAGGAAATGGAAAGTTCATTCAGGGCACACTCAATCCACTAGCACCTTGTACAACATGAGGTACGTTTGGTAACTCCACCATATACCAAACACTAATGAACAAACAATATACATCAGTTTTTATTATTTTAAAAAAGATCGCTGATTTTACATATGAAAACAAATATTAACAAAAAAACACGTTTAAAAAATTTTCAAAATAGCTATTAATTTTATTTATTTATAAAAATGTCACTTTTTTAACACACAAGAAAACTGCGGCTTAATTACATAAATTATCGAATAAATAAACTGATATGCAGGTGGCAAAGTCTTCTAATACTTTTCTTTGTTTCAGATTTGAATTTGTTTAAAAATTGTAACAATTAAAAATAAAATAAATAAAAATGCGAATTAGCAATTCGCTTTAAAACATGATCAAAAAGTAATATGAAATTCTACAAGTCAAATCAATCTAGATATGAACTACTTGAAGTACTATTACTTTTCTGTATATGTCTAATCACCTTTTGAACTAGTGCTTGCTATACTAGTAATTGTACCAGTAGCTTAAAGACAGTTAACGCTTATCCTCCTGCAGGGAACTTAAATGCGGTATTAAAGTAGATTTTGTTAATGACTGTGTTATATGGGCCGAATGTATTGTTTACAGTTGAACTATTTTATAAGTCTTTCAGAAAATAATTTTAATGAACTGCAAGGTTTGTTTGCTATAGTGCAAATATTTGCAGCCAAATACATGCGAGCTACATGTGGATACCTGTGGATAGTTGTTTAGGTGTATGTGTTGTGTTAAGTAAATGTTGCTGTTGCACGAATAAGAGTGTGTGAAAATAACAAAACCACATAATTAGCTTTTGCAGTTGCTAATGATGAGCGTCATTAAATATTCATGTTCACTAATAAGCCTTAATGCATTTTTCTAATTAAGACCGGTCAAACAAACAAAAGAAGGTAAACTGATTGTTGGTCTGACAGGAAGGATGGCCATTTTCTACAGGTAAATTTTGTTGTAAACACGTACAGTTGCTTGCAGTTACAACGCACCTTCTTACTGCAAGATTAATTCAAAATGTTGAAAATTTAAGCCAAAATAATTCAAACAAAAGCTGTGTTATTAAGGCGTTACACCAAAAAGGATATAAAATATTAATTGTTGGCCACACAAAAAAAAAAAAAAAAAGAAAGAAAAACATCAGCATCATTTTGCTGCAGCCGTCTGCACACTTAAGCTGAAAACACTTTTCCTCTGTGGAGTTTTTTACAAAATATTAAAAAGAAATGTCGCGAACAACATACAGTTCGCTGTAGCCACATTCGACTATAAAGTTTTTTGACTTCAACTCAAATACGGCGTTCCATGAATCCGTTGCCTGCCCACCGCAACAGTTTAATTGTCGACGTTAGCAGGCCATAAATTTTACTGTGTGCAGCAAAATTTCTTTTCCTCTTCCTTTTTCTTCCTGTTTTCTTGCTTTCGACTCCAAGAGGCCAACATTATTTCTTAATACCTCATTATTGCTGCCCGCAAAACAGTTTAATATTAGTGTATACTAAAATACATAAAAATATTATATTTTTGCTCGGTAACAATCTTATTATTTTTTATTTCTTTTCCTACCATTCAACTTTTAACGCAGCCAGTCAGCAATAAACAGAAGGCAAGACCCAAAAGCTTGCTGGAATTTATACTTCTTTTCAGGTTTTTACGACCTTAAGGATATTTTATGTATCTTATGTTGTTTTTTTTTGTTATGCCCTATTGTAAACTGCATTCAGTTGTTTTGTCGACTTTATATATATTTTTTTCTTCTTTTAATTTTCATCTTTCATTTCCCTGACATTATGATGAAATAATTATTTATAAAGCCGTAGGAGGTGGGCGGCTAAAGAGTTGTATTAAGAAAATAATACCTTCTTTTGAAAAACTTTTTAATGCTTTAAAATTTGCTGTGCGAGAAACGCGGGCTAAGATATTAAAGTTTTAAATTAAACTTGTATATAAAAAATAATAACAAGGAAAATTTGTTAGATTAAGAAAAAAAACCAAATAATCTGTAAATACTTTGTTTGTTTTAATTAAATAATTTGCTTGCAATTATGTTTTATTTTATATTACAAAAGCAATTTAATAATTTTTTTTTTCTAATTAAACTTTTCCTTTCTGTGAGAAATTTTTTCTCATGTAAAAAACGAAATGAGTTAAGAAAAGAAAAGTTCTTTAACGATCAGCTTTCAGACCGTTTGTTTGTTTGCAATAGTATCATCTAGTCAATCGAACCAACAAATTGAGATTCTAGTCGATTTGAAATTCCTATTCGTACTTTTTTCTATGAATAAGAAGTTCGTGAAATTGTATTTGCATTTAATAGAAACTCTAAACAGACGGGAGTTTCCTGGCAAAACGGCCACTTCCAAATGCAGATATTAATACTGATTCTGTGCAAAATGTGTGTTAAGAAGCTTCATTAAATATAAAGCTGCAAAATTGATTTGGCAAACACTTTATTAAGATTATATCGCCTTAATAATTTTCAAGTTAAGTTTTCTTCACATGATATTTTTTTATCCGTATAGGTTTTTAAATAAAATGGAATAATATATAGCATCTTATATTGTATCCACAATTCAAGTAGATAAACCAACAAATAAAATATAAAAAAAAAAGAATTCGATCGGATCGAATCTTAAATACCCTCCAAATTTTTAGAAAATAAACACTTTATTTTTGTTCGTACTAAAATTTAAATTTTTATGGTATTTGTCTTAAGTGAAGTGAACAAGAAAAAAATTAATTTAATTTAATTTTGTGCCTTGGAATATTTATCATGCCTTTCTGAGATTTAAAAACAAATTTCGAACAATTAGCCTATGAATCTTAATTCAATTTAATATAGAAAAAAATTTATTTTAATACGGTCGTTTCCAAAGTGTTTTGAGGAGCATGACTGAATCACCTTTCCGTCAGCACAAAAAAAATTTACGTATTAATATTTTATATCAACGTGCAAAAAAAGGGACTGAGATAAGTTAAAGATGCTTAACCGGCTGGGTCAGAGTTCCTTTAAGACATTTCTGGGCCCAATTTTAAAACTCTATACAGGTTCACTCCGAGAAAAGCCGTGGGGGAAGACATCTCATCTACATCGTAAAAACCTAAAAACTAAATTTTTCCTAATTAAGTGTAGACATTTTTTTTGATAAGGTCATTTAGGTGGCAAAACGGGTGGAGGGGAAAAAATATTGCCTTCGTCGTAAAAGCTTATAAATTTAATTCTTAAGGAACGCAGGCTTAAGGAATACATTTAATGAAATATTTACACTATTTTTACACGTGATATGTAACTTCAACGCCCACTAAAGGGGGCGGGGTCCAAAAAATACACCAGCTCGTATTCTCCACACACGAAACTATGGGCGTTGCTAGATCGGCTTAGACTTTATCACTGATCAAGAAAATATATACCTTATGGGATCAACTTCTTTTTGGTGGGTAACTGTATTTTGTAGGGCTCTCTAGGGCAAGGGCCGTGGGGGAGACATTTCACCTTTGCCATAAAACACTAAAAATTAATTGTTGGAGTAATTAAAATTAAAAAAAAAATTGTTTTTTGATAGGGTCATTTAGGGGGAAAAGGGGGAGGAGATTGGGTAGGACGACGGAGGATCAGGTTAGGTCTCAGTTTCGTTGTAAAAGCTTAAAAATGTTACTGTCATACATATTATTGAATTTTTACAAACTTTTTGCTCATAATAATGCCCACTAAAGGGGGCGGGGTCCAAAAATTGATTTTTATCATTTTTTGGCTTTAAGCTCAACGCTTTTTGTTTAACGAAATAAAAAAAAAACTTTAAAAATTATGTTGTTTTTTAGAGATTGGTTCAGTTCTGGGAACTTTTTCCCTCTTGTCCGATTCAGCTCATTTACAAACTTGACCTGTGCTATCCTTCAAGATATATATATATATATATATATATATATATATATACATATATATATATACATATATATATATACATATATATATATATATATATATATATATATATATATATATATATATATATTCATACCAAATTTTAGGCGTCTGACTCTTTTCGTTTGGACTGAATCGTGATTACCACAGACGGACGGGCGAACATGGCTAGATCGTCTTAGATTTCATTACTGATCAAAAATATAAATACTCTATGGGGCTCAGAGGGATATGACAAAGTGAAGTTCTTTTTTGGAGGTTAGAAAAAGGGGAAATAGGTATGACATGTTGGATTTGCTATACAAAACATATCCTTTCAAATTTACTTCTCATATACTTATTATTCGATTTAATTGTTTTCTCTATAAATTTTCAATTCTTTAAAAATTTTTCCACTTTAGGGTAAAGCTAAGGCAGGTATTTATAATTTCGATATAATACATGAAAACTCGATTTTTAGCTCAAAAAAGGATTCCCTAAAACAAATGAAACGAACAAACAACTGGGCATTAATCATAGAAGCGAATCAGTTTTGGAATTTATTTTTTTTTTATGAATATTTTATTACGCTGTCACAGTTCTTTGTGTAAACTTTAAAATTTATTGCAATAATTTATTTCTTTTAATCGAAAGCAAGACACTTACTGCTGCCGTATATCATTTTTATTACAAACACCATCCACAAAGTTGCTAAAATATATTAAATTCTAAAATGCTTTCGGCTGTAAATATTGTTTTTCTTTTTCTTGAATTTTTTGTGCAGGTACAATAGCTGAAACAAATAATTTTAGATGATAAATTATTTATCTAGTAACTTTTCTCTTAGTTTTACACGAAAGGTTCTCGCATTCGTCTGTTTTTTTTTGTTCTTTTTCTTCTTGGAGCAGACAACCGAAAACTATTCGACATGTGTCGAAGTTAAAACAGCTGTGGGCTCTGAAATCACTGACTTTGAAATAAGCAAGCGTAACACAGCGATCAAATTAAAAAAAAGCGTTATCTGCAAAATGGTGCAAAAGTTCAGCTACAAACTTTATAACCACCTGATTTTCTATAACCCCAACCTTGTGGCCTTATTCTTTAATTTGCCATCTACACAGAAAAAAATTATTTGTAAATACAATTCATTTTTATTAATTATTATTAGTAAATAATAGTTAATTTTTTTGTCAGTACAATTAAATTATTAATTGATATTGAATGTACAACGATTTTTGTCAATACAATTATTCATATTGTAAAATGGAAAATAATTTTTTTAAACTAAATTTATTGTTGTATCTACAATTGATATTGTGGAAAAAAATATATTTTTATAGCCTCCAAAAAAGAATTGGATGGTATATTCACTTTGTCATTCCGTTTGTAACGCAGCGAAATATCCATTTGAGACCCCATAAAGTATATATATTCTTGATCAGTGATGAAATCTAAAACGAACTGAGCATGTCCGTCCGTCCGTCTGTGGAAATCACGATTCAGTCCAAACTAAAGGAGCCAGAGTCTTGAAATTTGGCATAAATATATCTTGAAGGATAGCACAAGTTCGGATAGTCAAGTTCGGAAATGGGCTGAATCGGGCAAGAGGGGAAAAAGTTCCCCTAAGAAGAACTACACCAACCTCTAAAAAACAATACAATTTTCAAAGTTTTTTTGTAATTTTGTTAAGCAAATGATATATTTTTATGTCAAAAAAGGTCCAAAGCGTTAAATTTGCTGCCATAAAATCAAAAAAATTAACTTTTGGACCCCGCTTCCTCTAGTGGGCGTTACTATATGCAAAAATAGTGTAAACATTTAACAAATTGTTTTACTTAAGCCTACATTTCTTAAAAAAACCATTTTTAAGCTTTAATGACGAAGCTGAGATGTAACCTGGTACTACTCTGCCCTACTCCTTTCCCCTTTGCCTCCTAAATGACCCTATAAAAAAATTAAATAAATATTACATATAATTATTCCGAACATTTATATTTGAAGTTTCGTGTTAAAGGTGAAATGTCTTCCCCACGGCCCTTGCCAGAGAGACCCCGACAAAATACAATTTTAATACCCTTCAAAAAGAATTGGACCCCATAAACTATATATATTCTTTATCAGTGATGAAACGATCTGGCAATGCCCATACGTTAGTCTGTGGGAAAAATGGTATAGTCTATTTTTGGACCCCACCCCTTTAGTGGGCGTTGATGAACGATATTATATGCAAAAACAGTGTAAATATTTAGCAATTTGTATTCCTTAAGCCTGTAAGAAGCTGAGATGTTCTCTGATCGTGCAGAGGTAAAATGGCTCCCCCACGGCACTTCCCGGAATGACTATGTCAAAATAGACATTTAGAATTGGGTACAGAGATGTCTGAAGGGAACTCTGTCCCACTACCAGTTAAACATTTTAAATTTACTGACCAAATATTTGGAGGGTATTTAAGATTCGACCCGGTCGAATATAACGTTTTTACTTGTTTCTTTTCTTATTGTATTTTTCCTCTCCGCTTGTTATTCTCGCGTTAACTGCTTTTGTCATGTGCGACATAAAACATATAATTGCCACATTTTGTTGCAAACATATTTCTTTCTTTGTAATATAAACAACCTAAATTGTCATATTAATTGCGTATATCATTGAATTTAAATTAAATATCAACAATTTTTTTCGTTAGTTGTGAGTTGCATTTTAATGATATATTTTTCAGTGCATAATAATTTTCGAGTGCTATTGTTGGTGATGTGTGCCATATTGGCTTCAAGAAATGGGGGATAATAGCAGTGCGCTATTGACTTTACACGCCCTCACGAATGTACTTATTTTAAAAGCTTTTGATTATTTTATGTTACTTCACCACTTCTATATTTAAAAAAAAACTGGCTAACTTCCACACATATGTGTATATATTTTATTGTTGTAGTCTAACATTTTTCTATTTTGTGCGGTAGACAGAAAAAGGTCCGTACGTGATATTACGGTCAAAACTTAACTTCACATAAGGGTTATCGATTGACGAATCTACTAAAGTGTGTTTTTTTATAGAGTGACACAACTTTAAATTACAAAAGAACAAGGAAATATATTTTTAATATCAATGAAACTGGCTTTATTTTAAAGAAAATTTTATGAAATTAATGTTTAAATATGAATTCTGCCATGTGTGGAACATCAATTTTCAACAACTAAAAGAATCTTCGATAAATTGGAAGGACACAACCTTCGTTTGCTGACAACGGCAACGAATTGATTGATTAGGATCATCTCCAATGCTTTCTTATTTAGCGGCTACAGCATTTTCAGTGCGCACTGTTCGGCGTCTCACGGGATGCACATGATGAGTAACAGTAAATGTGGTCCGAAAACGATCTATTGTTTTTCGAATTAGCCGCTCTAAAGGACGATTATGTACGCCATAAAATGAAAAGAGTGCACGATGGGTTTGACGGATAAAATAATTATTTTAATTAAAAATTTAAACAATTTGCCGGCGTTGCTCTGGTGTTGTGGCACCCTAAAAAAAACACCGATTTATCAGTTTGCAGCTGTAAAGCGATCATGTATTGTTCGCCTTCAAATCTTTTGGCAATAATAAATCCAAAACTTGTAATTTCACAACATGAATGTGAGTAAAGAAATTTTTTCTTTAGTCTTTTTACAAAATTTTAAAGTAAGAAAAGACATAAAAACCATCCGAAGCTCCTGTCAAACTTTTTTTTTTGGCTGGAAGATGATAAATTACGGTCAGTTTTTTATTTAATATATTTGTTTGTTTGTTTGTTTTTATTTTCTCATTTTTGCTCCTTTGCAAGGAGTTTTGGATGAATTACCAAGTTTCTTTTATGCTGTTTAGCTCTTGCCTTTATTATTCTACTTATGATGTCTGCCTGCTGGCTATGATTTATGGCGTTGACAAAAATTGTGTATAAATTTTTGTTTTGAAGTTGACCATATTTTTATACTAGAAAAGAACTATTATTACCATATAAAATGGATAATTAGTTTTCTGAGGAGTTATAATTTCAAGGAGTTTGAAAACTTTTATTTTTTATGGCATTATAAATTGAACAATACCGGATTTAAAATGTTAATTAAAGTTTTTAAAAAATATCGTGCTAAAGTTAAAGTTAAGTGCCCTAGAAAACTAAAATCAGCTTCAATGTGAAAGAAAAACATGTTGTTTACGAGTACAACGTTCCAAATACAATTTGGATTTAAATTGTATGAAATGAAAGTAATAAACAAAATTTTTGCACAAATACATACAATCGCTGCAACTACATACAAACATACATGTATACAAAGAATTTAAGCACATGACTTACGTACGAGTTCTATGCTCAGCCATTCCTTTAACTTTCGTTTTTGTCCTTTTTCCGTGCAGGAAGTGCGTGGAAAATAACAAAAGTTTCAAAACATAATTAGTAAGAACGGAACTTATGTGGCGCCGGAAGATCACTTTGTCATTGCCTTTCTCAGCCATGCCATCATGGTAACAAGTAGTTGTAGTGATTTATTGTAAAAAAAAAACTAAATAAAATAAAATAAATAAAAATGGCAATTACACACAAGCATACATGGGTTATACTGTTGTGTAAATCATTTTATTTAATTTTATTTATTTTAGCATCTTCCACTAGTATAATTTTTGATTATTTCTTTGAAATGTTTCTATTCTTTTTGTGTTTTAAAAGCTAAGAAAAAAATATCAGCTGAAATTCCTCAACTCAAATTACAAAATAGAAACAATATTTTCGAAATTTTGCTAAAAGATTTTTTAAATTTTTGTTAAGAAAAAAAAAATATTTCTAAAAGGAGTTCACATATTAAAAAAGTTTTATTTTCTTACTTCAAGGTAATTTGATTGCGGAATTCCGTTTATTTTTTTTTATTTTATTCCGTTTCTTTTTTTATTTTATTATAACAGTTGCTGCATTTTCGATATAACAGTATATATTGAAAACAAGAGCTAAAGTAAAGTAGTTTTCTTTTCTACAAAAGAATGCTAAATTTTTTGCACTTTTCAATGGAAAATGGTAAAATAATGGGATTTGAAAATAGTGAATTTTCTGGAAATTAATCTGCCATCTCTTATGAGAATGTGCTCTGTTTAAAAACTGCGCCTAATTGTGACAAAATGTTACACGTTTTCCAGAAAAAAATCGCCATAAGTAAATTGTTAGCACCCCTGTTTTAAAAAAAAGCCAATTTCGGGCACAGTGTAAATTGTATGTGGATTGGGTCTAACACATAAATTTGGTTTAAAAGCGCAATACAAAGAAAAAGCCCTTTTACAGGGCAATACAAAAAAAAAAAAAAATAACAAAAATAAAAGGTGTAATCCCTGAAGCGTACAGAAATTTAATAAGTTTTCAGGTCATGCGTACATCATGGCGTATACTTAATGTACCGTCCATTACAGTCGTCCCACGTTAAGTATGCGCAGCGTTAACCCTCGTTGAAAATAGGAATTGATTGTAAAAATTTTAACAATTAATTAGTACACGTTGCTGTAGTGTTGTGACACTCTAAAGGCGGATTCACCCATGTTGTCCGAACAAAATTTTTGTCCGGAAATTTTTTTTATATGTAGTTTGACGTCTCTCTTCTTGAGAGAGAGAGAATATATTTTTTACGAACAACTCTCAGCTTAAATTGGTTTAATATTATATTTTGTCCGAACAAAATTGAACTGAGTTGCCAATACTTTAAACTTTTTCACACAAAGTTGAGGTGTCATTTTGTGTTTGATATATTAAATTGTGTGTGAGACTAAAAAAATAAATTTTAAGAACTAATATTATCTATTTGTTACTTTTTTATATGTATTTTGCTAATAACAATGCTTTATGCAATTCAACGGCCATAAGGTAAAGCAATTTACTTTTCTCGCCCATTATTATTATCGCAAATTCTTGACAAATAATTTAAAATATGTTATATCCAAATATCTAAAAAATCAAGAAAACAAAGCAAAACATAAAAAATCGCTTGCAGTACTACCATTTTGCAAAACTCATTTTTTATATGAATGGCAACTTTGATTTTCCGGACAAATTTATCAAAATGAGTGAATCGTGCTGCAGAAAACTCTCAGTAAAATAAATTTTGTCCGGACAAAACATTTGTTCGGAAAACATGAGTGAATCCGCCTTAAAAAAACACGTTTTATGTATAATAAAATATTTTTTGGCATTACCCCCTTATTTGGCATTACCTCCTTATTTGAGCAAACAAATAACAGCTGATAGTTGCTTTTTATTTAGTTTGCTTTGAAATTTCATTATGAATCGACTTATACCAGAGCATCACGTGCAAATTGTTGAAATTTTTATTTCAAGAAGCTGTAGCCGCTAAATAGGAAAGCATTGAAAATCAATCAATTCGTCGTCGTTCTCAGCAACTGGGGTGTTGTGTCCTTCCATTTTATAGAAGATTTTTTAAGTTGACGAAAATTGTTGTTCCAAATTAAGCCTTCTACGCGCTAGCCTTGGCAGCCACATGGCAAAACTCATATTTAAACATTAATTTAATAAAATTTTCTTTCCGCTAAAGCTCGTTTCATTGATATTAAAAATATATATCCTTATTTTATTATGATTTAAACTTGTGTCACTCAATAAAAAACACCCTTTAGTTTTAAGAAGACAAATTAAGAATTGTCTTGTAATCGAAACGGTAATATACTCCCTTATTCATAAAAATCAAAAATTGTGGGTGCTGTTGGCTGAAGTAGTAGAACACGAGACTATGAAGCGGAGGGTCGTGAGTTCGAGCCCGCGCTGGGTCATGAAATACTGTGTTGAATTCTTCTAAACAGCATTAGTGCGTGGTTGTGTTAGTTGTTGCCAGCCTGTTTCAATGATGAAGGCATAGTCACTGATCGCTGAACATAATTGGCAGCGACTGACACTATCATGTACTAAAAAGCAGAGTAACAGCACCCACCTTCGTCGGCCCTGTAGCAAAAATTTGCCGGCGAAGTAAAAGGTTGAAATAGCTACAAAAACAATTGTCTATCTTCTCATATTTCCTAATCTGTCCCCTCTATACTATCCCCTCGTTTTCAGTTCCGGCGCAATGCATTGCATATATAGGGGTCATCCCTGAGTGCTGGTCCTACTCCAAAAAAAAAAAAAAAAAAAAAAAAATGTACCTACTTGAAACTTGTTTTAACAAAATTTTGTACAATAATTTTTTTTATTATAAAATACATGGACAAATACATTTTTATTAATAATGCCATTAATTCTCAAGTATATTATTCAATTTTAATTTAAAAAACAAATATATCTTTATTATAAACATGCATGAGAATTTCCCATTAATTTTTAACTACAACTTTTTTATACCCGCTCGTCCTTGTTAAAAGTATTATAAAAAATGTTTCAGCTGTCTAAATAAAGAGAAAAATCTTATAAAAAAGACAATAAAAATCGAAAAATGAAATATAATATTATGGCACAACTATTGAAAAAGAAAAGTATTGAGGAATATTCTTTTTATTGAAGAGTTTGTTTTTCATTTTAAAAATTTAACAGTTGTTGCCAATAAAGAAAAGATGACAGAAGACAAGAGAATAAGGCCACAACGAACTTAAAAAAAACAGGTATTCAACTTTTTTTAACTCGGACCAGCACTCAGGGGATGACCCTACATATGCAGTGCATTGCGCCGGTACTAGAAAGGAGGGGATAGTATTTAGGGTACAGGTGAATTTTTTAACCTTTTTACCTCGCCGCCTATTTTTTGCTACAGGACCGACGAAGGAGGATGCTTCTATTACTCAGCTCTTCAGCACATGTGTTGTGCTATGCCTTCATCACTAAAACAGGGTAGCCAACTCTATTGATTCACTTGAGCATCGTCGCAATGTGGGCTGAGTGGGGATTGTTGTTTTATCGCTACTACAATGGCATGTGCTCTGGTGAAATTAAGGAACTTTTTCCTGAAATCCATTCTTTCTTACGCTCAACGTGTTTTTCATTAAAGACGCATGCGTTTGTGGTCGATATTCCAACGAATCGCTTTACGCATTACAGAAAAAATTCGTTTTTTGGCCATATGTGGAACAAATTACTTGTAGATGTCTTCCCCGCCACTTACAATTTGAGGAGGTTCAAATCGAATATCCACGTACTCTACGCCCTTTATCCTCCTTCCCAAAATCTATTTTCCTAGTTTCAGCGCAATGCACTGCATATGTAGGGGTCATCTCCTGAGTGCTGGTCCTACTCCTAAAAAGGAAAAAAAACACTAACGCAACCCTGAACTAATGCTGATCAGAAGAATTCGACTGACCGCGGAGTCGAACTCTGGACTCTCCACCTCATAATCTTGTGTTAACTACTTCAGCCAATAGCACCCTGATATTAAATTTAGAGCACAAAAAGGAAAGATTTACTTGCTTAAACTGTGAGTCTCCAGAGTCATAAGAAGAGCAAGAATTTGAGGTTGATTTTTTTTGTTGCAACATCAACGCAGAGCGCGGCTGAAATGCGCTCCATACATGATAGTGTCTAGTGCTGTCGGCACTGTTCAGTGTTGAATGCTTAAACTCAACCTTGAATTTATGCAGATCGATCGGAAACATTCGGTCCCTTATATAGGGTCCGCAATCTAACGTTTTTTTTTTTTTTCAACTAGTGCTTATTTCGTGAATGGTAACACTTAGCTCATGTCTGATTTGTCAGATGGCTAGTTTTATCCTTCCGCTGAACAAAAATGGTTGACCATCCAATGCGTTTTCGCTTCGCTAAGTGGGCCTGCGATCGACCTACAGAAGATGCCGATTTTGCCAAAAAAAAATCGTCTTTTCAGATGAAGCTCATTTTGATGTTGGCGGGTATGTAAACAAGCAAAATTGTCGCATTTGGGGCACAGAAAACCCGCACGCACACATTGAAAAGCCGACGCACCCAAAACGAGTCACTGCTTGGTGCGGATTTCGGCCCAGAGGCATAAGTGGGCCATTTTTCTTCGAAAATGAGCAAGGAGTGGCCGTTATAGTCAATGGCGATCGTTATCGGGCCATGTTGAACGAATTTTTGTTCACAAAAATTGAAGAGGAAGATATTGGCAATTTGTGGTTTCAACAGGACGGCGCTACGTGCCACACAGCCGAAGCTAAACTCGATGTTTTGCGCCCTGTTTTTGAAGATCACATTATCTGCCGCAGAGCTGATGTCGTTTGGCCACCTCGGAGCTGCGATTTGACACCGTTGCACTATTATTTGTGGGGTGCCGTCAAAGATAAGTGTTACGCCGACAAGCCAGAGACAATTGACGCTTTAAAGAACAATATTCGTGAAGCCATTGGTGAAATACAGCTGCACACAATCGATAATGTGCTTAAAAATTGAACCCATCGTGTAGGCTACTGCATGGCCAGCTGAGGCAGCCATTTGAATGAAATTATTTTCCAGTATTAAACGGAAGGATTGTACTTTCAAATAAAAAAAGAAACTTGAGAAAATATTCAGTAGTATTTTTTAAAGCATTTTCAAAAAAAAAAAAAGTTATTTGGCGAACCCTATACATGAGCGAGTGTGGCAGGGAATCTATGACCTTCAGCTGCATGGTTTTTGGCCAGCAGGACCAAGACGATATATTTGATTTATTGATTAACTAAATTAAAATGCAATAATTTTCTTATATTATAAACAAGTCCTTAAGTACTGTTTTGGCGGTCCATACAATTTAAAGGAGGGTAGTAAGCAGTTCCAGCTTTGATGACTCAGCCGAATCGTTTTGCACTGGGAATATTGCAAATGGTAAAATTAAGCTGGTGAAAACTGTGTTCTGCTGTACAAATAACTGTGCACGTCAAAGTGCTTTTGAAAAGAAGAAAGACAACCGAATGAACAAGGGATTGTTGAAGAGTACAAAAAAAAAATATTAATAAATTTACTGCTGACACTGAACTACACTGAATCACATATAAAATACCGAATGCAAACAAAATTTATATGCAAATATGACAGAGAGAAAGAAAATTAAATAAACATGTGAATATTTATTTCTACTCTAATATTTAAATCTCTTTTATAAAATAAAAGAAGAAACCCATCACTTGCTGGATAAATGCCAGTCAATGGTAAAATATCAAAGGAATATTAAACTGAGAGCTTAACATGAATTTGAAATTAATTTACTTGGTTGCAAATGATTAACAAATTGTTGAAATACCGATGCAATTTAAATAGTAATACCTGGCACATACGAGTACATTGTTTTCAGCCTAAAACAGCAATCAATATAAATAAACTGAATGAAGCTTTTTATTGCCTGGGTATTAAATAAAATATCCCTATTTCACATGAATTATACATTTTTCATGTTACACTTCAGTAGTCTTATGAAAATTTCAACTACAACAGCAGTTCTCTTGCTGTGAAAGTTTTATTTTCAGTCATATTATTTTTATTTCTCAATGTTTTATTTATGAGTGGTTTACCGAACAAAAGGAAGAAGAACACAAATTGTGTGGCAGCTACTCCATCTACATGTTCAAATTATATGACTATGACTTTGTCTGCCAGAAAAGTACACGAAGGAAGAGAATAGCTCGTACATAAAGCTGCTGAATAAATAAATCGGAAACTAAGCCCAGCAACAGCGGCTACTTCACCGGAAGTTAAATACAAATTGTACCAGTTTTTGTGCCATAAAATTATTTGTTTGTTGTTTTGTTTTGTGCGGTAACAAAAATTAAAATGATTTTTGTTGCAAAGTGTTTGCCACATTCACATTCATTGTACGAGTATGCATGTATCAGTTAGCGGTTTTCGTGCTAGCAATTTTGTTATGAACGTACCGGGGCATTAACTTTTTAAGGTCTAATGAAGAGCTGTCGTTAGGCAAGTGTGTAGACTTGGAGTGGAGGCCCACAACAAACAAATGCATTTTTTATGAATTTTAAATCAACGTAATTTTCTTTTGAGCAACTTTTTTTAAAGGAAATTCGGAAATGTTTTTTTTTTTTTTTGGTAGCAAACTGCCTGCTTATGTTTATGTGGTTAATTGCGTTAGCCTTATTATTTTAAATTCTTTGTAGCAAAATTTGGTGTAAAACAATAATTAAATGTGTTAGAACTTGAGGGCTCATCAATATCGCTACATGATTGTTATAAAATGCTGTGATTCATTACAAAAAAATCTGAAATAACACCGGGGTTTCCATTCACTAGGATCTTGTTCCATTTTCAAGAGTAATACAAGGTAGCGAACGAAGCCACTATGCTTCGACCCATAGACAAAAATAAAAAAATAAAAATTTTATCTCAAATTGTTTTTAAATAAAGATTTTTTGAAAGATAATAACGTATCTCAAATAAATGTTAACAAAAAAAATTTTTCTGATAGCTTTTGCCACCACGAGAGGGCGTTAAAATCAGATAATTTCTTGCAAAAATGACTTAACAGAAATATAGGTTTTAGTTGTTTCACAAAAATAATTCTGAAAAATTCATTTTTTTTAAAAGTCACTCGAAATTTTGTTTTCAGGTACTTTAATATATTTGCAGTTAAACTAAAATTTAGAATTTAGTATTTATTTACAAAATAATTTGTTTTATTGCTCTGAAAAACACATATTTTTTGTTGAAAATCCAAAAATTACTAAAGTTTGATGGAGTAGAAAAAAAAATTATATAAAATTAGAAATTTTTTTTTTTATGTTTTTGTAAGTTTATACTCTTAGCTAACAGGGTATTCAGAAATTAGTGCCTATTTTTTACCACAACTTAAAAAAAATGCGTTTTTTGAAATGCCTAATTTTATGATTTTTACTCAAATATTAGGCATTTAAGAGTGTTTAATATCATTGCGTAACATGTTTTATATTTTGAATGGTAAAAAATTATAAATTAGATTCTGTTTCATATTTAAATTATTGTGTAAATTGTAAGTTGCGATTGACTTCGATTTTGAAGTTTTTTTTGTTTCATACTTTTGTTTTGCTTTATCATATTATCATATTTAACGTATTTGCGATTGACTCCGATTTTGAAGTTTTTTTTGTTTTGCTTTATCATATTATTTGCCGTTATTTATATTTTTCAAATTAGAGATGATAGCGTGACACATTTGTTTTTACACGTGTGTGATAGTAACTATATTCCAGCAGCGGTAATACGACTATATATTAAATTTTCGGAAGTGCGAGAGAAATTGTTATTTTCTATAAAAATTGCTATTGTATAAAAACCGTGAGTGTTACAAATTTAACTGCCTTTAACATAAGTGATCGTGAGTGCTAGTGGACCTATTTGTTGTTGTCTTCAGATCCCGTATTATCATCAAAGAGAAACATTAAGATTAATGTTTCTGGCGAAGTGGCCAGAAGGACTTTCGTAGGTCCTATTATGGGACTCAGTAATCGATATCTTAGATATGTTACGACTTTTCTAAATGATATGTGTAGTGAGACCGAAGGGTTTCATCTTCAGGGAGTCAAGCCTTTCGAAAAATAAAGGCAATAAATTGTACTACTGGCTTCCATTAAAAGTTTTTGAATTTTTTGCATGAATTACAGCCACTTTAGCTGATAATAAATTTAATATATTTTAATAAATTATGTATGAATTTTTATTAGTCGAACTTTCTTGTGTAAATTGTTAATTTTTTCAACGGGCCTAAGTTCGAATCTGCTTGATTGCAAATGATTTTTTATTATTTTATTAATAAGTGAATTTGTTTAAATTCTATTTATTATTTTTTTATATTAAGATTGGAATATTAGGAATATTTTCAATAATCATCAAACCAGCAGAACGGACCAGTACTGATTTCGCGGCCGCTACGCCGTCTCATCAGCGTTCTTTGTTCCATTTTTGCAAGTGGTGCTAGTTAATAGGAATATCAACTATTTAAGCAATATTTTAACGAAAATTGAATATGAGAAGTTCGCACATTCATATTTTTAAGTTATTATCTTTTTGGTTAGTACGAAATTCCCCAACCCTGACGATGAATATTCCCAATATTCCATGTATCTCTTTCGCTTTTTCCAGAGCCATCGGCTGCTGATAGCTAAAGCTTCTTTGTTATTTATGTTCAAGTAATTGAATCTTAATATTTTTTTTTTTTTGAACAAATTAATTTATTAATGAAATAATAAAAAATCATTTGCAGTCATGCAGATTCGAACTTAAGCCCGTTGAAAAAAATTAACTATTTTAATAAATTTAAAATCATTATTTTTCAAAAATTAATAAATAATAATGGTGAGGAGGGAGGATGGCGCCGCACAGTGGGATTTGTTCATACAATGTTTGACAAAATACAGGGTGGCTTAGAAAGACCGAAGTGGTGTGAATTCCTTATAACTTTTTATTTAAGACATATTTTTTCAATTTTTTGTTTTTTAAATACAGTAAATTTATAGGGAATATTTTTAGACTAGTTATTAAATATGACATCCCGCAAGTGGTGGCCATTTTCTGCTTCGCACAAATGTGCTCTTTCCAACACATTTTCCATGACCTTTCGCAAAACTTCCGGTCTTATGTTGTTAATTTCGTCTCGAATATTGGTTTTTAATATAGTCCAAGGCTTATTAACATAAACTTTCCCTTTTAAATAACCCCAAAGGAAACAGTCTGACAGCACAATCGCTTTCCTAAGCCTCATAGGCGACAATTTTGCTCGCTATCTTAAGGACCGAGTGCGAAATGAGCCAAATTGTCATGAAGAAAATGTTGTTCAAAATATAAGCCTGTTGCTCTAGCACCCAATCAGCAGCGTTGTGGAAGGTCAGCATTTCTTCTAAGGTAATTCTTAGGGCCATATTGTATGATTGGCATATGACAACAAACCCGTGGTCGTTGGTATTCCATGCAAAATTTTCCCTCCGAAAAAGTTCTATTAAATAGGATGCTATAAACTTTTACCAACTCTTTTATGAAATTATTAAGAGAAATATCAGCAAAGAATTAAAACTCAATATCACTTTAATTTAAATATGAAACATTCCAGAATTTTATAATTCCATACTTTGTGAAATTTCATCGAACTATTACAATTTATGAATTTATTCCAACTGTTTAAATCTGGCATTGAATACACATGCATTATCTATACTTTCAATTATTCTAAAATGTAAATACTTCTTACA
Source organism: Linnaemya tessellans (assembly GCA_951800035.1). Classification (NCBI taxonomy): domain Eukaryota; kingdom Metazoa; phylum Arthropoda; class Insecta; order Diptera; family Tachinidae; genus Linnaemya; species Linnaemya tessellans. The sequence continues at coordinate 151,046,946 of OX637532.1, forward strand.
CAACAACAATAACAACAACAACACCAATTGATATACACATTTCCTAAATAGTTGTTTTCCTTTGCTAAAATTTGTTGCTGTTTGTATGCATAAGTGAATGTTTGTGGAAGCTCCTGTTTAAAATTTAATTCCCTTTATTATGAAATTTAAATTTCACTTGTGATATACAAAATCTAACAAGCCAGCAGACAAACCGACAAACAGACAAACAAACGAATGCCAAAAAGGTGGGTGGGTGTTCTTGTACAATAAAACTGCAGGAAAATATGTAAATTTATTCCTGCTATGAAACATTATCCATGGCTTTAATTTCAAGGGATTGTATTCTTTTGGTTATACGTTTTGTTGTTGCTGTTGTTGTTAAAAGTTAAATTAAATTCTTGTGGCTACAAGGTACGAGTATTGCTATTGTAACTTATCATTGTTGGTTTGTGCCATGCCACATCACTCATAATTCAATATGTTCCAAATAAAGTTTTGTAAGACAATCCGATGCAAAGTGGGATCGATCGTTTGAAAAGCACATAAAATTTCTAAACTACTGATTCGTTGTTGCGCTTTGAACTTTAGCTACTGGAAAAAATTTGTAGATTTTTAAGTTCAAAAAATGGTTGGTGCCAAACTTTTTATTTCAATGAAAATCATATTAAAATTGGTATTCAATTTTTCAAGAATTTATTTATTTTTTGCTTAAAAAATGCCTCCATAATTTAGAGCCCATTTTTTATAAATCTTATTACTAAACAGATTTGTATACCCTTCACAAAAAAGTGAAAGGGTATATATAGGTTTGTCATTCCGTGTGTAATTTCTTCGATATGCACATGGGACCCCATAAAGTATATATATTCTGGATCCTTATGAATAGCCATGCCGATTGAGCGATGTCCGTCTGTTCGTCTGTCCGTCCGTCTGTACGTGAAATCGGTTTTCCCAAGCCCCCAGAAAAGCTATAGACTTCGTTCTTGGACCGTTGGATTGGAAATGAACTTAAAAAGAGTGCTATTGAAGAAAGATCCGAAGTACGGTTCCTGAGCTGGGAAGCTTACACCTATTTCTCGACGCAAAATTTATACCAAAAATCAATTATTTTTTTTTAATGTTTGTAAATTAAACCTACTTCGTGCTTTGGGGAGCCTCAATGGTCTATTAAAAACTAAAAAAATAAAAATTTTTTTCCAGGGATGGGAAATTCAAAAATTTTTTTTTCGGCCTATTCCGTATTTTGTAGTACATGTAGTAACTAAAATTTTTAAAAATTTTTAGTTTTTCTTTAACAAAACCACTTTATACGTCATGAAGATTTGCATTAGCAAAAAAAAATCAAAAATTTTAAATTCAAATTTTGCTTCCAGGGGTGGGAAATTGAATGTTTTTATACATGAAAGTAATCAAACAGGCAACTGATGTTATTTTTTTTTTGTTTTTTGCTAACTTCTTACCTTATAATTTAGGAAGAACAAAATTGGTATCAAAAATTCAAAAATAATAAATAAAATTTCGAATCCAGGGATGGACAAGTGCAATATTTTATGGTACATGAAAGTTACCAAAATGGTAAAAAATTTGCAATTTTTCGTAAATAAAACTACTTTATACCTCAAGAAGCGTTGCACTGATAAAAAAACAAACAAAAAAATTAAAATTTCGTTTCCAGGGTTGGAAAATCTATATTTTCTGATCCATAAAAGCAGCCATTTTGTTTGTTATTTTTTATTTTTATGATGAATTGAAAAAAACCAACAAAATATAAAGGACGATTCTACGGTTGGACAATTAGAACTTTTTGGGGTACATGAAACGGATTTTTACTTTTTGTTTTTAAATTAAACATATATAATATTTTTGAAAGACGTTCATAAGTATTAGATATAAGAAAAGCCAAACATTTAGCTTCCTAGCCGAAAATTTTAAACGTTTTCTTAAACGTAAAAGTAGCCGATAACATTATTTTGATTTTTTAATTAAACCTACTTTCTGTTTTGGCAAGAAAGAAAGAAGAATTACATCTGTGAAGGGTATTTAAGATTCGGCATAGCCGAATATAGCGCTTCTACTTGTTTTTGTATAGAGAAGAACAAGAAATTTTAGAAAATTTGGAGAAACTGTTTTGATTTGTTTATTTTAGTTTTTGTTGTTCAAAACAAAATTTTTTTAATTTTTTACGTGCTGATTCTTTTCCCAATTTTTACAAAAAAGTTCAAAATTGATTATTAAAGTGTTTTTGGCTAGTTCCTATGCTCATTTCACTGGGGCTACTGCAGATCATTAGGGAACCTTTACCGAACATTTCTTAGAATAGCTAAAGATATTATGTATTTTAAATTTTGATTTTTCTAAAATTTTTAAATATTTTACTTGAATTTTTATACATTTGCTCGCTGAGCAATTTGAATGAAAAAAAATTATAAATTGTTATTGCTCTTTTTTTTTCTTCAAAAATATTTTGATAAAATAATATCTGTTATATTTTATAAAACATATCAAACGAACTTTTTTTCCACTTTGTGTAAAAAGTTTTTTGTGAAAATATTTTTATTAATAACAACTAAAGGCAACAATAAATGTTTTGTTTTTGTTTTTATTTATTTATTATTTCAATATATATCGCGTAACAGAGTTGTTTCCATTTACATAAAAAAAAGTTTCAATATTTTTAAAAAGCGTTACCATATAAAATGGTGTTTTGTTCTCAACTTTTTCCGTTTCCACAAAAGCACTCAATAATAATAATTGCGAACAACTACAACAACCTTAAAAAGAAGCCTGTTGTTGATGCGAGTGTGCAACATATTTGCAATAAACAAACTTTTTACAGTTTCGTGTACATATTGCACATAGTCTGCTATCATTGTTGTTGTTGTTGCTTGCTGTCATATATAATTTGAATACATACAACTTTTTTGCGAAAATGTGTGATTTCATAAAAAAGCATTAATAGAAAGTAAGCGTTTTTATGATGCTGTCAACAATGTTTGTGGCTGGAAGAAAAGTCAAACAAAAATTAACCACTGCCTGGTTGCTATAGTCTGCGAGAAGTTTTCATATCCAAGAAAAACTAAAAAAAAAATAATAATTGTATTGCTCGTGTTATTTTTTGTAAGGCCAATCATAGAATAATTTGGTGATTGTTAAATGAGTCGTGTAAAAAATCTAATAAGAAGACACAATATAAAATTATATTCTCAATTATGCTGTATTTCATAGAACGCCAACAATTTTTTTTCTATGCGTACAATAAAATTAATAATACCATAACAACAAATAAATAAAATTTTAATGGAAAACCGCTTAATTATTTGTCAGAAAAATAATAATAATAAATGCTATTTATTCAATATCAGTATAATTGCTATCCTGAAGAAGATGTCCAGAGGATATCGAAATGAATATTGAAAATAATAATAAAAACAAGTAAAAATGTTAATATTTCCAGGACCTGAACGAATTTTAAATACCCTCCAAATATTTAGTAAGTACAATTAAAATATTTAACTGGGGCTGGGACAGAGTTCCTTTGTATAATATCGTACGTCAACGCCCACTGAACGGGGCGGCGTCCAAAAATAGACTACAGCATGTTTTCCACAGACGAACGTATGGGCATTGCTAGACCGTCTTAGACTTCATCACTGATCAAGAATATACAGTCGACTCCGCTTTACTGGAAATGACCAAAACCTAATTTTTTTCAGTTATCCGATTTTTTCTCTAAAACGTAGTTCGGATTACTGAAATTTGCTACAGTTAAACATACTGCTGAATTCCTCGAAAATGTCTAGCAACTTGCATTAAAAATATAATAGAAACATACAATAAAGTACGTAAGAGCGAAAAGGACAAATAAATTTTACCATTTAATTTTTTAATGGACAAAACATGCCCAATTTTTTCAGCCTTAAGTTATGCAGTCGATTTTTAATAAATAAATTTCTCATTGTTTATTTTTCCACTAAAGCGAAGTAAGTTTCATACAAAACGTAGTTGTAGGCTTGCTTTTGGTTTTCAGTAATACAATATTTTCAGTAAAGCGATAGTTTCGCTAAAGCGAAGTGAATAAGACTAGCTGCGTTTAAAATCAGTGCGGGGCTTTGTACCGCTTTCAGTAATCCGACTTTTTTCAGTAAAGCGTGATGTGCTAAAGCGGATTCGACTGTATATATTTTATAGGGTCCAATTATATTTGGAGAGCATTAAATCTTTATTTTTTGGCATCTCTCTGGCAACGGCCATGGGAGAGACATTTCACCTTTGCCATAAGACTCTAAAAATAAATATTTGGGATAATTAAATGTAAAATTTATTATGTGAGTGAAGATAAATATGCCGAGTTAGACATGTTTTGACGTAAGCAGTTACGTAACAACGTATATAGCTGTAAAGTTAAATATGTTATGACGTAACGAAATGGCAAACAGTGAAGTTTTGTTTTTTATGAAAATCCATATATAATAAATTTTTTCAGCATTTTGTGAAAATATATATATTTTTTATGAATAGGACTAGCACTCAGGGGATGACCCCTACATATGCAATGCATTGCGCCGGAACTTAAAACGAGGAGATTGTAATGAGGGGATAGATTAGGAAAGATGAGACGAAAGACAGGCCATGAAAGGATATTTTACAGGTCATGAGAGTGTGTGTGATCTTGGAGGGATTTTTGCCCTAGAGTGGCCAAATAAAGAGTTGGCATGCATTGCCAGTATATACAAAATGATGTATGGGATAGAAGACACTCCCATAATCATTTTGCATATAAATATGGATTTTCATTAAAAAAAATGTCTCTGATTGCCATTTCGTTACGTCATAAGATATTTAAATTCACTTCGTAACTGCTTACGTCAAAACATATTTAACTCGGCATATTTATCTTCACACACATAAATTTATTTTCAATTTATTTCTTTTTTTTCTTTTTAAAAGTTTCATTTAGGAGGCAAAGGAGAGTACGGGGTAGGGCAGAGGAGTACCAGGTTACGTCTCGGCTTCGTCATTAAAGCTTAAAAATTTTATTTTTAAGGAATGTAGTCTTAAGTAAAAGAATTTGTTAAATTTTTACACTATGTTTGCATATAATAACGTTCACTAAAGGCAGCTGGGTCCAAAAATTATTCTTTTTTATTTTTATTTTATGGTTCCAATTTTAATGCGATGGATTTTTTTTGATATAAATATATATCATTTGCTTAACAATTATGTATGAATTTTTATTAGTCGAACTTTCTTACGTAAATTGTTAATTTTATCAACGGGCTTAAGTTCGAATCTGCAAGACTGCAAACCATTTTTTATTATTTTATTAATAAATGAATTTGTTCAAATTCTATTTATTAATATATATTAAGATTGGAATATTAAGAATCAGAACGGATCAGTACTGATTTCGAGGCCGCTACGCCATCTCATCAGCGTTCTTTGTTCAATTTTTCCACTTTTGCAAGTGCTGCTAGTTAGTAGGAATTTTAACTATTTAAATAATGTTCTTAATGAAAATTGAATATGAGAAGTGCCCACATTCATATTTTCAAGTTATTACCTTTTTGGTTAGTACGAAATTCCCCAACCCTGAATGGCTTGCAGTCTTGCAGATTCGAACTTAAGCCTGTTGATAAAATTAACAATTTGCTTAACAATATTAAAAAAAAACTTTAAAAATGATGTTGTTTTTTAGAGGTTGGTTTAGTTCTTCTTGGGGGAACTTTTTCCCCTCTTACCCGATTCACCCCATTTACTAACTGGACCTGTGTTACCGTTCAAGGTATATTTGTACCGAATTTCAAGGGTCTGGCTTTTTTCGTTTGGACTCAATCGTGATTTCAACAGAGGGATGGATGGATGGACATGGCTAGATCGTCTTAGATTTCACCACTGATCAATAATATCTGCACTTTTTCAGGTCTTAGCGGGAATATTTCACTACGTTACACATGGAATGAAAAAATGAATGTACCCTCCAATTCTTTTTTGGAGTGTATAAAAATAATCAAGTTTTCTTTCACATTATGCTGCTATTAATTCGGACAAGAAATTCTACATCAAAGGAAATTTAACTAAAATTTTACATATTTGTTCACTTTTTTTACAACAACGCAATTACAAATAGTTTTAAAACAAAAATGAGTTTTTCGTAAATGAAAACTCAGTGATGAAGGCATGGCACTGGTCACTGAACATAGTTGGCAACGACTGACACAATCATGTACTAAGAGCAGAGTAACAGCCTCCTTCGTCGACTCTGTAGCAAAAAATTAGCCCGCGAAATAAAAGGTTTGAAATAGCTACAAAAAAATCTCTATCTCTTCATCTTTCGTCATCTGTCCCCTCAATACTATCGCCTACTTTCTAGTTCCAGCGCAATGCACTGCAAATGTAGGGGTCATCCCCTGAGTGCTGGTCCGAATTAAAAAAAAAATAAATAAAAATAAAAATGCCATAATATTGTAATTATTGGCTAAAAAGTACAAAACATGTAACAATTTTTTTTTAGACAATAAAAAAACGTTTGTAAAATTTTTACACTGAATGGAGAGCCATTGAATATGTTTAAGAGATCAAGCTGTTACTAGAGTTATTTCCTGGTGCTGAATATTATGCGCTCCAGCATTTATTTTATTTAAATATATCTGAAATGGCTGAAAGTGACATCATCTTACACACTTTTAATATTTTAAAAAATTTTGTGATCAATCTGTAATAATATTAAACACAATGGACGATTATTTCTACAGATCTCAAATAAGTTTATATATTTATAGTTGTGTTGCTGCAGCAAGAAGTATATAATCTAGTGGCACATAATTTTTTATGTCCTTTTTGTGTTGCTCTTGACAATTCAGTAGAGGATACAACAACCCAAAGCCTGTTCTTATATTCACAACTCTTACTTTGTTATATGCAAATTCAAAAGTATTAACTACTTTTTATTATTTCTGGCATTTTTGTCATCCTTTTAGACAGAAACTTTAAAAGCATCTTTGCCAGCTTTTGGTTTTTGTTAACTTTTCGTTTGGCCGTGTATAATTCTAATGATATTTAAATTGTATATTTCTAAGCAGATTTAATATTTGAAATATTCTTTTGTGACATCAGAATACAAGAGTTTGTAAAATGCAAAATTTTTTTATTAAAAAATTTCTGCCATCATAAATAAAAGATAATGTGAGCACACATTTACATACATAAATTTCTCGGCATGAAGCATTCTTCCACAAACAAACCTTGACCACACAACAATGGTCTGTTCTGTTGTTTTGTTCACTTCATGTTTGGCTGTTACCGTTTTCTCTGGCTACACAAAAACAAAAAAAGAATAGCAGAGTGCTAAAATGTAATAAAAGAAAAACGTATTAGCAAACAAAAAAATTGAATAAACGATGGTTATGTGCAACAGAGGTAGCACTTTTTTTCGTGAATGTTAGTTTATTTGAAATTCGTAGAAGTAGTTTTAAAATAAAAAAAAAATTATATAAAAAGTTTGATTTAATTAAAAATTGGATCAAATAATTCAGAAAACTGAGAAGACCATCAACACAGACATTCCATGTGTGTGTGTGTTAACAACAGTGTAGTATTAAAATGACATTGTGTTTCGTGAAAATTTTTTATCGCAATCAAGGCTTTAGGTGTGTTTAAGTTCTCTTTACGTTTGAATCAGAAATATGAGTAAGAATTTTTTATAACTCTTCCTAAAAAGTGGAGATAAATAAAGATAATAAGTGGTGACAAACACAATACACATGAGCACTGATGATGAAAGGGTTGCGTCTTTCGAAAACAGCTGTTCTGCTCTGCTGTGTAAGTTGGATAACAAAAACTGATGTTGACTTGCCTTTGTGCCTTGGAGTATTTATCATGTCTTTCTGAGATTTAAATTAAAAATTTCGAACAATTAGCCTATAGAATCTTAATTAAATTTAATAAAGATAATTATTAGTACTGATGATGGGAGTGTGGTGACTTTCGGAAACAACGTTGTTCTGTTCTGCTGTACAATTAGGAAAATTCAACTGCTGTTGAATGGCTCTTGTTCCTCTTAGTTTTTATTTTTTAACTGAAAAAATATCTACAATAAAAAAATAAAAATTGTTCATGCGTGTCTTCAAAGAAAGTTTTTTATGAAGCTTGTGTTATTAAAATCTTTTTATTCAAAACTTTACAAAAAAAAAAAAAAACATCATGAGCATTTCGTGATTATATACTATTTTTAATTAAAATTAAATTTTTTTTTACAACTAAATAGTATATCACAAGTATTGCTGTGACAAAAGATTTTAAAGGAGCTTTAAAATTTAGTTGAGTTTTTTGGATAAAAGCTAATATGAAATAATTAGTCCTATACAACAAAAAAAAAAAGAATGGTTCTACCTATAATCCTAAATTTTGTACTGTGATGTGGTTGGCTTGGAATAAAAGCAAAATGTCATCGTATGTACAATTTTCGTATGTGGGTTTTTAAATTGACCGCAACAAAACAAAACAATAGTGGTTCTTGATGTTTTTTTTCTCTAAAAGCCATAAATTTTACCTTTTTGTTTGGCTTTGTTCTAGCTTAAACTGTAGCTAAACAAAACATACACATACATGCACACTTGAGTTTTTAGCTCAAAAACACAGATACGAGTACAAACATCCATATAGAATCCCACAAAAAATGAGTGGAAAATCTAGTAGAGCGAGGAGCATAAACCCACAGTGGAACTAAGTGTTAAATTATTCTATTATCATTTTAAAGTATCTGACCATTTTATGATGCTGTTGTGTATTTTATGTTCTAAATGGCTTATGATTTAGTGATTGTTCTCACAAATGAGACATTTTTTGTTTTCCACCAGAATGGGTAATAAATTGTTAAGGTCTGACAAAGTTTGCAGCAAAATCATGCCATTATGTATACAAATTGGGTGAATATAAATAATTTTATTAAGAATTTCATATAATTTAAAGGATTAAACATCCGGATTCGGTTCTAATTTGTTGTTGAGCAATAGGATAACTACTTGAATATCGGTATTATAATTAGAGAAACGTTTTAATATTCTAAATAAAGTTTTAAATGTATTTGGAATGCTTCGTTTACGAGAAAACAAAGATGTGGGTCGTATTCGACTCTGAGTTGGTTTTGTAATACAGATTTTGTTTGGAGATCTGTAAATATAAATATATTAAATAGTGGAGATTCTTTTTTATTTTAAGGAACTCTTAGCGTATAAGATTTACCTGGATAACACTTTACTTAACCCGTTGACTAAGAAGCCGTAGGCTGTGTATTCGATTCTGTAGGCAGTTCTGAATATGATATTGATTTTTGCTGATCTGAATGAACAGTATCTGGTCACTGAACAGTATATGGGCACTGAATTGTATGTGACCACTGAACAGCATCTCGTCACTGAAAAGTATCTGGTATGTGGTCACTGGACAATATGCAGCCACCGAACAGTATCTGGTCACTGAACAGTATCTGGTCACTGAACAGTATCTGACTACTGGACAGTATCTTCTCACTGGACAGTATTTCGTCACTGAACAGTACCTGGTTGCTGAACAGTGTCTGGTTGCTGAGCAGTATCTGGTCACTGAACAGTATCTGGTCACTGAACCGTATCTGACTACTGGACAGTATCTTGTCACTGGACAGTATTTCGTCGCTGAACAGTATCTGGTTGCTGAAGAGTATCTGGTCACTGAACAGTATTTGGTCACTGAACAGTATCTGGTCACTGAGCAGTATCTTGTATGTGGTCAGTGAACAGTATGTGACCACCGAACAGTATCTGGTTACTGAACAGTATCTGGTCACTGAACAGTATCTAGTATGTGGTCAATGAACAGTATCTGATATGTGGTCACTGGACAGTATGCGACCACCGAACAGTATCTAGGTACTGAGCAGTATCTGGTCACTGAACAGTATGTGGTCACTGTACAGTATCTGGTCACTGAACAGTATCTGGTCATTGAACAGTATTTGGTCACTGAACAGTATCTGGTCACTGAACAGTATCTGGTCACTGAACAGTATATCGTCAGTGAACAGCATCAAGTCACTGAACAGTATCTGGTCACTGCACAGTATCTGGTCACTGAACAGTATCTGGTCACTGAACAGTATGTGGTCACTGAACAGTATCTGATCACTGCACAGTATCTGGTCACTGAACAGTATCTGGTATGTGGTCAATGAACAGTATCTGGTATGTGGTCACTGAACAGTATGCAACCACCGAACAGTATCTGGTTACTGAGCAGTATCTGGTCACTGAACAGTATGTGGTCACTGTACAGTATCTGGTCACAGAACAGTATCTGGTCCTTGAACAGTATCTGGTCACTGAACAGTATATCGTCAGTAAACACCATCAAGTCACTGAACAGTATCTGGTCACTGAACAGTATCTGGTCAGTGCACAGTATGTGGTCACTGTCCAGTATCTGGTCACTGTACAGTATCTGGTCACTGCACAGTATCTGGTCACTGAACAGTATGCGACCACCGAACAGTATCTGTCATAGATTTAACGGATTTGCCGACGTTTTAAAATATTAAATAAAATGTCTACCTCAAACTCTCTTCTAATTAATCAATTCCTTTCTGAATAACTATCGCTTCCTTCTTATAGATCCGACCCAATGTATGGCATGAGTAGGTGCCATCCTTTCATTTCTCATATACAAATGCTACCAGGTGGCTATGAAATTTAAACTCTCTTTATTTTTTATTTAAATTATTGTTTTAATATCAAGAGTATTGTGTGCTCTTGAACTGTTTGATGTACTGTTTTTTAGCGGCACTGAGCATTAAATACACATCTATATAATTTTAATCTGAACAAAAGGAGCTTTACTTGTACACGTATCACGCACTTCAATATGTAAAAGTTATTTTCCAAGCAATTGCTTTAAAACTTTGATTTATTCTTCTATATAACAAATCAAAGAATTTTGTTGTTGTGCATTTTATTATTATTCGAATTTGTATAGATACAAGAAGTGAATAGAAAAACAATTTATTTCAACTCGTATAAAAATTGTTGCTCTACAGAATCTTTGTAATATTTCTGCTTTGAATTTTAAAACAATGGCATACTTTAAAACAAAAGGCAACAAAAACGAAAGCTTAAATACCAAACAAAAGCAGTCGAATCAGTAATTGACAATCTTACAAAAACCTACAAGTGAAAACTTCAAAGTAAAGTTTTATTATTTGCTATTGATCTTAACTTCATACGCATTTACTGCAGGCACTCACGCACACATACACTCACATACTCGCAGCACAACAGTAAACTAGAATACTTATATGCTCGTACGTTTCTGAATTAATACTCTTACAAAAGAGACTGGCTTACAATGAAATGGCAGCAGGAGGAGTGGTAGTGCCAGCCAGTATAGGAAGTTAGACAAAAGCATGTGTAAAGTATATTTGTTCAAGTGCATGTCAGTCATAAAGTCAGCTCAACAACTCATTTCTGTTACAGAGTAAAACAAATAAACTTTTGCAAACACTTTTTGTAATACAATTATGCACGTTGATACACGTTTGTGCATGCACGCAGAGAATAATATGCTTCAATAGGCCCAACTATTGAGTCAATGTATAAAAATAGATAAATAAGACAACATGCATTTTTTTGTGCAAAATTATTTCACTTTGTCAAAGACAGCTGACTACAGAATGTTTTTAAAGAAGAGATATTTTATACAATAGGAAAGCTTTCTGAACTCTATACTCGTGTAAACTCTATTTCTGTTCTTCCTTATCAGAATGCATAAACGATAATTACACTAATAAAATGCTAATATAGTTGTCTTAATTCATTAAAACTAAAATAGAATCCTTAAATAGGAAAATCAATTCAAATGAGCTATTTTCCATATTCTTAAATTCATTTAAGCTACAAAATCATTTGCCCTTTAGCTTTCGTCTCCCTCCCTCCCTCCCTCTGTGTCATGAAGAACAAAAATCGAAAAATTTAATCAAACGTTTATGGATTCTAATCGCTGTTAAATGGGGGTAACACCTTTCTTGATTGAGCAGCTCAATGAAGCGTGCAATAAACGACTAAAAATCGATTACCAAAAATTGTTTCGCAAACAGCAAGTTATGGCTGTCCTACGCTGTGGGGTGGCATGCAAATAATGAATTTTATTCAATATAAATATATTCAGATAACCATCAGGACGTAAATGTTGCAGCATTATTTGCAAGTGAAAAGCAAAACGTTTAAATTATTTCGAGTTCATCGATTATTTATAAATTCCATATGAAATGTTTCAAGCCCGATAGAACATTTGGTCGATTTACAAGTCTTGTTGTATCGTTGGAAGTTGTATTAAAAAAAACTGGTTTACAATTAATTCGAAATGAGATTTTCAAATACATTCTTAAATAATGGAATTAAGCGATTAATTAAAATAATTATTTTATAATAATGTAGGAAAAATTAGTACAGTTAAACTTCGATATAACAAACTTCGTTATAACGAAAAACTTAATATAACGTATGTTTTGATTGAGTCCCCTGAGAAAACCTTTTTATTGCAAAGTTTTTCATACAAAAATACACTATAACTATAACGAACAAATTCTGAGCAAAAAAGGGCTTTCTATAACGAAATATTCCTTCAAATGCCTCAATATAACGAAATCAGAATAAATCCTAATTTCTAAAGCCTCTATACAACGAAGTACTCGTACAAAAGCCTCCATATAAAAAAGTAAGAATAAAATTATAGCAACATGTTTAATTTTTTATTTTCCTCATGAAATTGAATAACGAAAAATTGAATAAAGAAAACTATAGTTATAACGAATTTTTTTCGTATATCGTCATATTTCGTTATATCAAGGCTTTGCTGACTATATTTATAGCAAAGCAATGGCTATAACGAAGTATTTTAATATTCCCTTAGAATTCGTTATATCGAAGTTTCACTGTATGTCACGATTTTTTTTAGATATCTTCATATTTCGTTATATCAAGGCTTTGCTGACTATATTTATAGCGAAGCAATGGCTATAACGAAGTATTTTCATATTCGTTATATCGAGGGTTCACTGTATTAATAGAAAAAATGTTATTCGTAAAACTATTATCGTTCTATTTCACGATGTCAAAAGAGTTGTTTCTTTCATACAATTACATTTAAAACAAAAGTAAATTTTTTAAATTTGTTCTTGTTTTAAAAATATAATTGTTCCAAAAACAGAACTCTTTCGACGTCGTGAAATAGTTAATATATCTCATTAATATATGCAATATTAATCAATTTAGAGGGCAAATGGCACATACGTTTCTCAACATGAATACGATTTTAATAAGTCGATGATGTCTGCAAGTGATCTGCATAAATTTAGGAGGCTTTTCTGCGAATTTTTGGTATATAAGGTGAATAAGTTTTCTTTTAAGGATTTTGAAAATAATGTCCTAAGCTTGTGGAAAGTTTTTTTCATATGTGGCAATACACAACATTTCCCAAGTAATTAAATTTATTTAGAGTTTCAATGGTTTTTAATCAATTTAAAAACAGGTTTCTACATATTCCCAATATTCGCATTAAAATATACTTTTTATATCCGCCAAACAAGAATTGGAGGGTATATTCAGTTTGTCATTCCGTATGTAATGCAGCGAAATATCCATCTAAGACCCCATAAAGTATATATATTCTTGATCAGTGATGAAATCTAAGACGATCTGGCCATGTTCGTCCGTCCGTCTGTGAAAATCATGATTCAGTCCAAACGAAAAGAATCAGACCCTTGGAATTCGGTATAAATACACCTTGAAAGATAGCACAGGTCAAGTTCGTAAATGGGCTGAATAGGGCCAGAGGGAAAAAAGTTTCCCTAAGAACAACTAAATCAACCTCTAAAAAACCATATAATTTTTAAAGTTTTTTTTGTAATTTTGTTAAGCAAATGATATATTTCTATTACAAAGAAAATCCAAAGAGTTGAACTTGGAAAATCAGAAAAATCCATTTTTGGACCCCGCCCCCTTTAGTAGGCGTTTAAGTATTGTATTACAAGGAAAAATAGTGTAAATATTTAACAAATTTTTAAATAAATTCCTTAAAAATTTAATTTTAAAGCTTTTATGACGAAGATGAGATGTTCTGTGATCTTCTTCTGTCTTACCCTCTCCCCCTCCTTGTCCCCTAAATGACCCTATCAAAAAACATTTTTTTTAGATTGCTAAACCTAAAAATTGACTTTTTGGTGTTTTATTGCTAAGGTGAAAAGTCTCCCCCACGGCCCCTCCCGGAGTGACCCCTACAAAATAGTTTTTATTTACTAAACATTTGTAGGGTGTTTAAGATTCGACCCGGTCGAACAAAAAAAAAACTGTCTATCGTCTCATCTTGCCTAATCTGTCACCTCAATACTATTTCCTCGTTTTCAGTTCCGGTGCAATGCATTGCATATGTAGGGGTCATCCCCTGAGTGCTGGTCCTACTCCTAAAAAAAAATATTCGAATATACCGTTCTTACTTCGTTTTAATTAAGATTGATAAAACATGTTTTCATTTAGAAACACATGAAAAGTATTCTCGTATGAAATTTCGAATAAAAAAATTAAAAAAGGTAAAAATAAACAGGCTATAAGTTCAAATCTGCGAAACTGCAAATAATTTTTTTATTTTTTATTTTAAAAAATGAACGTGATTACATTCTATTTATTTTTGAGAGTGGAATATTAAGAATATTTTTCATAGTCATTAAACCAGCAGAACGGATCAGTACTGATTTCAAGGCCGCTACGCCATCTCATCAGCGTTCTTTGTTCAATTTTTCCACTGTTTCAGGGTTGGGGAATTTCGTACTAACCAAAAAGATAATAACTTAAAAATATGAATGTGCGAACTTCTCATATTCAATTTTCGTTAAAATATTGGTTAAATAGTTGATATTCCTACTAACTAGCACCACTTGCAAAAGTGGAAAAATTGAACAAAGAATGCTGATGAGATGGCGTAGCGGCCTCGCAATCAGTACTGATCCGTTCTGCTGGTTTGATGATTATTGAAAATATTCTTAATATTCCAATCTTAATATAAAAAATAATAAATAGAATTTGAACAAAATTCATTTATTAATAAAAAAAAGTAACCACGTTCATTTTCTAAAATAAAAAATTATTTGCAGTTTCGCAGATTTGAACTTATAGCCCGTTGAGAAAATTAACATCCTGTAATACAATTTACATAAATAAAGGTTCACTATTAAAATAGAAATTCATACATAATAAAAATAAACAATTCACATGGGAAGATGGAAGTGTAGCGTTTTTCGAAAACAGCTGTTCGGCTCTGCTGTGGAAGTTGTATGATTAAATTGATGTTTGCCATATGTCTGGGAGTATTTATGAAGGCTTTTTGAATTAAAATGCGACAGGATCAATTAGCCTTTCAATCTTAATCAAAAATATTTCGATACAAAATACTTACAGAACTTTTCATCTTTAGACGCAAAATTATCTTGAGTAGAAATTTTGTTGTTGTAATTTCTGCGAGTTAAGAGTTGAGTTTTTCAAAAACTATATATTTGTGGTATTATTGTGCTTTATGCAATTATGAAAAACGTTAAAAACAAAAACTAATTGGTTACAACGGCAAGCTTTACATGGAATGCTGATTTATATTGTGTTAGTAGACCTTTGGTAGGGAAACTATGTATATAAAATAATTTTCAAATGTTAGGACATTATAAAAATATGACATGATAGCACTCCATTTGAATAGCCTAAATATTAAGATGTTTCATATTAATACTCCGTATAGAATTCCAGCCTACATGATGATGCCTTTAAATATTTATTAGTATTTTGCCAATGCACCTTTATATCAATGAACAGCAGGCTGTACTTATCTTTTATATAAAACACTCAAATAATGATAAAGAAAAAAAAAACTTGGTCTGTTGATAAAGGTTATGAGGATGCTTTTTTTATAACTGAAATAGTCAGTTGTGTAGATATGAACGAACGTTGCTGCTTGACGAGGACATTTATATGAGTATATTAAAGCTGAATTTCACAGATGTGCACATCCACTGTTTCATACGTGGCATATATGTACATATGCGGATACATATATACACTTCTATACATAGCTATTTGCATTTTTCTACTTATATCAGCACTTGAGTCAAGTGTTGTTATAAAAATACCAACAGAACTGGTCGCATAACCACAACAAAATATCTATGGCATTTGCTCCGATTCTCATTTGAAACATGCTTATTCAAGCATTCAAATATGTCTGTCTGTCTGTCTGTCGCTCTGCCTGTACTAGCATATGCTGCATACACGCTCTGTAGTAACTATTCTTATCTCTCAGCCATAGAAATAAATTGAAACACTTATTTTCGCTCCATGTGTATGAATTCAAATAAGCGCTTGTATGTGCAGACATCTGTAAAGGATACAGGCATCTGATGCTGGCTGGTTCTTGTTGAGAAATGCTTCAGGTAATAATAAAAACTAATGTAGCAACTATTTTGGAAATGTACGAAAAGCGGGATTAGTAGGGGATTACAGAGAACACGATGGCAGACAACATTGAATAATTTCAATTCGTAAATGGAAACAGTTTGCAAGAGGATCACCAGAAGTTGCTATAGGGCATGTTTGAACACACTTTAATAATATGAGTTTATAAATTCTTTTATATCTTTATTTAAGGGTTATGAAGTTTTAGCCTAGCCTTAAACCTTTTTAGGTCATTTAGTGAATTAACTATTGCGTCATGCTAAGTAATTTAACTTAACTACCTACTTTTAAATCAAATATGACCTGGTCTTCTAAATCCTTTTTAATAATAAGAGTTTTTAAATTATTTTTCATCTTTATTTAAGTGTCATGAAGTTTTAGCCATCAACTTTTTAGGTTATTTGGTAAATTAACTATTGCGTCATGACATTTAAGTTGATTTATCTGCCTATTTTCCAACCAAATATGACCTGGGGCCAAATTACCGCATTCGATATTGATCGAAATTTCAATACATTTTAAATATGAATTTCGATCGATATCGAGAGCCGTAATTTGCCCCCCGGTCTTCCAAATCCTTTCTGTTTTTAGAAAATAAACCTAAAAGTAAGTTAAACCAGGGAGTAATTATTTTTTTAATTGTCATCTAAAACAATGAAAGAAGTAAAAACGGTATATTGACCGAATTTTATATATTCTTCGCCGACACACATCTGGAGTATATGCATACTTCCTTCCAAACCTGGAACCATTTCTGATCTTTCTGATTTTCAATACTAATTTATTACTTTCTAAGATATAAAATATATTTGGTCACCAAGGAAAAAACAATAAGAATGTTATATTCGACAGGCTCGAATCTTGAATACCCTCGAAATATTTAGTAAACGAAAACTCAATTTCGTCGCTATCACTCCGGGAGGGGCCGTGGGGGAGACATCTCACCTGTGCCATAAAACACTAAAAAGTAAATTTTTGGGGTTATTAAGTGTAAAAAAAAATTTTTTTTTTTTATACACTCATTTCGGGGGCAAAGGTGGGGGAGGATAGGGCAGATCGGAGAACATCTCAGCTTCGCCGTAAAATCCTAAAAAGTAAATTTTTGGTGTAATTAAATGTTAAAAATTTTTTTAATAGGATAATTTAGGGTGATAAAGGCGGGTAGATCAGAGGGCGATCAGGTAGCGTCTCAGCTTCGTCATAATATCTTAAAAATTTTACTTTTTAAAGAATAAAATTTATTACATTTTTACACTATTTTTGCATATAATATCTTACGTCAACGCCCACTAAAGTAGGCGGGATCCAAAAATGGATTCTTTCTGATTTTCTGGCTGCAAATTCAACGCTTTGGACCTTCTTTGACTTAAAAATGTATTAAAAAAATTTAAAAATGATGTGGTTTTTCAGATGTTGGTTTAGTTCTTCTTAAGGGAAAATTTTTCCGAAGTGGACCTGTACCAGCCTTCATAATATATTTATACAAAATTTCAAGAGTCTGGTTTTTTTTCGTTTAGACTGAATTGTGATTTCCACAGACGGACGGACGGACATGGCTGAAATCGTCTTAGATTTCATCACTGATCAAGAATATATAAATTTTATGGGGTCTTAGAGGGATATTTCGCTGCGTTACACACGGACAAAGTGAATATATCCTCCAATTCTTTTTTGGATGGTATAAAAACAAGTTTAAATTTTTCAGCCCTGAAGCTGTCTTTTCTAATTTCTAATATTTGAATATCGTATTTAAATATCTTTGTTGATTTAATTAAAACAAAATTTCTTTGCATATATAAAAGCAGTTAAAGCCACTTTTAATTTATCTCTGGAGACAGCACAGTCAATTAGAGTTGCCGTGAGTGCTGTGTTGCCGGCACCATTTACTCAAAAGTATATTTTCTTTAAAAATCAATGTTTTACAATACACGAAACTTATTTTTAAAAATGACATGAAACTACTTCCCTTTTATTTTTGGTAATTTAGACAATATGCCAAATAATTTATATTATAGTATAGAAAATATTTAACGGACTGGGATAATTTCAATTCGAAATATATTTACAACCTGTTCCACGATTTCACTAGATAACGTTCCATTGAATAAATACATTTCAAACAACAACTAAAACTCATCAATTCCCAAGATCAGTCGCATGATTTATCTTAAAAAAAAGAAATATTTTTGTGGGCTGTTAAGTGAATAAATTTGGTGTATCGTCATATAATCGTAATTTTTAATGTTTTTAATTGAAATCAATTCGTATTTAATACCAAATAATTCCCCTTATTCTGTAACTGTTTGTCGACGTCAACAACAAGACAATGTCAATATCAAATTTACACTTTTTTTCATCAATTGTCTGTTTTTAACAGCCTCTTGCTACTTTGTAGCTCTTAGAGAACAGCCTGAAGCCATCTAAGTAATTCAATTAATATAAGTGTCCCATTTTTGACGTCACATTGACGTCGCAAATAGTTATGGAATAAGGGGCAATAAGTTTTCCGTGTTAAGAATCTTTGTTAAACCAGTTTAAAAATGAAAATGAAGCGAATTAAATGTATTTGTATGATTAATAAGATGCATATGTATATAATTGTTATCGCTTCCCTGCAGGAGGATAAGCGTTAATGGTCTTTAAGCTACTGGTACGATTACTAGTATAGAAAGCACTAGTTCAAAAGGTGATTAGACATATACAGAAAAGTACTAGTACTTCAAGTAGTTCATCTGTAGACTGATTTCACTTGTATAATTGTTACAATTTTTAAACAAATTCAAATTTGAAACAAAGAATAGTATTAGAAGACTTTCCCACCTGCATATCAGTTTATTTATTCGATAATTTATGAAAGTAAGCCGCAGTTTTCTTGTGTGTTAAAAAAGTGACATTTTAAAAAATAAATAAGAGGAACTTTCCATTTCCTCTTATAAACTAAGAATTGATGAACCAAAAATTGCTTGTGAAGACAAAGACTTAACAAATTTCATTGAGTTTAAAAAACCAATAAATTTAGGGATTTTTTTTATATATGAACCAGTTCTTAATGCAGAACTGATTATACTAGTATCCGACTAGAAGAAATTATACTAGTACTCATCTAGTACTAATAGGACTAGTATCCCCCTAGTTTCCATGTAGTACCAATTGTACTAATAATTTTCCAAACACATTCAATGTTAATTTGAGCATGAACATGGTATAGGAAAGTTCACAGTTGGGAACTATTACTGGTGATTTTTGTACTAGTGCAATACTAGTTTTATACTAGTTGCACCTCCTGCAGGGTAGCTACAAAAAAACTGTCTATCTTCTCATCTTTCCTAATCTGTTGACTTTCCTTTATGCCTTGGAATATTTATCATGTCCTTCTGAGATTTAAAAACAAATTTCGAACAATTAGCCCATGAATCTTAATTCAATTTAATATGAAAAGTTTTAATTTTGGTTCGATTTTGTTGATTTAATGTGTGTTTGTGCTGAAGTTGCTCGTTAAAAGCGGAAAACGGAAAGGCAAAAGTGCTTGTTTACATATATTTTGTTGGGCGTTTGTCTTTTTTTGGTTTTTTTGCTTTGGCACCCAAGTGAACAAACACACTCTCGAAGCCATATGACTACGCTATTATATATTGTATATTCCTTTTAGCATATTTCTTTACATGTCAATGGCTTCCGTTAAGTATCGCCATTATTTTGCTTCCATCTTTTATGATAATATTATTACATATTTTGTTTGTTTTCTCTTTGTTTACAGCTGCCAGCATCATTGTCAGTGTGAATGTGTGTAAATGTAGGTGCGTATGTGTGTGTGTGTGCGTATGTGTGTGTGTGTATATGTGTATACTTCCCCCTTTAAAACAAAAACTTTTTATTTTTACCCACATTCATTTCCCTCAGTTCTTCTGCTTCTTTTGTTTTTTCTTAATTTTTACCTTCGCCTGTTTTTTTTTATTATTTCGTATGCAAAATGTGTTGGTTTTACAACTTTCTTTACATACTTTTACTGCTTTCGTAACACTTTTTTTACATTCACTTCCGTTTGAAAATAAATTTTTGTTTTCGGTTACGAAATATAATGATTTCGTTGGTGCAAAGTGTTCTTTAAGAATAAAATGTTTCATAAAATGTTTAAGCATTTTTAAGTTCTATCAACAATTTGTTGAATGTGAATAAATAATGAAATTTGTTCTCTATGTTTGTATAATTAAATTAAATATACTCGTACAGAATAGTTTTAACTTCTGGTGATGCTATGATGGGGATCAGTACAGGGGAAGTATGCTGGAGAGAGTTTAACGCATTGATGCTTTGCTAGGATTAGCACTTTTAGAACTACCTCCACCAGGTCATCATATTAGATACGAAGTAGCTCTTGCTATAAATCGTCTTCAAATGATAACTGAATAGATCAGGCTAGACAACATTCCAATATTCTGTATTTTTAATTAATTTTCAATTAATTACTTGCAAGCTTCTGGTTGTCGATTTAAGAAATAATGTTCTGAATTACTTGGCACAGGAGAGGAATAGAGTCAGGTTACGTCTCAGTTTCATCGTAAAAGTGATGTTGGCTGAAGTAGTAGAACACGAAACTATGAAGCGGAGGGTCCTGAGTTCGAGCCCCCGCTGAGTCATGAAATATTGTTTTGAATTCTTCTGATCAGCATTAGTGCGTGGTTGTGTTAGTTGTTGCCAGCCTGTTTCAATGATGAAGGCATAGTCACTGATCACTGAACATAATTGGCAGCGACTGATACTATCATGTACTAAAAAGCAGAGTAACAGCACCCACCTTCGTCGGCCCTGTAGCAAAAATTAGCCAGCGAAGTAAAAGGTTGAAATAGCTACAAAAAAAAAAACTGTCTATCTTCTCATCTTTCCTGATCTGTCCCCTCAATACTATCCCCTCGTTTTCAGTTCCGGCGAAATGCATTGCATATATAGGGGTCATCCCCTGAGTGCTGGTCCAAGATAAAAAAAATAAAAAATAAAATAAAATGTTATTTTTAAGGAATGTTGGCTTAAGTAATACAATTAACAAATTTTTGAGCCCACTAAAGGGGTCCAAAAATTATTATTTTTTATTTTAAGGCTCCAAGTTTAAAGCGTTGGACCTGCTTTCACATAAAAATATATCATTTGCTTAACAAAATTACAAAAAAAAAAATTAAAAATTTTGTTGCTTCTTAGAAGTTGGTTTAGTTCTTCTTAAGGGAACTTTTACCCCTCTTGCTCGACATAGCCCATTTCCGAACTTGACCTGTGTTATCCTTCAAAATATAAAGGGTGTTTTTATAAGAGCTTGCTGATTTGAAATGTAAATAAAACACATGCCAAATTATGAAATGGCCAACAAAAATTTTTTATTTGGTAGATAATTTCTTGTGATTTAACATTTAAATATAATTTCGGGCATATGGCCACCACGACTATTTTGCACAAAGGTCATTCTGGATGTCCAATTTTCGACCACCTTTTCAAGCATTTGAGGGCGTATTTCAGCAATGACACGTTGAATGCTGGTTTCCAAAGCGTCAATCGTTGCTGGTTTATCCACGTAAACCAATGATTTCAGGTATCCCCACAAAAAATAATCGAGTGGCGTCAAATCACACGAACGCGGAGGCCAATTCACCGGTCCATTTCTCTAAATAATGTTGTCGTTGAAATGTTCTTTCAATATGTCCATTATTTCGCCCGCAGTATGACAAGTGGCACCATCCTGTTGAAACCACATTTCGTTTACATCCATATCTTGAAGTTTTGGCACCAAAAATTCATTGATCATGATTCTGTATCGATTTCCATTCACGGTAACGCGTCGTCCTTCCTCATTTTTAAAGAAATAAGGACCGATGATTCCTCCAGCCCATAGACCGCACCTAACAGTACATTTATCGGGATGCATTGGTAATTCTTGAACGGCATGTGGATTATCTTTGCTCCAAATTCGGCAATTTTTGGTAATTACGTTCTTTATGGTGGTCTCAGACGGACGATTATGTGCACCATAAAATTCACGAAGTGCTCTATAAAAATTTTTAATTGAACACTGTTTTTGAAAATAAATTTGCACGATTTGGAAGCGTTGTTCTGGAGTTAACCTGTTCATGATGATTTGCCAAACAATACTGAGTAGAGACGTCACTTTAAACTATCAAAACAGCTGTCAGACAACAGAGTTATTCGTATAAAAAAAAACTTCATAAAAAAACACCCTTTATTTATACCAAATTTCAAGAGTCTGGCTCTTTTCGTTTGGACTGAATTGTGATTTCCGCAGACGGACGGACGGACATGACTAGAACGTCTCAGATTTCTTAGAGGGATATTTCTCAGCGTTACACATGGAATGACAAAGTGTATATGTCACAGCGCATAGAGAAAAGGACCTAAGGGTAAAAAAAAAATCATTTTTCACTTAATTTTTTTTTGATGTGGACAACATCTGAGCATCGAATGAGACCGATCCCATGCCCCAAAAGTGTTCCTTCCCAGAGATATGCGTGTTTTATGATGATGATGGTACACCAAAGATACACGTATTTAAATCTTTAAAATGGCTCTCCTCAACAAAACCGCTTTTTACCCTTAGATCCCTTTCTATTTTGCGCGTCACATATGCCCTCCAATTTTTTTTGGAGGGTAAAAAATTAACTGACTTGTATAAACAAATATTACTTTCGCTATAAACACTCTTGCATTTGTGAAGTTCTAACGCTTTCGACTTACCTTTTATGCAAAACCATAAAAATACATCATTGTATAATAATTTACCATTTATTTTGTTTTTTTTTCCTTAAAATTCATTAAGTTTTGTCTTTAGTTTCAATTCATGTGAATCTTTGTGTGTTTCATTTGTTTGTTTTAAAACAACGAAATGTTTTCTTTTCGTTCAATATGCTTTTTTCTTAAAAAGTACTTTATGTTTATGTTTATAATTATTAGTTTATTGGAAAAGAATCTATTTCATGGGAAGAAATGATTTTATTTTCTTATATATTTTTTTAATACTATTTTGATGCTTTTAGTTCCAATGTCGCTTAAACTTTATACATGCACAACTACTTTATGTTTTTGTGTTTTTATTTTCATACTGATTAACTATTAAATCTATGATGTTTCAATTAGAAATTATATAGTAAATTAACACTGATACCATTTCATTTTACAGTTTTACCTAAAATGACCTTAAACATTTTAATTCCATTAAGTATTTGGAAGAGATAGTCTTTTAAAATTATATCTTAATTTAATCATGTAATTCAGAGCCCTTTTTGAATGCAAATGCATGCACGTTTTTCCATTTGATTTTTAGTTATTTTTTTTTAGAATTATGTTTTAGGGACATGCTATAGCAATTTTGCCACCTTATCATAAAAATATTGGCTGAATTCATGTCATTAAAATTTTATAAATTTCCCCAGCTGTGGTACTGAAAGGATCTCATTAATGGATTATGAAATACGAAGTCTTATGACTCAAAATATTTCCCGCACTTTTAAGGTCGAGACCCATAGAATCCGCCATACGCCGCCTTTTTAAACTGACAACTGAGTTGAAATACATGCTTTTTTATGTGAATTGTCACCTTCAGTACTTCTTCGTTAACGCATAGTACGAAAGTTAGCCAACTTTGAGTTAAATACTTTGACAGACATCAGAAAGTTTTTCAAATTAATTAATGAAAATAATTTGTTTGTATTGTGTGTTCAGGAAAAATTGCATACTAAATAAAATATTTTATAGAATAAATAATTAAATGGATAATAAACAAATGATTTAATATCCGTCAACAAAGTACTCATTGTCCAGACCGTCTTCGTGTATACGTTAATATCAGTTACAAAGGCGACGCATAACGTATGACGGATGCGGGGTAAAGGCCGAGAAATATAGAATCCATCATACTTTATATGTGGCCTTTTTCAACTGACAACTGAGTTGAAATACATGCTTTCTTATGTGAGTTGTCGCCTTCAGTACTTCTGCGTTAACGCAATGTACAAAAGTTGGCCACCTTTTAACTTTTGACGTACGTTAAATACTTTGACAGACATCAGTAAGTTTTTTAAATTATTTTGATTAATTTTGCAGTGTGTGTTAAGGAAAAATGAAATAATATATAAAAAAATTGTATAAACCCTGCAGGAGATAGAACTAGTATCAAATTAGTATTGCACTAGTACAAAAATCACCAGTACTAGTTCCCAACTGTGAACTTTCCTATACCATGTTCATGCTCAAATTAACATTGAATGTGTTTGGAAAATTACTAGTACAATTGGTACTATATGGAAACTAGGGGGATATTAGTACTATTAGTACTAGATGAGTACTAGTATAATTTCTTCTAGCCGGTATAATCAGTTCTGCATTAAGAACTGGTTCATATATAAAAAAATCCCTAAATTTATTGGTTTTTTAAACTCAATGAAATTTGTTAAGTCTTTGTCTTCACAAGCAATTTTGGTTCATCAATTCTTAGTTTATAAGAGGAAATGGAAAGTAACTCTTATTTAGTTTTTAAACTGTCACTTTTTTAACACACAAGAAAACTGCGGCTTAATTATATAAATTATCGAATAAATAAACTGATATGCAGGTGGGGAAATCTTTAAATACTATTCTTTGTTTCAAATTTGAATTTGTTTAAAAATTGTAACAATTAAAAATAAAATAAATGAAAATGAGAATTAGCAATTCGCTTTAAAACATTATCAAAAAGTAATATGAAATTCTACAAGTCAAATCAGTCTACAAATGAACTACTTGAAGTACTATTACTTTTCTGTATATGTCTAATCACCTTTTGAACTAGTGTTTTCTATACTAGTAATCGTACCAGTAGCTTAAAGACAATAAACGCTTATCCTCCTGCAGGGAAGCAAATAAAATAAAAGTTAAAGAAATGAAATGGAGAAGAAATAACTGATTTAATATCCGTCAATAAAGTACTCATTCTGGCGACCTTCCCCTTGGGTACGTTAATGTCAGCTCCAAAGGCGACGTATAACGTATGACGAATTCGCATACATTTAATCCGTCGTACGTCATGCAAAATACGAATGTTGTTTTGACGTACGTTGTATACTTTGACAGACATCAGTATGTGTTTTAAATTAGTTATTTTTTGTATTATTAACATTTTGTATTCTATGTAAAGAAAAATTAAAATATTATACAAAAAGTTAAATATAATAAATAATGTTAAGCTGAATAAATAAAATAGAGAACAACAAAGTACGCATTGTGCCAACGTTCTCCCTGGCTACGTTAATTTTAGTTACAAAGGCGACGCATAATGTATGACGGATGTGGAATAAATTTATTTCTCTATCTGTCTATATGGGGAAATTCAACGGAAATCAACCGGACTTTCGCTTTATTCACTCCTATGAACAACTTTCCTTGCCCTAAATGCTGCTTAAAAGAGTTTTATTTATAAATTATATAATGGGTTGAGATATTCTCCAGAATGAGATTTGATTAAGTGCTTAACCGGCCCTTAATAAAAATTTTTTTAAATGTGTTAATTACTTAAAAAAAATATATAAAACGTGCTGCATGTAAAAATCATCGGCTCATATAATACTTTATAATATCAGTGTTTAATACATAGTTTTTTACATATCACACTCGTTCACAGCAAGACTGTATTAACTCAAAATCATTGCAATTTGTTTTAAAAATTATCAGCTGTAAAAAAGTCTCTTTATTAAGGGTATTCTGTGAGCACATGGTAAAAATTTTATTTTGATTTCAATTCAAAAATTTTTGTTTTGAATACCTCCTATAAACGCGAAAAAGTCGCTGCAATTTTCCCTTATCCCTTGAACGCACTATTTGCAGACGTCATATTAACCTTTTGCCTGCTGGTTGTCGACAACAATTGACTGTTTGCCACTCAGAATCTCTTTTGCTCAGCCTCTCTCAATGGCAGTCAATTATTGTCGACACTGATTAAATAAATGGCAATTTCACGTCGCAGAGACTATCGAAAATTAATGCACAGAATACAGAGAATAAGTGAATATAAAAAAAAATCTCTAGCTTAAATGTTTAAAGAGTCGAGTTAATACACTGCTGTGCCACAAGTGTGATGGATTTATTTTATTTCTAATTTTTATATTTATTAAAAATTTAATTAATATATTTTATCACAGAGAGACGTGACTGGTTTTATCAAACTTAATGCGAGAACATTAAAAATATAACAAATTCTAAGAAAAAAAAAAACAAAGAAATTAAATTGCATTAGTAACAATTGGCTTTTCACATAAATAATGAATTAAAAATTATTTAACAAATTCTTCTATTTGACTAAGTCTTTGTGTCATGGTTTTGTTTATTAAACTAAAATGTGTATTTGTGAGTGTGTATGTGTGTTTATGTACATGTGCATAAAATCGCTTTAAACCAAAAAATGATATGAACTTTTCACAGGGATTAAAATTTATACAACTATCAAGTCGAAAATGACAAAATAATCGTTTTAATGAAATGCACAAATTTATTTGCAAAATGAAAATAACTAAATTTTACAGTTTCGGTAATTAAATACAAAAACAGTGAATGAATATGCATGAAGTAGAGTTTAACAGCCATTTTGGGGAAAATCACTCTAAATCACTTGTGCAAATTAAATACAAATACCGAAAATTTTTGCAATTGGAAAATATATTGGCTTAATTCATAAAACTTGTTTTATCGTGTATCCTTCTATTTTTAAAAATTGAACAAGTAAGAACGTTAAATTCGACCGGGTCGAATCTTAAATACCCTCCTAATATGTAATAAATAAAAACTGTTTTTTGTTGAGGTCACTCCGGGAGGGGCCGTGGAGGAGACATCTCACCTTTTGCCATAAAACACTAAAAAGTCAATTTTTGGGGTTGTTAATGTAAACAAATTTGTTTTTGATATGGTCATTACGGGTCGAAAGGAAAAGGAAGGGGAGGGGGAGAGTAGGACAGAGGAAGATCAGAGCACATCTTAACTTTGTCATAAAAGCTTTAAAATTTAATTTGTTAAATATTTACACGATTTTTCTATGTAATATGTTACTTCAACGCCCACTAAAGAGGGCGGGGTCCAAAAATATAGGTACTTTTCTGATTTTGGGGACGCAAGTTTAGCGCTTTGGACCTTCTTGGACATGCAAATATATCATTTGCTTACCAAAATTACAGAAGAAAAAACTTTAAAAATTATATTGTTTTTTAGAAGTTGTTTTATGACTTCTTAGTGGAACTTTTTCCCCTCTGGGCCGATTCAAACCATTTACGAACTCAAACTGTGCTATTTTTCAATATGCATATATACCAAATTTCAAGGGTCCAGTTCTTTTCGTTTGGACTGAATCGTTATTTCCACAGACGGACCGACGGACATGCCTAGATCGTCTTTGCTTTTATCACTGATCAAGAGTATATATACTTTAGGGGGTCTGGTCTTAGAGGTTTATTTCGCTGCCTTACATACGGAATGACGAAGTACATATACCCTCTAACATTTTTTGGTGGGTATAAAAATCAAATAATGTATCTCAAAGCCAATAAATTGTATAAAATATATCTGTTTTTGAGAGGCTAATGCTATAAACACAACTGGGACGAATGACGAATTTTTCCATACGAATATTGGAAATAAAACACATTTATGTAAATGAATACATACACAATATGTACGTTGAACGATCTTTGCGATTGGTTTATTTCTATTTCTTACCAGAGATCTCAGAAATGTACAACTAAATCTAATGTACACCTTTAATACACTATAGACATTGTCTTTCTTTCATCGTGTACACCTTCTACTTGTGTATGATTATGAGTGTACTCGTGTACATCTCGTGTATATGCTTTTTTAATTTGAAACTGGTGGGAATGTATATTTTCAGTGTTTGCTTTTATTGCGCACACATACATTAATTTTATGAAGTTACAAAACAAATACAATGTTATCATCTCCGCAAATGTGCATACGTGCTTAAAGTGAATTCAATGTTTTCAATGTATACACTTGAGATATGATGAACAGTGCTGTGCACTCAAGATTTATTTGTGTATAAAGTGACGCATGCATACATTTTTCAATGTCATGTTTTTCAATGTCGTTGATGTAAACTTGTGTGTACAGAGGATAAAATATGTACACTATTTCGGACTCTGTTTCTTACGCAGACGAACGACAAACAAATCAATATGAGGTGCCCAGGTTTCATATACTCAAACTGGTTTTTTGTGGAAAAACAAAGTTCACTACTGCATTGTTTCATGAATCACTAAAATTTTCAGTGCATTCGAATGACTTTTTATTAATTTTGAGCACTTAAGATATAATATTTCTTTCTATTTTCTACTTTTTCATATGGTCACCCCATCAGCTGTTAAATGATAAGAATAATTTATTTACAGACAAAAAATTTTGTCAGAAAATAATTACAAAAAGGAATTTGTTCTAGAAAAAATGGACACCACCGGGCTAATTATTGAATGCCTCAACAATCTGGTATCGGAGGATTACAAATATTTAGAGATGGGATTCTACCCGGTATTTACCCCATGTGTAGGTAAATACCGGGTAAATACCTTTTTTGGGTATTTATTTGGGTATTTATAAAATGAATTTCAAATGCAGCATATGTCATCAATGGTTGTCAACCAGCTAAAACGTCATTTCAAATAAAATTTATTTTAATGTTTTTAACACTACGTGCATGGTTAAAAATCAAAAAGCGGATTAATTTCTTAATTAAAACTTGAATAAACCGAATTAACATTGTTGAAAATTTATGTTCTTATTAGTGAAACTAATATTGATGAAGTGCAACAATAAACTTATATCGCGTTTAGGTATAGCCATGGGAAGACCTAAAAATGGAAAAGTATGGAATCATTTTGCAACAAGCGCAGGCAACACCAAATCAGTTCTTTGCAGATACTGTGACAAGGATGATAACATGAATTCTGCAAATTCATTTGAAGAAGCTTCTTCCACTTCCACTGTTATCACCGATTCTACACTTAACTCTTCTTTTAGATATTTTCAGAGTGAAACTGATAGTAACAGTGGCAGTGATTTAGATTAATTCAAAGTAATATTGCAACAATAAATGTGTATATATAATATAATTATTATCTTAAGTTGTTACTTTTCTTCTGCTCAGTAGGTATTTTTATTACTATTTTATTAAATTTATTATGAAACACACTAAATTATGCATCGGAAAATGTTTGTTCACCAAATTTTCTACAATATAGTTTATACCCACCATTTGGGTAAATACCTGGGTATTTACCCATTTTTACCCAATTTACCTATTTTACCGGGTATTTACCCGTTGGGTATTTACCCTCTTCCCATCTCTACAAATATTTTAAAAAAAATTTGCAATGTTTTTTTACTCATTATTTTAATTTATTCGCCGTTATTGTGTTTTATACGACGAATTTATAGAGCGATTTTTTTCCAACGAATTCGTTGTACTGCATGAAATTCGTCGTTCGCCCCAGTTGTATTCCTCCTTTTAATATGAACTTTTAATTTGAGAAGATACAACAGGACTTGTATGTAGATTGAGCAAATATTTTTGGAACCTAGAAAGAGGTGCATGTATAATTTAGAAGCTTTCAAGAAATATTTTTAATTTATTGTAATGTATTTTCATATTTTGAAAAGAATGCAACCATAAATTAAATACTTATTCTTTTATATCCAGTAAGAATTACCGGATATAAGTATTGGGAGCAGGTCCTTCACACTTTGGCACCGATAAAAGCAGAGATTTGTAAAAAACACTCTCATACATTTTGTTTGAATGCCCCACTGTATCAATACTCCTTTCAATACCATGGGAAATCGCACGTCAGGATTTCATATCACTGGCCTCTTCATTTCTACAGAATTTTCTATATATTCTTCATTATTATTTTAGAAATTTTAAGTAAAATAATTTTATTATTATTTTATTAATAAATGAATTTGTCTATTGTCTATTATATTCTATTATTAAAATAATTTCAATCGGCTGTTTTTAATGTAGACATGAAATTTGGGGGAAATTTTGAAATCGGTTTGAAAATTAATTTATTCAAAATTTTTCATACAACATTTTTTTAAAATAGATTTCAAATACATTTTATTTTTTATTTTTTTGTGAATATTGGGAGTAAATATTTAGGACAATATTTTTTCGCTCAGGTAGATCACTTTCCTTCTCCTTTTCGCATATGCAGAAATTCATTAAAGCCTTAATGGCTGTTAAACTCTATGCAGTTATTCTTTTCGAAAATGTAAAAAAAATTAAGGTATAAAAATATAAATCACCAAGTATTAGAACAGTTCAAGACAAGTTGTCTTAGTATTCATTTTGTCATTAGAATCTTAAAAATATCTTTTAACTACAGCTGCTTGTGTTCTTCTTATTTTAATTTTAGTTTTTATACTTATATTTTGCTGCGAGAGCTCTAATACAATAGTTTAACATCTAATTTCTCTTGTCGCCTAGTTTACACTCAGAGTATATTTAAGACTTATTTTTTGGGGGGACACGAATTAATAATAATATTTTTAATCAGCTATCCGCTTAATTAAAAATTTGTCTACCGATTATTATGTGTATGTATTTTATTAAAATTTACTTACTAACTTAAACGATGAATTATTTGATTAATTAAATTAAGAAATGAAATCATCACTCATACAGTAAAAGTAGTGGTTGCAGGGCTTGACCAGTTAGATGTTGTAACTACCAACGAACATCGACTTATGAATATTTTTTTTATAGCTATGGAAATCAATTCGTGTTAGTTCAGCTAGGGGCGTATCGTTAAGTGCTTTATTTATAAGTGCTGTAGTATTTTTGATTTTAGGAATATGTGGGGGTTTACGCGCCTTGAAACCCATGGGAAGTCGATCCGCTTGAATCTCGACCCTTTAGAACGCCTAATTTCAGAGAAAACTTTCCCGGGCACCATGCCTCTCATCGCCCAGCATAACACGCTGCGAAGGCGGCTCACCGTATTGATCTTGATAGTAGTTTTCACGCATCATGGTGTTTAGACTAGAGCAACGGAAGTAGAGAATTTCCTGAAATGGTTTGCGGAAGTCACGGTTTAGAGTGGCGTAGATGATGGGATTGAGCAATGAGTTGGCATAGCCCAGCCATAGGAACAACGAAGATAGCGATTGTGGCACATGAGTGGTCTCGTTCTCCACAAATGGACGTATAAGAGCTAAAATAAAAAATGGCAGCCAGCAAATAGTGAAAGCAGACATAATAATGCCCAGCGTGGTGGAAGCTTTCTTCTCTTTCGCCAACTGGAAGCGTAGTTTCTTTTGATGCGGTGAACCCAGAAGGCCACTGGAACCCGAGCCACCGCCACCACCACCAGCATGGCTGACAGAGAGACCACCACAGGTGGAATAATTAAGAGATGTATTGCCGTAACTGCTGTGACGTTGCTGGCCATTGCCGTCTAGTTCGGTCAGGCCAGGCGGTGAGCCAGTGCCATTTAGGGCATGTTGCAAATGGGTCTGTGCCCGTTTCTCCTCCAACACAATGCGTCGTGCTGCCCTAAAGATCTGATAGTACACAAACAACATAACGGCCAGTGGTATGTAAAAGGAACCCAGCGTCGCATAAATCTGATATGCAAAATTTTGACAAACTGAACACATGGGATGGCCATTCTCATCCACGTGTTCATTGCCCAATATGAGTAGCGGTGGTAGTGAAATACATGCAGCAGCCAGCCACACCAAGGCCACACACAACATCATGCGTCGTGGCGTACGTTTGACACCGTACTCCAAAGGTTTGGTTATGGCCAAATAGCGGTCAACTGAAATGGCACACAAATTCAATATGGAGGCTGTGCAACACAAGACATCAAACGACACCCAAATGTCACATAAAACTGGGCCAAAATTCCATTGCTCCAACACCTCGTACAGCAAGGCCATGGGCATGACTAAAACAGCCACACACAGATCCGATAGAGCCAAAGACACAAGCAGATAATTACAGGGACGACGTAGTTTGCGCACCATACACACGGCAATACAGACCAATACATTGCCGACGATGGTGCCCAAGATGACAAACAGCAAGATGATGCTGACGAGCACCGTGTGGACAGCGGGCATGGTGAACTCGACAACGGTTGTGGATGCCGTCGAGGGTAATTCAGACTCAAATGGTGTGGGTGCGTGAGAGGTCGTAGACAAGTTATCATTTTGTAGATACGATGACAGGGAGGATGGCAGGGATGGTAACTGCAAGGTTGACATTGATGGTGATGGCAGGGTGGAGGTGATGCCAGTGATGGTATTGCTATTGCTAAAGGTTGACCAAGTAGCTGTTGCATCTGTATTAAGCAAGGTGTTGCTGTTGCTGTTGCTGCTGCTGCTGCTGCTGCTTTTATTGCTGTGCTGTTTGTGGTTGGCGCTGTTGGTTCGATTGTTGCCAGGGCCATGGTGTGCTTCAATGTTTGTTTTGGCTTCTAAGATCAAAGCTTCAACTGGCAGTTGAGAAGACGCTAATGCTGTCAGCAATGCTGATGACGCTGATGATGATGAGGTGGTCGATAAATTCAGCAGCTCCGGCCTCGATTCAGTTTCACTTATGGCCAGCACTGTACTCAGACTGAAGCCATCCGCTAATATGAGTATCAATAGTATGTAGAGCAAGAGTTGAACAGTTGTCGCCAAGCAACGTTTGAACTGGTCTGAGATCTTTTGCAGCAGGACTGCGGATGATTGGCGATTTTTATTAAAACTAAAATTCCTAGCCGCATTAGATGCATTCAGGTTGTAGGAATAGGTGATGATAGTGCTGGTAGCTTTTGAAGTGTTTGTGGTGTGTGTTGTGGTGTAGAGTAGGCCACAATCGTTTGAAGAAGAAAACTTTAAGCTTTTGTTCAAACCGTTTTCAACTAAAGAATCCATATAAAAAGTTTGTGATAAATATGTTTGGGGAAATATTGGAGAGTTTTGACTTCAATTTGTAAATATTTGTGTGGTTGATTTCTTAGGCTTAGGCTTCTTTCATTCTTTTGTCGAACGTTCGATTCGTGTAAATTTCCCGCCAGTATGAAGTAAAAGTTGCTTTAAGTTTTCTCTTTAAATTTTTTACTTGTTTGTCTTTATGAAAATCCATTTATTTAATTGATTTAAATAGAGTGTTGGAACTTTTTTCATAAACTGTATTTTTTTTTAGACACACACAATTTGGCCGTCTGAACGTTTGTTTTTTTACGTGACAGTATTCAGAACCTTTTGCCTTTTGCATCAAGTTGATGGTCTTAGCAGCGTCTGTTGGTGTTACAGTTTCGTGTTTCCTTTTCCTCTTTGTGGCTGGTTACATGCATGCGTAAGAGTTGGCGTGCTTGTGTGTGTGTGTGTGTGTGTGCGTTGAATGTGATGTGCGTTGGAGTGACTGTTTACTTTATTCTTGTATCTCTTTATTTATTATTATTTTTTTATCTTCGTGTGAATGCGTGCTTGTTGTTCAACCTCAATGTTGCAGTCGCATTCATTCAGTCATTCATTTGCTCATGTCTTTCATTCAGTTTATCGTGTTCCACTTGTTAGTTTCTTTGGTTTAGTTTGACATTTTCATTCATCTACTTATTCAATGGATGCTATTCAAAATTTTTTGCTTTTTGTTGTTTCGGTTTGGCCACCATCATCTGATGAAGGAATACGTTTTGCTTCTCTTGTTTGTGTTGTTGTGTTTGTATAGTTTGAATTTTATACGCTTTAAAAACTATTTTTTTATGAAAATCTTGTTCGGTATACTTTGAAACCAGTAAATCGAAACCCTGGATTGATTGTCCAAATTCTGTAATGAGAAGAGAGAAAATTAATTAGCTTCCTTTTTTTGTTGTTGTTGTTTCATGTAAAGTTATACACTTGATATGTGAAATGGATGGTTAAAATAAAAATATTAAAAAAATGTAAGGAAAAAAATATATGAGACTGTTGTGTTGCAGTTGTTTGCTATTTTTAGTTAAGATGTTTTCTATTGCGAAAAAGACTTTCATTACCTTATTCGGATCTTAAATAATTAGCCCCTTATTCATAAAAATTATCAGAGGCTTATAAGAGTGTAATAGAGCAAATTTCATATGAAATTTTGTTTTATTACGCTGTTATTAGACTCTCATAATTTTTATGAATAAGGGGCTTAAACTTTATAATTAAGTTTTCAAATATTTAAAAGGAAGAAGACGTCCTTTTACTCATTTCCCATCACAATAAATTTCGTGTCTAATTAATAGCAGCAATTTGCATAAAATAAGTGTCAAATAAACTGCATTGTTTAAAAATTATAAATGTTCAATTTTTATTTTTAATTATTTTTGCACTAACCATAATATAATGGAAAATAATCAAGCAAATTAATTAACTGAGGAATATTAAAATACAAATACTATTAAATTCTTTTTTTTTTTGTGTTGTTCTGCGGTTTCATTACAGTTTAAATTTACAATGTTTTCTGCATGTTAACAAAATTTTGCACATGCACTTTTTTCTCCTTCTTCTTTTGTATAAAATAACACATAAAACAAACCACAATTTGCAATTTAAATGACTAATATATTAAATAACATATAGAATGTAATCGAATAAAATAAAATAGTTATAATTAATGCGAGGATGACTTAAGAATTCGTGTAAATTTCGTGGTATAATAAAAAATTAATAAAAATAAAAAAATATATATCCTAGTTCTTTGCGATCTTGCAAGGAGCCTATGAAAATAAAAAATATATATGACTGATAACATATCCTGGTAACATATTCTTTTAGCTCCTGCTCTTTTTTTAATATAAAGGGTCTTTCGTTGAGCTCTTGCTATCTTTAAATTTAAATAAAACAAAAACTGTATGAGAAATTTTATACTCGTTTAAAAGGTCTATTGATGCCATTACATGTGGAATATAATTTATTGTTATGTGGAATATAGTTTCGTTGAAATGGAACGCATCAG
The DNA here is from genome assembly GCA_951800035.1 of Linnaemya tessellans. Classification (NCBI taxonomy): domain Eukaryota; kingdom Metazoa; phylum Arthropoda; class Insecta; order Diptera; family Tachinidae; genus Linnaemya; species Linnaemya tessellans. The sequence continues at coordinate 151,082,448 of OX637532.1, forward strand.
AGTTCGAAATAGTGTACATATTTTATCCTCTGTACACACAAGTTTACATTATCAACGACATTGAAATACATGACATTGAAAAATGTATGCATGCCTCACTTTATACACAAATAAATCATGAGTGTACAGGACTGTGCATCATACCTTAAGTGTATGATGCACATTGAAGAAATTGAAAACATTGAATTCACTTTATGTACGTATGCACATTTGCGGAGATGATAACATTGTGTTTGTTTTGTAACTTCATAAAATTAATGTGTGTGTGCGCAGTAAAAGCAAACACTGAATATATTATACATACCCACCAGTTTCAAATTAAAAAAGCATATACACGAGATGTACACTAGTGCACACATAGTTATACTCAAGTAGAAGGTGTACACGATGAAAGAAAGACAATGTCTATAGTGTATTCAAGGTGTCCATTAAATTTTGTTATACATTTCTGAGATCTCTGGAACGCATCCCAAATGTCCCATTTTTCATGATTCTGACTCATAAATCAGACTAAATCTTACCGATGGCATGAACTTTGTTTTGGCTTTGAGTTTCGCTGTAGTTTGTGGTTTAATTGCATACACCTGCAACTTAAGAAGGCTCACAAGAAAAATTCATATGGTTTCAGATCACGATTTTAAATCGTTAGGGCAGAATACCCAATGAAGTATGAGCTGTGTAGCATTTAGAGCCGTCCCTTTGAAAGCAGCTGATTCAAATCAGACCAAAGGAAGCTGGTAATCATGGATCTATGTATAGCGTTCACCGTTGACAATGACCGGCTGGCCGTCATTGTTTTCAATGAAATATAGACAAATAACGCTGCCAGTTCAAAATATTCACCAAACAGTAATTTTTTTGGAATGCTCTGGACGCTCTTGGACTGTGTCGTCGGAAATTCGAATTTTTTTTTCATACAGTAATCAGAAAAATCCAGTTTTGGACCCTGCCCACTTAAGTGGGCGTTGAAATAACATATTACATGAAAAAATGGTGTAAATATTTAACAAATTGTATGATTTAAGCCTAGACTCCTTAAAAATTTTATTTTATAGGTTTCCACCTTTGCCCCCTAAATGAACCTATTAAAAAAATTTTTTTTTTCACTCAATAGCTAAATTCTTCTGGTTTCTTGACCTCTTTTTAATTATTATTGTATTCTGATATTTTTAAACTTAAGGTCTCTTTATTTTAGTTTAATTTTTAATTTCAATATTTCGTCACTCCTTTGTGTGACTTCTTCAATATTTCTTCAAAGGAGTGACGAAATATTGAAATTAAAAATTAAACTAAAATAAAGAGACCTTAAGTTTAAAAATATCAGAATTCACTTAATAACATAAAAAATTTACTTTTTAGTGTTTTATGGTAAAGGTGAGATGTCTCAACTACGGCCCCTCCCGGAGTGACCCCTACAAAATTGAAATTTTATTTACTAAATATTTGGAGGGTATTTAAGATTCGATAGATAGTTGTTTTATTGGGATTTAAGTAAAATGTTGTCTAATGTTCTGAAAAACCTCTAATGATCACTTTGAGTTTTTGAAATTATTATTTAATTATATATCATTCGAAAACAATTTCGTGTTCGTGGGCCAGAATATGCCCAGGACAGACATTGACAATTAGTGTTTATATTTTTAGAAATAATTTATTGTTTAGATCTAGTTCTTTGGAATATCCTGGTGCCATCTATAAAAGGGCCATCCCTTTAAACTTTCAAGGACATTGGACCGTTGACGAAAGCTAAAACTCTATCGTTATTAGCATTATGATGATGGTATGACGAAATTGCAGGTGTTAGCTGCTTCGTCGACTATTTTTGTTAAAAAAAGCTGCTCACGATAATTTAATACAGATTCTTTGAATTTGGATCAATAATACAGTCAAATGTATTAAGTAGTCAGATGGAACATATTCTATTGTGTTGCTGATTTGTAAATAAAGTTATTTATTTCGCAAAAACGATTTGACTGTGAAATGTATTTTAAAATATAATGACAAATTTCATTCCTGTTACTTCCAAAACATCTACTGCTATTACTTATACAGGCGGTGTTCATATGATCCCAACCTTCCAAGAAACAAAAAGTTGGAGAATAATTTTGAGCACATGTCTGTGCAAAAAGGCATGTTCGTCCTTGGCCCCCCACCCACATTCGCATACAATAGTTTGTGTTAATAAATGTAAAATGAAATGTGAATCATTTACAAAATTACAGCACTTGGTAATTTGTATGTTTGTAGTTTTTATTACTGGGTGGAGCTCTGCTACCCGCATGCAAAAAATAGTCATATTTTTAGGATTTTTTTTTTATTATTTACATCTTCTTTATTTTACATAATTTTATTTGCTAAAATTTCCATGAAAATGTAAAAGTCATGCCTGTATATTTTATATTTTTCTTTATTGCTAAATTATTTTGTTTGCCTCGTTTATCCTACATTTTTCAGTTTAATTTTTTATGCGGTATTTTTAAGGTGGTTTTTACAAAATAAAAAAATTAAATTACAGGACTTTTCCGTTTGTTTTTCTGCTGTTTGCAGAGAGAAACAATGTTTGAGAAATTTTGCCAATAATAAAAGAAGCCCATTTTATATAACGAAAGAAATTTAAGCTGGAGATGTCGATACGTTCACAAATGAAATACCGCAGTGTAATGTCAATGATTATTAGAATAGCAAGTTATATAATATAAAGCAGTTTAAGGTAATATTTTTTTTTAACAAAAGAGATTTCTGTTTGTCTAAAGCTGTCAGCATATTGTAACCAAAATATTGCTGATGATGCAATTTGTTTCAAGAGGCGGTTTAACATTAAATAGATTCCACCTACAAGGCAGAACATAAATAGTTTTTTTGCACTTGGATACTAAAACACTCCCTTTCTCCTATCTTTTTTTATGTATTTCGATAGCATTTAGTTGACTTGTTAGCGTATGACTTTGATTTGTGGAAAACACTACAACAAAATGTCATATGGGAATCACATAATTATAAGAAAAAAATTTTAGGACTAGGACTTTCATGCATTTAAAATTATATAAAATATATGTGAAATATACGTTAAAAAAACAACAACAAATTATTAAAAAGCCAGCTTCATTACTTTTCTAATCAATGATAAGCTAAAAAAAAAAAACAAGTAAGAACGCTATATTTGACCGGGTCGAATCTTAAATACCCTCCAAAATGTTTAGTAAATAAAAAGTCTATTTTGTAGGGGTCATTCCGAGAGGCGCTGTTAAGGAAAAATCTCACTTTTACCATAAAGTAATAAAAAGTAAACTTTTGGGGCTATTAAGTGGAACAAAAAAAAATTTTTTTTTGATAGGGTCATAGGGAGGAAGGGTAGGGCAGCTTCGTCATAAAAGCTTTAAAATTAAATTTTAAGGAATGTAGTCTTAAATTATACAATTTGTTAAATAATAACACAATTTTTCCATATAATAAGTTACTTTAACGCCCACTGGACGGATGTTTCTAATTTTTTGGTTGCCAGTTCAACTCTTTGGGTCTTCCTTGACATAAAAATGTATCAGTTGCTTAACAAAATTACACAAAAAAAAACTTTAAAAATTATGTTGTTTTTTAGAGGTTGCTTTAGTTCTTCTTAGGGAAACTTTTTTCCCTCTACTCCGATTCAGCCCTATGACCTATGCTATCCTTCAAAATATACTTATACCAAATGTAAAGAGTCTGTCTCTTTTTATTTCGACTGAATCGTGATTTCCACAGACGGACGGACATGACTGCATCGTCTTAGATTTCATCAAGGGATATTTCACTGCCTTACAAACGGAATGTCAAAATGAATAACCCTCCAATTTTTTTTAAACGTATAAAAAAACACTACCATATTTGTTATAAAAGAAAAAATTAAATTTATTTAGCTTTAGTCGATTCCGCTTTACTGGAAATAACCAACACCCAATTTTTTCAGTTATCCGATTTTTTCTCTAAAACGTAGTTTGGATTACTGAAATTTGTTACAATTAAGCGCACTGCTTAAAATCAGTAAAACATACACATGCATATGTGCAGATTTTGTTGTTGAAATTTTTCACGAATTCCTCGAAATTGTCTAGCCACTTGCATTGACAATATAATAGAAAAATACAAAACAGTACGTAAGAGCGAAAAGGACAAATATATTTTGCCATTTAATTTTTTAACGGACAAAACATGCACAATTTTTTCAGCCTTAAGTTATGCAATAGATTTTTAGTACATAAATTTATCATTGTTTATATTTTCACTAAAGCGAAGTAAGTTTTACACAAAATGTAGTTGTGGGCTTGCTTTTGGTTTTCAATAATACGATATTTTCAGTAAAGCGATTTTTCGCTAAAGCGAAGTGAATAAGACTAGCTGCGTTTAATATCAGTACGGGGATTTGTGTCGCTTTCAGTAATCCGATTTTTTCAGTAAAGCGTGTTGCGCTAAAACGGATTCGACTGTACTTTAATATACCAAAAAAAATTAAAATTTTCCAGCTCTGCGGCTTTCTTTTGAGTGAATTTTTTTCAAAAACATCTAATATTTTTTTTATAAAGAAAAACTTGCTTATACATTTATATACTAAAAAAATTCACTTCTCCAACCCTGGAATCGTGTTTTTGATTTCAAATGATTTTTAATATAAATTTAATTCTTCTTGAAGTATAAATATAAAATAGGCTTAATTAACAAAAAAATAATAAATAAAATAAAATAGTTGCTTTTATATACCAAATACAGGTTTACATTTTCCAGCTCTGGAATGGTATTTCGGATTTTGCTGATTTTTAATAGCAATCTATTGAATTCACGTGAGTTGTTTTTTAGCTTTTCTGGATCTTCGGAAATCCGATTTGACGTACAGACAGGCGGACATCGTTTATTCGACTTCCCTCCTGTTCATAACGATCCAGAATATATACACTTTATAGGGGTCACGTAGTAAAATTACGTACGGACTGATAAACTTATACTGTTTATCATTTTTAGTGAAGGCTTTAAAAAACTGTTTTAATATTTACCATATGCCAGCATATGGTATTCAAGTGATTGAAGTCACTTGATGTTGTTTTCTTAACGTGTGTAAGATGCTCTTTTTTACAAATTTGCATACAGCAACATCTCCATTTTTATATGCCTCATGAGATGATGAAAAGAATTGTGAAAAAATTGTATGTGTTTATTTTTTTAAGAAACAAAAAACAGTTTTTTATGCCACTGTAAAAATAACTCCACAGCCATTGAATGTATGAAAGTTACAACATGAAGGTAATTTAAAATCATGTCTGTCAAGTGTGTATTTCAAAAGCTTAAAAAAACTTTTTATAAATCGTTGAGAAAAAACTCATGTTGTTGTTGTTGCAAAGAGTTATTGAAAAACTTAAAATGTCGGCCACGCACACTGTGAGAACGTTCATGAATAACAATTTTTCAATCTTTCGTGGCTTCACATTAAGTATTTTATTTAATTTTTCTTTATTAATGTAAAACACTGACTCGAAAATAAATATTTTGATGGTATAATTTCGCTTACAGTTTGAATTTTGTTAAGTAAACCCTTTAGGTCCTCAAAAATGGCATTTTAAACGTGGCTATACACACATGCATCACTTAGTCAATTATTTATGTCGAAAAGCTTTTTACAAAACGTGATGCCAATTTACATAAAATAAGGGTTTCTGTTCTAATATGGATTGAAAGTGAAAATTGTGTGTGTGTCATGTGATACAGAAACGTTTGGATAAATGATTGTGATGGGATTGTTGCTAAAAATATATATTTATTACAATATGGCTTGACAAGGGCTTTCATATGGCCTACAATATAGAATAGGGATATTAAAAAGAAATTTAAAATATTTGATAAAGGAAAGAAAGTGTTTAAAACTCTCAAGTAGTTGTTTTATTAGTTCTTTTTTTTTGCAAACTTGAAACTTACCCTTTCTTTGTAAAGTAGATACTATGAACCCATCTAGAAAGAAAGAAAAAACACGAGAAATTATTTAATTGGATTTAGTAAATGTGTGTTTAGGTAAAGCTGGTGAATAATAAAAGAAGTTTTTTTATTTTTGGAATTGCGTCTACTGATGATTTCGAGTTATAGGCTATGAAATACAAGCAAATAGACACACTCAAACCGCCACAAACCAGGCATGTGTTTGGTAAATCAACTGAGAAAATATTTCAAATAAATATCATTAAATGATTTAAAAGCTTTCCTTATACTCTTCTAAGTGATGGCCTAGAATTTCTTTAAAATCTCAGTAGTTTGCAAATAGAACAGACAGAAAAGCCAATTTTTTCATCATGTGGTTTACACTGTTTCTGCATTAATCTCTTCATAAAAGGATATTTTTTATATATAATGGCACATAAAATTTAAACTTTTAGTTTGTTTTACTAAAAACCAAAACACCTTTAAGTAAATTACTGTTAACAACAAACTCACTTTGTAAAGTTAATTAAAAACCATGTACAAATTGAGTTCAAAAAATAAGAGAAAAAACAAGAAAAATATATGAAGTTAAAAATAGATGCACACGGAGAAGAGGCAACGAAAAGGACAAAAAAAAAACTCAGATATAAATTAAATAGGAAGAAAAGTTTGATTAATATCAGCCACAAAAAATATATTTTCCACTCAAACGCAAGTATATAAATGTCTACTGTATGAATAGTTGGAAGCCATATAATTTGCAAAAACAAAAAATATTTTATAAAAAATACTCTTATTCTACAGACAGTAGTTTGGACTATTCAGCTACACATTCATTTATTTATTCATTTCTCCATACTTGTGAACGTTCGTACAATTTCCATCTGCACTTTAGTGTCCTATTCCAGTAAATGAACCTACGAACGTGCGTGTGACATGACAAGAACGTCACATTTTAGCGTGCAACTAGACACTTAATTTATCAACACAAACCGCAAACACTCACAGTTTTCAGGCGATCCACAGTGAGCCATTTGATGGGCAAAAACTAAAGTTTTTATAAAAATGAAACTAATCAAGTAGAAAATTCATGAAGAAAATAATCAAACAAAAATGTGTTACTGTTAGGTTGATACAGTTCTCGTATACGATTTCCTGATAAACCTTTAACTACTGTGGTGGTGCTAAATTTTACCCTCTCTTATTTATTTTTTTAATTTACTCTCTCCAGTAGAGCGCTATTAATACTATTTATTCTCCTTGTTTTATTTAACTAGAAGTTTGATTTCTTTTTTTTTTTTATTACTTTATTCATTTAAAAATGTGTCATCTAATTCCAAATAAAAGCAAATAAATAAAAACAAAAATATTTTTTTTTACAAAATTTTCTAAAAATTAAAAAGGGGTAAAATTTATCACCACCACTGCATATACGTCAACATATTTCACCTCAGTGGTTAAATTTAAAATTTGTTTATATAAGAACTGTTATCATATTCAACTAAGCCACCTAATAAGTGGTGAAAAACACAATACACATGAGCACTGGTGATGAAAGCGTTGTGGCTTTCGAAAACAGCTGTTCTGCTCTGCTCTGTAAGTCCCGGTTTACACTATGCAATTTTTGTCGCAGCAATTGAGGAAGAGCGAGAAAGGAAAACAAATGGTATATATTCCTATTTCAGGACTCTCACACAAAAGAAGAATTGCCGCAACAAAAGTTGCATAGTGTAAACCGGGACTAAGTTGATTAACTAAAAACTCATGTTGACTTTCCGTTGTGTTTAAAATAAACAAATTTCGAACAATTAGCCTATAAAATCTTCATCCAAGTAAAAAATTATTTAAAGGCGGGGCGTAGCGGCCTCGAAATCAGTACTGATCCGTTCCGCTGGTTTAATGACTATGAAAAATATGCTAGGAACACAACTGCGACGAACGACGAATTTTTGGTCGCGAATATTCGTCACCAAAAATAAAAGAAATTGGTGTATATGAAAATGCACACAATCGTGGCGTTGGTCGAAGTTCGTCATACTCAGCGAAAGTTGAAATACATTTATTTCTGATTGTTTCGTCAACGAACGACGAACAAATCAATATAAAGTGACCAGGTTTCATATACTCAAACTGGATTTTTGTAGAAAAACATAGTTCACTACTGTATTGTTGCATGTAGCACTAAAATTTTCAGTGCATATTAAAAATGCATTCACAAATTCACAAAAATGTATCATTCGGACGACTTTTTATTAATTTTGAACACTTTTTATTATATAGTTTTTCTTTCTATTTCCCACTTTTTCATATGGTCACCCCGTCAGCTGTTAAATGAAAATAATAATTTATTTACAGAAAAAAAATTTTTCAGAAAATAATTACAAAAAGGAATTTCAATAATTATCCCGGTGGACAACACCGGGATAATTATTGAGTGTGTAAACAATCTGGCTGGCATCAGAGGTTACAATGATTTAAAAAACAAATATGAAAATTTTGTTTGCTTATTATTTTAATTTATTCGTCGTTATTGTGTTTCATACGACGAATTTATAGAGCGATTTTTTACCAACGAATTCGTCGTACTAAACGAAATTCGTCGTTCGTCCCAGTTGTGTTCCTAGCAATATTCTTAATATTCCACTCTGAGTAATAAATAGAATGTAATCACATTCATTTATTAAATAAAAATAAAATATAATTTGCAGTTTCGCAGATTTGAACTTATAGCCTGTTGAGAAAATTAACATCCTGTAATACAAGCTATGTTCTAGATGCAGCCCAAAGTTACCCATGCGTTCCAGATAACAATTTTTGTGCATTTTTGAGAGAAAATGAGAGAGTAATTTTTTTCATTTCCTGTACAAAGTCGCCCGAACTATTTCTTTGGGTAAGTTTGGGCAAGAATTATATTATCAGCTGAAAATTGGTTAAAAGTAAAATGGAAGATTTAAAAAAAAAACTTGAAGTTGTTAGTACATTTGCGCATATTTGCCCCTTTGTTTAGTATAAAAAAATGCTTTTTCAAATTAGTGAACAACTTATGGACACATCAAGTGAGTCTGATGAAGACGACATGTTACATTTACAATGATGCTAATTTTTCATTTCATGATGTTGAGCCTTATTCAGTGTATAAAACCACTAAAATAAAAATTAATTTAAAAAGTAAGCAGCACTAGTTTTTCAAAAAATATAATTATGGTTTTTTTGCGTTCCAGCAATTTTTTGGTAGATTTTGCACTTTGAGAGAGTAATTTTCTTTTTACTCTCGTTAGCCCAAACTTGCCCGAAATTACTTGGAACAGACCTACAATTTACATAAATAATGTTCACTATTAAAATAGAAATTCATACATAAAAATATTTTATGTTTGCCGCCTTCTAAATTTGGCAAAATTTTTATACAAAATCTTTATTATATAAGCAGTTTATGAACTTAAATATTTTTCTGCATAAGGCCTTAAAGTGAGTGTTTTGTTTAGCCTACTGTTGGGGTGGGTGGGTGTTCGGGGCTGCTATAACCGATAAAATGGGAAAATTTGTACGCCACAAGTTCTTTTCTATTTGCTTTTAAGCATTTTTTTGTTTCCATTTTTCTTTATGAATTTTAATGAGAAATGCTAAATTTCTTTTTATGCTCGTTCGCTAAATCAATTTACTTTTGTAATGGGATTTATTTTTAATGTGATGAAAACTATTTGCAATGTAGAAACGAAGGGGGGGGGGCTGTGAAATATTATTATAAAGTAGCATTAAGAAATTGCATACTAGTGGAGTGCGTAGCAAATAAAACTGGTGATTAATGCTACGCCATAATTTTTATTTCTTTTTAAATGATAATACCAGATATTTTGATTAATCGCCATTGCCTTAATAGATTATTTGTTTAAAAAATTATATATCACAACATGCAAATTCATTATTAATGGATAATTTTTATTTTAGATTATTCTAAATCATGATTAATTGATTAAAATGAATTGCAAACAAATTCAGTAAAAAAAATATATATAGAAAATTGTGTCTTTTATTTAAAAGACTGCCCACATTAAATGTGTATACAAAACTAAGCTCTCATCTACTCATCTATTATAAAAAAGAAAATAATTTTTTCTTCTTCTCTTGTAAGAGCACAGATCAGCATTTAATAAAATGTTCATTAACCTTGTCATGATCGCTGTGCGCCAATAAGGCGATAACCACGCAAAACTATTTGTATACTCGTATTGAGGAATTGCATCATTAAATTCTTTAGAATTATTGAGTTCATCAAATAGATTAATAATTTGTTTGTTTTAGAACAGCTTTAAAAGGAAGTGCAATTTTATGTGTCTCTCTCAATTAACTGGCGTAAATAGCATTAATAATATTTTTTGTTTTGTAAATAATATATTTAAACTAAGATTGATATAAGGCTGACAATTTTAACAGGGTGTGGCTGATAGGTAGCAATACTAGCCTAGAGAAATCCTGGGTGTGTTTGTTTATAATTATATGTAAAACAAGGAGTGACCTGATAAATATTCCCAGAAACTAGGAAAATGTAACAAAAATTCTGAGTATAGGACATGAAGAACATAATAAAATGATAATACAGATATATAGATTATATTTGCAGAAGTTTAGATTTAATAAAGTTCTGCTATACAATTTTCTCCTCATGTTTGTTCAAATAAAAAGTGCTATCGAATTTAAATATGAAATATGGTGATAAGCAAAAGTGCGCATTAGTACTGATGCTGAAACTGTACTGACTTCTGAAAATAGGGCTATCCAGCTATTGTGTGTAGATGGGAATTTTGATTTTCACATCGAAAGGGTAATAATTTCAATTTTTAATTTTATTTCAATTCCAAAATATTTGAAGATTAACAAGTAAAAATTTTATATTCAACGGGGTCGAATCTTAAATAACCTACAAATATTTAATAAATAAAAACTCTGTTTTGTAGGGCTCACTTAGAGAGGAACCATTGGGGTAGACATCTTACCTTTGCTATAAAATAGTAAAAAATCAATTTTGAGTTAACATCAGGTTGATACAGTTCTCGTATTCAAGTTCCTAATAAAATTTGTTAACATCAGAACTGTTATCATATTTAACTAAGCCACCTAATAAGTGGTGACAAACACCATACACATGACCACGTTGCGGCTTTCGAAAACAGCTGTTCTGCTCTGCTGTGTAAGTTGAATAACTAAAAACTGATGTTGACTTTCCTTTGTGCCTTGAAATATTTATCATGTCTTTCTGAGAAAAATTTCGAACAATTAGACTAGAAATCTTAATTCAATTCAATTTTTGATGTTTTTAAGTGTAAAAAAAAAATTTTTTTTGATAGGGTCATATCGGTGGCAAAAGTTGGGGGAGGGTAGGGGAAGATCAGAGAACATCTCAGCTTCCTCCTTAAAGTTTTAAAATTTCATTTTTAAGGAATGCATTTACACTATTCTTCCATGTAATATGTTACTTCAGCGCCCACTAAAGGAGGCGGGGTCCAAAAATGAATTTTTTTCATTTTCTGGATCCAAGTTCATGGTTTTGGACCGTCTTCGACATAAAAATATATCATTTGCTTAACAAAATTATAAAAAGCAAGTAAAAACATTATATTCGACCGGGTCGAATCTTAAATACCCTGCAAATATTTGGTAAGTAAATTTTAAATCTGGTGGGACAGAGTTCCTTTAAGACATCTCTGTAGCCAATTTTGAAACTCTCTCTTTTGACAGAGTCATTGCGGCAAGGGATTTGGGGGAGACGTTTCACCACTGCAAGATCAGAGAACATCTCAGCTTCTTACAGGCTTAAGGAATAAAAATTGCTCAATATTTACACTATTTTTGCATGCAATATCGTACGTCAACTCCCACTAAAGGGGGCAGGGTCCAAAAATAAACTATATCATGTATTCCACAGATGAACGTATGGGCATTGCTAGACCGTCTCACTGATCAAGAATATATATGTATATACATACTTTATGAGGTCCAGTTCTTTTTGGGTATAAAAACTGTATTTTGTCGGGGTCTCTCTGGCAAGGGCCGTGGGGGAGACATTTCACCTTTGCCATAAAACTTGAAAAATAATTGTTCGGAATAATTAAATATAAAATTTATTTCAACTTATTTTTTTTGGATAGGGTCATTTAGGGTGCAAAGAGGGGGTGGGGGGCGGTAGGGCAGAGGAGTACCAGGTTACATCTAAAAATGTTATTTTTAAAGGATGTGGGCTTAAATAACACAATTTGTTAAATTTTTACACTATTTTTGTGTATAATAACGCCCACTAAAGGGGGCGGGGTCCAACAATAATTTTTTTGGGATTTTATGGCTCCAAATTTAACGGGTTGGACCTTCTTTGACATAAAAATATATCATTTGCTTAACAGAATTACAAAAAAAAACTTTAAAAATGCTGTTGTTTTTTGGAGGTTGGTTTAGTTCTTCTTAGGGGAAATTTTTTCCCTCTTACCCGATTTAGCCCATTTCCGAACTTGACCTGTGCTATCCTTCAAGATATATTTGTAGCAAATTTCAACAGTCTGGCTTTTTTCGTTTGGACTGAATCCTGATATCTACAGAACGACGGACGGACGGACGGCCATGGATAGATCATCTTACTTTATGAGGTCTTAGGTCGATATTTTGATGCGTTACACATGGAGTGAGAAAGTGAATATACCCTCCAGTTCTTCTTTGGAGGGTATAAAAATAACCATCGACCTGCTTTTTGGGAATGATATATATTTCTATAAGAGCCATTTTTAACAAAAAGTGTTTAATTTTATTGTGAGCAGTTATTGCTTTTTGTTTAAATTCTTCCTAAAAGTTTGATGTTATCAATTTGCTTCCTAAATGAAAAGAAAACTTATCTTTGAAATTTTTATTCAAATAGCAGACTTTCAAAGCATTGATTAATTACCGAAAGCTGATTACTTACAAATGTTTGCAGTGGCATGCAAACAATAAGACCCACATTTTTCCAATTGACTCTCGAAATGCTATTAAAATCTTTGACCGTGTGTCATGATGAAAACTGATTATGTCGTTAACGCTGGTACTTAAATCTGCTGGAATTTTTTAAACACACAAAAACTGTGCTTTCAATTGAAATAATTTGTTCAAGCGGTTTGGGGTTTGTTTTCTATCAATTTCAGCCAACTACATGGTGAGGGACTTTTACTGTTCCTTGTGTTTTAGACTGTACAAACAGTTTTTAGTTTTTTTTTTGTTTTTAGCCCAAACAAAATTAGCAGAGCGTTGATTGTTATGCTGGCAGCAGGGTGCATATTTGTACTACATTCGGTGTAAATTTAAGGGATTTGAAGGAAAGACTAAATGAGATTTTCTATGAACAAATTTGATTGTCTGCAGAACTGAATAAATAAATAATTCTGAGCGAAGAAATACAGATGCAAGTGAGCATCTGGCATGAATAGGGTATAAAATTAATAACAGGAAACGTAAAAAAAAATAAATTTTCTTATTAATATTATTCCGCAAAGAAATTACTGTTATTTATTTTTGAACTTCTTGAGTATTTTTGACTGTTTTCATCATTTCATACAAACACATTTTGGCTAATTGGCATAAATATTTTCAAGTCGCAAACATTTTTCGCATAATTTTCTGCAATATTTTACAGTCAAAAAATTTAATTTCATATAATTAATTTTTGTTTCATTTTGCAGGTAATAACTTTCTCATAGCGAGAGCAACAGCAGTGTGCACAGGGTGAGTACTCGCATATTCATAGTAAAATATCAAACACTATTTCATTGAAAATGGCCACGAATAATCTCTGTTGTTAAAACAAAGTGATGCTACACATTTGCACAATATTTCTGGGATAAAGAAATTTTTAAAATTTTATAACAACAAACTGCTTTTAATAAAAAACCAAATCATGTGAAATACTGCCAGTCAAAATTATACACAACCATTTGTGTGTCTATACACAAACTTGTGTTTTTATAAATCACATATATAAAAATATGTACTTATATTGCCGTTCATATGTACATCCATAAATTATCTGTACACAATTTCCGCCAAATGGCAATTGAACATGAATTGGCTTAGAAACATGAATGGCAAACAAAAACTAATGTAATACGAAATTGGAAACTGAAGTATTGAATTGCTGTTACGTGCGTTTAAAGTTGCACAGAAATGTTTGTATTTCCAAACAAGTTTTTGACTTTTGCACATCAAGTGTTTACATGGCAACTAAATAAATAAAATACTCGTAGTAGAAAAACTAAAAATGTATTGATGGGAAATTTCATGCCAAAGCTGTTAATATTGTAACATTATACCTGTTTTCATATATTTTGTCTGTGGGGAAGACAATTTGTAAATGAGTAGAAAAAAATATTTAATTTTTATTATTGATTTATTTGGATATATTTATAATAGTGTGTTTATTATGAATAGCTATCGAACCTCAGTTGTGTTTGCCGTAACCAAAAACACCAGCAGACTTAGCTGATTTGCAAATAATTGCCTTCTGCTATTTATAATATCTTGTTTAGAATCAGCACACCCACGTACGTTACAATCAACCACATTATGCTAGGAACACAACTGCGACGAACGACGAATTTTTGGTAGCGAATATTCGTCGCCAAAAATAAAACACATGGGTGTATATGAAAATGCACACAATCGTGGCGTTGGTCGAAGTTCGTCATACTCAGCGAAAGTTGAAATACATTTATTTCTAATTGTTTCGTCAACGAACGACGAACAAATCAATATAAAGTGACCGGGTTTCATATACTCAAACTGGTTTTTTGTGGAAAAACATGGTTCACTACTGTATTGTTGCATGTAGCACTAAAATTTTCAGTGCATATTAAAAATGCATTCACCAGTTCACAAAAATATATCATTCGGACGACTTTTTATAATATAGTTTTTCTTTCTATTTCTCACTTTTTCATATGGTCACCCCATCAGCTGTTAAATGAAAATAATAATTTATTTACAAGCAAAAAATTTTTCAGAAAATAATTACAAAAAGGAATTTGTTCTGAAAAGAAAATGGACAACACCGGGATAATTATTGAGTGTCTAAGCAATCTGGCTGGCATCGGAAGATTTAAAAAACAAATATTAAAATTTTGTTTGCTTATTATTTTAATTTATTCGTCGTTATTGTGTTTCATACGACGAATTTATAGAGCGATTTTTTACCAACGAATTCGTCGTACTAAGCGAAATTGTTCGTTCGTCCCAGTTGTGTTCCTAGCATTCGAATTTTTGACTTCAACAAATTGTCATTTAATCAGAGGTTCCCTGACTTTATTTTCTCACAGACCACTTTCAAAGCTTATCTAGTTTCACTTGGCCTGTGCCATGAAGCCACATTTCTATCATATTCTCCAGCAAAAAATATGCAAATTGCTTTAAACTGTGGAAATGTGCGTTGCGGTGAGAGATCCAAATACGGACCAATAGTTAAAAAAAAAGACAAGAATTGATTTTTTAATTAATTAATTGGCTGTGCTACAAGTGGATATCAAGAAATTAAAGTTGTCCAATAAAAAAAGTGCTTCCAACCTGATTGAACAATTAAAATTGGAAACATTCAATGCATCGTTTGAATATCTATAGGGTGTTTTTTGTATACATAGAATGACACAAGTTTAAATCGTAATAAAACAAGGAAATAATAAAAGGGGAAAACATTAGGAAACAGGCTTTATTGGAAAGAAAATTTTAACCCCCATATTCATAAAAAATAAAACGTATTTGAAATCTGTTTTAAGAAAATTTTGTATGGAAAAATTTGATTAAAACACATTTCAAACATATTTTAAATTTTATGAATACCGGGGTAAGAAATTAATATTTAAATGTGATTTTTGGAACAATCTGGAACACCAATTTTCAGCAACTAAACAATCTTCCATAAAGTGGAAGGGCACAACCCCAGTTGCTGAGCACGGCGACGAATTGATTGATTAGGACCATCTTCAATTCTTTGCTGCACAACGACTGCAGCTTCTTCAGTGCGCACTGTTCGGCGTCACACGCGATATTCATTATCAGTAACACTAGATGTAGTCCAAAAACGATCTATTGTTCTTCGAATTAGCCTCTCTGAAAAGACGATGATGTAGTCCATAAAATGGCAAAAATGCACGATGAGTTTGATGAGTAGAGCCATTATTTTAAATATCAATATGGGGGTACATAATGACCAAATTATGACAACTACTCCTACCCAAACCCATCTTTTTGAAACAATTTTTTTTTTAAACTGATATTATTCGAATTTCAAAATTATTTCAGATATAAGACTTTTTCTGCTATTTTTTTATAATGAGCAAATTATGACAACTAATTTGTTCGTAAAAATATGTTGTAGCGTTAATATTTATGTATTTTAATATAAATGTCGAATACCCAGGCGTATGACTTATATTAAATATTAATATTACTCATACGCATATTACTATGCTCTATATGAAACGCTGAATTAAAGAAATCATTTAAACCACAAAAAGAATTAAATAAAATATAACTGAGAACACACAATGTCATTTTGTGCCATCACACATTTGTGATGTCACTTAGCAATTTACAGTTTTGAAGGCAAAATTTATTGGTTTTCAGTTGAAGCAAAGTTTTCATTAAAACCCGGAATTATTTATGTTCACTGCTTTTGTATTTCCATACAATCAATTAGATTTTATTTCGCCATTTAATTTACTCAGATGAAGTCACAAATGTGTAAATCGGTTATTACTCAAGGATGTTTACACATGTATAATTAGACTACTACTGCAAAACTTATCAATTGATATAAAGGGTGTTTTTATAAGAGCTTGCTAATTTGAAATTTAAATAAAACACATGCCAAATTATGAAATGGCCAAACAAATTTTTTATTTGGTAGATAATTTCTTGTCATTTAACATTTAAATATAATTTCGGGCATATGGCCACCAAGACTATTTTGCTCGAAGGTCATTCTGGAGGTCCAATTTTCGACCACCTTTTCAAGCATTTGAGGGCGTATTTCAGCAATGACACGTTGAATACTGGTTTCCAAAGCGTCAATCGTTGCTGGTTTATCCACGTAAACAAATGAACGCGGAGGCCAATTCGCCGGTCCATTTCTCGAAATAATGTTGTCGTTGAAATGTTCTTTCAATAAGTTCATTGTTTCGCCTGCAGTATGATAAGTGGCACCATCCTGTTGAAACCACATTTCGTTTACATCCATATCTTGAAGTTTTGGCACCAAAAATTCATTGATCATGATTCTGTACCGATTTCCATTCACGGTAACGCGTCGTCCTTCCTCATTTTTAAAGAAATAAGGACCGATGATTCCACCAGCCCATAGACCAGCCCCAACAGTGCATGTATCGGGATGCATTGGTAATTCTTGAACGGCGTGTGGATTATCTTTGCTCCAAATACGGCAATTTTGCTTGTTGAAATATCCATTCAACCAAAAATGCGCCTCATCACTGAAGAGAATTTTGCGGTAAAAAAGCGGATAAACATTTTTAATTGAACACTGTTTTTGAAAATAAATTTCCACGATTTGGAAGCGTTGTTCTGGAGTTAACCTGTTCATGATGATTTGCCAAACAATACTGAGTAGAGACGTCACTTTAAACTGTCAAAACAGCTGTCAGACAACAGAGTTATTCGTATAAAAAAAAAACTTCATAAAAAAACACCCTTTATATATATAAAAACACAAATTTTAATAAATATTTAAAATAAATCGTTCAATAGAAACAGATTAAGAATTAGTGGTGTGGAAATAAAATGACATATTTTGTATCATTGACAAACATGCAAATAATAGAAAAATAACAGACATTTACATAAAACAAGCATTAAATTTAGCATTAATTCAATAAGAATTTATTATTTCTATTCGGTTGGAGGAGTTGAATGGTTGAGTGGCAGAATGACTGTTTCAAATATTTAAACATTTTTAGAAATCTTTTGTTTTTATTTATTTTTTATTATGTTGCTAATTTGTGTTGTTTTATTTTTAAGTACAGGAAATTTAAAAATTTCTATTTAAATTTATTCTTTCTCTAGATTTCTAAGACCTCGTTCTCTAGTCCTCTTACAAGATAAGTTGAGAGTTTCTATTACCGTCCCATATAGTATTTTAGAATGCTTTCCTCCTTGTGCTACGTTGTTTGCATAACAGAGGGACATAAGTCCTTTTTTGGATGGTATCTTTAGTAAAATATATATGGTGGTAATCCATAATAAGGAAGTTCTGCAACATAAGTTTCTTCTTAGTTTTATATCGTTCATCTCTCAGGTTATTTGCCTGCTGCTAAGCATATGACTTATCCAAGTGTTTATATTGTGGGGTAAGTCAAATGTGCTTAGCGGTTCGATAAGACTCGACATCGAAACATTGTTGAAAGCCCTTTCTACAGCGATATATACTATGTTGATCAAAAGATCTCTCAATATGATGTATAACTTTCTGCAGGGCTATTTCAATAGACGTGCAGGACATATTTCCCAAATGCTAAATATGTCTAATAAGACAATTTTTATGGTAAATTTTTCTTCAGATTTATTGGATACTTTCCAAGTTATTCAAGTAAAAGAAATATAGACTGAATTTAGTCAGCGTCACTGAATTGGTTGAAATAATGAATGGAATATTTATTTTGTTGGTTGCGTAGTTATTTTTTTTTTGTTGCCACATATAATGGAATATTAAATTTTTCTGGCATAAATATTTATTTTTAATTTCTTTTATACAAACTAATTGAATCACCCACCTAATTTCTTTTATACAATATATATTTTCTTAATGTCTTAAACTGAAAAACTAAAAAAAGGCCGACCTCATTCGCAACTAGAAAGATGTGCACGCGCTCATTATTTTCACACTAAATATCTGTTTACACAGACATTAATTATTATAAATTGTGCCCATTTTATGTATTTGCTTTTCTATGTACAATTACATTTCGTTGTGAAAGATTTTTAATTAAATATTTTATATTCATTTCAGTAGAAATGCGATTTCACTTATAAACGCCTAAAAAAAATTAAAGTGATAAGAAACTAATGACTTGAGATGTTGTTAAAGTTTTTTGACGCGAAATATTAAATTTTATATATAATTTTTTATTTGTTTAATAAACAATTTCGTTTGTTGTTTTATTTTTGTCATACTTTAATTTTTAGACTAGCTTTTAAACTCTACTTTGTCAGCGAAGAATATGTGAAAGTTCATCTAATGCGTATGTTATGTCAATGATGTGCTGTATTTTCAATGGATTAAAGTCTAAAACGTTCTTAGTTATCAGTTTAATAATATCATATGTCTATAAAATGACTACCCATGACCACTTAATACGATCATCTCCAAAAACAAAAACCACCCTATGTTATTCCGCGGATCTTAAACTATCCCTATGACAAATTTCATCTAAATCGGTTCAGCCGGTGCAGCGTTAAAAATGGTAACAGATAGACAGACAGAGTTACTTTCATATTTATTATATTAGTAAGAAAAAATAGTGCAAGTCATCATAAAAAGTGCAAGTCATTATAAAAAGTGTAAGTCATGATAAAAATTGCAAGTCATCATAAAAAGTGCAAGTCATTATAAAAAGTGCAAGTCATTATAAGAAGTGCAAGTAATTATAAAAAGTGCAAGTCATTATAAAAAGTGCAAGGCATTATAAAAATTGCAAGTCATTATAAAAAGTGGAAGTAATTATAAAAAGTGCAAGTCATTATAAAAAGTGCAAGTCATTATAAAAAGTGCAAGTCATTATAAATAGCGCAAGTCATCATAAAAATTGCAAAGTCATTATAAAAAGTGGAAGTCATTAGGAAAAGTGCAAGTAATTTTAAAAATAGCAAGTCATCATAAAAAGTGCAAGTCATCATAAAAAGTGCAAGTCATTATAAAAAATGCAAGTCATCATAAAAAGTGCAAGTCAGTATAAAAAGTGAAAGTCATGATAAAAAATGCAAGTCATTATAAAAAGTGCAAATCATCATAAAAGTGCAAGTCATTATGAAAAGTGCCAGTAATCATAAAAAGTGCAAGTCATCATAAAAAGTGCAAGGCATTATAAAAAGTGCAAGTGATTATAAAAAGCGCAAGTCATCATAAAAATTGCAAAGTCATTATTAAAAGTGGAAGTCATTATGAAAAGTGCAAGTCATTATAAAAAGTGCAAGTCATTATAAAAAATGCAAGTCATAATAAAAAGTGCAAGTCATTATAAAAAGTGCAAGTCATTATAAAAAGTGCAATTCATCATAAAAACTGCAAGTCATCATAAAAAGTGCAAGTCGTTATGAAAAGTGCAAGTCATTATAAAAAGTGCAAGTCATTATAAAAAGTGCAAGTCATTATAAAAAGTGCACGTCATCATAAAAAGTGGAAGTCATTATGAAAAGTGCAAGTCATTATAAAAAATGCAAGTCATAATAAAAAGTGCAAGCCATCATAAAAAGTGAAAGTCATTATGAAAAGTGCAAGTCATTATAAAAAGTGCAAGTCATCATAAAAAGTGGAAGTCATTATGAAAAGTGCAAGTCATTATAAAAAATTCAAGTCATTATAAAAAGTGCAAGTCATCATAAAAAGTGAAAGTCATTATGAAAAGTGCAAGTCATCATAAAAAAGTGCAAGTCATCATTTAATTTTGTATATGAGTTTAATAGGTTTCTTAAAAAATGTACTGAATGCTTTCTTTCAACCTATTCTCTGAATACGGCCATCAGCTGTGATCGTAAGCTGTTTCACCACGAAGAAATGAATTTCTGGCAAAACTTTGCCTCCTACGAACAGGTCATTCTAAAAGCAAAATCCTACTTTGTGAACCGTTTATTTTGAGTGACTTAAAAGAGGCAAAACAAGCTTTATGAAAATTGTCTACCTTTCCTTTTAACGGATTTTTTTTTGTGGTAACTATTAGAAAAGTCATATTTAATGAACAGATTTTATTGCTGCCTTATTTTTTATTTCAATTTACTCCGTAGATAAAGAAAGTGCGTAGACTTCGCATATCACCTTTTACGACTTCGTTATTTTTATATTTTCTTAGATCATGTGCACTTTTAATGTTGTTATTAGAAAAGTACTTTTCATATTTTGCAAATAAAAAGCTTTGATTAAATATTTTGTCAGTATTTTCTTTTATGGCACAATTTTGTGTGCAAGCAAGCGCACTTTTGCGTTTCATGGCAGCAATAATAATTTTATGATATCAAATATAATTGTTTAAATATACATATTCGCAAATGTGACGTTATATTAAGATATTATTTTATGTGTGCGTGTGTGAGTTAATCTTGTGAATATTGATTAGCTTCGATACAAATCGTGTTTTGTCTCTTCCTGATTATTAGCAATAACAGGTATAGTTTTTTGAGGACTATTAGAAGTATATGTTAACATCATCTTAATGAAGTGTGATATAATTTAGTCTCTTAGCAGTTATCAACTGACCTCTTGACTGTAAAAGTTGCGGCAAGTCTAAGAAAATGGTAATCTAAGAGGAACGGAGCATGTTCGTCCGTCCGTCCGTCCGTTTGTGGAAATCACGATTCAGTCCAAACGAAAAGAGCTAGACTCTTGAAATTTGGCATAAATATATTTTGAAGCTTAGAGCAGGTTAAGTTCGAAGATGGGCTAAATTGGGCAAGAGGGAAAAAGTTCCCCTAAGAAGAACTAAACCAACCCAGAAAAAACAACATAATTTTTAAAGTTTTTTGGTTATTTTGTTAAGCAAATGATATATTTTTATGTCAAATACGGTCCAACGCCTTGAACTTGCAGCCATTAAATAAAATAAAAATATTTTTTGACCCCGCCCACTTTAGTGGGCGTTATTATAGGCAAAAATAGCATAAAAATTTAACAAATTGTTTTACTTAAGCCTACATTCCTTAAAAATAACATTTTTAAGCTTTAATGTCGAAGCTGAGACGAAACCTGGTACTTCTCTGCCCTACCCCCTTCATCCCCTTCGCACCCTAAATGACCCTACCAAAAAAAACACAATTTTTTTTAAATTTTGTATATAATCATCCCAAGCATTTATCTTTAGAGTTTTATGACTGCCTGTTGCTGCCCTACCCACCCCCTCCTCCCCCTTTGCCCGCTAAATGACCCTATTAAAATTATATAAATTTTTTTTTTAATTTTGTGTATAATCATCCCAAGCATTTATTTTTAAAGTTTTATGTCTACCTGTTTCTGCCCTACCCCCTACCTGTCTTGCCCTCTAAATGACCCTATCAAAAAAAATACATTTTAATTTTGTATATAATTATCCCAAGCATTTATTTTTAAAGTTTTATGACAAAGGAGAAATGTTTTCCCCACAGCCCTTGCCAGAGCGACCCCGCCAAAATACAGTTTTTATAAGTAAATATGTATATTATTGATCAGTGATGAAGTCTAAGACGGTCTAGCAATGCCCATACGTTCGTCTGTGGAAAACATGATATTGTATATTTTTGAACCCCGCCCCCTTTAGTGGGCGTTGACGTACGATATTATATAAAGGAACTCTGTCCCACCAAGTTAAACATTTTAAATTCACTTACTAAATATTTTGAGGGTATTTAAGATTCGACCCGGTCGAATATAACGTTTTTACTTGTTTTTATTAATACATATATTTATATCCTCAAGAACTTTCTCTTGTTGCTGTGATTTATTTCAAAGTACTTCGAAAATAGTGGACTCTGTTATACAATTTTTAAGGTTTCCCCAAACCAAACGCCAACAGTTATCAATATCAACATTGAAATTTTTTTCGTATTCTTGTGAACTATTCAAGTAATATTTATTTATTTCAACTATAAACTGCATTCTAGTTCTTAAGAAAAATCAGAAAAGTATCCGTAAGCACCAGCACTTTGTCACTGACAATGGCAACTATTTATTGCTGTTATTAAAGCAAAGGAATGACATAAAGATGAAACACAATACAGGCCATTAGATGGTATGGGTAAAGAGAAGAACAACAAAAATACTTTTAAGAAACTCAATAAAAAATTGTATAAAAAAAATTAATAAAATATTGACTTAATCAACTCTGAAATGTGAAAATTTTTGTTATTTAATTTTATTTTCTTAAATATGATAGAGATATACATATATTGTGATGTCAAGCTTCTAATGCGGATGCTATTGTAGAGCTCACACATTTCTGCAGTTTATGAAATTGTGGAAATGGAAGTTTGATCATTTTATCTATAAAACATTAGCAAATTATTACCAATTACTTGCTAATGATGTAAGAGGGTTAATTACCCAAATCTTAGGCTAAAATAAAATTATTTATCTTCTGCAAATTTTGAATAGTAAGCAGAAAAATCATATAAACTCCACAGTTTTAGCCTAAAATACTTTCCCCCATATTCATAAAAATTATGAGAGGCTTATAAGAGTGTAATAGAGCGAATTTCATATGACATGTTGTTTTATTACGCTGTTATTAAGTTTTATGAGTAAGGGGGCTTAGCTTTTGTTGTAGGGCCAAACTTTCTTCCATTCACTTGCTTTTTCCATTGAATTACTTTTGACGTGTTACTGTACCAGCCAAGTCAAGCGCAGCCTTAATTTTAAGCGATTTGAAGTTCTTCGTTATTAATAACGAAAAGAAAATGTTTATTTTTTAAATAAAAACACTATTTTTACTGCCTGTTTTTTGTAAAAAGAATACAAATTTTCTTGTGGGTATTTATATTGAAGCAACAATAAAAAAACTTAAATATTGTTTTTGTTTCAATATAAATACCCAAACGAAAATTTATATTGTAGTAAGAATTTTAACGAACATTTATATTGATATATTAAATTGAATTAAGATTCATAGGCTAATTGTTCGAAATTTGTTTTTAAATCTCAGAAAGACATGATAAATATTCTAAGGCACAAAGGAAAGTCAACATCAGTTTTATTCAACTTACACAGCAGAGCAGAACAGCTGTTTTCGAAAGACGCAACCCTTTCATCATCAGTGCTCATGTGTATTGTGTTTGTCACCACTTATTAGGTGGCTTAGTTGAATTTGATAACAGTTCCTATTTACACAAATTTATATTCTTTTTACAAAAACAGGCAGTTATTCTTATTAAAATTTACATTTTTATGGTATTTAAGTTAAGTAAAAAAAAAATTATTTTAAGACGGTCGTTTCCAATGTGTTGGTAGGAGCATGACTGACACACATTTCTATCAGCATAAAAGCAATTTACGTATTAATATTTTATATCAATGTCTAAAAAAGGGACTGAGAGAAGTTAGAAATGTTTAGCCTGCTGGGTCAGACCTCCTCTATGACATTTCTATACAGGGTCAGCCCAGAAAGGCCTTAGGGGAGACATCTCACCTCTAACTTAAAAATGTAAATAGTAAATTTTCGCTGTAATTAATTGTAGAAAAAATTTGTTTCTGGTAAGGTCATTTAGCGGGCAAAGGGGCAGGTGATAAGACAGAGGAGGATCAGCTAACGTCTCAGCTTCGTCCAAAAAGCTTAAAAATTTTATTTTTAAAGAATTTGGGTTGAAATAATACAATTTGTAAAATTTTTACACAATTTTTGCAAATAATCAAGCCCACTAAAGGAGGCGGGGCCAAAAAATCTATTATTTTTGTTATGCCTTCTTTGATATAAAAATATGTATATACTCGTATACATACTTAACAAAATTACAAAAAAAAAACTTTAAAAATCATATTGTTTATTTTTAAATTAATTTCCTGAAGAAGTCACACAAAGGAGTGACGAAATATTGAAATTAAAAATTAAATTAAAATAAAGAGACCTTAAGCTTAAAAATATCAGAATACAATAATAATTAAAAAGAAGTCAAGAAACCAGAACAATTTTTAGAGTTTGGTTTAGTTCTTGTTAGGGGAACTTTTTTCTCTCTGCCCCGATTCAGCCCATTTACGAACTTGACCTGTGCTATCCTTCAAAATATATCTATACTAAATTTCAAGAGTCTGCTTCTTTTCATGGCTAGATCGTCTTAGATTTCATAACTGATCAGGAATATATATGTACTTTATGGGGTCTCAGAGGAATATTTCGTTATACACGGAATGACAAAGTGAATATGCCTTCAAAATTTTTTGAAGCATATAAAAGATTTGTTGATATTCCAAGAATTATCAGCTCAAATTATGTGTGTCATAGTTTGACTTAATACTAGAGTAGAAACCATCGAACAACACGTGTTATTTAGGAAAACTGAGAATACCGTGATGAGGGGCAAAATTACGGCATTCGATATCGATCGAAATTTGTATATAAATTGTATTGAAATTTCATGTCGAATCGAATGCCGTAATTTGGCCCCAGAACATAAGTTGATAATTACCAGTCAACTTCCAGAAACCACTGATTCCAAAAACCACTAGGACACAAAAAAGGAGTCGAATTAATTGTAGCAAAAAGCTTCTTCGCATTTGAAACTCCTTTCAATACTTACTTATTAGGAATAAACGCCTTTTGAGTAAAATTAGGCAAAATTGTGTTTCGACCAAAAAATTGATTTTTTGCAAAGAGGTACCCCTTTCCAAAAAAATTAGTAAAAAATTTTTTTTTGCTTAAATGCATGCGACTTACGCTTTTTCGGAAGCTTCTTCGCATTTGAAACTCCTTTCAATACTTACTTATTAGGAATAAACGCCTTTTGAGTAAAATTAGGCAAAATTGTGTTTCGACCAAAAAATTGATTTTTTGCAAAGAGGTACCCCTTTCCAAAAAAATTGGTCAAAAATTTTTTTTGCTTAAATGCATGCGACTTACGCTCCGAATCCGTTGCGGTATTAAGCTGCATCGATATTCACTGTACACAAATATATGTCCACAGTGTTGCCAACTAAATTAAATACAAGAAAATCTAACAAAAATTTCTACGGCTATTTAAATAAAAACTGCTAAAATATGTGCTCATATTTTAAAAGCACTTTCGTTTATAATTAATACCTCAAATCTTTCCTCTTAATTTTAAACAAAAATTATGTCGCTTATTTTTTTGAAGCCTTAAAAGCTGCTATAATAATAATAATCTTACTCCAAGACAAAAATGGCGATATAACAATATTTAGAGCTTAAGATGTAAACAAAACTGATACAGATTTAACCTTTTGTCCTGTTTTGTTCTTAAAATATCTTTCCCACTTTTTTAGGTATTAATTTTCATATCTTCTTCTTTTCTTCAATTTCAATATCCTGCAATGCCACTTGTGTTAATAACAAAGGCGCCATTGGGTGGCAAATTGAAACAGAATAAAAAAAAGAAACTGTTTTAGTGGGAAAATATTTTATACATTTGCCCACGCCTTCTTTACCCGGTGATGCAAAACAAAAATGATGACCAAATAAAAATAATATTGCCATTCATTTTGAAGCAGTTGCTTGCTAGCAAAATATGTATACACGCAGATTCGCACATGCGTGTGTGTGTGTGTTTGAGGAGTCCATAAAAAGGTTTTTATTGTTCTTTAAACTATAATTGGATATTTTTTTTGCCATTGTCGCCATTACAATCAATATGGTTACAAAGCATTTTTTAAAATAATAGTGCGTGAGACTGCACGAAATATTTTGATCTGAATGTTCTTATCAAATATCCAGAAAAATATGACAATACAATTTTAATACAATTATAAATATCCCACTGCTCGGTGTATAAGTTTTCAGGAACAAAAAAAAGGTTATGGTTGAATTTAATTAATAGGAACATTTTTAATATTAACTGCCCTGAATTGCATATTTTAGATGCCACAAAAAAACAGGGGTTATTCAACAAGAACTTTGTTTTGCAGCAAAAAAAAAAAAAAGCAAAAAATTTAGATGAAGATGATTCAAATTTTTAGAAAAGTTCGGCAATTATTAGTGAAAAATGATACCTGCCAAATGGATGATCACTGATATTATGGATCAGTGATATCCACGTCATCAATAATAAGCCAAATTTTAATTGTTGTTAACATCTCACGACAGCGCGATCCATTTCCAGCCTCATCTCCGAAAAAAAAACGGGCCAATCACGCCTCCAAACCACGCAGAGCACTATACAGTGACATGCTGAGCATGCCAAGGCTTCTCAATAATCAGTCTAGAACTTTCAGAAGCCCAAATGTGGCAATTTTGCTTGTTGAGAAAAGGTCTCAGAAGGACGATTATATTGTCCGAAAATATCACGAATTTTACGAAATGCAATTTTAACGGAAGCACCATTTTCATAGAGGATTTTAATTATTTTAGTGCGCTTTGAATATGAAAATTGTGTTCATTGTAACCAAGAATGATAAAATAAAGATTACGCCTTGCGCATGATTTACCGTTTGATGACGTATTTGTTCCCTCGAAGAGATTGCCAAATGTTTATTATATGCAAAACTAATACTTCTTTGTACAAAATTAATATTTTATGCTGTATTTGGCAACTCTTCACACAATTTACTCAGAGAGATTTCCAATTTACTCAGAGAGATTTCCAATTTACTCAGAGAGATTTCCAACAAGCAAATTAAATCGGACTTATGAAAGTGCAAGATTTGTGTTATATTTTATAATAAATTGTGTTATATTTAAAAATAAATATATTAAAATAATTATTAAATAACTTAAAGTGTAAAAAACTTATTAAAACTTGATTTTTAAAGCTCATAAACTGTAAACAGAAAACCTAAATTAAAGAGAACAAAAAGAGCAAGCATGAAATGTGCAGTGGGCAATTGCAAACAAAGTAACTGCAAAAAAGAAAAACAAGTGAGAAATAATTGTGTTAAAATATAATATTATTATCAAAATTTTTTTTTGTTTTCAAAAAGCTGTGTCATTTTATAGTTTTCCAAGAGATGAAGCTCAAAGGAAGTTATGGCTGATATATTGCATGCAAAAAAATTTGTTTTGAATGGGGAAAAAAGAAAAATAATTAGCACTTGGGTTCCATATTTATATAAAATAACTATAAATGAACAATTTCAAATAAAAAAAGTGGAAAATAAAATAATTTTTTAAAATTGTTTATTATCAAACAAATTTAATTTGAAAAATCGCAATTTGCCCCATTGTCCAGTTTTTACCATAACATAATAGTTCTCCAGCTGAATTTTATTAGGCAATCAGAACACATGTTGAGTGACGTCAGAGTTCCATCACGCGCAGAAAACTTTTTTTATTTCAGCTTGTTGGCGTAATCTTTATTTTATCATTCTTGATTTTAACAATTGCCAAGGCATCTCTACTATCATGTTGTTAGTGTTGCCACAATTGAAAAACAAAGTTCTTGTTGAAAACCTCTTTTGTTGTGTGTGTCTAATGAAATTTTTAAATTCTTCTGGTTTCTTGACCTCTTTTTAATAATTATTATACTCTACTATTTTTAAGCTTAAGGTCTCTTTATTTTTATTTCAATTATATTAATTTTCAATATTTCGTCACTCCTTTGTGTGACTTCTTCAGGAAATGAAATAATTAATTTCCTGAAGAATATTGTTCTATTTTTGCAGCCTTTAATTATTTTAATTTATTTTAATTTATATTGAGCTTGAGGCTTATTTTTATAAAAACTATTTATTTTATAATTAATTCAATATTTCGATATCCTTTGGATATCTTCTTCAGGATAACAATTCAAAAATTATTTATAATAATTTAACAATAACAAAATTTTTAAATTATATAAAGTTAAATATTTTTGTTGTTTTTTGTTTTTATATAAAATTTTTCATTCATTTTCAATTTTATATAAAAACAAAAAACAACAAAAATATTTAACTTTATATAATTTAAAAATTTTGTTATTGTTAAATTATTACAAATAATTTTTGAATTGTTATCTTGAAGAAGATATCCAGAGGATATCGAAATATTGAATTAATTATAAAATAAATAGTTTTTATAAAAATAAGCCTCAAGCTCAATATAAATTAAAATAAAAAAAAAATAAAATAACAATTAAAAAAAAATTCCTGAAGAAGTCACACAAAGGAGTGATGAAATATTGAAAATTATTATATTTTAAGTAAAAATAAAGAGACCTTAAGCTTAAATATATTAGAGTATAATAATATTTTGCTATGGCTCCTCTTTCTCATACTCTATTGCAAAAATAAATATATTTTGCTAAGGAAAGGAATGTGATATTTGCCCATCTTGCCAAATAGCTACAAATGCAATTTTAAATTGATTTATATAAAATATCTCAGCTTTCAAACACTAAGTAATTGCCTTAATGGAATTTAATAAATGTCTTCAATTATTTATATGAGAGCTTTTACAAATATTCGCACTGATTGCAATTTTCTGGAAAATTCTGTTACACCGAAAACAAAATATTTATTTGCAGACAATAATTTAAATGCAAAATAAGCTACCAGAGTTCTTCTCATAGCAAGTTTCAAAATATTTGCAAGAGCAAAAAAAAACAAAAAACCAAGTTTCTATAAAACTGTAACACTGAACAGAACAGAAATACACCTGAGCCAGAATAGTATATTCAATTTATAATAATAAAAAATCTTTGCTGTAGTAAAAAGTTTAGCTCAAATTGATATCACAAAGTTACAAATGAAAAGGCTAAACAGAAGTGCATAGAAATAATAAAATTCTTATAGTATTTCCCTCAAAGCATGGAAAGTTTTAATGCAGAAAGGGCACTTTGCAAATGAAAAATAAATTTAGTTTTACAGCACAAACATTATATATTTGCACAGATGTTTTACAATTTACTTTCATTAGAACTGCACGTTTCATAGACACAAATACAATTTAGTGTTTATTTTTATTAAATAAAAATTCAAATATTTACTGAAATGGTGTCTGAATCAATTGGAAAACAATTTCTTAGTGCAGTTTACATCAAAGTTCGAAATAGTGTACATATTTTATCCTCTGTACACACAAGTTTATATTATCAACGACATTGAAAAACATGACACTGAAAAATGTACGCATGCCTCACTTTATACACAAATAAATCTTGAGTGTACATGACTATGCATCATACCTCAAGTGTATACATTGAAGACATTGAAGACATTGAATTCACTTTATGTACGTATGCACATTTGCGGTGATAATTTATATTTGTTTTGTAACTTCATAAAATTAATGTGTGTGTGCGCAGTAAAAGCAAACACTGAATATATCATACATACCCACCAGTTTCAAATTAAAAAAGCATATACACGAGATGTACACTTGTACACTCATAATCATACACAAGTAGAAGGTGTACACGATGAAAGAAAGATAATGTCTATAGTGTATTCAAGGTGTACATTAAATTTTGTTGTACATTTCTGAGATCTCTGGTCTATATATTAAGATGTGTTAAAAAAAAAGCTGTAGTGCAAAATCTAAAAGTTAAGAGCAAAATAAAAAAATAAAAAATCAATGAGTGTTCGAACTCACGGGCGATGTGTTAACACCTTTTTGTTTATTTATTTTATATTAAACCCACAAAGCAACAGACAAATGTACATACATACATTGTTATGTTTGTACATAAGCTACATACGTTGCTGTCTTGCTATCTCATTTTTATATATGTACGTATAACCACGTCACTATTCTCTTTGCTATGCATAAGACAAAACCGAAGATCAACATAAAACACTTTTTTAATATTACTCCAAATTAATACTCCGAATTAAAACACTTAAATCTCCGCTCGCCGATATTGGATCGCCTTAATTTTTGGCCTAAACTCTTCGTCGAAACCCGCACTAGCGTTTTAATCCAAAAATTAATAAAATCGGCTATGAATTTCCGGAGAAAATCGCGTGGGAAAATTATATGAAAATCGCCCAATAATCACTTTCAATACCGACTGCCAAGCAACAACAACAAACAAACAAACTCTTACACTTACACTTGCGTATGTATTGAAACTGATAGTTTACTGCCCTAGAGGTGCGCGTATAGATGTTAACACATCAAAAAAAATTTTTTTAAATTATTTTACTAACACAAAAGCAACTAAATTATTATATTAAAATATAGTTTTGCCTGCGTTAAACTTCCCCGTTAATCTAAAGTACAAAGATAAGTCAAATAACTTTAGAAAAAAGTCGAGAAAAAGCATTTCTACCGCACGCTTTTACTGTTGTTTGCATAAGAGTAGTTAACTTTATGCATTAAAAAAATTATATGCTAAAGATTTTATAATTCAACGCTGCAAAAGTATGAGCAAAAAGAATAACTTGGCGGAATTTAGTAGTAATTGAGAAAAAGTTACCAGTAATTTCATTATTATAAAACACCAGAGTTATGAAATAAGTTTTTTGTGTGCTCTTCAGAGCGTATGAGTAACGCGGGTATTATTAATTTCATTGTCTTGCAGTAGAAAGTTTGCGTTATAGAATTTATTTATAAAACTTTCTTAATGCACTTAAAATATTATTTTTAATTAAATAAGTGTAACAAAAATAATTTTTTTGAAGAGTTGATAATAAATTTGTTTTTGTTATCATACAAAATGCATTTAAAAAAGCGCATGAAAACGTTTACGGTTATTTTTAATATGATTAATGCAGGAAAACAAAAAAAGGGAAAAATGTTTGATTTATGTTTTTGCTATTTACATTTGTATTCATTAGCTGTACATTTCTGTCACTTACAATTACAGACTAATATTTTCAAGATCATTATATTAAGTTCCTATGCGAAAGGATTTTTTCCCACTTCCTTTTTATCAGATACATATTGGTCTTTAGCAGTATTTCATTTTGTCCGACTTTTCTATTCTTTGAGAACCCAGCTGTCGAACAATTGTTGACCACGCTGCTTCATCTGCAAACATGGGTGGTATGATGTCCTTGATATTCTTGGCATGAAAATCTAGTGTGATGTTCGATGGACAGACCACATTTTTCTTGTTTCAGAAGAAGCATTGTGGGTGCTGTTGGGTGAAGTAGTAGAACACGAAACTAAGAAGCGGAGGGTCCTGAGTTCGAGCCCCCGCTGATTCATGAAATATTGTGTTGAATTCTTCGGATCAGCATTAGTGCGTGGTTGTGTTAGTTGTTGCCAGCCTCTTTTCAGTGATGAAGGCATAGTACTGATCACTGGACAATTACTGGCAGCGACTGACCCAATCATGTACTAAAAAAAAAAGCAGAGTAACAGCACCCACCTTCGTCGGCCCTGTAGCAAAAATTAGCCGGCGAAGTAAAAGGTTGAAATAGCTACAAAAACAACTGTCTACCTTCTCGTCTTTCCTAATCTGTCCCCTCAATACTATCCCCTCGTTTTCAGTTCCGGCGCAATGCATTGCATATTAGGGGTCATCCCCTGAGTGCTGGTCCAAGATAAAAAATAAAATAAAAAAATGCCTCGGCTTTCTAAGGCGGTGTAAAACATACTTCACTCTTTCTGATCTCCCTACTATTTATACCACTTACATCCGACCGAAAATGGAATACAACTCTCATGATGTATAGGGCGGTGCTTCAAAGTCTATTTTGAAGTTACTCGACCGTGTACAGGAGAGAGCAATGAATAGTAGGGTAGGCAACTCTATTGGCTCGCTAATATAAGTGACGCTCTACAGTGCGATCACACCCATCTGTTGTAGATTTACCAGTGAACCGTCCCACGCATTCCAGAGAAAATTTGTTTTTCGCCCGTATGTCGAATAAACTCCGTACTAAGGTCTTAACTGTCGTATATAACATGGAGAAACTAAAATCGAATATTCATAGACACTACTCCCTTTATCATCTTTCCCACAACCAATTTTCCTAGTTCCAGCACTATGCTGGTGTCGTGGGACACCGGATAGGAACGAAGTTTCTTATTATAAAAATATTAATTTTAAGTTCTATTCGATGTATAAAAAAAATAATAATTATTGGGGTATACATTTTTTATTATAATTTTTTTTTTTCGCCGACCAACGAAAATACAGAATTAATTTTGTTCCCAAACGAAATTGAATTCTGTCACGGCACGGCTGCGTATGATTAATATTCGCTTGTATGGAATCGTATTACTCATACGTCTTAAACCTTGACTTAGAAACAAAAAAATCTTACGTTCACATGTACTTAAGTATAAAATTCAAACCAAAAAAATTTGACTTAGGTATGATGGAACAAAAAATTCAGAAAAATGGGACATGAAGAAAAATAATCAAACGGTAACACGGTTATTATAACAATAACATGTTAACATCAGGTTGATACAGTTCTCGTATCCTTTTTCACAATAAAATTTGTGTAAATAGGAACTGTTATCAAATTCAACTAAGCCACCTAATAAGTGGTGACAAACACAATACACATGAGCACTGATGATGAAAGGGTTGCGTCTTTCGAAAACAGCTGTTCTGCTCTGCTGTGTAAGTTGAATAACAAAAACTGATGTTGACTTGCCTTTGTGCCCTGAAATATTAATCATGTCTTTCTGAGATTTAAATTAAAATTTCGAACAATTAGCCTATGAATCTTAATTCAATTTAATATAAAAAATCTTACGTTGCGGATGTATTTTCCCGGTTTGGTTACCCCTTCGCATCGTCCCATAAGGAACTTCGTTCCAAAAACAATAGGAATTTATAAATAAAGCTGTTTGTGGCAACACCTACATTTGATAAAAAAATTTTTTTGTTTTTGGCTGAAGTTATTAACGCTTATATTTCGAAGCCTAAGATCCCGAGCTTGAACATGCATCCACTCATGTATAAGGTATTAAATTTTTCTGATCTACTCTAAGGCCCGATTGTGTCGGCCTGTTTCAATGACGATGGCATTGCACTGATCGCTGAATATTATCTGACAGTGATTGATGTCATCATGTAACCTCAATCGTTGATAATGTCGTTAAATTCGCCTAACGATCTTCTTATATTTCTTCATCTGTTCTCTCATAGTTCCGGCATAACGAATTACATCGTGAAGGATCGTGCCCTGAACGCCGGTCCAAGTAAACAAAAAAAAATTAGTAAAAATGTTTTTTCTAAAATAGTGCCGAAAACCACTGTAACTTTTTCTAGATTTTTCACGTATGAATTCATTTCATGAAAAATAATAATAAATAGAATTTGAACAAATTCATTTATTAATAAAATAATAAAAAATCATTTGCAGTCATGCAGATTCGAACTTAAGCCCGTTGAAAAAATTAACAATTTACATAAAAAAGTTCGACTAATAGAAATTCATACATAATTTAAAACATTGCGGGGGCATGCGCACTTGTTCATTGTAAATTGACAACTAAATTCAATTACTTGAACATAAATAACAAAGAAGCTTTAGCAATCAGCAGCCGATGGCTCTGGAAAAAGCGAAAGAGATACATGGAATATTGGGAATATTAATCGTCAGGGTTGGGGAATTTCGTACTAACCAAAAAGGTAATAACTTAATAATATGAATGTGATAACTTCTCATATTCAATTTTCGTTAAAATATTGGTGAAATAGTTGATATTCCTACAAACTAGCACCACTTGCAAAAGTGGAAAAATTGAACAAAGAACGCTGATGAGATGGCGCAGTGGCCTCGAAATCAGTACTGATCCGTTCTGCTGGTTTGATGATTATTGAAAAATATTCTTAATATTCCAATCTTAATATAAAAAAAAATAATAAATGGAATTTGAACAAATTCATTTATTAATAAAATAATTTTTTTTTTTTTTTTTAGGCAATTTTATTTACAATCTATTTGTACAATATTAAGTAAATGGTATGATGTATAACGTAAATAACAATTGAACTTAACATGCGTTAATAAGCTTACATAAATAAAGCTCAAAACTCTAAGTGTGTCATGCAGATTCGAACTTAAGCCCGTTGAAAAAATCAACAAAATAATAACTCTGCTTTTTTAGTGAAGACCATAATGTAAAATGAACTGAAACAATGTGCCTTTATATCTGCATAATTAAAAGTAACTGCTAATAACGGGTTTTAGTTTTAAAATCTTAGCACTTCCTGACTACTTCATGAATCTCTTAGTAATTGTTAGTGCAAATATATTTACATGTCTATAGTTGTTGCAATTAGTTAAAGTTATTATTTTTTTAAGCTACAGTTTACAAAATACATGAAAAGCAAACAAATTAAAATAACGTTGCAATGCGTTTCCGCTGCTGAAGTTATCGGTATTATTAAATAACTATTTTGTGACTGTTTTTATATTCATTTCAAACTATTTTTTTCCATATTATATTCTTTATTATAGTTGTTGTTGTTGTTGTTGTTGTTGTGCAAGTGTAGCAGTTTATTTTTAGCATTTTCACTAACATAAAATATGTTGCAATGCTATATTTTGCATGTATTTTTTATTACGTGAAATGCATTTCCGTTTCCGTTTAAATGCGATTTCTGCTTTTTCACTTTGTAATATCCGCTTGTAGTTAAATTAATGTTTTTAGCTTGCAGTTGTATTTCTAAAACTGGCTGAATTATCTTTTTTCATGCCAGTTTTTTTTTTTTTTTGTTATATTGAAAAGTGTATGCAATTGGAAATTTGTTTTCATCACATGTTTGGCATGTTTATATGTCAATTTTTTTTAATTTACAAGTTTTGCAAATAAAAAGTAAATAGATAAAAATAGTAAATTTACAAAATTTACCACTAATGAATTTCTATGATCTCATTTACACCTCATCTCATATGCTGCCCATTGCTGAATTTTGAAAATAATTTACACAAAATTGTTGTTGTAATTTATTTGATATTTTAGGGATAATTCCAGATATGTGCTTTTTATATTAAATTGAATTAAGATTTTATAGGCAAATTGTTCGAAATTTGTTTGTTTTAAATTCAGAAAGACATAATAAATATTCGAAAGGCACAAAGGAAAGTCAACGTCAGTTTTTAGTTATTCAACTTACACCGCTGAACAGAACAGCTGTTTTCGAAAACCGCAACGCTTTCATCATCATCATGTTGTTTGTAGTTTGTTAGTAACTTTTATTTAAATTTTGTTTAGATGACAAAATACATTTTCTCACATAAAATGCTGATTGCTTTAATTCTAATTATTAGCTTTTGTTTTAATTAGAATTTTCTAAATCCCTTTTTTTTTTGTTAACAGTCAATGTCCTCTATATTCCCGCAAATTTTTTTATGTCTTTATATTTACCTCCGTTTTCATTATGTGTTTTGCTTCTAAGTAATTAACACATATATTTTTTTCTGCTATTCGCTTATTGAACTAAACCAAATTGTTAAAAGATAATTAATATTTAAGCACCGTGTTTTTTTTTGCTGTATAAAGTGATTATTTAAGGTTAACAGTTTTGATGATGTACCCAAAAATATGGAAAAAATAATCAATACAAAATTATACAATCCCACCATTATAAATGAAAAAGGCTTTGCAACTAAGCCCTTATGATCGTTAAATATTTTATTACATTATAAACTCAAAACAATTAAGGACGAACAAAAACGACAGCAGCATAAAGAATTAATACCGAATAAATGATTAACTTTTTGAAGGACTTTTTTTTTGCCACACAAACCCACAGCATAGTGAATTATTTATTTGTTCGATGTATTAATTAAGGCATAACAATTGGGGGATTCACACTGTAGTCACAAAGTCATAAGACATAAAATAATAGCACGAAAAGGATGACTAGTGTGAACAAACCGTCATAAATAATGGCGTTTTCTTTTCTAAAAACATGTAAAATTTTCTCACTTCTAACCCAAAAAATTTGCATTTAAGCGGATTTTTAAAACAATAATACATGTGTCTAAGCAATGGTATCTTACTTTGTTATAGATTTACTATTTCGAAATAGCAGTGTAAAAAAATTTAGCATTCTTTTCCAGAAAAGAAATCAACATAAGTGTGCTATTTCAAACATCGATCTGCTGATAAGATAACAACGCATTTGAAATTAGCTGTTATCAAAGCAAAAGAAAATTAATACAATTAAATATGAATCGTCTAAAAACTCCATTTGTATTTCAAATTATTAAATTTGTCTTTTGGTGCACAAGAATATCTAAATGAATTTGTATGTATAAACTTAAACAGCTGCTGCATTGATATGAGCTGAATAAATTTTTTTTGCGGCGGCATACGGAAAAACGTTCAGTGGCTGCCAGCTACGAACTTAAACGAGAAAAATTTTTCACTTGTAAATATTTAGTTTTTGGGATTTAGTTCTCTTTTAATTTTTTTTGTATGTAATAAAAATATGATTTAATGTACAGACATTAAGGTATGAATAGCTTTTTAGCCGTTTTTTAGTCGTGAACCATATATAACTAACGGCGGCAAACATATACCATCGCCGTCTCGCCTAAAGATTTTCAGCCGTTCGATTCAGATCTCTAGAGGTAATTTATGACAAAACAAAAACATACCTGAAAGAGTGCTATTTTATATTATGACTTTTTTGTATGCAGCACAACAACAACTTTTTTAAACTGCTCTAAAATATTTTGTGTCTTATTCATAAAAAATATTTCTGTTTTATAAAGGGTTTAAGTCAAATTTTATGTGGAAATCTGTTTTATAAGCCTCTTATATATCTACAATTTTTTTATGAATAACACCTTATGACTTTATAATAATATGACTAAATAGCACACAGTGTGAATACCCCAATTATTTATGTAAGTTTTGTAATATATGTACTTGCTTGCGATTATTTTTTAAAATTTTATTATGAAACTTTTTTTATTGACACATTGTTGTCACAATACTATTATATATAAATGAAATTTATTTGTCCAAAGTTTCAAGGCCTACTATTCTTATTCTGTTGTTATTTTTGAAAATAATTTGTAATTTACAAGTTGTGAATTCTCAGATGGTTTTAGGAAGTATATGCATAAGATAAGAGGTTTTTAACTTTTCAAAACTGTGGTTAAAGTCTACTGACGATTTGGTAAAGCACCAATGAAATGCATATAGACATTGCTTAACCACCAACAAATAAATTTAAATTTAATTTTTATTATTTTTATACCTTCCAAAAAAGAATTGGACAGTTTATTCACTTTGTCATTCCGTATATGACGCAGCAAAATATCCGTTTAAGACCCCATAAAGTGTTAATATTCTTGATCAATGATGAAATCTAAGACGATCCACTGTGGAATGAAAGCCTTCACAAGTGGCGATTAAACCGTACCGTATGTGGTACCATATAAAAGTAGATAAAATTCTACATCACTAACCACAAAAATAAAAGTTCTTGGTACTTTATTTTATTTGCAGTGTGTGTTCACAGTTCAATAATTTTTCTTATTTTTGCCCGCATTGATTAAAAGAAAAAAAATTTGGATATATCAAGTGATTATAGTTTTTGTTAAGACTTCTATTAGTAAAAGTTTTATAATGGCACCGTCAACTTCAGCTATATGAGCATTTAAAAAATTCTTTTTTGTTTAGATAATTGCTTTAGAAATATTTCAAAAGAAAAAAAATAAAAGTCTCCAAAAATGTGTTATATTTGATATATACATGGAGTTTCAACAACTTTGCGGATGAGTCCAGGAAAAAATGCTCTTATGCTCTTAAAATATAAGATTTTAGCTAATAAATCCCATTAGAGCAATTATGGAGTTATGAAGGTTTTTGTAAGAGAATTTCGGTTGCTAAAAATCAATGTAAAAAAAACCAAACAGAAAAACAAGTTTTTGCTGTAACTTTCAAATGAAAAACGATAAATTAGTAAATTAAATTTAGAAAAAATAATAAAAACCTATTTTTTCTAAATTTAATTTACTAATTTATCGTGTTTCATTTCAAAGGTACAGCAAAAATAGCCAAATAAGAGCATTTTCTCCAAAATACAAAACAGCCCATAAAAGGTCAACAATTTTTTTTTTTTCAAAAAATTTTTTTTTAAAAGCTGGTTTTTTATGTAGTTATTAATACTTAACAATAAAAATAACAACATTTTAACATTACGGGTTCTATGAATTAATCGCCACTTTCTCTACCATTCACCCCACTGTGTGATCTAGCCATGTTCGTCCGTAATGGAAAAACTGGAAAAACTTAAATATAAATCTTCCGATGTTGTGCAGAGTGAGAGAATTTTGTAAGCACTTTTAATCCAGTTTTGTGCTCTTTTCACCAGTCACAACTCAAGAACTGTTCTTATTTTCATCAGTTATAGGGCAGGTACGTTCACAACGAGTATTATATAGAGGACTCTTTTTTATTTTAAATACAATTTTTAAGTCGACAGAATTTTTTTGTTACAGTTTTAGTGTTTGTATTGCATCTACATGAGCAAATAACTACATACATATTTATCTGTGTGGGTTGTAATTTCCAAAAGACCTGGTCGAACTAATTTAGCTTTGTTAACCTTATCTTTTATTGATGAAATAAATTCTATTCCATCAGACTATGCAGACCCAAAAATATATAAATTATTTTATGTATTATTTATGCCTTATTGATGAGTTTGACCTTTTCAATTATAACTCAAATCTAAAACAATCTTAGGCAGACTTTTTCTTTGCAAATCTCTTATCGAGATACTACCATTGATTCAAATACATGTACATTAGGGGTATAACTTATAGCAAAAAGTATTCGTTATGAAAAAAATTAACAGCCATTTAAATATTATAACTTCAACAGCGATTTAAAAAAAACATATATATATTTTTTTTTGTTCATTAAAATTAAACATTTTCAACTGGTAGTTTGAAAATTTTTATTTTTAACCAGTTCTTAGTTCTGAATGTTAGCTTTTTTTTAGTATTGAATTATAAAATAAAATTGTTGAATTTACTTTAAATATTTTATAAAGAAAGTAGCGGAACTTATGTGTTTCGTTTTGGGAAGAGAAGCTTTCAAAACTAGCAGCCAAATTCATAAAATGTTATGCATTAAACACATTCGAGACAGCAGGCTACACGAACACACGACTACAAAAGCCGTTAGCTACAATCGTCGCCTCGTAGTCAGCTACTTAATTATTTTTGAGATGGCAGCTACATTGTCAACATCACATTTTAGTGGTGCCACTTTCATATATAAAAAGCGCTTATTCTAAATCTATTTATAGACCGAAATGAAATTAATAATAAAAACACTTTATTTGTTTATATATAGATCTTTATTGTTTTTGCATTGGAAATAAATATATTTTGATGTCCTTTTTTATGGTACCATGAAAATGAGTTTATGAGTTAATTCATTTGTGACCTAAGTAACGCCTTTTATCGATAACGGCTATCAAATATATACAAAATTAGAGTTCAAATGTCGTTGCATCGAGCTTTTTTCAAAATAATGGAATTTTTACTTGAAAAGTCAGATACAAAATTTCAAAATTTCAAAATTTTATAATAATTTCAATATGTGAATACATTTGAAATATATGACTAACAATAGAAAGAAATTTTGTTAATTTTTTCAACGGACTTAAGTTCGAATCTGCATGACTGCAAATGATTTTTTATTATTTTTTTTATTAATAAATGAATTTGATCAAATTTTATTTATTATTTTTTATATTAAGATGGGAATATTAAGAATATTTTCAATAATCATCAAACCAGCAGAACGGATCAGTACTGATTTCGAGGCCGCTACGCCATCTCATCAGCGTTCTTTGTTCAAATTTTCCACTGTTTAAAGTGGTGCTGGTTAGTAGGATTATCAACTATTTAACCAATATTTTAACGAAAATTGAATATGGGAAGTTCCCACATTCATATATTTAAGTTATTACCTTTTTGGTTAGTACGAAATTCCCTAACCCTGACAATTAATATTCCCAATATTCCATGTATCTCTTTCGCAAGAAATTTTTCAGTATTTTGAAATGATACCCATAGCTTTTATATGGGGCCTATATTCTAGGAGTTATTACCAAAAAAAGAAGAAATAAAAATGAAAAATTAAATTAAAAAAGCCGAGAGAGATCGCAAAAAAAATAAATAAATAAAAATTACAAAATCATTTTTATTCTTCAACGATTTCC
This sequence comes from Linnaemya tessellans, assembly GCA_951800035.1. Classification (NCBI taxonomy): domain Eukaryota; kingdom Metazoa; phylum Arthropoda; class Insecta; order Diptera; family Tachinidae; genus Linnaemya; species Linnaemya tessellans. Next base: position 151,123,323 of record OX637532.1, read on the forward strand.
ATATTCTTAAACAGTTTGAAAATATTTTTAAACGCTTATTTATTTAAGATGTTTCACTGCGTTGGCAGCACTAATTTATTTATTGTCGCCTATGGAAATAGAAATTAGTTTGATTTGACTACAACCACAAAAGTAGCACGGACAACAACCTGGCGTGTGGCCTTTAAAATAACCATTCCCATATAAACACGTGTATTTTATTTCTGACAGGTCGTAGTCGGTAGCCTGCTGTCGTGAATGTGTTTAATGCGATAAATGTTCCAAGGAACAAAGGAAACTCAAGATGAGTTGAATAATTAAAAAGCTGATGTTGACTTTCTCTTGTGCCTTTGGAATATTTATCATGTCTTGCTGAATTTAAACAACTATTTCAAACAATTGGCCTATAAATCTTAATTGAATTTAAGAGAGCAATATGAGTGTTATTTAAAAAAATACATACAAAATATTAGCCAACTGAAAATAGATGTATAATTGGTTATAAAATTGAGTGTTGATTTGATTAATTATTATTAAAAAAATTTGAAACAACAAATCGCTTACGTTTTGTGTCTAGAAAATTACATGGTTTCTTTTACTGCTTCATACTCATGCACTGGCATGCTTTTTGCATGACAACCTTTTCAAAAGTTATCTCCCTAATGCATATAATTTCTTGAATGATTGCCAGTAAGATATCACTTGTCTTCCCCAAATTGAAATCACACTCTGAAAAGATATGGCCCCAGAGATAGAATGAAAAAGGATACAAGAAATCCGAAAAACTAAATTACCAACAAATTCCATACCCTATAATATAAATATGTATGTATGTGTATACACATACATACTCTGATACACTTGCACATTTAGCTGCTTGAAAATGTTGTTAAGCATAAAAATATATTTATTTCTATTTTAAACAAAAAACCGATGAAGAGAAGTATTTGAGATCAAATGCCAACACAAGATAAAATTCTTAGCTGTCAAGAAAAACGTTGTTGATGGAAGCAACAAAAACAAAAAAGAACAAAAAAAAAAAAAGAAACAGTTGGCATAGAAATAATGATTTCCATGCCACAGAAATAATATTTATATGGATAAACATTAAAATATATGCGAACTAACATGCAAACATGTGCAGGTATTTGGTTATTTGTGTGTTTGTGTTTTGTTCATGTCCAAAATTTTGACAGTTTCATTTAGGAAAAATGTCAACATCAATTTAACGGCAATAAAAAACAGTTTTATATTATTTATTTATTTATTTTTTTTTAAATTTATATTCATACTGTCTATTTCATAAAATAAGGATTATGATTTAAGATCATGACAGCACTCAGACATACAGCAACATTTTAGGAAATGTACAAGCCTGAACTTTGAAATTTATTTAATTGCAAAAGTCTCTATATGTTCATATGTGAATACAGACACATTTCCAATGAACATCTATTAAATCTATTGATATACTTTTCACATTTCTATATTTATGCGCATTAGTGTGAAATGTATGTGTATACGACATTCATTTGCACGAGAACGCCGTTTGTGTGCATGACGGAATGTAAAAGAGTTGTTTTAATAAAATTGTTTTTTTTTTTTTTTGTATTTTGTATTAAAAGTATATAAAAAGTTTGAAATACTTTTTTTTTAAGTTACCCTTTTCATATATTTTTTTCTCAATCTAATTCTTGTTTGTTTTATTGCGAATAAAAAATAAAATTTGTTACCTTTTTCAAACAAATCCAAGTGACACAGCAATAATAAATAAAACAAAAAATGTTTGTCATTTATTGTAAAAGTTCGTTTATTTTGGGAGAACCAGCCACTGCGTTAAATAAACAATATCACGGGGTTGTTGTCAAGCAGTGACAGCCGTATTTTAATTTTCTAATGTTTTAGGATTAGTTACTAAGTAAAAATAACAAAAACAACAACAGCAAAAGTTAATTAAAAACCTTTCTAGTTCACGAATTTAAGGAACCCAGCATAATATTAGTGAAACAGTCTTGATATAAAATTGCGATAAAAATGTACATTAAAACGAAACGATTTATTTCTGTGCTGCCAAAATTCTTAAGATGTATGAAGCACTTTTTTGAGTCAAACTAAGCCCACAGTGGCATGATTTATAGTTAATGTATTCTAATTCCTCTTTTAAAACTATTTAAATAGTGTTAATAGTCACTTAGAAAAAAATTTATTAAAACCTAAGTAAACATATTTTTACTATTTTGCATAACCGGTTTAATATGAAAAGTGGTTAACCGCGTTTATTTGTTATAGTATATTTGAGATATTGTCTCAGTTACAATAATTTATTAAACATTTATTATAGTTTTTTTTAATTTTATCTTGGACCAGCACTCAGGGTATGACCCCTATATATGCAATGCATTGCGCCGTAACTGAAAACGAGGGGATAGTATTGAAGGGACGGAATAGGAAAGATATTTTTTTGTAGCTATTTCAACCTTTTTTACTTCGCCGGCAAATTTTTGCTACAGAGCCGACGAAGGTGGGTGCTGTTATTCTGCTACATGATGGTGTCAGTCGCTGCAAATTATGTTCAGTGACCAGTGACTATGGCTTCATCATTGAAACAGGCTGGCAACAACTAACACAACTACGCACTAATGCTGATTAGAAGAATTCAACTCAATATTTCATGACTCTGTATAGCACAAATTGTTTTGGTTAGTAATTTAGAAATGCTTTATATAAAAATTTGTTTCTTCGCTTTTGTGTAATATTTTTATTTTCTCCTTTTATCAAAAGCAGGTAGTAAATAAAACTTAATATTCTACTGATTGCTGATCTTCATTAGGATATACAAAAAAGGATTAAACATAAAATATATATAGCGTATAAAAAATAATTACACTATATGCCTTATTTGTATAATAACCGCTATTATGAATGGCGACGTCGCTGTCACATCAAGTCGATAGTAAAATATTATCACTTGTCTACAAGATAACGATTACAATTAATTACTCTTTACAATTTCTTAGTATTCTCTAGATCATATAATATTGATAGAGCATGTCAATAGTAATATTAAATTGAATTAAGATTCTATAGGCTAATTGTTCGAAATTTTTACTTTAAGTCTCAGAAAGACATGATAAATATTCCAAGGCACAAAGGCAAGTCAACATCAGTTTTTTTTATTCAACTTACACAGCAGAGCAGAACAGCTGTTTTCGAAAGACGCAACCCTTTCATCATCAGTGCTCATTTGTATTGTGTTTGTCACCACTTATTAGGTGGCTTAGTTGAATTTGATAACAGTTCCTATTTACACAAATTCTATTGTGAAAAAGAATCCGAGAACTGCATCAACCTGATGTTAACATGTTATTGTTATAATACCCGTGTTACCGTTTGATTATTTTTTCTTCATGTCCCATTTTTCTGAATTTTTCTTCATGTCCCATTTTTTCTGAATAGTAGTCAGTTGCTGTCGAAGAGAGAGTGGACAGGCGACCATTTGCTTGCTGCGTCGATGTAGTCACTCGTAATAGGGGTGAATAGCAGTTTTTGGAAAAAGTAAAATAACTATTTTCAAAGAATTTAATTTATTTTCGTAAAATACTTAAAGTATTCGATTTGAGATCAGTAACTTATACTGTAATCTCTGTATTTTTAACGCAGAAATAAATTCATATACAATTTTATATCACAATAAGATGACATTTTTTAAACTTCCATATAACTTCGCCTCACTAGTATCTCATAGTCATCAAAGATTAAGAAAATAGACATAGTTTGGAAGATATTTAGGTGTAGATATGCAAAATGTAAATAGATTTATAAGATTTCGTTAAATAGTTGATATTCTTACTCAAGAATGATAAAATAAAGATTACGCCAACAAGCTGAAATAAAAATACTTTTCTGCGCACGATGGAACTCTGACTTCACTCAACATGTGTTCTGATTGGCTAATAAAATTCAACTGGAGAACTATTTTGTTATTGTAAAAACAGGACAGTGGGGCGAATTGCGATTTTTCAAATTAAATTGATTTTTCAAATTAAAATTGTTTATTATTTTAAAAAATTTTATTTTATTTTCCACTTTTTTTTATTTGAAATTATTAATTTATAGTTATTTTATATAAATATTGAACCCAATTGCTAATTATTTTTCTTTTTTCCCCATTCAAAACAAATTTTTTTGCATGCAATATATCAGCCATAACTTTCTTTGAGGTTCATCTCTTGGAAAACTATAAAATGACACAGCGTTTTGAAAACAAACAAAAAATTTGATAACAATATTACACTTCAACACAATTATTTCTCACTTGCTTTTTTGCTGTTACTTTGTTTGCAATTGCCCACTGCACATTTCATGTTTGCTCTTTTTGTTCTCTTTAATTTAGGTTTTTTGTTTACAGTTTATGAGCTTTAAAAATCAAGTTTTTTACACTTTAGGTTGTTTAATAATTATTTTAATATATTTATTTTAATATATAACACAATTTATTATAAAATATAACACAAAACTTGCACTTTCCGATTTAATTAGCTTGTGGAAAACTCTCTGAGTAAATTGGAAATCTCTCTGAGTAAATTGTGTGAAGAGTTGCCAAATACAGCATAAAATATTAATTTTGTACGAGAAAGTATTAGTTTTGCATATAATAAACATTTGGCAATCTCTTCGAGGGAACAAATACGTCATCAAACGGTAAATCATGCGCAAGGCGTAATATTTATTTTATCATTATTTTTCCTACTGACTAGTAGCAGCCTGAAAAGTGGAAACAACTGAACAAATAACGTTGACGACCTGGTGTAGCGGCCTCGAATTCAGTTGATCTGGCTTAATGATTATAAACAATAATCTAAATTTTCTGCTCTTAATATAAATTCAAATTTAATACAAGTTCTCAAAAAAAAATTTTTATTTGTGGATTTGAGCTGCATCAAAATCCTCAACTTAATAATTTAATAAATTGGAACATTTGAGCCTAGAGCCCAGAGTTAAATAATTTTCAAATTAGTAATTTAATCTACAAAAAGTTCAATAAAAAGAAAATAATTATTTATAAGAATTCTAAAAAAACACTTGAAATTTTCTTTAAAAGCTACAACAATATTTTACTTTTTCATTTTGCTGTTGTTTATTGCAACATTCCACCAGTCTCTCTGTAATATTTTATGGCAGGATGAAAGTCAACAAGTGTTTTTTGTGCTTCCCTTAATATTTTCCGTGTGAGGAAATGGATGCATGAACAGCCATTTGTTATTTTTCTTAAATTTTGTGGCCCTAATTTGAAGGAAAATTTGTTTATGTATCAATATACACATACATACATACATATTCATTTTAATAGCTGTCACATGCATTCATACTTATTTCGAATCGGTCTCACTGTGCGTATGATTAACATTTAATCACATGTGTCTAGTGCGTATACGGCTTTGATTAGCTGCCACATGAAAATAGAATTTGTAGCATACTTTTTGGGGTATATAAATTACTTACCAAGTCTATTATTAATAAATAGTTTGGTAGATTCTGATTAAAATAATAAAATTAAACCATTTTTCTCTATAGACTATTTTTTTCTTGTCATCAATAATATCTCATATCTCATATCCCTTAATGAATCAACACCCTCATGGTTCGATGCACCACTAAAATGTTTGTCTTATTGATATCTAATTACTTTTAACAACATTACTCGATGGATAATTTAATGAAATACATTAAATTTGGTATTCATGATAAAACTAAAATGTTTTAGAAGTCGTTTGTAATTTTGGAGATAAACACACAGATGATGGCCAAATATTGATGGATGTGTACTATATAAGAGCTCATATATTAAAACTGGGCCATATATTTTTCTTTATTTAGGAGCTCGTATTCTGGGAATTACTATCAGTCAAGGAATTGTTGTTCTTTTCTCATATAATAACATCAAATAATTTCTATGACGGCAGTTATTGAATTTAATTATTTACATTGCAACTAAATAATCGGTTAAACGATTTACGGCCCTTTTCATAATGTGTGATTAAAAATTAACGTGGACTTTAACGTCAAGTTTGGCATACAAAAGATGTCGTTAAAGTAAACGTTAAGTCTTAATCATACATTGTGAAAATGGATGTTAAACAAAACTATGAGATTAAATATGTATTCAACGATTTTCCGTCTGCAAAATAAATTGGATTAGCGGCATTCTGTAATAAACTCCATAGAAGGTACTGTGCGGACTTGTGTAACGTCAGAGCACGTCTATTGATATAAAAAAATCTTTATATTGCAGCAACATGTTGCCTTTTTAATTCTTTCATCTCCACGACCTTAATTATTACTTCCTTATAATTTGCAAAACAAAGTCTCAATGTCTATCTTAAACGATGTATTTGAATGCTCTTGAAGCAATAATTTTGAAATAAATTCGGTTTCCATCAAAACCACGAAACATATCAAGGGTATAATTCCAAAGAAGCTGACTGAAAATTCATTTGTTTTCTACTCCAAGAAATTTAATGTTTCACTATAAAAGGGAAGAAATAATATTTACAAGGGCATATAAAATTCAAATTATTCTTTTGTAATCGCATTTATTTATTGACTGTGATGTTAGCACCACTCCTGTTCTAATTTTCCGATGTAATAGAGTGTAAAAGCAACAATAACACATATATGTACATGTGTCAGAGATAAAAAAAAAACAAAAACAAAAACAACATAAAATGCTGAAAATATAGTATTTGTGCTTGTTTACTTTGCTGTTTAGCTGCCACTTAGTCTCATCTGTTCATAGAAAATTGTTAATTTAATATACTTTATGGCCCGATATTAAATTTAATTTCTAAACACAATGAAAATGTTTATAAATCAATCAACATCAGTTGCTGCTTAGCTGTTGTTGTTATTTTATTAGAGGATATAGAAACAAAATTTTGCCACTGAGAGCCAGAAACGTGCATCATTATTGATACGTGAAGAAATACATCATTCTGTCTATTTAATTTCTTTTCTATTTGTGTTGTTGTGCCTTTAAATTGAGAAATTTTCAATATTTTTGTGTATTAAGTGTTTATTAGCTGAGGTGAATATTTGCTTAAGTTTTCAAATTGTTAATTTGCTCAGTAACGAGATGTATTTATTGACGAATAAGATATTTAACCGCCTAAGAATTATTTTGCCAATTTCAGTAGTGATTTGTGAGTTCGTAATTTTTAGCAGATTTTAGACTGTTTTTTTAGTTTTTTATTCTGTATTAAGATACGTTCACACTTATCAAATATTTGCCCCAAAAAGTGTAACCACTAAAAACTAATGGAAAATATATCGACTTTGATAAATGTTTATCAAGTAAAACAGTTTCATTCAAAGTGTATAGAAAGTGGCACTGAATTCAATACTATTGGAAATTGTTTAACTCTATTAACACCTGCCCTAATTAAAACGTTTTTCATTAGTTCCTTTAGGAGAGTATATGAACCACTTTCATAATTTAGTTTCAGGCTTTTAATAATTTCACTAAAGTCAGCAAGGAAATTAAAAAAAAAAGATAAAATTTTAATAAGATGTGGAGGTCATCCCCTGAGTGCTATTCCGAGTTAAACAAAAAAAATCCAGGTTATTTTAATATTATTCGTGCTGATTCTTTTCCCAAATTTGCAAAAAAAAAAAGTTCAAAATTGATTATTAAGGGGTTTTAGCTAGTTCCTATGCGCATTTCACTGGGGCTAATGCAGGTCATCAGGGAACCTTTACCCAACATTTCTTAGAATAACTAAAGATATTATTTTAAACTTCGACTCAATTGAATCAGAAGTTAGTAAATATCAAAGCTATAACAAGAACTCAATAATCAATTTTTCCCTTTTTGTTTTCTTACTATGTCATACTATTGGGTGTTTTTTATTGAGGTATAGAACTTTAAGTTGGCATCACTTTTTTAACTGGCGGCCATTTTGTCAGCTGTCAAGTGATTAATATTTAGTTTGGTTTGCCATTTCATCATGAACATGCAATGCGTCGTGATTTTGGTGTATGGGCCGAAAATGAGATTGATCTCGATGCTGATTTTCATCGCAAAATTTTGTTCAGTGATGAGGCTCATTTTTGGTTGAATGGCTACGTCAACAAGCAAAATTGCCGCATTTGGAGTGAAGAGAATCCACATGAGACCCTTGAGACGCCATTACATCCACAAAAATTTACTGTTTAGTGTGCTCTATGGGCTGGTGGAGTCATTGGGCCATACTTCTTCCGAAATAATGCTGGAGAGTCAGTTACCGTTAATGGAGACCGGTATAGAGCCATGATAACCGAATTTTGTTCCCGAATTGGATGGCATGAATGTGGATGAGTTGTGGTTCCAACAAGACGGCGCTACATGCCACACAGCGCACGTCACAATCGATTTATTGAAGGAAACATTCGATGAGCGCATAATTTCGCGGAATGGACCTGTCAATTGGCCACCAAGATCGTGTGATTTGACACCATTGGATTATTTTCTTTGGGGATATGTGAAGTCGCTCGTCTACGCCAACAAACCAGAAACGTTAGGGGACTTGGAAGCCAACATTCGTGGCGCTATTGCCAACATACGGCCCCATATGCTCGAAAAAGTGGTTGAAAATTGGACCTGTAGAATTGGCTTTATTCGAGCCAGCCGCGGCGGCCACATGCCCGAAATCATATTTAAACATTAATGGCGTAAAATTATCCTTCCAATAAAGCCAAATTGATGGACATTAAAACGATTTTCTTGTGTTTTATTTCAATTCGAAGTTCTATACCTTTAAAAAAAACACCCTGTACAACTGACTGGCTTTTTTCCAACTCTAATTGTAGGTGTAAGAGACAAAGAAAACAACAACAGTTAATTATTCGCAGTGTTGACAACATTTTGTTATTTTTACGGTGCCACTCGCATCGTTTATAGTTAATTTTATATATTTGGGTATTTGTTGTTTTTCACAAAATATTTTAATATTATTCGTGCTGGTTGATCTTAAAATCCAAAGAAAAACTTTTCTTTGCAATATTTTGCTATTTATCGACAATTTAGAAACCGAAAATGCCGAGATCAATCACACAAGAGATTGGCAGCACTCTGCCGTAGGTAGGGTGACTAGAATTCTATGGGGACACCCAAATGGTAACAAGACAAAGGAAATCCTAAGATTAAGTAAGTAGACCAGCACTAAGGAGACTGATTAATTTAATAACAGGACATACAGAGTTAAGGAATCACCTGGCACGCATGGGTATATTTGACGATATTATATGCAGCGCTTTTCAGGATGATGACGAAACACTTGAGCATTACTTGTGATACTGTCCAGGTTTTAGTCAAGTCAGAAGACAAACATTTAATCAGGAGATTATACAAGAGATGGAATTTTTGAGAGGTTCTAATTGGAGAGACTTAAGAAGATACATTGAGGTTTCCATGGTTTTTGACGGAGGCTCCCTATAATATGGGGCCTAAGTGTAATCCTGAACGGATTGGGACATCTTTGCTTACACCCCTGCCTCCAACCTAACCTAACCTAACCTACCGAGATCAATTCCTCACTCACCCATGAATAATGCGTTGAATTTTTCTAATCAAAATTAGGACCATGCTAAGGAAAGTCATCGCAACCCCAAGAAGTGATATGGTCCAGTCTATTGAAAATGTTCCTTATGCTGTGCATTGCTTAATAATAATATATTACTTTCGCCTTATATATATTTTATATAATTTATTTACATACTGGTTTTTTATTTATTTGTTGTTATTAATTTTTTGCCATGGCAAAACTTTGGCTATATTCTAAGCGATATGTAAACAATATCATATTGAGAGTGACTAATCCCTTATGTACTTTGTGCCGGTACATTGTTGCAGAGAACATAATATTGTGTTGCTATGAGACATTTTTCTCTTTTCTCTGGCATATCTATTTACTTGCTTCTATGTAAACGAAAGCAATCACATGAAACCCAGTACAGTGCGAAGGCAATGCTTATTTTGCTTTTTTGTTTGTGTATTTATTTATTTTTGTATGCTTGAGTGTTTATATGTGCTGTACAAAGACTTTTCTAGCTGGTCGAAAGTGATTGTCCATTTGCTCGATTTATTTATTTATCAAACGCACTATGCCATCAACACACATTTTTCAATATTTGCACTCTATATGTGGAAGACACAAGTATGCTGAAGTATTCTTAATGTAGAAAAGTTAAATAAAAGTAAATGTAGGAAAGAAACTATAAAATTTATATATATAACGAAATAAAACATTAAAATAACACACAACTAATTTATGTTCTTAAACGAAAGGAATGTAATCAGTTAAATTGAAGAGTAGAAAGAGCGGCGGTTGCATGGAAGTATTGGTGTGGAACTTAACTATCAGGGTGCGTAGCTCACATCATCCGATAAGAAACGGATTCAAATATGGGCATTTCCAGAAAAAGGTCAACCACGACAGAAATATTAAAAACCGCGAAAAAAATTTTCTTTTTCAAATTTAATTAGAGAACTGTCTAAATTTTTGTAATTTATTAACTTAAAAATATATTTCCATTTTTATTTTGAGTAAATTTGTTTGCAAGATGTATGTTTTCTTACACTTTGCGTCTCTTTTTGTAATTTTTTCCTTTTGTTATTAGTGACTCTTAAGTATCATAACGATTGCACTCTTTTTATACACTTATTGTATCAACAACAAATAACGGTTAAATTTCTTTAAAAATGAAAATTCCGGAATTATCTTGATATTTTATTATATTTAGTTTCTTTTACTTGAAATATGTATATTTTTTATTTATTTCAAATATGTAATAAAAAGAAAACACTAAAAACTAATTTTTGGAAATTATGTCCCGTTTGCAATGTCCTGTTTGCAATAGTTATAAATTTTTTTTTTTTAATAATAAAAGCTATTGGAAAGGAATAACTTTATGAAGCAAGCTTTATTATTCTATTATATTTAAAAAAAATTTGCTCCTAAAAAATACGACTAAATTCGCTAATTTTTCAATTATTCCACATGCTGCCAAAAATGACTTCCATTTCTTGTCCCGTTTGCAATGCTATGTTTTTTTAAAGTATTTTGAGAATGTAAGAGTTGTACAATTTGCATTTTGCACTCAAAAATAGTGCTACTGAAATGCAATTAAACCGTTATAAAGAGCTTAAAAAATTGTTATGTTTTCATATTTTTTTTTTAACTTGAATGCGTACGAATGTCCCATTCGCAATCTTGGAAATGCCCATATTCCAATTGAAAATCCATACCATTTCGTGTACGGAAGGGTTTATATACCCAGCTTTTCTCTTTTTTAATAAAAAATTAAATTAAAAAAAATGTAGAAAAATTTCATCCACGACACAAACCTTTTTTTACACAAAAGTGGTAAGTGAACCTACTTTAAGCTTTCTATTACATTCTTCGGGTTTTGCAGTGTAACTAGTCACATGCAATTGATTTGAATCTATTTTTGAAGAGATGGATGAAACGCAGCATGCTCATCCATCCATCAGCTCAAGTGGGTGTTATGAGTGCTAACGCATCAAGTGGTTGATCCATCTATATGCCTGCTATTGAAAGTGATTACATAAAGTCCCCAAATGGGTTAAAAACAATATTACAGTTTCACTCAGAAAATAGTTATATTTCCTTATAGAAAATAATAAATATAAAAATATCAACAAAAACTTCACTAGAATAAAAAAAATTTCGCTGTGCTCAAATAAATCTTTGGAAATGATAAATGAGCCATAAAAAAGAAAATATGTACTTCCGTATTCTTTATAATTTGATTTCCTCCTCAGTTGAATAAATTATTTTTGGTAATTAAATTCCCTCAAGTGGAAAGCAAATGGTCTAATATATTGACCTGCGTGCAAATGCACACGCTGGCTGAAGTAAATTGTGTTGTTCTTTTGCTACTGGATATTTAATTATAATCAAACTATAATCAATAGTTCAAGGAATAAATTTATTGATGCGTGGTAATAAGCATTTTTATAATTCTCTAGCTGGAGAAAAGAAAATGGATTTTGTTTTAAAAAAATTTAATTGCTAAGATAAAAACTATTAAAAATGTTGACTCTCACAAATAGTCGGAACAACTGAAATAGTGCAAAATTTCTTATATATTTATAAATACGCCCCGAGTATGTTTTAAGTATCTGACCATTATTTCTGATTTTTAAATATTTTCTTCTAGATAAGCATAAAAGTGTTACTAAAGTATTTGAAATTTGTTTGAAAAGCAATAATAAAGTATTTCCATTATATTCTTCTTTTTTATTTACAAACATACGAGTACATGTTTACAACTTCAAATTTACAAAAAGTCTAAAACATGAATTTTAGGTAGATTGAATTGTGCCGAATAACGTTTAAGAGTATTTATATTAATAAAACAAGTAAAAATGGTATATTCCGCTATGCCGAATTTTAAATACCCTTCACATGTGTAATTCTTTTTCTTTTTTATCTTGGACTAGCACTCAGGGGATGACCTCTATATATGAAGTGCATTGCGCCGGAACTGAAAACGAGGGGATAGTATTAAGGGGCAGATTAGGAAAGATGAGAAGATACACAGGTTTTTGTAGCTATTTCAACTTTTTAATTCGCCGGCTAATTTTTGCTACAGGGCCGACGAAGGTGGGTGCTGTTACTCTGCTTTTAGTACATGATAGTGTCAGTCGCTGCCAATTGTGTTCAGTGATCCGTGACTATGCCTTCATCATTGAAACAGGCTGGCAACAACTAACACAACCACGCACTAATGCTGTTTAGAAGAATTCAACACAATATTTCATGACTCAGCGCGGGCTCGAACTCACGACCCTCCGCTTCATAGTCTCGTGTTCTACTACTTCAGCCAACAGCACCCACTATTTTTTCTTTCTAAAATAGAAAATAGGTTCAATGTTAGGGACTTATTTGGTTACTTTTATGTTAAAAAAATTTCGATTTTCCAACCCTGGAATCAAATTTTTATTTTATTTTTTGGTGATACTTATGTAATTCTAGCTGAGGTATAAAATAGGTTTATTTCAGTAAAAAACCAAAATTTGCTACTTATACGGCTGCTTTTATATACAACAAAATTTAGATTTTCCAACCCTGGATTGAAACTTTTTTATTTTCTTGAATTTTGAATAGCATATAAATTTTTTTAAAGCATAAAATGGTTTTAGTGAACAAAAAAATAAAATTTGTAACTTTCAATGAACGAAAAATATTCAAATTTCCCAACTCTGGAATCGTATTTTCAATTTTTTTTTTGTAAATTTTAATACCAATTTTTTTCTTAATTAATGAAATAGATTTAATTAATAAGCAAAAAGAAAAAAAAATTTTATATATATAAAAAAAAAAAAATTATTTGTTTCGATTTCCCATCCCTGGAAATTTTTTTTTATTATATTGTTTTTTAATACAAAAGTTTATTCTTCCAAAAGTATCAAATAGGTTTAATTAACAAAAAATAATTTGTTAATTAAATAATAGTTAATTTTGCGTCCACGAATAGATAAAAGTTTCCCAGCTCTGGAACCGTGTTTTGGATTTTCAATACAACTGTATTTAAGTTCACTGCCAGTCCAATAGTGCAGAAATGAAGTCTCTAGCGCTTCTGGGACCTTGGGGAGCCTGATTTCACGTACAGACAGACGGACAGACGGACATCGCTCATTCGTCATCGCTATTTATAAGGATACAGAATATGTATACTTTATGGGGTCCCATATTAATATTAATGAAATTGCACACTGAATGACAAACCTTTGCCTTTTTGGTGAAGCGAATAAATAGTATCGCACTCATTTATCTGAACTCATTATTAAAAAAAATATATATATTAATACTTATTTTAGCTGAAAATATCAAGTAATCGAATTTTTATCACCTTGTGATCTTAGTAATTATATCTGACTCACGTACTCCATTGCGACTTGCTCCATTCCTTATGTTCCATACAAAATCTTTAAACAATTTATTCAGCTCACAAGAAAAAAAATGCATATTTACTTGTATACAACAATTTAACAAATAAATATTTTGTTAAAATGACTTTTACGTTGTCGTGTTAAAAGTACTTTAGCGAATCAACACACCTACAAATAAACAATGTCCAGAGGACATGAAATAAAAATTAAAGAAATGGGGGGGGAAAAAACAAGGATATCAAGAGAAGTAAAAACAAAAATTCTTCTGTCAAATAATTGCACTTTGAGTGACTAATTTACACAAAAGTTATATCATGCAAAAAGTTTTCGTGTCAAATATTGTGTATGAATGGAATTTTTAATTTCTCGGCCTCTTCTTCTAGGACAGGGAAGACGAAACACGATTTGATATTTTCTTGCAACATTTAATGTAATTTAATTGAAATAGTCTGCCTATGCCACGATTTCATTTAAAACAATTACATTTAAAACAGAAATACAATTTTAGAATTCTTTTTTATATTTTAAATGAAATTGTACTACACAACGCTGGCTAGGGACATCCTGGCTGTTTATTAAATCTTTGCTTTGCTGGTTGCTTCAAATGGAGAAGATGTCAACTTTCTTGCAACTTGTGTAAAAAATTCTAAGCATTTCTCGCTAATTGTAATCATCTTGTTATTATACAAGGGGAAACATAATTAGTTTGACTATTTTTATGGCAACTCTTATAAGCCGGGATAATATTTTCTAGTTCGAGCTTCTGTTTACCTGTTGCCTGGGCTGCTGCAAAGCCTTAATAGTTTTGAACAGTAAACGTTAGTTTAATTGTTCTTGTCTGTGCATTTTTCAGTTTTGAGGCAAATATGCAGCAAACATTTTCCAAATAACAGACCCCATAGGACAACTGCCGCTTAACTCTGAAACCATTAAATTTACTATTACAATTTTTAAATTTTCAATTTATTGCCTATCAAAATTTCAATTTAATTTAAAATATGTAAATATTAAATCCTTTAAACAAAGTTTTGCTTGCTTAACCTGCACCTCTTAGCAAACCCATTTGCCTGAGTTGTTCTCAAAAGTAATAAAATATTTGGAAAATAAAATATTAATTTAATACCTTTGAAATTGTTTTAAAATGTTTTATGTGTTTTATAAATAAGCACTTAAAATACTTTTATGCTTACAAATCACATAAGCTCAATCTAATGTTTTTTCATCTCCTGCTAAAGCACTTTGGAAAATATTAATTTCAATTGCCATTGGACTCTTGTGTTGGGAACTGAACTCTATGTAAATATATTTGAATTTGATGTATGACCTGATTTTTTTTTTTTTCATTTTTATTATTTTGCTTTTCTCTACTAAAGCTGTAGAGACGTGTCCATTTAGCCTGTCAAATGGTTAAAGAACAAACAAATAAAATAAGACAATCAAACTGACGGGAAATGTTGAAAAAAGGAGATGAAATATAAAGTAGGAAATATAAAAAAATTCAAGTTATCTTGGCAAGCAAAATAGGCAAAGAATTATTTATGGCTTAAATTTTATTTTGTTTTTGTAATAATAAATTGCAACGCCCGGCAAATTTAAAAAAAAATGCTCTCAACATATCAGTTAGATATTTTACGTTTAAGCCAAACAATCACTCTCAGTTACATTTTTGCTGATTATTTCCTATTTTTAGTAGCTAATGCATTAAACACATTTGAGACAGCAGGCTACCGACTACAACCTGTGAAAAATAGAATACATGTGAGTGAATATTTTCACGACTACAAGACAGGTTGTTGTCCCTGCTACTTTTGTGGTTATGGTCAAATTAAACTAATTTGTGTAAATAGGAACTGTTATCAAATTCAACTTGGCCACCTAATAAGTGGTGACAAACACAATACACAGGAGCACTGATGATGAAAGGGTTGCGTCTTTCGAAAACAGCTGTTCTGCTCTGCTGTGTAAGTTGAATAACAAAAACTTATGTTGACTTTCCTTTGTGCCTTGGAATATTTATCATGTCTTTCTGAGATTTAAAAACACATTTCGAACAATTAGCCTATGAATCTTAATTCAATTTAATATTAAACTAATTTCTATTTTCATAGGCGATAATAAACAGATTAGTGCTGCCAATATAATGAAAAGTTATAAATAAATAAACGTTTAAAAAATTTTTTAATCTAGTCAAAAATATGAAAATTGCTGAATTTCGCACTAACCAAAAAGGTAATAACTTAAAAATATGAATGTGGGAACTTCTCATATTCAATTTTCGTTAAAATATTGGTTAAATAGTTGATATTCCTATGTACGAACTAGCAGCACTTGCAAAAGTGGAAAAATTGAACAAAGAACGCTGATGAGATGGCGTAGCGGGCTCGAAATCAGTACTGATCCGTGCTGCAGGTTTGATGATTATTGAAAATATTCTTAATATTCCAATCTTAAAATAAAAAACAATAAATAGAATTTGAACAAAATCATTTATTAATAAAATAATAAAAAATCATTTGCCGTCATGCAGATTCGAACTTAAGCCCGTTGAAAAAATTAACAATTTATATAAGAAAGTTTGACTAATAAAAATTCATACATAATTTAGAAAATAAAAAAATGTAATAGCCCTTTCAAGAATAAAAACTATTTTGTAATTAATTTTTTTTGCGTTCTCTCTCGGCTTTTTTTTAATTTATTTATTATCAATTTTTTTTTTGTAGTAACTCTTAAGGCGGATTCACCCATGTTTTCCGAACAAAAGTTTTGTCGGGACAAAATTTATTTTACTGAGAGTTTTCTGCAGCACGATTCACTCATTTCGATAAATTTGTCCGGAAAATCAAAGTTGCCATTCATATAAAAAATGAGTTTTGCAAAATGGTAGTACTGCAGCGATTTTTTATGTTTTGCTTTGTTTTCTTTATATTTTAGATATTTGGATATTACATATTTTAAATTATTTTTCAAGAATTTGTGATAATAATAATGGACGAGAAAAGTAAATTGCTTTAGCTTATGGCCATTGAATTGCATAAAGCATTGTTATTGGCAAAATACATATAAAAAAAGAAACAAATAGATAATATTAGTTCTCAAAATTTACTTTTTTAGTCTCACACACAATTTGATATATCAAACACAAAATGACACCTCAACTTTGTGTGAAAAAGTTTAGAGTATTGGCAACTCAGTTCAATTTTGTCCGGACAAAATATAAAATTAAACCAATTCAAGCTGAGAGTTGTTCGTAAAAAATATTTTCTCTCTCTCAAGAAGAGAGACGTCAAACTACATATAAAAAAAATTTGTCCGGACAAAAATTTTGTTCGGACAACATGGTTGAATCCGCCTTTAGAATATATGTAGGTCCCATATAAACGATATGGGAATCATTTCAAAATACTCCAAAATTTCTTTCCATTGTTAGTCATATTTTTCAAATGTATTATTCACATATTGAAAGTATTATTAAACTTTGAAATTTTGTATCTGACTTTTCAGGTAAAAATTCCATTATTTTGAAAAAAGCTCGATGCAACGACATTTGAACTCTATTTTTGTATATATTTGATAGCCGTTATCGTTAAAAGGCGTTAGTTAGGTCACAAATGAATTAACTCATAAACTCATTGTCATGGTGCCATAATAAAAAAAGGACATCAAAATGTATTTATTTCTAATGTAAAAACAATAAAGAGCTATATATAAGCAAATAAAGTGTTTTTATTATTAATTTTGTTTCGGTCTATAAATAGATTTAGAATAAGCGCTTTTTTGTATATGAAAGTGGCACTACTAAAATAAGATGTTGACAATGTAGCTGCCGTCTCAAAAATAATTAAGTAGCTGACTACGAGGCGACGTTTGTAGCCAACGGCTTTTGTAGTCGTGTGTTCGTGTAGCCTGCTGTCTCGAATGTGTTCAATGCATAATGTTAATATTGGCTGAATGGGGACAATGTTTGCAATATTGCGACATTTTATGCTTTTTACCATTAAATTGTTATAAAACAAACATTTTGGTTTTAAAAATTTTTATTTTTTTGTGTAATATTTTTTGTTTGTTTTGAAATATAAAGACACGATAACTAATTTCAAATTTCCACCTTCAATAATATTTTAAAACATTTAAAGTGTTCAGTGCCATTGGCCTTTGAGATGATGTATAACGTTGAGATTAATTTTTGTGATGATGTAATAATTATTATCATGTTGATAAAATGAATATTTTGTGTGTTAATAAATTAAAACTAAAACCAATGATTAATTTATTTAGATGAATAAACAGTTTGAGATAAAGAAAACCATTAATTATTGTTATGGAATAAAATTTACGAAACAAAAATCTTTCTGATGTCGTAAACATTCATTTGCAAAATCGTTAGTAACACATTTTTCATTATTAAATAAAGAAAGCTGAAGTGAAGAGTTCTCCACTTCTTCCCTAAGCAAAAAAATATTTAGGCTCTTTTATTTTATGAGATATTATGCGAACCAAAGTGTGAAGAAGGCTTAACTCTGGTGGGTTAAGCGTGTCTTTTTATCATCCCATATTTTAATTCCTCTTGTCTTTTAATTTCCACTGTGCAGCATATAAACATTCACTTGAGGTAGATTTACACAACTCATAAACATTCATGCGATCATTTATTAATATATAGACATAAAAAAAAGCGAAATAAAATTGTTTATGACATTCGTCATCGTCTACGTGTAAAGTGCCAATTTATGGCCACAGCTTAATGTTTATTTATAATTTCATCTGACAGTTTTAAGTGAGCAAAAACAGAATTAGAAAGCAGAGACATACGAACACCACGAATTTCGCCCACACAAACCTATTCGCCCGTTCATGCTTATCTTTTATCTGGAAATGGTCTGAGAAATATTTATGAAAAATATGTTGCTCTAAACGCACACAAGCATACACGCATACATACTCATATTTTTACTTCCTTTTGTAGTCGTTAGAGAAAATTATTATATGTGAGAGTTTCATATTGATAAAGAAACTAAGAAATTTATGGTTGCGTGTGTTTTTAAGTGGTTGTTTGCCTTGATTATATTTAGAAACAAACGATTTTATTTTCTTCTTGCAGATGTGTAATGAGTTAAGGCCGAAACACATAGAAGCCGTCATACGTTCTGTTTCTGAGTCGCCTTTTTTAACTGACATGAGCGTACCGACGGCGAAGGTTGGCACAATGACTATTTTGTTAAAATCATAAAAATCCACAAATCTTAAAATCCTTCATATTTTCGGACAGCATAATCGTCCTTCTGAGACCCTCTGTCAACAAGCCAAATTGCCGCATTTGGGCTTCTAAAAATCAAAGAGCGATTATTGAGAAGCCGTGACATCCTCAACGTGTCACTGCATGGTGCGCTGTGTAGTCTGGAGGCGTGATTGAGCCGTTTTTTCGAACATGAAACTAAAAATGCGGTAACTGCGGCCAATGGATCGCACTATGGCGGTATTTTAACAACTCAATTTTGGCCTACAATTGATGACGTGGATATTACTGACATGGTGGACATGTGCCAGATATAATTTTTCCACAATTGCCGAACTTTTTTCTTCGTTATACAAAAACAATTTGAATCATCTTCATCTAAATTTTTTTGGCAATTTTGTTTTAGAAAACAAAGTTCTTGTTGAAAAGCCCTAGAGTCTATTGACTCATTTCAGCAGCATTCCAATATAGAGTGAGGTTTTTTTTTTTTTTTTTTAGGAGTAGGACCAGCACTCAGGGGATGACCCCTATATTTGCAATGCATTGCGCCGGAACTGAAAACGAGTGGATAGTATTGAGAGGACAGATTAGGAAAGATGAGAAGATAGACAGTTTTTTTTTGTAGCTATTTCAACCTTTTACTTCGCCGCGGCTAATTTTTGCTACAGGGCCGACGAAGGTGGGTGCTGTTACTCTGCTTTTTAGTACATGATAGTGTCAGTCGTTGTCAATTATGTTCAGTGACCAGTGACTATGCCTTCATCATTGAAACAGGCTGGCAACAACTAACACAACCACGCACTAATGCTGATCAGAAGAAATCAACACAATATTTCATGACTCAGCGCGGGCTCGAACTCACGAGCCTCCGCTTCATAGTCTCGTGTTCTACTACTTCAGCCAACAGCACCCTGGATTTTTGTAATTTTATTGTTACTATTGTGGGATATACTCTAAGGAAACAAAGGATATTTTTTACAAAATCCATTAATTAAGAGTTCATGCATTTGTTGTCGATGTGTCAGGGTAACACACTAATTATTACAGAGAGAATTGGTTCTTTGGCCTAACAGTCTGTATAAGGAAAAAACTCCCCGCCACATATAATTTGAGAACATTGGAATCGAATATCCAAATACTTCTCCTTCTAGCCGGCTATTTAACAAAAAAAAAAACCTTTCCAGTTCTGGATATTTGAGGTCATACTGTGAGAGTCGGATGTAGTCGTAATTCATTAACAAAATCATATGCTGGGAAAATATTCTTATCTGACAAATTTTTAAATAAAATTTGTCCAATAAGTGGTCTGTAAATATAAAATATTTTTTATGAATTATGCCTTTACTCTTTTACATTTGCATTCTTTACAAAAAACTTTATTGCAGCAGAAGTAATAAAAATTATCGCAGTAGTCCGAAGATTTAATAAGAATACATTAAGTAAAAAGCTCTGCCACTCTGCTATTGAGTTCAATTAAGAGCTTTTATATCTTAAGAACAAATTTCATGGCAAAACTTTTAACAATAAATTTTTTACATGATTCTATAAACATTTCCAGCCTGCATACGATACGAATACAACTTTTTATACGTCTCAAAGCCTGCTCCCCATTTTCCAAAATGAAGTTAAGTTTCTTATCTCTATTTGATTCTTTTTCTTATTTTATTATTTTACTTCTTTTGCTTCTGTAAAATTATTCATTTTCTTATCGCATTTAAATAAAGTAAACGAGTGTCGTGATAAATAATATTAAAAACATTATTATTATTTTTTGTTTGTTTATGACATAAAAATAAATCGATTTTTGCAAACAGTCATCAAGTGCAGAAGGAAATGAATAAATACGAAATGATTTTGTTGAATTTATCACGGCAGACAATTAAAAAAAAAACAAAAAGCTGAAAAACTTCAAAATGCTGAAATGTAAAAATTGAACAGGCCGCAAATGAATACCACAGACGTCGATGAATAGTTATGGATAATTAAGCATTTTAATAAGGTTCTCTGCTATAATACTTAACACGTATTTGTTTTTTTAAACGTGTATATGTGTTGGTGTTAGGCTTGTCTATATGTTTGGATTTCAGTGGTGCTTCATTGGAAACTATGTTTGAAAAGTACAGATGATTTTTAATAACAGTCATGAAAACTCGGCTATAATTAAATATCACATTAAGCCGCATAAAATATTGCAATAATTAATTAAGGCCTAATGCATAAATAAAATTTTTATGTTTTTAAAGCAGGGACCGGAAATAAGAGTTATTTTTCAATATTTGAAGAAATAAATCATACATAAATGAACATCGTAGAAAACTTTTAATGATGGTGTATCATGATTTTTAGGCCAAATGCATCCAACATATTGCATGATTTTTAAATTTTTGATTTTTATTTTATCAATCAAAAGTAAGAGTTATTTTTGATTTTTATTTTTTTAAATGAAAATTAAAAGTTATTTTTGATTTTTATTTTTTTAAATGAAAATTAAAAGTTATTTTTTATTTTTATATTTTTAATTGAAAAATAAAAGTTATTTTTGATTTTTATATTTTTATATAAATAATAAAAAACAATTCAAAACTCTTTTTTATTTGTTGATGCCGTATGTATTATAATATGCAGCTTCATTCAAATTTCTATATGAATATAATATATTATAAAATTCTTTTTTTTATTTAACACATTGTTGTCACAATACTATTATACAATACATAAATGAAATTTATTTGTTGGTGGTTAAGCAATGTCTATATGCATTTCATTGGTGCTTTACCAAATCGTCAGTAGACTTCAACCACAGTTTTGAAAAGCTAAAAACCTCTTATCTTATGCATATACTTCCGAAAACCATCTGAGAATTCACAACTTGTAAATTACAAACTATTTTCAAAAATAACAACAGAACAAGAACATAGGCTTGCAACTCATACAAAACTAAACCAACAAATAAAGTATGTTCGATACGAATCTATTTTATTTTTCTACACCTAAATTTCATTTATGTATTATAATATATTATGTGACTTATCCATTATCAGCTATAAAAACATGAATGCATAGAAATAGCTTATAAGTTTTGGCTGCCATTCAAATCAGTGTTAAAAGGTCGTTTTCAGGTGTTCAATTTTACCATCATAATTGATTTTGAATGTTCCTCAGATAAATTATATCTCACATCTCCCAATATCAATCTGAGTGCTGAAAATGACCTTTCTACACTGACTTGAGTGGCAGGTACAGAATGAACAATTAAAGCTAATTATCGAAGCCATGGAAACACAAACATATTACCTATGTCACGAATTTTGAATTGATTTTTATTATTGATATAAAAATATAAAAATCGAAAATAACTTTAATTTTTCATTTAAAAATATAAAAATCAAAAATAACTTTTATTTTTCATTTAAAAATATAAAAATCAAATATAACTTATTTTTAAAATAATAAATAAATATTATTTAAAATAATAAATATCAAAAATAACTCTTATTTTCTATCTAAAAATATAAAAATCAAAAATAACTCTTATTTCTTGATTTTTTTGATAAAAGTCATAACAGTTACGGTCCCTTTTTTAAAGTACTTGTTTGACAAATTTCATTTCCGCCAACAACACCCTGGCTTAAGTTAATACAATGCAATGCACTTTATAGCTAAGCCTTTAGCAGAGCTCTCAACCTATTAAGAATAATTCGAAATAATTCGTTTAACAAATAATTATTTATAATAGGTTAGGTTAGGTTAGAAGGGCTGCCCTTTCAAAACGAAGTACTGGTTCCTGAGAACCACCCAGAACTTCTCACAAAACACGCCAGGGCAGCTTGCCGTGCATTCCCATGCCAGTCCAGATCTCGCAGGAAACGAGAGCCGAGATGTCTAAGCCTACGCTCCTTCAGGGACGGACAGTCACAAATGCTGTACTCACTCATCTTCTTCTTCATCGAAACAGCTCCTGCAGCGACCATCATGGGGAAAGCCCAAACGCTCTGACATGTGACCAATTGCACAGTGCACCGTCAAGACCCCTACCAGGAGTGCCAACAACTTCTTCTCACTCTGATAAGTGATGGCCCTAGAGTTTTGGGGACCCTACAGGTGGCAATGCTTGATTGACCACCTGCCTGTCACCTCCCTCTCTGCACACTCCTGAATTTTGTCCAGCAGCTCAACTAAGGGAATGTCAATATCTCTACAGGACACTGCTTCATCCAAGGCCGAACCCGCTCTTGCGCATCCGTCCGCCATTTAATTCCTCTGAATGCTTTCATGCCCTCGAACCCAAACTATCTTGACGTCATGTCGAGCCAGAGATTGAATGCATGCCAGCATTATAATAGGTTGATAATGATGCAAAAAGTTCGTTTTTCGTATAACGAACTAATCTATTGATGATATTCAATTTAAAAAACAGTTATTTTTATTAGAAAATTAATTAAATAAAAACATAGATTAATTAATTAATCAAATAAAAACATAGATACGTGATTAATGAATTTATACAAAATTTAGGAAATTTTCCGAAAGAAAGATTTCTTTGTTCCGTAGCTGCAATAACATTTAAAACAAAAATAAAATTTAAAAAATTTTGTTATTATCATTAAGACAAAAATTCCTTTATGGGACTCAAGTTCAAATCTGGAATCTGCAAATTATTTATTGTATTTTTTTTTTAATTTTTATTAAATTCGAAAGTTATTTTTATTAAGAGTGGAATAGTCACATTATTTTTATAATCATCAAACTAGCAGAATGGCTCAGTGGAAACGAAATGAGCCAGACCATTGAAATTTAGTATAAATACATCTTGATCGATACCACAGGTAAAGTTCGTAAATGGGCTAAATAGGGCCTGAGGGGGAAAAAAAATTCCTCTAAGAAGAACTAAATCAACTTCTAAAAAACCTAATTTTTAAAGTTTTTTTGTGTAATTTTGTTAAACAAAATATATATTTGTGTATCCAAGAAGATCCAAGATGTGGAACTTGCTGCCGAAAAATTAGACAAAGCCCTTTTTTGACCCCGCCCCTTTAGTGGGCGTTGAAGCAACTTATTACATGGAAAAATAGTGTAAATATTTAACAAGTTGTATAATTTAAGCCCACATGCCTTAAAAATTGAATTTTAAAGTTTTTATGGCGAAGCTGAGATGTTCTCTAATCTGCGCTACCGTCCCCTCCCCTTTCGCCCCCTAAATGACCCTATAAAAAAAATTTTTTACACTTAATAATTCGAAAAATTGACTTTTTAGTGTTTTATGTCTTCCCCAAAGCCTCTAACCCTGTGCCCTATAAAATAGTGTTTTAATTTATTAAATATTTAGAGGGTATTTAAGATTCGATGCGGTCGAATATAACGTTCTTATTTGTTTTTAAAATCTTCTATTCGACATATTGTTTCAATCGAATAAGTGCACTAGTTTTTACTTGTTTTTTAATAAAACTATTAACTATTTTATTTTTAAGTGTGTTGGTATATTTTTTGTTGTTAGTTCAAATTAAGTTTTCATAATATAGAATTTATATAGCAAAATACTTATACATGAATGTTCTTTGGTACAATTCATATAGCAACTCAGTTTCTAAGTAAAGACGTGTTCTTGTTATTTACCTGCTTCTTTAATTAAAATTGCAATATTAAATTACTAGTATCGCTTAAGGTTTATATTCAGCTATTGTTCATTTCTGAAAATATGTAAGAAAATCTGTTGCTACTGGAATGAGAATCGTACTGCAATTACTTTATTATTTGGCAATTAAAAACCTCAAATTCAAAATAAGTAAATGAAAGGCTGCTAGTTTTGTTAGATGGAAATGCATACTGTGTTGAACTAATTTTTAAACACTGTTTCTAACTCAAATGTACAAATGAATATATTTGGGGTATTCAAAAGGTAGCCATAAATTCATATGTCATAAAATAATAAGTTAAATTCTTCTTGTTTCTTGACCTCTTTTTAATTATTATTGTATTCTGATATTTTTAAGCTTAAGGTCTCTTTATTTTAGTTTAGTTTTTAATTTCAATATTTCGTCATTCCGTTGTGTGACTTCTTCAGGAAATTAATTATTTTATTTTTATATATTTTTTTTTTTTTAACAGCACTGTTTTCGAAAGCCGCTACACTTTCATCATGAGTAGCCATGTGTATATGTTGTTTGCTACAGCTGAATGTGAAAACAGTTACCATTTTTAACCATTTTTATGAACAAAGTAGAACAGCACTGTTTTCGAAAGCCGCTACACTTTCATCATGAGTAGCCATGTGTATATGTTGTTTGCTACAGCTGAATGTGAAAACAGTTACCATTTTTAACCATTTTTATGAACAAAGTAGAACAGCACTGTTTTCGAAAGCCGCTACACTTTCATCATGAGCAGCCATGTGTATATGTTGTTTGCTACAGCTGAATTTGGAAACAGTTCCCATTTTTAACCATTTTTATGAACAAAGTAGAACAGCACTGTTTTCGAAAGCCGCTACACTTTCATCATGAGTAGCCATGTGTATATGTTGTTTGCTACAGCTGAATGTGAAAACAGTTACCATTTTTATGAACAAAGTAGAACAGCACTGTTTTCGAAAGCCGCTACACTTTCATCATGAGTAGCCATGTGTATATGTTGTTTGCTACAGCTGAATTTGGAAACAGTTCCCATTTTTAACCATTTTTATGAACAAATTGTATACGACCCCCTTATTCTGTAACTGTTTGTCGACGTCACGTCAAGATAATATCAAAACTAAGACATTTGCATACACTTTTTCCTCAGCATTTAATTGTTTTTAATAGGCTCTTATTATTTTTAGGGATTAAAATATTATCACAACCAATCAGCAGAAATCAGTTGTTACCCACAACCTGAATTGAACTGTCCTATTTTGGATATTGTCTTGACGTGACATTGACAAATAGTTACAGAATAAGACAAATAGTTGCAGAAACACAGTGACGTCGTTGATTGTGTTTTTTCCTGTCATAATTTCTCTGATTTTTATTTCCATTCTACATGTTAGTTAAAGGTTTTTCAAGGCAAATCCTCTCCCTATTTCTCTCTATCTCTCTCTCTCTCTCTTTTTCTCATTTGTAGTGGAGTTCCCGCACATTTCAGTTCTTATTTTGTAACAAAATAGTAAACATATTTTAAAAAGTCTTTTGGTTTCCAGTAAAATAAAAATGTTTTGAAACTATTGTAAAATATTAAGACATTATGACGGCAATATGTATATGACTTAATAGCACACAGCAAGAACACCACAATTGTACTTTTACAGTATGTGTCTAAATATTAAATAATTTTTGTTTGTAATTGAGTTTTTATTGCTGAATACTTCATCAGCATGTACGGGTATTTTTTCAGCAATTAAGGGTTTTGTTTGCTTGTGGCATGTCCAAAGCAATTATATATTAAAATTGGTATAATTTAAAAAAAGTTTTTAACTGAATAGAGAACTATAGACAAAACGAAAGTAAAGCAAAGAAGTAAAACAATCTAAAACTAATGCCGACTGTTGGAAATGTAATCAAATAATAAATAAATATATGCTGCATGTTGAATGCATGCACATACATGCTGAAAGCATGTTTCAATAATTGCCTTAAAACACACACACATACACAGAGTGCAGTTGCAAGAGCTTCCACTGAGAACTTTCAGTTTAAAATAAATTTGTTTCTAGCGGTTTCAATATTTACTTTTATTTTTTGGTTCAGCACGACGCGTAGACATGAAATGAACAGCACTAGAATTAGGATATGGATTAGGTTATTCTACACGTAGAGAAAATCACGGTTAAATTAATTATGATGTTTTAAAATATAGTTTTTTTTAATTAATAAGAAAAAATCATGAACGAAAAAATAAATTATTTTAAGTATAAAAAATATTATGAAGTATATAAGAAATATTTTTGCAAATAATCACCCCTATCGTGAATAACAAGGCGAATTTTTGTTCACACGAAATTTTTATTCCATTCGAAGGGAAAAATGGTATCGTGAATCTCCCGTGAGAAATTATTCCCGCTATCAGCTCTCAGTGAATGCAAAAAAAGAGAAGAAGCCGAAAACAACATGAAAAATCAAAGAATTTGTGTTGAAAAATTTAAGTTTATGCAATAATTTAAAAATATTTAAAAAAAGTATGACTAAATATTTAGTAGTCAAATAATTTGGATACATTTTGAAAACCCAGACAAAACAAATTAAAAATAATCTTAATCTTTAGAATTGCAGCAACAAGTTTTACAAAGACGCAGGCAATTGATTTGTTGTAAAAAATATAAGTTTGTATCTTATTAACGAGTCTTGCCACTAAAAGAAAATTTGCAAACTCTAATATTCGAATTTTAATAGAAAATACTTACATTTTCTACTCTATTCGCCACCAAAAACTAAGTGAATAAATTAAAGGGAAAAGTGAAAAAACTTGCGGGAAAAAATCATTCACAATCAGGGGAATTTAATTTTAGCGTAAAATCATTCACGGGGAATTTTTTGATGATTGCAATTTTAGGGAAAAGGGAGAAATTTGGAGGGAAAAATTATTCATGAAAGTTTTATTTGTTTTGGACTACGCAGTTAAAAGGATCTTGCACTAAAAAATTAGTAGACTTGAATCATTATTTTTGAATTTTCCAACGTCTCTCAGGTCATGTACCAAATTTGAAAAATTACTTCGTTATTACTTAAGAGAAAATTTTAAAATACGGTTGGAGTCTAGGGATGATTATTTGTAAGATCTTATTTTTATAACAATCACATCCCGCGAAGATATTTTATTGCAGGCGGAAAAACTCTCACTACGATGTTTATGAAAAATAAAATGGATTTAAAGTGTCTAATGCACGTTTTTCTATAAACTGTTTCAATTTGAATGAAAACGTTGTCTTAAGAAAATCTCTGTTTTCCACTAATTATTTACTTTGAGTGTAAGTAAAGTGGCTAACAATTAGAAATTTTCCATGTTTTTAATTTGTGTAGTGACTCCAAACAAGCACTCGTATTCGCATATGCACTTGCCAGGGAATTTAATTGTGTAGCACAAACAAATAATATACAGAGAATGCAAATCCTTTGTCGGGTTTATTATTATTATTTTGTTTGTAATGAAATTACTGCCTTAATGACAAAACCTTCGCTTAAAATAACACTCTTTCTTTCAAAAAGAGTTTCTTTTCGTATCTGACTTTAATTTTGCCTGCTTTAGTTTCTAACGTCAGATGGCCAAGTTTTAAGTGCTATTGTTGTTTTATTGCATTTTTATTGTTGAAATTTTTCCTTTTATATTCACCTTCTCTACTGAATGCCAACTGTGTAAATTTCATTTTATGCCCAGTAAACCATTTAAGTTAATTTTTACGAGAAGTAATAAAAACATATACAAAAATGATATCATTTACAATTAGTTTCAACTATCAAAAAGTTAATGAGGGCATAGCGAAATATTTTTTTTGTGGACACAGAGTTTTTGAAAACATTTTGTTACAACATTTTGTGGCCTTTATCCCAGTGAGAGTTTCACAATTAATACATTCTTATATTGAACTTTTTGTTTTAGGGGCTTAATTAATTAAGCGTGGAGACTTTGGCTTAATTTTCAACTAATCACTTGCATGAATATCAAGATTTGCTTGAAAAATCCTTATAACTATCCCATTTTCCAAAGAGTGAAACTAAAACAAGTAAAAACGTTATATTCCACCGAGTCGAATCTTAAATACCCTTCAAATGTTTAATACGTAAAAACTCTATTTTGTAGGGGTTAGTCCGGGAGGGGCCGTGGGGGAAACCTTTCACCTTTACCATAAAACACTAAAAATTCAATTGTTGGGGTTATTGGGGTAAAAAAAATTTTTTTTTATAGGGTCATTTAGGAGGCAAAGATGGGGGAGGGCAGAGGAGGATCAAAAAGCATCTCAGATTTGTCATAAAAACTTTAAAATTCTGTTTTTAAGAAATACCATTTTTTTATATATACACAAATGTTCCAAGAAATATGTTACTCCAACGCCCACTAAAGGGGGCGTGGTTCAAAAATAGATTTTTTTATTCAATGTCTTCTTTGACATAAAAATATATCATTTGCTTAACAAAATTACAAAAAAAAACCTTTAAAAATTATGTTGTTTTTTTTAGAGTTGGTTTAGTTCTTCTTAGGGGAACTTCTTTCTCTCTGGACGGATTCAGTCCATTCACGAACTGAACCTGTGCTATCCTTCAAGATATATTTGTAACAAATTTAAAGACTCTGGCTCTTTTCGTTTGGACTGACTCGTGATTTCTACACACGGACGGACGGATACACTGACCGACATGTCTAGATTGTCTTAGATATCATCACTCATCAAAAAAAAAAAAAAAATATATATATATATATGTATATATATATATATATATATATATATATATATATATATATATATATATATATATATATATATACTTTATGGGGTCTCAGAAAGATATTTCGCTGCGTTACATACCGAATAACTAAGTGAATATACCCTCCAATGTTTTTTGGAGGTTATAAAAACTCCAGCCTATTGTAGGCACTAATTGAGTGAGTGAACAATTATTGCATTGAATTGGCGTTTAGTGGGAATGCAAGAATTTGCACAACCATTAAATTTTTAGAATTTAATTTTTTTAGAATTCAACTTGTAAAACTAAACTATTAAGAAAAATATGGTGCAGTAAACTTTTTTTTCTAAATTTATATATTGGTAGTGCAATCATGACTTCAGTGCTTCCCCATGTATGTATGTCAGACAGAATTGAAGTTTTAATTCAGTTCAAAGGCACTTGTAACCAATGATGTTAACCGTAAAGTAATTACCATATTGTACGGTAATTTAGCCCTCCGAACGGTAAGCAAGTAATTTCTATATTTGTACGGTAATTTTAAAAAGTTTTAATTTTTAATTGTTACAACCCAAAAATTTTTTTTCATAATGTGTCTACCAGGGCGAATTCATAGCTGTGTTAATAGATCAGTTTTGTGACATCCCAAATAGAAATTCTTCACTGCAGATTCTCTTGCGACTACATATTTCTCAGTAAAAACATCAAGAAAGTACTGTTTCATTACAACTATGCAAAATAATGCCTATTGTAGTTAAATTCTATACGTTTCTTATTATTAATTTTGTACCAGACTTTGTGTACGGTAGTACACAAAACGGTAACTTTTATAGGGCTGTACGGAAATCGAAATAAAAAAGTTAACATCACTGCTTGTAAAACTAGAGAGAGAGAGAGAGAGAGATCGAGAGCGAGAGAGTAACTAGAGAAAGAGGATGATACCGCCAGCGTTGGCAACTTTGAAATTTTGAAAAGCACTAAAGTCGGATCAAAAACGCGTAATTTTTGAAAAACAAGCACTAAATATAAATATTTATTTATTTTAATTGCCTTTTATTTAAAATATAATTTTATTTAATTTTTTTCTATATAACACATTTATTAACAAAAAATTTATAAAATAAGAGATCATTTATTACTATAGTATTCTATTATTTTTAAGCTTAAGGTCTCTTTATTTTTATTTAAAATATTTTATTTTTCAATATTTCGTCACTCCTTTGTGTGACTTCTTCAGGGAATTAATTATTTTTAAATAATTAATTTCCAATAAAAATAAAGAGACCTTAGGCTTAAAAATAATAGAGTACAATAATAATTATAAAGAGAACAAAAAAAACCAGAAGAATTTTAGATCATATATTACTATTTTTAATAATTCATATATTACACTAAAAATAACTCAACATATTGTAAATATCGCCATAGAAAATGCAATCAATTTTACATTGTTTTTTATTCTCCTGTAAACTTTTAAAATGATGCACTTTCTCTGCCATATTTTATTTCTTTTAAGGTAACGAAAGTTAAATAACGTTTAAAATAACAAAATATACTCATATAATAACGAATGAATTTCAATTTGTATTTGGTAAAGGTCAATATCAAAGTCCGTGAATTCCTCATCACGGTCATCTGCACATAATACCGTTTTTATTTCATTATCCAACGTTTTATAATCCATTTTTGTATTAATATAAATATTGACCTCATCTGGAATTTCGAACGTTTCGCAGCAAGAATTTTCCCTTTTAAGTCCGTTTTTGATTTATAAAAGCGCATTAACAGAATGCAGCGACATTCGGTTATAATTTTTCTTTTTAAAAGATTCATTGAGCTAAAAAATCGTTCTACTTCAGCATGGGAATATGGTAAAGATAAAAGTTTAATAGCAAAATTTTTTATTCACCGGTGCCACCGAATGAAAAAAAGCACCAAAAGCACTAAAAACCAAAAAGCATTGAAGCCAACATTTTTCGCGTAATAAATTTTAAAAAGCACTAAAAACAATGCTAAAAGCACTGAGTTGACAACGCTGGATACCGCTTTGTGCATTTATGTAAATAGCCTAATTTTGATTCATCGGTCTCATCGAAAAAGAAATCGATCAGAAAGGCTAATTTTCCTCAGTGAGCTTTTGGATTGCATAGAATATATTTTGGATCGCGGTGCGTTCCATAATAGCAGATATGACCCTTAGCCACTGGCAAACAAATTTCCTTAAAACTTGCAAAATAACTCATGCTTCATGCAATTTTATCGGCGTCTATTGTTAAATTTATGGCCATTGGGTAATAGTTTTATGGTCCACAGGCGGTTAATAAATTCTCCGCTTCATAAAAGTTTTTCAAGGTCACACATCCGTTCGTTGTCTCAAATTGAAATATTTAATAAAATGCCACAATGTCAGTTTTACAGCCACATACGTGGCAGGGCTACTAATATGAATTCAATAAATAGGAAATACAATTTCGAAAAGGGCAGTCTGTGATGATAAAACACTAAACAAATTGATCTCTGCTGCTTAACTCAAATCTGTAATAAAAGTTAATGGCAATCCTTTGCATAACAAAAGTAGCCTGAGATACAATAAAATGCAATCATCATAAATATAAAATCAATTTTTGGACTCGTGAAATTTATCATGGCTGCAACAATAAGGCCTTCGATTTGTCTGTTGGGCTTCAGCCAATAAGTACGTGTGTGTGGAGTGTATGCATAGGCGATTGTAGTAGGTGTGTGTTTGAGAGTGAGTGTGTGTGTGTGTGTTTGAGAGTGAGTGTGTGTGTGTGTGTGTTAAAATGTTGATACAACTGGGCAGATAAGCAAAATAATATAAAATGAAATTACAATTCAGCATTTGTTATTTCTAATTTACTACAACTCGACTATTGTTTTATTTCTTCCAACACGTTTCTTTATGTTCTGCCATTGTTTTAGTGCTCTACTGTGTTATTACATTGAAAATTCACTACTCCGCTTTGTTTTGTGTGAGTGAACACGAGTGTGTTAAATATGTTTTGCAATGTACTACAGTACGACTTTTAATACGAGTACAAGTAAAACAAGACATTTCTTAATAAATTTTTAATTATTCAGTTTAGATGTGTTCTTTATGTGGCAGCAGAGGTCTTCTTTTTTAATATATGAATTTTATTAGAAACGTAAAATATTGTATAATTAATATTTACAAGAGCAGCAAGTAAAAGCAGCGCACTAAAAGTGCGACCAAACAGGCGCTGCTTCATTTTATGGCTCAACATTCTAATGGCTTTGCAAGTTGTAAGTAGATTTTGAATGAGTTTTCTAAAGTACACTTTGCTGCTGCTTTTCTTTTATTTATTTTCTTGCACAGAAAAGGAAACTTTGTAATTAGTTGGTAATTTTCAAAAGAATTTTTATTTTCAAAGTGTGACTCTGCATTCGCTATTGTTTGTTTGTTTTATTTTTTCTTTTGCGCTTTGATTACTGTTTTATATTAATAACAGGTGCATTTCCAAGTTTTAGAAAATAAACTATTGCGAAATTGTGCCTTTTCATGTTTTCTGTTGAAAAGTTGTATTTGCGGTAATAGGAATAATATTAATAATATAAGAAAGAAATTGTTGTTGAAGAGGGTTGAGTTGTTTTTTTATTTAAAAACAAGTAAAAATGTTATACTCCACCAGGTCGAATCTTTAATACCCTTCAAATATTTAGTAAGGCGGCGACTGACACTACCATGTACTAAGAAAGCAGAGTAACAGCACCCACCTTCGTCGACCCTGTAGCAAAAATTAGCCGGCGAAGTAAAAAAAAGGTTGAAATAGCTACAAAAAAAAACTGTCTATCTTCTCATCTTTCTTTATCTGTCCCCTTAATGCTATTCCCTCGTTTTCAGTTCCGGCGCAATGCACTGCATATTTAGGGGTCATCCCCTGAGTGCTGGTCCTACTCCTAAAAAAAAGAAAGTAAATATAAAATGTTTAACTGTTGTTGGGACAGAGCTCCTTTAAGACATCTCTGTACCCAATTTTAAATCTCTCTTCTGACAGAGTCATTCGGGGAAGGACCTTGGGGGAGACGTTTCACCTCTGCAAGAGCAGAAAACATCTCAGCTTCTTATAGGCTTAAGGAATAAAAATTGTTCAATACTTACACTATTTTGGCATATAATATCGTGCGTCAACTCCCACTAAAGGGGGCGGAGTCCAAAAATAGACTATATCATGTTTTCCACAGACGAACGTATGGGCATTGCCATCTCGTCTTAGACTTCATTACTGATCAAGAATATATATACTTTAAGAGGTTCAATTCTTTTCGGAGGGTATCAAAACTGTATTTTGTCGGGGTCTCTCTGGCAAGGGCCGTGGGGGCGACATTTCACCTTTGCCATAAAACTTCAAAAATAAATGTTCGGAATAATTAAAATGTAAAATTAATATAAATTTTTTATAGGGTCATTTAGGGGACAAAGGGGCAGGAGGTGGGTAGGGCAGAGGAGTACTAGGTCACGTCTCAGCTTCGTCATTAAAGCTTAAAATGTTATTTTTAAGAGATGTAGGCTTAAGTAATACAATTTTTTTAATTTTTACACAATTTTTGTTTATAATAACGCCCACTGAAGGGGGCGGGTTCCAAAAATATTAATATTTTCGATTTTATGGCTACAAGCTTAATGCGTTGGACCTTCTTTGATATGAAAATATATTTTTTGCATAACAATGTTACAAAAATACTTTAAAAATTATGTTGTTTTTTGGAGGTTGGCTTAGTTCTCCTTAGAGGAACTTTTTGCTCTCATGCCCGATTTAGCCCATTTCCGAACTTGATCTATGTTATCCTTCAAAATATATTGGTGCCAAATTCCAAAGATTTGATTCTCTTCGTTTGGACTGAATCTTGATTTCCACCGACCGATGGACGGATCAGGAATATATATACTTTATGGGGTCTTAGAGAGATACATATTTCGCTGCGGTACACACGGAATGACAATTCTTATTTGAAGGGGAAAAAAAATATATGTGAATGTAATTTTTATTTGGTTTTTTGAAACAATATAAAACTTACTGTGGTGGTGGCGACCACATCATATTTAAACATTAATTTCATAAAATTTTCTTTCCAATAAATCCAGTTTCATTGATATTAAAAATATATTTCCTTGTTTTATTATGATTTAAACTTGTAACACTCTATAAAAAAACACCCATTAGAACAGGAGCGCGGTTGAAAAATTAAGCCGGAGTTCGGTGTTACGCCAGCGTGATCGATGGTTCTTTTTGAAAGTGTCAATAACATTGAAATGCTTATGCTGCCAATAGGATGGCATTAAATTAATTTCACGTAGTGGACCAGTGCATAGTTACCCAAGGCTGTGTCGTTTTACACCGTCCAAGTGTACTTTGGGCAAGCATGATGAACAATTGACGCCTAGAAATCCAGTCAAAACCTTAAAATATTTAAGGCCTTAATAAGGCCGCCTTATTCATAAAAATTATTTTTGATTTACAAAAGGTTTATAAAAGAGAATTCCATATAAAATTTGTTTCATAAACCTCTTATAAAACATAAATATTTTTTATGAATAAGGCAGTTCGTATTTCAAAGCAGTGAAAGAAGGATGATCAGTAGTAAAATATTAAAGCAACCATTTTTATTAACTTATCAAAAAAGTGAAATTTTAAATTGATTTCCCTTGTTCATATATCAGGAAGCCCTTTATATTGCAAAAAAAAATATTTTATGTGAAATAACTTTCAACAAGTAAAAAATTTATATATGTATATTCGAATAATATCAATTTAAACAAAACATTAAAAAAAAAAAAAATTACTTTCACATATATTTTATTTTCTTTTAATAAAACAAACGAGTGTTTATATAGAAAACACTTTCAAAATAAAACATGTTGCCAAAGCTGTTTTGCACAACAAGAAAAGGTCAAGTTATAGTAAATTCAGATAAAATTTTATTATAGTTCATTGTACTGTTAACTGCAATTGTTAGTATTGGAAGTCCACTTATGGCAAGAATGTAGGGGATAGAAGGAAACCACTTGCTTGTGACCACTTATGCAAATTTATGCTGAAATTTAAAAAGGCTTTGTCTTCATGCAAGGAAATTACCTCAACTTGCTACAACATTATTTCAGCCTGAGGAAGTAAAATAATATTCGTTCAAATAACATCATCATCGAAATATTTATTTGCACGATTACATCTGGGTTATTTTTATTTGCCGGTTTTTATCCATAATCAATATGCCTCCTGGTTAGTAACTTCATATCGTAATAACAGACATGAAAATCAGCTTCACAATGCAAACGATCACGAAAAGTCTGTTCAAAAAATATGCTTGTATGTAGTGATTGTTCATAAAAAAAGCAATTTTGTGCGTAAGAATATAAATTATGATGACAGTGCAGTGCTGCTTACTACAGTCTCAGCGTGCGCTATCAAAGAGTCATTGAGTATGATTGATGATGATTTAACTGAAGCCCAAAAATAGAACATGAAAAGCAAAGCAAATAACATGAGGGGGTATCCTGCTATAAATATCATTATAACCTCCGTACCATCATTCTTCGTTACTTTAATACTCTGAAGTAATTTTTGTATAAATTTACACTTGCCAGATGGAAAAGTATGGCTGAGCGGTCGGTACACATTTAATACTCTGCTGAATACTGCTCCAAGTAAAAAAGATGAAAACATATTTTTTGTTTTTTCGACAGGGTTGGGAAATTTCCTACTAACCAAAAAGTAATAACTTTTAAAAATGAATGTGGGAACTTCTCATATTCAATTTTCGTTAAAAATATTGGTTAAATAGTTGATATTCCTACTAACTAGCACCACTTGCAAAAGTGGAAAAATTGAACAAAGAACGCTGATGAGATGGCGTAGCGGCCTCGAAATCCGTACTGATCCGTTCTGCTGGTTTAATGACTATGAAAAATATTCTTAATATTCCACTCTCAAAAAAAAAAAAAAAAAAAAAAAACAAAAAAAAATAATAAATAGAAAGTTTGACTTAGGTATGATGGAACAAAAAATTCAGAAAAATGGGACATGAAGAAAAATAATCAAACGGTAACACGGGTATTATAACAATAACATGTTAACATCAGCTTGATACAGTTCTCGTATTCTTTTTCACAATAAAATTTGTGTAAATAGGAACTGTTATCACATTCAACTAAGCCACCTAATAAGTGGTGACAAACACAATACACATGAGCACTGATGATGAAAGGGTTGCGTCTTTCGAAAACAGCTGTTCTGCTCTGCTGTGTAAGTTGAATAACAAAAAACTGATGTTGACTTGCCTTTGTGCCTTGGAATATTTATCATGTCTTTCTGAGATTTAAATTAAAAATGTCGAACAATTAGCCTATAGAATCTTAATTCAATTTAATACAGCAATATAAAATGTTCGTTAAAATTCTTACTACATACGTAATCACATTCATTTATTAAAATATTAAAAGTAAAAAAATAATAATTTGCAGTTTCGCAGATTTTAACTTATAGCCTGTTGGGAAAATTAACATCCTGTAATACAATTTACATAAATAAAGATTCACTATTAAAATTGAAATTCATACATATTTTTTGTTTTTGAAACTCATGCAACTCATGGTGCCAAAACTAATGAAACGGGGTGATAGTGTTGATAGTACAGATTCAGAAATATGAGAAAATTCGTTACAGTGAGTTTATTTTCTGTTTAATAAATCTGTTTAATAAATTTTGATGAGAAAATATCTATTAAAAATTACATGAAAATAAAAATATTTTTTTGGACATTTCCTGAATTCGAGACTTAATACAGGATTTTTAAATTAAAAATTTTTACTTAAATTTATTTATTGGCAACACTTCAATTTTTAATTTTCATGCTGCAGAAATGTTATCACAAATTTTGGAAAAAAAATTGCTATGAACGTTATATTCGACCTTAGTACTGATGATGAAACTGTAATGACTTCCGAAAGTAGGGCTATCCAGTTCTGGGGCCAAATTACCGCATTCGATATCGATCGAAATATCCACACAATTTAAATACAAATTTCGATCGATATCGAATGCCGTAATTTGGCCCCTGGTGTGTAGATGGGAATTTCGATTTTCACATCGAAATACTCATGAGTACTGAAGGGTAATAATTTCAATTTTTAATTTTAAGCCAATTCCGGAATATTTAAAGATTAATAAGTAAAAACGTTATATTCGATCGGGTCGAATCTTAAATACCCTACATATTTACCCCCTTATTCATAAAAATTATGAGAGGCTTATAAGACTGTAATAGAGGGAATTTCATATGAAGTTTTGTTTTATTACGCTGTTATTAGACTCTCATACGCTGTTATTAGACTCTCATATAAGGGTGATAGTAAATAAAAACTCTATTTTGTAGGAGTCACTACTGCTGGGGTCGTGGGGGAGAAACATTACATTTACCATAAAACACTAAAAATTAAATGTTTGGGTTTGTTAAGTTTAAAAAATTGTTTTTTCTGATTGGTTCATTTAGGAGTCGAAATTGGGGGAAGAGTGGGGCAGAGGAAGATCCGAGAACATCCCAGCTTCGTCTTAAAAGCTTTCCAATTTAATTTTAAAGGAATTTAGTCTTATATTATAAAATTTGTTAAAAATTTGCACTACTTTTCCATGTAATATGTTACTGCAACGCCCACTAAAGAGGGTGGGGTCCAAAAATGTTATTTTGGCTCCAATTTCAACGATTGGGACCTTCTTGAACATAAAAATATATAATTTGTTTCATATAAAAAAACTTAAAAAATTGTGTTTTTTTAAGAGGTTGGTTTGGAACTTCTTTCCCTCTGGCCCGATTCAGACCATTTACGAAATCCACCTGTGCCATCATTCAAAATGTAACTATGCTAAATTCAAGGGTCTGACTCCTTTTATTTGGACTGAATATCGTGATTTCTACAGACGGAATAATAATAAAAATAGTTTTTAATATCAAGAACAAAATTATCTAATGAAACTTAAAAATTATTTCATTGCGAAAAATTTTTACCTTTTCCGTTTCCGGTTAAAATTGAACTCTGTGATAGGGCTGAATATATTTATATTGAGCTAGTAAATTTTGGAGTTTTCAAAAAGTAATAAAAAATAAATAAACTGTCTATTTTATTTCGATTGTCTTTTTGAGGCTGACTACACGATGTAATTCCAATTGTATCTGGCAAATGCCACTTTTCCATCTTTCAATATTGTACTACGAAAATACCCTAAGAAGTCTATGCGTGTGTTTGTATTTGTGTTTCTATGGGTAAATACAAGTTTTTGTTTACACGAAAAACTTTCACACAAGTAAATATTGATGGCATCCATATAGACTCTAAGTACACGAAAAAGTTTTTCATTCATATTTGTGTTATAAATTGTGACCCCAGTCAGCATTGAGTCATTCATTGTAACGACAAATATTTCATTTCGACTGGAAATATAAAAAAGAAAAGCAGCTAAATTTTTTTTTTTTGGATTAAAAATAATCTCTTTTTGTACGCCTGACGAAAATAATAAAATTATTTTGTCAAGCGATTTTAATATTTTAATAATATTCACATATTTCAAGTGCTTGATGCTGAGAATTTGAAGTGTGATTGGTATTTGTATAACTTACAACGTTGTTGCTAAATAATAGTAGGTGTTAAAAATATCTGGAATTAATAAAGAATACATATTGTATACTTGCCTTAATGCACGCCGAATATAACTATAGAGCTGTTAGAAAGTACATTTGCTCCGTGAACATCCTTTCTTTGTAACAATAGATCCAAAGGTAAACTTTTTGTTTTGTTGAAAATAAGTCACGCTCTGTTTACACAGAGTGTTTTTTTTTTGAGTACAAACTTTTTTATATATTTTTGTATAACATGGATTCTTAGTCAAACAAGCAAAAACGTATTGATGCATCTGCCTAACAAATAATCCGTCAACTTCAACATGCCCACCAGACATCTACTACCCAAATGGTAGCATAAAACAACAATAAAAAGAAAAGAAAAACCAAAATTCGGAGGGAACTACAGGGTGTTTTTTTTTTGGTTGACTATTCAAGCGTTTGAATTGGCAGTTAACAGTTTATTTGTGACAATTATGGTTTGCTTTTCAATAATTAATAGATTTATATCACAGAAAGTAAAAATTTTTTTTTATTTATTAAAGTAATAATTCTGTTCGCAAAACTCCGCTTGCGCTGCATTAAGAAAGTAGTCTCTTCCACTTTTTTCCTTTTTATAACTCGCTATCAAAAGATATTTTGAGAATGTTCCTAAATCGGTTTCGAAAGACAAGTTTGAATAAACTATAGGGTTTTTCAACAAGAACTCTGTTTTTCATATAATGAATTTATCTAAAAAAGTAATTTTTAAGTAAAATGGGAATACCCGAGCTCTTAGAAATATTTTAAGATTGTAGGTCTTATGCTCCAATATGATGCAAAATAATCAAAATTATCCACAGTTAAATTGTTATTAAAAAAGTTAAATTTTTAGTAAAATTTCATATTTGAAATTTCTTAAAAAATATACATTTCAAGAAAATACGGCTTCCTGGGCAAATGAAAATTATTGAATAATATTTTATTATTCGTAAAAATCCCACAGATATTTTTGTGGTACACTTTTCAGTATCATATCGGCTACCAACGGCGATAAAGTCGATATTGTTTAAAAGATAATTTTCTGTAGATTGGCACAATATAAAAACAATTATGTATAAAAAAGCCTTTAACTGCGTTTTCTCTAAATTTATTTTTTACTGATTCCTATATATTTCACAGAAATGCACCACGTCACAACATTTTAATGAAATGATATAATAGATTTAGTAAAGGAGTTTTCAACAAGAATTTTGTTTTTCAATTGGGGCAACACCAAGAACATAATAGTCTTGACATTTAGGTTTTTGACGTATTCGTAGTAGATGCCCTAACAATTGTTACAATGAATTCAATTTCGCTTTAAAGTAATTAAAATTCACTGTGAAAATGGTGGTTCTGTTAAAATTACATTTCGTAAAATTCGTGATATTTTCGGACAACAAAATCATCCTTCTGAGACCTTCTGTTAACAAGCAAAATTGCCGCATTTGGGCTTTCGAAGCGATTATTGGAAAGCTTTTGCATGCTCAACGTGTCACTGTATGGTGCGCTGTGTGATCAAAGATGAGGCTAAAAATACGGTAACGGTCAATGGATCACGCTATCGTCATCGCATATCATTCGTAACGCAATTCTCATACTCTGCCTTAAAAATAGGTTTCTACACAAATTATTATTGCAGCTATGAAAGCAAATTCTATTGCCTACAATATCTCAGTAAATTTTAAAATTTGTGGGTGATGTTGGCTGAAGTAGTAGAACACGAAACTATGAAGCGGAGGGTCATGAGTTCGAGCCCCCGCTGAGTCGCGAAATATTGTGTTGAATTCTTCTGAACAGCATTAGTTCATGGTTGTGTTAGTTGTTGCCAGCCTGTTTCAATGATGAAGGCATAGTCACTGGTCACTGAACATAATTGGCAGCGATTGACACCATCATGTACTAAAAAAAAAAACAGAGTAACAGCACCCACCTTTGTCGGCCCTGTAGCAAAAATTAGCCGGCGAAGTAAAGTTGAAAAAGCTACAAAAAACCTGTCTATCTTCTCATCTTTCCTAATCTGTCCCTTCAATACTGTCCCCTCGTTTTCAGTTCCGGCGCAATGCATTGCATATATAGGGGTCATCCCCTGAGTGCTGGTCCAAGATAAAAAAAATTAAAAAAAATTTGTTTTTAAAAACGAAATTTTTTTCACCTAGATCTTTGCCTAGAGGTCACAACATGTCCTCGTATACAAAACAATATTAGAAATATGAAATTGAGCTAAAAAGACATCTTGACATGCCTTTTATTCGCTACTCCTATTTGTATTGTTTGTTTTGTTCCTAATACATTGAGTTGTTAAGAATAAATTGTTAAGAATAAATTGTTATTAGTGAATTTAAAGCCCACTAGAACAGTATTTGAAATAGAAACATTTATAAGCCATGGCTTTAGTACAGGATAAATTTAAATTCTTTATCCCCATCGTCACCTTGTATCAAAATACTAAACACGAAATTTTTTCATTGCCCGAAACTATACAAAAGGTAACACAAACGCACTCCTATCAATCAATGACAGCTTAAAATTTAATGCCTGAAACATTTTTATCTTGTGACAAAATACAAGAACAATAATACATTTTTGGAAAACCGTACACCAGGTATTTACCTCGAAATTAAGAACAAAAGTACGTGCGCCGATAAAGGCCATGTGAAGGGTATTTGCCAATAATATATTTTCGGCTGCAATCAATAAGTGAACAATATAAAAAGAAAAAAAAACCGCATGTGTTCTTAAGCCTGCAACAATAGGTAAATGAATAGGTAAAAGTATTTCGCAACTTTCCAGAGTTAACGTCATGTCATGTCTACAATAGGGGATAATATTTTGCCAACTACTCGACTTGACGATTATTTAATGTTTTGTCCTGCTTAACATAATTGACGACATGACTTATCGCTTGTTGATATTGTAAGTGAAATCTGAAAAATTGTTGTTGGTTTATGTTACACAAAAATTACAAACACTAAAGAAAAATCTTTAGTGTATAATTTTAATTAATAATAATAAAATACAATTTTATGAAAGAATTTTCTACATCAGGAAATAAGCAGTTTTTTTTTATCTTGGACCAGCACTCAGGGGATGACCCCCATATATGCAATTCATTGCGCCGGAACTGAAAACGAGGGGATAGTATTGAGGGGACAGATTAGGAAAGATGAGAAGATAGACATTTTTTTTTGTAGCTATTTCAACCTTTTTACTTCGCCGGCTAATTTGTGCTACAGGGCCGACGAAGGTGGGTGCTGCT
Source organism: Linnaemya tessellans (assembly GCA_951800035.1). NCBI lineage: Eukaryota > Metazoa > Arthropoda > Insecta > Diptera > Tachinidae > Linnaemya > Linnaemya tessellans. Next base: position 151,165,781 of record OX637532.1, read on the forward strand.
ACTCTGCTTTTAGTACATGATAGTGTCAGTGGCTGCCAATTATGTTCAGTGACCAGTGACTATGCCTTCATCATTGAAACGGGCTGGCAACAACTAACACAACCACGCACTAATGCTGATCAGAAGAAATCAACACAATATACCATGACTCTGCGCGGGCTCGAACTCACGACCCTCCGCTTCATAGTCTCGTGTTCTACTACTTCAACCAACAGCACCCAATGTTGGATGTTTTATTTTCTTTAGTATACAATTTTCATTATTATAACTTTATTGCCATCACTTTCAAAAATTTATAAATATATTTTTTTATGCCACTTTAAATTAAAATTATGAAAGCCAATAATCCCTATATAATAAAATAAGCAAAAATATATCCCGTCATTAAACGGACCGCCTCAATATGCACATAAATAAACCCAAATTTATATGACCGTATATATTAAAAGATTTTTAATTTAATTTTACAATTTTATTTGCTCTACACAAAATTAACTCATTATATATTCAAATAATCCATAGAATCATAAAAAAATTTCTAACCTCCAATTTTCTCCAATTTATAATGCAACCACATATTACGCGCAATAGAAATGTTTTTAGAAGTTGTAAAAAGTATACCACAACTTAATAAACATTTATTTGTTCATAAAAAAAAAAAAAAAAATTATATTAAAATTTAAAACCACATCTACGCCAAAACTTCTATAATGAAAGTTTAAAAGGTCACAACACAACAAGGACAACATTAACAACCAACAGAGAAGTTAATAAACCTCATGAAACAGCTTCCTAATGGCAACATATGCAGGCGCACGGGTAACCTTTTCAAACATTTTTTATGACTGTCCTTAAAAAAGCTGTAAATAAATTTAAGAACTTTCCATGTACGAGTATCTACTGAAAAAGTTTTCGTATAAAACTATTTAATAAATCAATTTATTTAAGAGAGGGAAATAAGCACTCGATGTTTGCTAACATGCGGTGACACTTAACTTTTATTTCGCAAAGAATTTAGGTTATTAACTTCACACAAAAGCAGGCAGCCCCATTTCATACGAATAAAAAGGATTTCTATAAATTGAAAACCGAAATGTAAATCTTCAGGAAGGAAGGCAGTTAATAAGTTTTACTCCTACGAGTATCCAATCCTTCTGCTTAAAACGAAGTTAAACTGTTAAACAACAACTCCCAAATATATAAAGTTAGTAAATTGAATTGAACTGTTACTTTTTAAATTTGGTTTTCAACGAAATTAACAAAAACAAATTTTTTTTTGCAAATTATTTTTTTTTAAGTTAAAAATTTTTTATTCAGACTTAAGTTCAAATCTGCAATCTGCAAATTATTTTATAACAAAATTTAAAATTTTTTTTTCCAAATTATTTTCTTATTAACTTAAAAATTTTTTATTCAGACTCAAGTTCAAATCTGCAATCTGCAAATTATTTTATAAAAAATATTAAAAAAAAGAATTTTTTTTTACAAATAATTTTTTTATTAAGTTAAAAATTTTTTATTCAGACTCAAGTTCAAATCTGCAATCTGTGAATTATCTTATAAAAAATATTAAAAAAAAAATTTTTTTTTTGCAAATAATTTTTTTTATTAAGTTAAGAATTTTTTATTCAGACTCAAGTTCAATTCTTAAGCCTGCAAATTATTTAATAACAAAATTTAAATTTTTTTTCCAAATTACTTTCTTATTAAGTTAAAAATTTTTTATTCAGACTCAAGTTGAAATCTGCAATCTGCAAATTATTTTATAAAAAATATTAAAAAAAAAAATAATTTTTTTTGCAAATAATTTTTTTATTAAGTTAAGAATTTTTTATTCAGACTCAAGTTCAAATCTGCAATCTGAAAATTATTTTATAAAAAAAATTTAAAAAAATTTTTTTTGGAAATAATTTTTTTTATTAAGATAAGAATTTTTTAATTAGACCCAAGTTCAAATCTGAAATCTGCAAATTATTTTATAACAAAATTTAAAACTTTTTTTTTCCAAATTATTTTCTTATTAAGTTAAACATTTTTTATTCAGACTCAAGTTCAAATCTGCAATCTGCAAATTATTTTATAAAAAAAATTTAAAAAAAAAATTTTTTTTTTAAATAATTTTTTTTTCATTAAGTTAAGAATTTTTTATTCAGACTCAAGTTCAAATCTGCAATCTGGAAATTATTTTATAACAAAATTTAAAATTTTTTTTCCAAATTATTTTCTTATTAAGTAAAAAATTTTTTATTCAGACTCAAGTTCACATCTGCAATCTGCAAATTATGTTATAAAAAATATATAAAAATTTTTTTTTTTTGCAAATAATTTTTTTATTAAGTTAAGAATTTTTTATTCAGACTCAAGTTCAATTCTTCAACCTGCAAATTATTTTAAAACAAAAGTTTAAAAAATTTTTTTTGCAAATAATTTTTTTTATTAAGTTAAGAATTTTTAATTCATAGTCAAGTTCAAATCTGCAATATGCAAACTATTTTTTAGAATTTTTATTAAATCCAAGTTATATTATTAAGAGTGGAATATATACAATATTTTTATAATTATCAATCTAGCAGAATGGATCAGTACTGATTTCGAGGCAGCTACGTCAACTTTTTTCATGTTCCACATTGGTAATAGTTATTAGGAATATCAACTATTCAACCAATATTTAAAAAATAAAATTAAGTTAACTCACTTTTGATTAGCTTGAAATTCCCTACACCTGACGATTGTTATACCGTGAAAAGAAGAAAAAGTTCCACAAAGTACTGATCCGTCCTGCTACTTTGATGATTATAAAAATATTCCACTCTTAAATGTTAAAAAATTATTTACAGTTTATGGATTTGATTTTGAATCTGAATAAAAATTCTTATATAATAAAATTAATAATTAATTAATAATAAAATTAGTAAATTCGAAAAATGCATATTTATATTCATAAATTTTTTTTTAAAATAGCTATTTCATAATTTCTTTTTTTTTTTAAATTGAATAAAAATTTTTTTGTGCCAAAATATTGAAACTAAAAGCTTAAAATATATTAGAGATTAAGAAAAAGAGGCCAGAAAACTATAAGGGTTTTCAACAAGAACTTTGTTTTCTAAAACAAAATAAAAGAAAAAATTTATATGAAGATGAATAAAATTTTTATTGTATTACGAAGAGAAAAGTTCGGCAATTATGAATTAAAAATTATAGCTGACAAATGTTCATCATATCAGTCATCAATAATAAGCCAAAACTGAGTTGTTAACATGTTGCGATAGCGTAATCCATTTGCAGCATAATCTGCGAAAAAAAATGGCCAATCACGCCTGCAGACTACACGGCGCACTATACAGTAACACGTTGAGCATGCAAAGGCTTCTCAGTAGTCGCTCTAGGATTTTCAGAAGTCCAAATGCGGCAATTTTGCTTGTTGACAGAAGATCTCAGAAGGACGATTATGTTGTGCGAAAATATCACGAATTTTACGAAATGTAACTTTAACAGAAGCACCATTTTCATAGTGGATTTTAATTATTTTAATTTGAGCGAAATTGAATTCAGTGTAACAATTGCTAATGCATTTACTACGAATACATAAAAAAACCAAATGCCAAAACGATCATGTTGTTGGTATTGCCACAATTGAAAAAGAAAGTTCTTGTTGAAAAACCCTTTAAAAGAATTGAAAAGTTTCCAAATATATAAATTTAATACAGTCGCAAAGCAGCTCATAGTCAGTCAACATAGAAACTCGTTGGCAATTATATTTTAAGTGCAGCCAGACCACTGATCGTTTACTCTCTTTCGAGAGTTTTGTGTCTCACTCGCACTAGTTAATTTAAACACCTCAAATAACTGTACAGATTTACAGTTCGTCTGAGGAACTTTCCCCAGTTAAATGCATTGCTGCTGCTTATATGAGGGCATACGTTCTGCACATTAACAGTTAAAATAGAGTTTAAAAAATCGGCGGCATATGACCTCAGTCTCCCCCGTCGGTATCTGTGCACCGAAAAGCTTTTCCGCTAATGATTATAATAATTTAACTATACATTTTTGGAGTGTCCGCCCAAAAATTACGAAATCTGTACAAACAGCAAAATAATTAAAAAAAAAAAAATAAGTGCCACCGATTACTCTCTAAAACTGCAAAGAACTTCTTAGCCATTACAAAAAGGTCTCTACTTTTGAATGGCAGAAATGTGTCAAACAATATAATAAATGTAATATGCCGTACAACTTTTCGTAGCTAGAAGGGCTTTAAAGCTGTAGAATGCTTGTTTTTATAAAATAAAACAAATTATGTTTATTTAAAGCTCAACCTTCCCAAATGCGGACAAAAATTTAAAATTATTCAGTATGCAAATGTGCCCCGTAAAAATGTTTCTTTATTTACATTCTGCTCCTGACAGCTGATGTTACATATAATATTTTCCTACACAAAAGCTACAGCATGAAAAAGATGTGGGTGGCTGTGTGTTATTAAACATAAAAAGAACTAACAAAAAAAAAAAAATAAAAAATAAAAAAAGACTGTAATGTGTGTTTGTAGGTTTGATTACATCGGAAATGTGTCAGGATATTAACAAAGTGTAAAAACAACAACTTTAACACCAACACCACTTTATCCTGCAAAGTAAATCGGCTTAGACGAATCGTCGACCATTTTGTAATACAACAAATTTTGTAGCATCTTTAAAGATTTGTAAGCTTTAAATTCGCTTTTTCTTTTATAAGAATTAAATAGAATAGAAAATTTTTTTAAAAATATTTTGCATTAATTATGATTATTCCAATTAATGTAAGTGGTCATTAGATGGAAATGATTTTCCTCGGGGGAATAACATAAATAATTTTTATTTCCTTTAAATTATTTTTTTATTGCTGCCACAAATGGCAACCGCTGGCACAAAATCAGCACGAAGTTGTCTTGTAGGCAGAAGTAAATCCAGTCGTTATTATTGGCTCTTCGTTTCACAAATTAAAGCCAGCTTGTGTATACAAAAAAAAACTTATAGGTAGAGGGAAATTATTTATGCCTGACATTTCGCCAGAGTATTTTCTAGCAACAAGTTGTATTTTTTCAATTGTGATAAAACTGAAGAAAGAAATACTAATTGTAATAATTTGTGTTGTCTTTAAACTAAAAAAATATTGTTGACCAAAAGTCACAGTAGAAGATTTTGCACCCAGATTCTGTTGGCACACCAATTTGTTGGCTTTGAGTAGCGTAAATGCTACAACGTGCTTAGCCTGCTTTTACCCTAAAGAAAACCGGGACGCGACTGTCCCCAAGTCACCATTTTTATCTACTAGTTTGGTGGCTGTTTGGTCATATTGTCAATAAAGCGTCTACATATTAATATTTGCCTTTGATGAGAACCAAATTTGTGGCGGCGGATTTAATGCCTTATTTTCAAATGCAAATGCCAAATAAAGGAAATGAAAATGTTTACTGTATGTACATAAGCAGTGCCTCGGGAAACGTAAATATGTACAATTAGTTTATGTCTGTATTAGTTTATTATGCACACATGCATAAATTGTACACAACAAACAAACTGAAATTTATTTTAACTTCTGTTGAAATATATTTTAAGGGTGTTTTTTGTATTTAAATTTTTTTGTTAAGTTTATTTTCATTTGAATTTATTAAAAAACCTAAAAGCAATTAATTTTTTACCTGCTAAACATCAAAGCACAATGAAGGCTTTCATATTGGCGCTGCGTCTTTTTTAAACTATTTTTATTGGATTCACTGAATCTTCAACTACTGACTTTTATTAATATTTATATAAAAGGTATTTCAACAAGAACTTTGTTTTCTAAAAAAAACAAAAATTATATAAAAAATTTAGATGAAGATGATTCAAATTTTTATTGTACTACAAAGAGAAAAGTTCAGCAATTATGAATTAAAAAGGTTAGCTGGCAAATGTCCGTCATGTCAGTGATATTCACGTCATCAATAGTAGACCAAAATTGAGTTGTTAACATCTCGCGATAGCGTGATCCATTTCCAGCCTCATCTTGGAAAAAAAAAATCGGACCAATCACGCCTCCAGACCACACAACGCACCATACAGTGATACGTTGAGCATGCAAAGGCTTCTCAATAATCGCTCTAGGTTTTCCAGAAGTCCAAAAACGACAATTTTGCTTGTTCGCAGAAGATCTCAGAAGGACGATTAAGTTGTCCGAAAATATGACGAATTTCACGAAATGTAACTTTAACAGAACCACCATTTTCACAGTGAATTTTAATTACTTTAAAGCGACTTTCGAGCGAAATTGAATTCATTGTAACAACTGCCAAGGCATCTACTACGAATACTTCACTAAGTGTCAAGACTATCATGTTGTTGGTGTTGCCCCAATTGAAGAACAAAGTTCTTGTTGAAAAACCTTTTACGAATGTTGTTAACACAATCTCGTGTTTGCATACGAGGTCTATTTATAAAAAGGTCAATTTATAATTTCTCAAAAAAAAACAAGTGAAAACATTATATTCGAGCAGATCGAATCTTAAATACCCCCCAAATATTTAATAAGTAAATTTAAACTGTTTAACTTGGTGGGACAGATTTCCTTTAAGACATCTCTGTACTCAATTCTAAATCTCCATTTTGACAGAGTCATTCCGGGAAGGGCCGTGGGAGAGACGTTGCACCTCTGCAAGATCAGAGAACATCTCAGCTTCTTATAGGCTTAAGGAAAAAACATTTTTCAATATTTACACTATTGTTGCATATAATATCGTATGTCAACGCCCACTAAAGGGGGCGGGGTTCAAAAATAGACTACATGATGTTTTCCAAAGACGAACGTATGGGCATTGCCAGATCGTCTTAGACTTCATCACTGATCAAGAATATATATACTTTATGGGGTCCAATTCTCTTTGGAGGGTATTAAAACTGTATTTTTTCGGGGTCGCTCTGGCAAGGGCCGTGGTGAAGACATTTCACCTTTGCCATAAAACTTCAAAAATAAGTGCTCGGAATAATTAAATGTAAAATTTATTTAAACTTTTTTTTATAGGGTCATTTAGGGGGCAGGAGGGTGTAGGGCAGAGTAGTACCAGGTTACGTCTCAGCTTTGTCATTAAAGCTTAAAATGTTATTTTTAAGAGATGTAGGCTTAAGTAAAACAATTTGTTAAATTTTTACACTGTTTTTGCATATAATAACGTTCACTAAAGGCGGCGGGGTCCCATAATTAATTTTTTTATTTTGTGGCTCCAAGTTTAACGCGTTGGACCTTATTTGAAATAAAAATTCAGAAAATTGGGACATGAAGATGATAATTAAACGGTAACACAGGTATTAAAACAATAATATGTTAACATCAGGTTGATACAGTTCTTGAATTCTATTTCCTAATAAAATTTGTTTAAATAAGAACCGTTATTACATTTAACTAAGCCACCTAATAAGTGACGACAAACACAATACACATGAGCACCGATGATGAAAGTGTTGCGCCTTTCGAAAACAGCTGTTCTGCTCTGCTGTGTAAGTTGAATAACTAAAAACTGATGTTGACTTTCCTTTGTGCCTTAGAATATTTATCATGTCTTTCTGAATTTAAAACAAAAAATTTCGAACAATTAGCCTATAAATCCTAATTCAATTTAATATAACAAAACAAAATTACAAAAAAGCTTTAAAAATTAAGTTGTTCTTTAGAGGTTGGTTTAGTTCTTCTTGAGGGAACTTTTTCCCTCTTGCCCGACTTAGCCCATTTCCGAACTTGACCTGTGCTATCCTTTAAGATATATTTATACCAAATTTCAAGAGTCTGGCTTTTTTCGTTTGGACTGTAACGTGACTTCCGCAGACGGACGGACATGCTCAGTTCGTCTTACATTTCATCACTGATAAAGAATATGTACTCTTTATAGGGTCTCAAACGGATATATCGCTGCGTTACAAACGGAATGACAAAGTGAATATACCCTCCATATTCTTTTTTGGTGGGTATAAAAAAATAATAATAAATGAATAAATAAAATTAAAATATATATTTGTATTCATGTTAATATCATAGAGTGTCTATCAAGGGATTGTGTAGTCCGAAAATGCTTAAAAATGTTTAGTGATATCATTCAATATTATAAGAAGATGTTCGAGTAAGAAAAGGGGAATTATTCATATGGAAGAATAATTTATACATATTTCGGAATATAACATTTTTACGTACACCGCGAAGTCTGAAAAGTCACCCTATATTTTATCATTATTTTTCGTTATACTCCACTGTACTATTGTTTAAAACTCTTATCTTTAACCTAAATAATTTATGAGAAATGAATGAAAATCATATTATTATCTGATGATAAACGAAGCCGAATATCTATTTCTAAATGTTATTAAACTTCATTCAAATTAATCACTTTTAAAAGAATTGTTATTCCAAAATTAAGAAAAAAATATATATAAATATATAAGAGCATTTTGTTTCTAATCTTATCTCTACAAAAGAACTTACCTTTTCTAAATTTGGTCTTCTAATCAATAAACCTTCTTGTACTATTTTTAACTGCAAAGAAAGAAAAGCGAAGTTAAATATTTAATTAAAATCGTCACAAATTGTTTGCTTATTTCGTTTTATGTTATTTTAATGTTTTATTAAAAATTAGTAAGAGTGGGCAGGTAAGAAATAAACTGAAGTTTATTTTTTTCATTCAGTTGAACAGCTCATGTGTAATAGAGTACGAGTTGTACCTTGTCGTAGTTACTTTGTGTGTGTTATGCAGGTCTCTAAAGTACAGTTCTGTTATAGCGAACTCAACGGGAGTGGAAAATTTTTTCCATTATAGTTACTGTTCTTTAGAGATGAAGTAAATAGTTTTTTTATTAGAAGAAATGAAAACAAGACAAAATTTAAAAAGTTGTTACTGATATTTTAGTAAAACATGGAAGTTTTCTTGGGTACTGTTGGTTGAAGTAGTAGAACACGAGACTATGAAGCGGAGAGTCTTGAGTTGAACCCCGTGCTGAGTCATGTAATATTGTGTTGAATTCTTCTGATCAGCATTAGTGTGTGGTTGTGTTAGTTGTTGCCAGCCTGTTTCAATGATAAAGGCATCGCCACTGGTCACTGAACATAATTGGCAGCGGCTGACACAATCATGTACTAAAAAAGCAGAGCAACAGCACCCTCCTTCGTCGGTCATGTAGCAAAAAATTAGCCGGCGAGGTAAAAAGGTTGAAAAGAGCTATAGAAAATTGTCTATCTCATCATCTTGCTTCATCTGTCCCCTACTTTCTAGTTCCAGCGCAATGCACTGCATATGTAGGGATCATCCCCTATGTGCTGGTCCGACATAAAACAAAAATATGCCAGCAAAGCTTACAACAATTTTTTTTCTTACCTCTTATAGCCTAGACAGACGCTATTGATAATGCAAATTATAAATCGAATTCAGAATTGACTTTTGGCCGCACAGACGACTCTTACTGCATTTTATATATTTAACTTACACTTTATTTACATGTAATCAATATTTAATGTTTTTACTGTTTTTAATTATTCAACGTTTATTTATTTAAAAAAAAAATCACTCAAATAGTACTGGTTAACATAAAAAATTCATTCACAATAGTGACCCAACTGTCAAAATTCACCAGTGCTGCCAAATTCTCATTCGCTAAAACAAAATTATTCAAAAAATTTAACTGCATTATGGAGCTGCATAATGCATGAATTGATACAGATTAACTCTCTTAATTTGCATTATCGTTGTCCTCTGTCTAGGCTAATATCTTTGTAAAATATTGAAAATTACAATATTACCAAAGCCTGTTTATATATTTTCCCCGTCATATAAAACAGAAATAAATAAAAATTTTAAAACATAGGCAATAGTGTTAAAATGTAAATTTGGTTAATTGTTTCCTTAGTTTTTAGATCTTGAATAAGGAAAAAAATATATTTTTTATAAGATCAAAGCTATCAGCTTCAAAAATAATATAGTTTCCCTCCAATTTTAACTAATTTTTTTTATCAAGTCTGCTTCTTGCTATGTTAAGAATCGAATACGATAATGGAATTCATTTATGTATTTAGCGGAGCAGAAAAATATGTGCCATCAACCATAAAGCCGGCACTGCAGCTGAAGCCGTTTTGCACGTTAATTAATTCATTCACTTCGCACTCTTCAAAGTCAAACTTAGCAATAAAACTTTTTTGTTTATGCTCACCCCTAACATTGACCCGCATGTAATGCTGAGTGCAGCTTTAAATAATTTATTTATTTTTTTATTACTTATATGGCATTAATTTGCCATGAACTTGAGGTTATTCAAATTTAAGTATTCATGTTAAGCCATAATAATTGCTTCTTTATAAAGTTCAAGCAATAATAGTAAAAATAATAACAAGAATTACGGAAATATATCTAAAACATTTTAAAAATTCATTAACACTCATACCAGCACACGCTCACTGAGCAAGCAATTTCCGGTGCAAAGCATATACTCGTACACACACAAACTTATACATACAACATTTCCATATTGCATACTTTTGTGCGTGTGTGTCTTAAGCACAGTGTTGCCGTTTGGTGTATTCAAGTTTGGCAAACATGCGATGGAAAATGCCAACTCTAAGTTCAAACGTCTTTCACTTAATAACGAGAGCTTTTAGTCTTGCTAAATTTCAGTTTTTTCATATAAAAATATTTTGCACAAAATTCTATATTTGCCGGTTGGCAATCATAGCGCTGACAAGCAAACGCTTTAATAGGAAATAAGTTTTCATTTTATAAATACTTGCGCCAGCATGAACCTTCTCAAGTTCGTACAAATAATGCGAGTGTGAAAATGCTGACTGCACACTTTTGTTTATGTGCGTTGACTGTAAATATTCACAGTCATTTGCAAATGTATTTGATTCCGTAAATAGGAAAATAAAACGAGAAGAGCTCTTAGCAGCTACACATGCTTTAACAAACAGTTCTAGTGTGTATTTCAATTCAGTTTATTACATTGATCATATAAACCATAATGGCGTCTTAACAAGGCCATAACAATCTAATACATATATTCCCCTACACCATTCAAACAATTTGCAGTGCAATATAACAGGGGTGCACATACTTCGAGGTATGAAATAAGGAAATAAAAGTGCTTTATCAAGCCATGCCATGCCATCTGTTGTGAATATTTTTAAAAGTATTTTTCATAAAAAAGTGAAAACGTTATATCTCGTATTAACTCTCAAGATAAAAAAAATAAGAGGAACACAACGCTTCAAAATTCTTTGTATAAACCAGAGCTGTTAAATTTGGATTACGATTAGTAATCAATTAGATTAAATTTTAAAAAGAATGGTATTGATTACATAATTCTCTTTTTCAAAATTCCTAATTATTAATTAATTATGATTACAAATAATCCAAAAATAATTAAGATTAGTTAGGATTACGAGAAAATAATCAAAAATAATCAAAAGTAATCAAATAAATAATTGACTACTTTCAAGGATTATCTTTGATTATTTTCGATTATTTTTTAAAAATTTAGAATGTGCATCATTTTATGATATAAAATTTATACATACAATTTATTTTGAAAAATTTGCATTTAAATCGTAAAAAAATTGTGAACAAATAAAACAAAAAAAAAAGTATAATTTACATATATTTACAAATGGCTTTCATTACAACTAATTTTTCAAAAGAAAAATCAGATAATGATTGCCGCCTTGGACTGTTGACGATCCCGCAAATGAAAACAGTCGTTCAACTGGAGCTGAAGACTCACTACAATTTATATTACCAATTATAAATAACATAAAGTGTAGCATAACACTCACCAAAAGATATATATACTTTATAATATCGTAAAATAAAAAAAAATAATCAAAAATAATCAAAAGTAATCTTCGAAAGTAGTCAAATAATTTTTCGATTACTTTTTATTATTTTTGATTATTTTTTCGTAATTGTTATTAATCTTGATTATTTTTCGATTATCTGTAATCGTAATCAATTAGTAATCGTGCAAATCTGAAAATAGTCGTAATATAATCATTACTTCACCTTTAAAAAAATAATAATCCAATTACTAATTATTATGATTAGTAATCATTACTTAACAGCTATGGTATAAACACAATAACGACGACAAAATACTTGACGCAGCTGCTTACAGTTTATGTGATACTTGTGGTGTCAACATATTAAAAATTTAATACCCTAAAAATTAAACACTAACAAGAACTTAATTAAAAGAAATTTTATTAGTTGACTATCTTGCATATTTTTTTCCATATTATAAAATTGGCATAGAGCCGACTTTTAAAGTAAAAAAAAGTAATTTTATTTTTTAAAACACTTAGAAACTAAACTGCAACATGGTCACCTGGTAATGGTTTGTTAATCGTTCGCCTGCGTAAAAACAATTTCATATAAATACGTCATTCATTTTTTGTGGTACACCTTTAGCTACTTTATCGTCTAAATTTATACATGAGGTATATATTATTTAAAAGGTAATGCCATGTAGAAATGTACAACCAGTTTCTAAAAGAAATTTATTTTTTATATTGTAATATATATTATTTTTGTTTTGTACTTACAAACATACATACAAAATGTAAAAGTTCCTGTAGCTCTGTGTTTTTATTGGCTGGCAGAATTTGTTCTCTTAAAATATATTGTGTATCGCATAAAAACAAAGGCGAAAAGTCTTTCGATATTTTTCTTAAATTCCTGCGAAATAAAAATTTCCTGTAACTGTAAGATTCAAGTGGTTACAATTATGACCACTGAGCGATCCTAGCAGAAGTAAATCTATTGTGCAATTCACATCCTGTAACGAATTTTGTTTACTCATTGATTTATTTTAAAATATACAAACACAGTCTAATTTAATTTTTCGTCGAAAAATTTACACTTCATCCCACTTGTGCTTCCAGTTTTGTGTAGTTTTTGTATACTCTCTAAAAAGGAATTGGAGGGTACATTCACTTTGTCATTCCGTTTGTAACGCAGCGAAATATTCATCTGAAACTCCATGAAGTATATATATTCTTGATCAGTGATGAAGTCTAAGACGATTTAGCAATGCCCATACGTTCGTCTGACTTGAATAGTCTATTTTTGGACCCCGCCCCCTTTAGTGGGCGTTGACGTACGATATTATATGCAAAAATTATGTAAATATTGAAAAATTTTAATTCCTTAAGCCTATAAGAAGACTGAGATGTTCTCTGATCATGCAGAGGTAAAACGTCTCCCCACGGCCCTTCCCGGACTGACTCTATCAAAAGAAGGATTTAAAATTGGGTACAGAGATGTCTTAAAGGAACTCTGTCCCACCAAATTAAACATTTTAAATTTACTTACTAAATATTTGAAGGGTATTTAAGATTCGACCCGGTCGCATATAATGTTTTTACTTATTTTTGTTCAATTAAGATTGATACATTATATGTTCGAAAATTTGTTTTAAATTCGGCATGACATAATAAATATTCAAAGGTACAAAGGAAAGTCAATATCAGTTTTAATTATCCAACTCTTACAGCAAAGCAAAGTAGCTGTTTTCGAAGGCCGCTACATTTCTATGTTCAGTATTCATGTATATATTTGTTTTTCACCACTTAATCTTGTTTAATATGTTTTTTGCTTTGCGTTTCATAGAAAACCTAAAAATTCACAAATGAAACTTAAAAATTGTCAAAGACTGACATAAAAATGGTATACAAATTCAGCTTGAAGTAAAAAAAAATTTTTGTTTAATCTTCTATATGAAAGAAATTGAAATAAAACAACTTAATAATGTTGAGTTTACCGGCGAAGTGAGAACTCCAACTCTTAAATAAATACTATTAAAAATATAGACCATTAAAAAATATAGAACATTTGGAATAAATAAATAACTCATTCACTAATACTTTTTTTTGGCGAATTTAATCATTTAATTTTATACTTAAGAAAATCATAACATTAAATCAAATTAACAATTTTCCTTCATTTGTGTTGTTTTTATCCACAGCCTTAGGGCACTGCTACACGTTCAATATATACTGTGATATTTGTATCGCGATCCATTTTAATTTGATTGATGGATCACGAACGTGTGCTACATGTTCAATATTTATCCCGTCAGTATTTACGTTATTTTTGTGCTGTGTGGATCGTTTATTACAAAAATGCCGCGAGAAAACTTCATTTGCTTTATTCGCGATCTAATATCATGAAAATACTAAACGTTCCATATTTATCACGCGATCTGCGATCCGCAATCTGGATTCCATAATATAGGCCATTCTGCGATATGGATCGCGATCCATCAATACTGCATGCTACACGTTCAATAAATATCGCGATACTGAATCGCGTTCAATATTAATTGAACGTGTAGCAGTTCCCTTAGAGCTAAGCAAACAAAATAATTTACAAAATTAGCTTAAAATTACTGATTGGTTGCCTTACACCACATAATAATTACAAACAGCTTAAAGATTCAGGAATTTTTTCACACTCTGTTACAGAATAGATGGGGAACACGAGATGAGAGGCATACAAAATAGTTTTATATTCTTAGATATCAATCGAAAGACGAACTTGAAATTTATTATAAAGCCAATAGACAACAATAAAACTCCAGTTTGATTATTATTTGATTTTGTCGTCTTATTAAGGCGTTAGGAAACTGAAAACAGGCGCTGTAACCATCGAAGTTTGTGTGGGAATTGTATTAATTTTTCGAAATATGAATATAATTTCTCGTTGGTACAATAATTCCTTTCATTGTCTCAATTATATGTGAGTTCATTGCATTTTTTAAATTTCAAAAGAGAAAAAAATTATATCACACAAAAAATATATTTTTACACTAGTTAACACTTCTAAGAAAAATTTTATATCGCATAATTTTTTTTTGAACAGCACCGACTGCCTCTTTGGATTTTCATATTTTATATCTGTGTACAATTCTACATTGAAAGTAAAAGTACAGAAAAAAAATAATTGTGGAAAAGCAAAGATATTTTGATTAATTTTATTTATGAAATTGTTCTTGCTTTTGGTGGCACCAAATAGTATAAAATCTTAGATACTCGCATGTGAGGCATTTGAGTTCTATTAATAGATAACGAAAACATCGAAATAAAGTAAATATCAGCAAAATGTTTGTATAAAAATTTCATTCTAATTGCATATTTTTGTGTTGCTTTAAATTGTTTTTGTTTACTTGTCGCTGTACTAAAATTTAGAACGCACGAATATATTATTTTGTGCGTTTAAATTTGGAATGAAATAATAAATCTGTCTTTTTTTATAAAGTAACTAAAACTAAAAAAATCTAAAAACTTTGCCTCTTCATTTGCGTTACAAAATTTGTGTATTAAATTTTGAATTTCAAATGAAAAATGAATGACTAAAGAAAAAAAAATGATAAAGATAAAAATGTTTTGATAAATTCACTCATATATTTTGAAAGTAAATAAAAAAAAAATTATTTACAGCCTGAATTTCTTAATGATAACAACACAATTTGGCCTAAATACAACTAACGTTTACTTAAGAACGCTGAACTTATCACAATCTTTGGGCATTTTGGTAATGGTCGGTAATATTGCCAATGCGATATAAGGTAATGAGTGTTTTTAGTTTATGGCATTATTTTTTTAGTTGTTATTATTTAATGGTTCTCTGTAATATGCTAAATTAATGTGTGTTTGCAAAATAGTTGTAGTATTTAAGTTATTAAATAAATTCTCTTGTATTCAAATAAGAAAGAGGGAAATAGGGTGAATCCTAATTCCAATACGGGCTGAGTTGGTACAGTGGCCGCGAAATCACTATTGATCCATTATAAATTCTATATATTCTACTCTTAGAAAACTTAAGTGTGAATTCAGCAACTTGAACTCCATTTCAACCAATTTTAACTTAATAACTTTTATATGAAAATCGTCTCTGACGTACACAAAAATTCTGTTAACTCAAAGTTTAGCAATAACTTTTCTGGCCCACATAAATAAGTTTTGGAAAGCCTGTTTGTACGTGGGAGACTATTTGTGCGCATACAATTCCTGTATGTTTCCGGGTGCCACATATGGAGTTTTTCTGCTAATGCGAGTTTATATACCAAAACGTGAAAATTGTCAACTTAAAAATATTATCGAACACTTTATGAATATTAAAATATTTCTTTATTATTTGTGTTTATCAATAATATGCCGGCAATGAAATAGATTTAGAGTTATAACACGCACAACTTGATTCTAGCCATGGGGAATTTATTTTTGTGCATCTATGGCTAAACTTTAATCATTTATTTTTAAAACAAATAAATAAAAGTACGATCTGTGCAGGCCATTTGAGCAATTACCAAAAAACTTCAATTAAATCAAACGACCGCAGGGCAGTAGTAGTAGTAGACCAGCATCCAAACAAAAAAAGAAATAATAAATAAATAAAATATTTAGACCAGATGAAAGTACTTTCGAACAAAAAAAAAAAAAAAAAAAAAAGCAAATGGAAAACTTTTCTTAGGGCGCTTGGAGTTTGATTATAATTTCAACACTTTGTATCAAATAAAACAATAGAATTCTTGTCCCTCTGATTTCACGAACTAGTAACCAAACAAATTGCTCCTCCACCCTGTATGGAATCTAATTTTGAAGCTCGAACAACAAACTACTTCTTCTTGTAGTCTATCATTATTTTAGCCGAAATAGCTTTCAAAACAAAATTCAAATAAAAACTGGAAATGAATCAATTTAAATTTAAAGTAAAAAAAAATTTAAGTAAAAACGTTATAATCGACCGGGTCGAATCTTAAATTCCATAGTGGGTGCTGTTGGCTGAAGTAGTAGAACACGAGACTATGAAGCGGAGGGTCTTGAGTTGAGCCCCGCGCTGAGTTAAGAAATATTGTTTTGATTTCTTCTGATCAGCATTAATGCGTGGTTGTGTTTGTTGTTGCCTGCCTGTTTCAATGATGAAGGCATAGTCGCTGGTCACTGAACATAATTGGCAGCGACTGACACCATCATGTACTAAAAAAGCAGAGTAACAGTACCCTCCTTCGTCGGTCCTGTAGCAAAAATTAGCCGGCGAAGTAAAAGGTTGAAATAGCTACAAAAAAAAAACTGTCTATCTTCTCATCTTTCCTAATCTGTCCCTTCAATACTATCCCCTCGTTTTCAGTTCTGGCGCAATGCATTGCATATATAGGGGTCATCCCCTGAGTGCTGGTCCTACTCCTAAAAAAAAAAAAATACCCCCCAAATATTTAGTAAGTAAATATTAAATGTTTAATTTGGTGGGACAGACTTCCTTTAAGACACCCAATTTTAAATCTCTCTTTTGACAGAGTCATTCTGGGAGGGCCGAGGATGAGACTTTTCACCTCTGCAAGATCAGAGAACATATCAGCTTCTTATAGGATTAAGGAATAAAAATTGTTCAATATTTACACTATTTTTGCATATAATATCGTAAGTCAACGCCCATTGAACGGGGCGGGGTCTAAAAATAGACTACATGATGTTTTTCACAGACGAACGTATGGGCATTGCTAGATCGCCTTAGACTTCATCACTGATCAAGAATATATATACTTTATGGGGTCTAATTCTTGTTGGAGGGTATTAAAACTATATTTTGGCGGGGCCGCTCTGGCAAGGGCTGTGGGGGAGACATTTCACCTTTGTCATAAAACTCTAAAAATAAATGTTTGTGATAATTATCTATAAAATTAAAAAAAAAATTTTTCATAGATTCATTAAGGGGCAAAGGGGGAGGAGGGGGTAGGGAGAGTAGTACCAGCTCAGCTTTGTCACTAAAGTTTAAAAATGCTATTTTAAAGAAATGTAGGCTTAAGTAAAATACTTTGTTAAATTTTTATACTATTTTTGCATATAATAACGCCCACTAAAGGGGCGGGGTCCAAATTTTTTTTAATTTAATTTATGGCTCTAAGTTTAACGCGTTGGACTTTCTTTAATATAAAAATATATTATCTTGGCTAACAAAATTACAAAAAAAAAACCAAAAAATTATATTGTTTTTTAGAGGTTAGGTTAGTTCTTCTTAGGGGAACTTTTTTCCCTCTTGCCCGATTTAGCCCATTTCCGAACTTGACTTGTGCTATCCTTCAAGATATTTTTGTACTAAATTTCAAGAGTGTAGCTCTTTTCGTTTGGACCGAATCGTGATTTCCACAGACAGACGGGCGGAAGGACATACTCAGATCGTCTTAGATTTCATCACTGATCAGGTATTTATATATATATATATACTTTAGCGATATTTCTCTGCATTACACACGGAATGACAAAGTGAATATACCCTCCAATTCTTTTTTGCCGGGTATAATAAATACAAATTGACATAAAATGGCACTGATTTAATAATTCTAAATTTAAAGTTTAAAACAGAAACATATTTTTATTTTTATCAATTTATTATCTTGCATACTTGAATTTTACAAAAAATACAAAATGTACTAAAATTAGTAAGTTATTACAATTACATGTTAAATAAAAGTAGGCTTTTGTCTGACTTTCAAAAAGTACTCTATTATTGTAATTTCACTTTAATCTAAATTTAACGCTAAGTTGAAGGCAGGCTCATCCTATCTGCTGGGTCGGTCAAAACAAAGTCATAATAATGATGAACTTTTTATTGATCCAATAAAATCCTACTATTCACTAACATGAAGCTGCAATAACGGCCCTGAGAAAATGTTTGTAATAAAAAATGGCTTTTCTATTGAGTCGAACACCCTGCTGGCAAATTATTATTAAAAACTTTTTAATGGCTTATATATTTTACATTTTAGATTTTTTTTATTTAATTTTATTTAATCTCTCGTTTTCTTGGCAAACATTTTAAACTTAATTTTTTGTTAATCACTGATACCAAAAACTTTATAATACTGAGTTGTATACTATAGCATTTTGCAACAAAACTTATGATATCAGAAAATAGAAACAAATCGAACTATTAAAAGCGAAATAATACCACTCCCATACCTTTATCTTGGCTAAACAAGCACACAATGTACTGGCAGATACTCGTACATACAAACTAAAAATAACAGATAGACGTAATTGAAATTCAGCTAAACAAACAAAATAACACGATAAAATATTTCCAAATGCGCAAGTGAAAAGATCCTTTGAGGAAGGAGCACGAGCACATACTATTTTACGACTAATAAAAAGTAATTACTTGGATTGCATAGGAGAGAAAAGAAACATGACGCTAGGAATTTTAGTTCGCTGTAATAAAATTTGGCCAAATCGTAAAAGAATGTCATATAAATGCGCTTACAACACAGAAATAATATATTTAATGTTCTCTAAAATTTAAAAATTATTACGCTCACAGTGTGAGTTGCAACTTATTTGTAAATTCATAAATCATCATTTCATAAATATTTTACACTAGTTTTTATGATGATACGACATATAAAAAAAATACTACTCTTAAGAAATTTTCTTATTGACTTCCGCATATTCCTTAAACTTATCTCCAGGTGATATGTTGTGCACAGATAGAACGATACCAGGGGCCAAATTACCGCATTCGATATCGAGCGAAATTTCCATACAATTTAAATACAAATTTCGTTCGTTATCGAGTGCCGTAATTTGCCCCCAGATCAAAATAATAACAGATTTTAAATTGCGCTTTTAAGTTCAATTTAATTTTTTTTGTTTTGCTCAATTTGATTTTGTTTTAAGACGATCCGTCCGTTCGTATGTCAGTCTGTGGAAATCACGACTGAGTTCAAAAGAAAAGAGCCAGACCCTTGAAATTTGGCATAAATACAGGCTAAGTTCGAAAATGGTCTGAATCCGGCCAGAGGGAAAAAAGTTACCCTAAGAAGAACTAAACCAACCTCTAAAAAACAACATCGATTTTAAAGTTTTTTTTTGTAAAGGGTGCCGCCGGTACAATAAATAAAGTAAAATAAAATGATTTTATTCTCAACTTTCACAATCTATCCTGCCTAAAGTTCCCGCACATTGAATTGCATAAGTAGCGGCTATTCTCTGAGTGTCGATCCGATAAAAAATATATAAAATCGCCTTCTTCTTACACTCAAATTTGTGCATGTGGTAGTTATTTTTTTTAATGCTGCTACTTATTTGAAATTAAAAAGAAATTTTAAATTATTTGCTACAAATTATTTAACGATGATGCCTTGAACTTATGTTTTATGACTGGAGTTTCTGTGTTTGTGTACCCACTTTGTGTATAATTGATGAGAATTCTTATTGATATTTCTTTTAACGACATCTCAGGACAAGACCAAAAAGTGACCGAATGAAGTAAATAGTAATCAAATATGTTTGTTATAGTTGTGTACATTATGTAAGTGGAATCAATATTGTTAATAAAGTCAGCGGGCGATTAAACATTTTATATTCATTTTGATAGTATGGCATGGGAAAGCGGCACTTTAGGCACCAATTCATTTTCTATGATGCATTTATTGTAATACAATAAAACTCTAGTAATTTTAGGTGAGAAAAAATTCTTACTAATATAATAAATATGAAAGTAAGTCTGTCTTCTTGTTACCTTTTCACGTTTAAACCGCTGAACCGATTTAAATGAAATTTGGCATTGAAATATTTCCAGATCCGCAGAACAACATAGGGAGATATGAAATTATGAAACTGATAACTAAGAAATTTAATACTTCATACACGCTGGTATGAGCGCATAAGCTTCTGATTTTCATAAGGACTTGCACTTTTTATGATGACTTGCACTTTTTATGATGACTTGCACTTTTTATAATGACTTGCACTTTTTATGATGACTTGCAATTTTTATGATGACTTGCCCTTTTTATAATGATTTGCACTTTTTATGATGACTTGCACTTTTTATGAAGACTTGCACTTTTTATGATGACTTGCACTTTTTATGATGACTTGCACTTTTTATAATGACTTGCACTTTTTATAATGACTTGCAATTTTTATGATGACTTGCACTTTTTATGATGACTTGCACTTTTTATAATGACTTGCAATTTTTATGATGGCTTGCACTTTTTATGATGACTTGCACTTCTTATGATGACTTGCATTTTTCATAATGACTTGCTCTTTTTATAATGACTTGGACTTTTTATAATGGCTTGCACTTTTTGTGATGACTTGCATTTTTTATGATGACTTGCACTTTTTATGATGACTTGCACTTTTCACTATGACTTGCACTTTTTATAATGACTTGCACTTTTTATGATGACTTGCATTTTATATAATGACTTGAAATTTATATGATGACTTGCACTTTTTATGATGACTTGCATTTTATATAATGACTTGCAATTTATATGATGACTTGCACTTTTTATGATGACTTGCTCTTTTTATGATGACTTGCATTTTATATAATGACTTGCAATTTATATGATGACTTGCACTTTTTATGATGACTTGCACTTTTTATTATGACTTGCACTTTTTATAATGACTTGCACTTTTTATGATGACTTGCACTTTTCACAATGACTTGCGCTTTTTTCCTCACTGAAATAATATATATGAAAGTAACTCTGTCTCTCTGTTACCTTTTCATGCTCAAACCGCTGAACCGATCTAGATGAAATTTTGCATCGAGATATTTTAAGATTTAAGGAATAACATAGTTTTGTTTTGGAAATGATCCTACTGAGTAGTAAAGGGTGGTTGAAAATTTGTATAGACTTATGAAATTGTTAAACTGATAACTAAAATACAGCACATCGTTGACATAACATACACAGATGGAGTTTCACATATTCTTCGCGGACAAAGTCGCGTTAAAAACTACTACATACTTAATTAAATATAGCAAATTTTTATCGCTGAAAACAATGTAACGATCTCATGTAAATATAATTTTTTTATTGAATGTAACATAAGTAACACCCATAATATATTTTTGTATACATATATAACAACCCCTAATCGCTCTCCTTGATTATAAATTACCCCTGAGACAGATTGTATGTAATATTACGGTCGCTATACTGCCACAAGTCTCGTCTTTCTCGGCATGTCTATAAACCCACTCTACATCTTATCAATATTGTTGTTCCATGAAATATTATTATCGAATATTAAATTTATGCTCCAGCTAATATCGCAAATAATATTTACAAAAGAAACGAATTTTCTTTTCAGCAAATGTGTTAATTTAAAATGCTTGAAATTCTTTTAAATATTACATGTAACAGAGGAAATTACAATGAGGATTTATTTATTCATTCGTAAACTTTAATGATTGAAAAAAATTCCAATTAAGCTTAAGCACTATTTTGCATCTCTTGAGATTTGCACATTCTCACCACAACATTTATTTATTGCAGCTGCTGTTTGTGTAAGAAACTTGCAAATAATTTATCATACATTTTTTGGAAAATTGTTTATCTTGCTGTGTGTGGTATGTGGTGTGGGTGAATAGCAAACAGCCTTGTACATGTTTTTGTGTGTGTGTGTGTGGATGTGTTTGTTCAACGGCATTTGTGTGCAGCAACTCAAGAAAAACTTGTCATTTACAATATTTTCTTGTATATTTTCTTTTCGGTCTTGCGTTTCGCCTTAATGGCAGGCAGTTTATTTATAATTTACTGCAACCCGGTGTGCCTCGTCGTTATCAATGAAAATTTTCAATGTTATTTTATCATTGTGTATTTCACACGATGCAAAGGCACCGATAATAAAAATATGCCTCATATGTAAAGTCTCACTGTTTGATATTTATTGAATTGAAATATATTTTTAATCCATCGTGATTCCTATTGAAAATCTGAAAGTTTTTAGTCGATTGCTTTAAATGTTAAAAAAGTGTTACAGCTACTTTGTGACTCATCCAGATCTGTGTCCAAATTACATTCATCATTCCATAGCGACCGAAATTTGCATATAAATTGTATGAAAATATCGATGCTTATCTCACTCCGTGTATGAAGTCTATTGATGCCATAAATTATGCGGGAACTAAAAACGGAGGGGGACACAATATTGAGAGGACAAATAAAGAAATACGGTACAATTTATTGTTGCTACTTTATTCACCTAAGAAGTTTTGCAACAATACCGATGAGAGAGAGAGTGCAGTATTGTCCTCGTCAGTACATGCTGGTGCCAATCGCAGTTCGAAACAGGTCGAGATTAATTAATCCACTAGTTCTGCACTAGTGCAAAAAAAGTCCATATCATATTCATGACTTAGTGCAGCATAGAACCCATACTCTTCCCCTTCGTATTCTAAGTGCTAATTTCTTCAACCAACAACATTCTCAACTTTTGTTTAATTGTAACCGGATATCCTTGACAGGATTCTAAGTGTGTAAATATTGTCTATACGCTTAAGACGGACAAATATGTTACTGATCTGCCAACTGTGATATCACGAGACGCATACTAGAGGCCGCCAAAGTAGATTTTTAACTCAAACCCTGGCTACAGATTTAATTTATTATTTACTCTTGACTAAATTCTGCCCTTTCAAACAAACAAATAAATCCACTTGCATAATTATTTTTGTTGGCGACTGATTTTGCATGTCAACAACTTATTTTTCTTAAGTTTTTTGTTTTTATAAAACTTTTTGCTTGCATGTCCATTAAACATATTCATGCCATTCAATTTTCTCTTATTCACTTTTCTTCTGTGGTCGGTCTATTTGTATGACAGCAGATTTCGTTAATGTGCACTGTCATGTTTCCTGTGAGCGTATTTACATTCACTTGTCGTACATTTTTGTAATTTATTATTCTACAGGCAATTAAAATAATATAATTTTTAATATCTCTTTTCTTAAATCAATGTGGGAAAATTAATTTGCGTCTGAATTTATCAGTGTAAATATAATTTTTTTGATTTTTCTCTTAACGATTAAATAAATAAAAAATAAATGATTATAATAAAATATCAATAAAATAAAATTATATGCACATACATGTACATTTCACTTTCGTAATATTGCAATATTGTGTGTAACATTATTTATTATTTTTTTTACTTTCAGCTCTTCACAACTATTAGTGTTGATTTAGATCTGGCGACATATCTGTGTCGTCGTCCTTGATCAATAGTTTATCGCAGTTGTGTGGCGCAAGTGCACAGGACTTCATTATCAAAGTGGTAAGTGCAATATCAAACGTTTAAGTGTCTTTTCAAATATTATATGTATATATTTAAATTTTTTCAAAATCTCTTAGGTACTTGGGAAATAAAGCACCCTAAGTTTATTACAGCCAATTTTTATGTCCATGAATTCTACTGACACTTGGCTCAAACTCGTTCTTTCACTCATTTAACACAAAAGCTGAGTTTTCTGAAAAATATACAAAACAAGTAAGAACGTTATATTCGACTAGGTCGAATCTTAAATACCCTCGAAATATTTAGTAAATGAAAACTTTATTTTGTAGGGGTAACCCAGGGAGGGGCCGGGGGGGAGACATCTCACCTTTCCCATAAAACACTGAAATTTAAATGTTTAGGGTTATTATTGTAAAAATAAATTTTTTTTATAGGGTCATGTAGGGCACAAAGAGGTGGAGGGGGTGAGAGGGGAGGCTAGGGCAGAAGCTTAGAGAAAGGCTTTAAAACTTAATTTTTAAGTGATGTATTTAACAATTTGCTAAATATTTACACTATTTTTCCATATAATACTCTACTTAACGCCCACCAAAGAGGCGTTAAAGTAGAGTAGGGGGATAGGGGAATATTTCTAATTTTCTGACTTCAACTTCAACGCGTTGGACTTCCTTTGACATAAACACATATCATTTGCTTAACAAATTTACTAAAAGAAAGCGTTACAATTAATTTTTTTTTTTAGGGGTTGGTCTATCACTTCTTAGGGTCCCTCTAGACCGATTTAGCCCATTTATGAATTTGACTTGTGCTATCTTTCAAAATGTATATATACCAAACTTCAAGGGTATGGCTCTTTTCGTTTGAACTAAATAGTGATTTCCACAGAGGGACAAACGGACATGGCTAGATCGCCTAATATTTTATCACTGATCAAAAAAACATATACCTTTAGGGGGTCTTAGAGGGATATTTCGCTGCGTTACATATGGAATGACAAAGTGAATATACCCTAATTCCTTTTTGGAGGTTAGAAAAATGAAAATTTGTCATGGAACAACAGGCATTCATTTCTTACAGAAGTCTTTGTTTTGTATCTCTTAAAATTTCGAGAACTTTTTATTAACCTTAAACTACACGAACAGAAATATGAAGTTCTTGTTTTATAAAAGTTTTTTTTCATATTTCAAATAGCTTTTAATTGTAAATACAGGGTGGCTCAGAAAGACCGAAGTGGTGTGAATTGCTTATAACTTTTCATTTAAGACATATTTTTTCAATTTTTTGTTTTTTAAATACAGTAAATTTATAGAGAATATTTTTAGACTAGTTATTAAAAATGATATCCCGCAAGTGGTGGCCATTTTCTGCTTCGCACAAATGTGCTCTTTCCAACACATTTTCCATGAACTTTCGCAAAACTTCCGGTGTTATGTTGTTAATTTCGTCTCAATAGTCCTAGGCTTATTAACATAAACTTTCCCTTTTAAATAACCCCAAAGGAAACAGTCTGGAGCGGTTAAATCCGGGGAACGCGGAGGCCAATTAAAATTGCTTCTACTCGAAACGACGGTATGCACGCTGAGTCAACACAATGGACCGTTGATTTGAAAAGTAAATTTCAACGATTTGGGCACGTTGTTCAGTTGTGCCCAAGTCTTCTTTACAAAATACTGAAAAGAAAAGAAAAAAAATTATAATAAAAAAGTTATAAGGAATTCACACCACTTCGGTCTTTCTGAGTCACCCTGTATAATATTCGTATTCATATTCACAAATATTGTTTCAGATATTCGTCTCTGTATTTGTGAGCATCAAATCCGACAGTCGCCAAATCACAAGTCTAAAATCATAGTGATAAAGAAGTACTTGTACATTTAAAGGCCCAATTCATTAAAAAAAAATATGTTTACAAATTGCTTATTTGACATATTTTGTCAAATAAGACTAAAATAATTTTTATGAATTCCGCCTTGAAATTTTAAACCCAGTGTGTTCATGCCAGCCACTGGTCTTTAACTCTTAAAGTATGCGTTTGTATTGTTCTTGTAAATGTAATTTTTCTAAAGGAATTTAAAAACATTTTGACAAATTCACTCCCTAATATGATTTCATGTCCTTCTGCTCTAAATGTTTAAATCCTATTACTGTCATTTCAGTTTTTATTGCTTTATTATTTATGATTTTTTTTTTATTATATATTTTTTAATAATTCTCCTTTTCTGCATAAATCCATTTGCATTTGTATAGACGTTTGTCTCTCAAAATTCTTGATGAAAATTTGAAAATGTTTATTTTCAAATTTATATACACTGGCCAAGGCCATTTTTATATTAAATATAATACGAATTGATAAATTATCATTGCAACATATAAATGAAATATTAAATAATTAAATTAAAAAATAACTAAACATTGACAAAATTGTTTGTTGAACGTTTACATGGAACTTGTCATTCATTTGCTTCAGTAAAATATTCATATTTTTGTGTGTTTCTAAATATTTGTATGTGCCTGTGTATGTGTTTAATTTGATTTGTTGTAGTTGTACAGAAATCAAATATTATCAATTATTTATTGCCGCAATTAAATGTATTATTGCTGCCTGATCTAATAACTTATGCCAGTTCTTAAGCGATAATTGGTGTCACGTGTGTAAGTGCTTTCACACAAAAACAAGTGCCAGCTGGCCGGCCAATAAGTCAACTTTCGTCCTGCTTAGGTACTTGCAGCTCTCGTTAATATTTTAATAAGGCATTAATAACATTTCGTGTTCTATTGCTCTTTAATAAATATTAGACCCTTAATTTATGAACAACAAATGACTTATTACCAGGGAAACCAAACATTTTTCCATATCATACATTCTAAAAACAGTTTTATGCGCATTGAGGAAATTTTATAAAAATATTAAGAAAACGATTTAAAAGTATTAGAAACAATTATTCCTTACCTATTAATAAATATTTATTCTAACACATTCTAAGCTCAAAATAGATTCTGCGTATAGTTTATTTTGTGTAAAATCTTGAGGAAAATTTTAAAGTGTTTCTTATCCTATTTTGAATAGGCAAAAGTCCTCAAATAGAAGTTCTTCTTATAGTTTTTATTCAATTTCAATTTATTTTGTTCACAAGGAATTGTATGGATTGAAGAAATAAAGATTGTTTTCATTTTAATCTGGCACATAATTTCATGGTACTACACCAAAAATCTTGAAAAGTAAATAAAGCGTTTTTTTAGAGTGTCACAACACCAGAGCAACGCGTGCAAATAGTTGAAGTTTTGAATCCAAATAATTGTTCTATTCGTCAAACTCATCGTGCACTTCTGCCATTTTATGGCGTATATAATCGTCCTTCAGAGCGGCTAATTCGAAGAGCAATAGATCGTTTTCGGACCACATTTACTCATACTGACTGTTACTGATAATGTGCAGACGCCGAACAGTGCGCCCTGAAGAAGTTGTAGCCGCTGTAGAAGCTGTAGCGGCTGTAGAAGCTGTACCGGAAAGCATTGAAGATGATCCTAATCAATGAATTCGTCGCAGTTCTCAGAAGCAGCCACTTTATAAAAATTTTTTTTTAGTTTCTGCATATTGCGCCTTCTACGCACCAGCCGTGGCGGCCACATGACACACAAATCATATTTAAACATTAATTTCATAAAAGTTTCTTTTCAATAAAGCCAGTTACATTGATATTAAAAATATATTTCCTTATAAAAACACCATATAAAACACCCTATATATTAATAACTGCCTAATTTACGATATCGAAAGAGTTTTTTGTTTCGGACATTTCCATCAAAATAAAACAATTTAAAAAATTTTTTTCGATTGCGATGTGTGAATAAAAATTAGCAAAATTCTTTCCAGCATCTGATTTTCTCAAAAGAGATATTTGATAGCTATTTGTTAGCAAAAAAAAAAACACTAAAAATAATAAATTTCACTTACAATTTACTATTTCTTTTTCATATTTATACTATTTCTCAAACCCCTGACTAAACAATTCTATACAAAAATAAAAAACAATTTGTTTAACTTATCATAAAAAAAATCAAAATTATAATTAAAAGTGTTTAAATTCCAAATCGCCAATAACGATATGCAACTTTTAATTAAACTGTTTAATTTCATTTAGAAAACCGATGTTAGATGGCTTTTTGTTATTCAGATAATGTCGAGTATTTAACAACATTTTACTCATCAGGTTTTAATCCCATTATACAATTGATGTGAAACAGTGCAGCAGAACAGCCAACTGTTTTTCAACTAAAGGGCCAATTCATAATTCAATGAAATTATTATTGTGAAAAGCAAAAAAAAAATTATTACTGATTTAGTCCCATGAATACAAGCTTTAAGATAATAATACTAACTTCTCAGCAATGCTTTGATTTTTTTTAGATTTTGTAAAATAAAGGGTGTTTTATAAGAGCTTGCTGATTTGAAATTTAAATAAAACACATGCCAAATTATGAAATGGCCAAAAAAAAAATTTTATTTGGTAGATAATTTCTTGTCATTTAACATTTAAATATAATTTTTGGCATATGGCCACCACGACTATTTTACACAAAAGTCATTCTGGAGGTCCAATTTTCGACCACCTTTTCAATCATTTGTGGGCGTATTTCAGCAATGACACGTTGAATACTGGTTTCCAAAGCGTCAATCGTTGCTGGTTTATCCACGTAAACCAATGATTTCAGGTATCCCCACAAAAAATAATCGAGTGGTGTCAAATCACACGAACGCGGAGGCCAATTCACCCGGTCCATTTCTCGAAATGATGTTGTTGTTGAAATGTTCTTTCAATAAGTCCATTGTTTCGCCCGCAGTATGACAAGTGGCACCATCCTGTTTACATCCATATCTTGAAGTTTTGGCACCCAAAATTCATTGATCATGATTCTGTATCGATTTCCATTCACGGTAACGCGTCGTCCTTCCTCATTTTTAAAGGAATTAGGACCGATGATTCCACCAGCCCATAGACCGCACCAAACAGTACATTTATCGGGATGCATTGGTAGTTCTTGAACGGCATGTGGATTATCTTTGCTCCGAATACGGCAATTTTGCTTGTTGACATATCCATTCAACCAAAAATGCGCCTCATCTCTGAAGAGAATTTTGCAGTAAAAAAGCGGATACACATTTTTAATTGAACACTGTTTTTGAAAATAAATTTGCACGATTTGGAAGCGTTGTTCTGGAGTTAACCTGTTCATGATGATTTGCCAAACAATACTGAGTAGAGACGTCACTTTAAGCTGTCAAAACAGCTGTCAGACAACAGAGTGATTCGTATAAAAAAAAACTTCACCCTTTATAAACAACCCAAATTGAAATTAAAAATTACAGTAAAAAATATTTAGATATTTTTAATATATACTTTTTATCATTCAAAATTGGCCCACGCATCTTTATGTGCAACACGCTGCCGACCGATACGAATATTCAACTTTATTTGCATACATTCGTATAGCCCTTCCTTTGCACAGTTGCTTTGAATAGTTCGTTGTATTTGTTATTTGCATGTTGTAACTAAAATGTTGTATATTTAACGTGCAACAGGTGTTGAAACATGATGAAACTTATCATTCACTTTCAATCTTGTTGACCTTTTGGTGTTGAAGTTGTTTCTGTAGCTTTTGGAATATTTCAAAAACTGTTTATTTACTTTACACGTGTCAGCTAATATTTTAAAGACTAGATTAACATGCAACTGGCAAGTGCACCACAGACTACATGCGCAAGTGAACAATTTACATATTTTTAATTTCGCAGACTTTTTGCTTTACTTTGTCAGCTTTGATATGTTTTCATAAACTTTTGCATCTCTATATTGGCATCTCTATTGAATAGTTGTGCACGAAGCAGTTGATTCACTACCTCAGCCATTAGCTTTCATATTAAAGAAACATGATTTCGTATTCTATTCTTGCTGGCAAAATGTTTTAAAAAGTTCTTGAAAATCTTAAACACAATGGCATAATTTTTTTGTACTCTTTTAACCCTAATGTAGTTGTTGCCATAAAATGCTGCTCATAACACTCATCGACCAAATTTATCCGACTTTGAGAAGACATTTTAAGGGTTTTTCCTTTATTTTAATTTCTATACTTTTCTGGGCCTGATAACTTGTTAATAAACTCATGTAATTCGTTTGTGTGAAAAAAGATATTGTGTATAGAAATTACAAGCAAAAGCAAGGGTTCAATTAATAAGCAAAAAGTACAGACCAAAAATTCTTTTTGTTCACAGCCTGAATAGAAAATTTGTAAAGACAGATAAAGTTGTAATTAAAGACAAACATTAATTTTATTTAATTACAGCCATTTTAAATCTCAACAAGGATTAGCTGCACCATAAAGTGTTTTGGAAAACAAAAAATAAAATTAATGCAGGGAAATATTTTGAAATTTGTGTTTCACAAAATTTTAATACATAAAATTATACAATTTGTTGAATTTTTTCCTATGCAGCTACTCATTTCATTTATTCATTATGAGCTTGTTATTTGACAAATTTTTAATGGAATTTAAGCATAAAATATTTTTTATGTTTTCGGGCTTTAAAATATTGAATACATTAATTAGCCTTTTCTTCTTAATTTGTTAAAAGTTCAGGTCTGCATCCAATTTTTCAACAACAAAAGCAACAAAAACTCTTTCTTGATCTAACAAGTGGTGACAAACACAACACACATGAGCACTGATGATGAAAGTGTTGCGGCTTTCGAAAACAGCTGTTCTGCTCTGCTGTGTAAGTTGAATAACTAAAAACTGCTATTAACTTTCCTTTGTGCCTTGATATATTTATCATGTCTTTATGAATTTAAAACAAAAAATTTCGAACAATTAGCCTAAAAATCTTAACTCAATTGAAAAGACTTTTTTGTAATAAACAGTATCCTGTTCTCTCATAGCTCCGGCACTAGGCATTGCATCGATAGGTTCATATCCTGAGGGACGGCCCAAGTTAAAAAAACTAATTTTGGGGAAGCAGAAATTTTCTTCATATCTCAGACATTCATTGCACAGCAACGCACTAACAATTTCTCCCAGCGAAATCTACTATTCGTATATCCAAAGGGAATTTATTGTGCGTGTGCCCCCCAAACAATCTATTCACTTTTTAGCGTAAATTAAAAATTGTTTGAAAAGTCATTTTTATATTATTTATACTCGCAAGAGATCTGAATATTTAACAATTTATTGCTGAATGTTATGAACTCTCAGTTTTTTAAAAAGGAAAATACACACACACATGCATACTAATTAGCAATAAACTGTCATTTTTAATTAAAACCATGAATAAGCGTAAATACGTAAGGATCAAATAGGATATTATCAAAAAGGCAGAAAGCCTGCTGACGCGCACACGTTTGTAGCAACTCTGTGTGTGTGTGTGTGTGTGTGTGGGATTAAACTCGTTATAAATAAATACGCCTATACGCCAGTATTCCACAAATTCCTTGCGCATACATTGAAATACGCGTTAACATGTTGTCGTCATCATCGTTAAAATCATAAATTTTTACCCAGTTAATGATAAATATTTCTGTGCAACTTTTAATTTAATTACTCGCATATCAATCAACAAACATACAACACAACACAATACAATACAATACATATAATATTTAGCACTCCCCCGTCACTCTGCATCGCCCCCAGCATTTTATAATAATTCCGCATTCATTCAGTTTGCCGTAATTGTCAACATTTATTATGCAAATAATATGAGTAAATGAATGCATAGGCGCCACTTTTTTTTATTGACAAAAAAGATCCGCTTAATTTTTATTTAATTGTAAACTGCAGCCACTGCAAAATATTGCAGTATAAAATTGACAAACAATAATTAATAGATTAGTGGAGTTTTATAAATAAATTATGGACACATTATGCCTGAAAATTTTTTGTGTAATTGAAAACTTGCGCTGATAATTTGATTAATTTTGCAAAATTGCTGTTTAAAAATTTATGAATAAAATTCAATTGCACAGGAAAATATTAAAAGAAAAATTTTGTAAGAACAATAAACAATTTTATTTTGCCTGAAAATATATAATAAATTGATTTTAATCTAGGAATTTCCACACATCGCAAATTTATTTTAATAGTGTCAGAAGTAAAACACGCAGTTATGCAGAAAAGTGGCTTAAGTTTGAAATTTGAAATATTCTTATGCTGTTGGCTGAAGCAGTAGAACACGAGACTATGAAGCGGAGGGTCGTGAGTTCGAGCCCGCGCTGAGTCATGGTATATTGTGTTGAATTCTTCTGATCAGCATTAGTGCGTGGTTGTGTTAGTTGTTTCCAGCCTGTTTCAATGATAAAGGCATAGTCACTGGTCACTGGACATAATTGGCAGCGACTGACACTATCATGTACTAAAAAAGCAGAGTAACAGCACCCACCTTCGTCGGCCCTGTAGCAAAAATTAGCCGGCGAGGTAAAAAAGTTGAAATAGCTACAAAAAATTCTTCATCTTCTCATCTTTCTCCATCTGTCCTCTCTATACTATGCCCTCCATTCTAGTTCCGGCGCAATGCACTGCATATGTAGGGGTCATCCCCTGAGTGCTGGTACGAGTTAAAAAAAAAAAAAATTAAATTTACTGGCAATTTAAACGAAGTATATAAATTTTATTTTGCTGTCAAGATCCCATGATTTAAGATATTTATACGTAATTGTTTACATAACACACAAGAATGATATGGAATTTTTTTTATCATTAACTACAAAGTCACCTTTATGGAGTTATTACACTATTACCGCAAATAAGCGTTATATGCACTTTACTTTCCAAGTTATTTAACAGCTCAAATTGTAGGCTGTATTGCCGCAAGTTTAAACATTTACTTATACAACTATTTAATTTAAAGTCACGACTTCTGTCCTTTTGACGTAACACTACCTTCTCCATTAGTGATGGTCCGAATTAAAACAAATAAAAACGCTATATACGACCGGGTCGAATCTTAAATACCCTCCAAATATTTGGTAAGTATATTTAAAATGTTTAACTTGGTGGGACAGAATTCTTTTAAGACATCTCTGTACCCAAAATTTTAAATCTCTATTTGGACGGAGTCATTCCGTGAAGGGCTGTGCGGGAAACGTTTCCCCACTGCAAGATTAGAGAACATCTCAGCTTCTTATAGGCTTAAGGAATAAAAATTGTTCAATATTTACACTATTTTTGCATATAATATCGTACGTCAACGCCCACTAAAGAGGGCGGGGTCCAAAAATAGACTATATCATGTTTTCCACAGACGAACGTATGGGCATTGCCAAATCGTCTCAGACTTCATCACTGATCAAGAATATATATATTTTAGGGGGTCCAATTCTATTTGGAGGGTATTAAAACTGTATTTCGGCGGGGTCTCTCTGGCAAGGGCCGTGGGGAAACTGTGACTTTTGCCATAAAACTCTAAAAATAAATGATTGTGATAATTAAGTGGAAAATTTTTTTTTTATTTTTTTAATTTTTTTAATAGGGTCACTTAGGGGGCAAAGGGTAAGGAGTGGGTAGGGCATGGGGTACCAGTTTACGTCTCAGCTTCGTCATTAAAGCTTAAAAATGTTATTATTAAGGAATGTAGGCTCAAGTAAAACAATTTGTTAAATTTTAACACTATTTTTGCATATAATAACGCCCCCTAAAGGGGGAGGGGTCCAAAAACAATTTTTTTTATGGCTTCAAGTTTAACGCGTTGGACTTTCTTTGATATAAAAATATATAATTTGCTTAACAAAATTACAACAAAAACAACTTAAAAAATTACGTTCCTTTTTGTAGAGGCTGGTTTAGTACTTCTTAGGGGAACTTTTTCCCCTCTTGCCCGACTTAGCCCATTTCCGAACTTAACCTGTGCTATCCTTCAAGATATATTTGTAGCAAATTTCAAGAGTCTGGCTCTTTTCGTTTGAACTGAAACGTGGCTTCCGCAGACGGATCACTGATCAAAAATATATATACTTTATTGGGAATATTTCACTGCGTTACAAACGGAATGACAAAGTGAATATACCCTTCATATTATTTTTTGGGGGGTATAAAAACAGGGTGCACCTAGATGATGATGCCTGAGTGGCTTTATTTATTTCTAGGTTGGCGGCAGTGAATCAGGCCGACAACAAGCAACACCATTATGCACTAATGCTGATCCGAAAAATTCGAAACCATAGTCATGACTACCGAACTCGGAACTCTAGGCTTTATGGCCTCCTGTTAACTATTTCATTGAATGCTAGATTCTTGACTATCAAATTCTCAATGGCATTGTATAAATGAATTGAAATTAATTAATATGCTCTACAGCGATATTAATTATTTTTATATAATACCTCTAGTGAACTGATATTTCAAAAACAAAACTGTTTTTAATTTGTCTACAAAGTTTCTTAAGTTAAGCAATAAGAGATAAAATAATACACAAGATCTTAAAAAGGTCATCAAGTTTATTTAGTTGCAAATTAATATTTAAATTCCTTCTGCGGATGTGCTCAAGGAAACTGTTCTAAGGAGTAGATTCTTAAAAAGTGTTGGCAAATAAAATATCAAGTGGTTTTTTTCTTTTTCAATAACAGAAAAGTTTCTTGCAAATACTTATACACAAACACACATATGCAAATGTATTAAATGTCTGTAAACATTCAGAAAAAATTTATGAAAAAAATGTATAAGTACGAGGTTAAACAGAATTCTATTTCCTTCTCTGCTGTGACAAGCATTTTTCCATCTTCATAAGAAACTGTTGAATAAATAAAGCCATACATTTTAATCATTTTCACAGTTCCTTTTTGGCTAAATTTAAACATGCCACTCGTTACATTTAATAAAGCGGTCCAACAACAAACGTGGCACAATATTTTTCACATCATCACAATAAGAATGCCGTTTTTTTTTTTGTATGTAAATGATTTGTTGAATACAGTAAATATAATAAGTACTTGTACTTGTGTACCGGTAAACTCTCACACACTCAAATATATCTGTAAATTTCCAGCAACAAAACACACATATTTAAATACATGTACATGCGAGTACCTGCAGACATTTTACGATAGTTCTCATAACGAGCGATTAGGGATGTCTGGCTGCGTGCGTACGTATCACAGCATTTGTTGACAATCAAATGCGTGTGTCTGTAGGTGTGCACATATGCTTACACACACACGTAAACTAACTGCCTATTCAATTTAATGTTTCATTTAAACATTTTATCCATTTGGATTGAAATGAGCTACGACGCATGAGATTGTTAAGTGCCTTGGATAAGATTAACGCAAAATGTTTCATGAATCATCATGCATTTTCCATGGCGTCTCTAATGAATTAGTTATTGTATATTTTTAATTTTGAAATTTGTATTTTTAAATCACAGTGTACTCGTATGTTTTTAAACGCAACAAAATAAATGCTAAACTACAGACATGCCTTCTGTCAGGTGATGTCCTTCGGCTATGCAACCAAGAATGTTTTTGGTATTCAATACTTTCTAGTTTCGGTACCACATGCACTGCATATGTAGGGATCATTCCCTGAGTGCTGATCGAAAATAGCGCTCTTACAAAGTTCATACTAAAAATTAAAACTAATTCAAAACCAAATTGATTTTTAATTTAAAAACATGTTAAAAATAATCTTGTTCAGTAGCAGTTTAAAAACAAAAAGAAATTTATTACTTCGATGTTGACCACACACTAGTGCAATCAATGCACTTTAATTGAACTTTTAAATTTTTTAATTTTATTTTTACGATTTTATGTTTTGATACATAAAATACTTCATGCAAAAATTCATATATTTTATACGAGTAAAACCTTTTTCAAAACTGAAAGATGATGGAAGGGATAAATAGAAACAAAACAAAATCAATTATTTAAGCATCAATTCTGCTTTTACTAGATGACCTCAGAAGGAGGTTATTTTATTCTTGCTGACTGTTATTTAAGTTT
The DNA here is from genome assembly GCA_951800035.1 of Linnaemya tessellans. Lineage (NCBI taxonomy): Eukaryota > Metazoa > Arthropoda > Insecta > Diptera > Tachinidae > Linnaemya > Linnaemya tessellans. The sequence continues at coordinate 151,201,840 of OX637532.1, forward strand.
GACGTAACAACGGTACGGAGGAGATGCCAAGAATTTTTTATCCAAAGGTATACAGCAACAATCTTTAAAATCGTTAACTGAAATAAAAAAAAAAGCAAAAACATTTTTGTGTTTAAAAAATGAAGTGGAATTTAAAGTTTTATCAATCATTATGTACATTGTTGGTTGGTTGGTTGGTTGGTATACGTGGCTGCCTGTAACCCACAAGCATTCAAGTAGGATCTCTGAGATCCCGTTTTGAAAGACCACTCCACTCGTCAGTGTCAACCTATGTAGAACCGAATCCAGATCTCGGATACGGTGATGGATGCTAAGTCCAACCTGTCGCATCGAGGAATCTAATAAGGTCACCTAGACCTATACCTGATAGCTCCGAAAGGTCGGATATTACACTGTTGCCTAAGATTCTGTGTCTCGTATGGTGCAATGCCGGGCATTCACAAAGGAAGTGATAAACTGTCTCTTCCTTGCCCTGATCCCGGCAGCTGTGACAGAATGCATTATAGGAGAGACCAATCCTACCAGCATGTCTGCCTATTGCCCAGTGCCCCGTCACTACTGCGAATAGTCTTGAGATGTCCCTACGGTTCCTGTTGATCAGCTGTTCTGTCCTCCTGTCGTTGTAGCAGGGCCACATACATCTGGCCACCCTACACGTGTCCAGCTTGCGCCATCTGTCTGCAGCCTTCTGCCGATAATGGCTCTGAATGCCGCATCTTATAGCGCCATACGACATGGCTACCGATACAGCGGTGGAGACGTCTATAGCAGATCCAGCCCTAGCTAGCTCATCCGCCCTTTCGTTTCCAGGGAAGATACAATGTGCGGGAACCCAGATAAGGGTTGTGTGAGTCTGATATCCCAACCCGGATAGAAGCTCTCTGCATTGAGTTACCAAGGTAGAACACCCCTGTTAATTAGTAGCCTAGCCGCCTCCCTTATAGCCAATATTTCCGCCTGAAATACACTAGCTTCATCAGGGAGTCGGAGCGAAAGTCCCGTTCCAAGGTCCCTTGAGAAGACTCCTGAACCTACACCACAGATCATTCTTGATCCATCAGTATACATCCTGCAGTCGAAGTCCTTCTCTATGTTTCCCCCTCTCCACGCCCGCCTGGATGGAATGAGGACCTTGTAAGTAATATTGAAGTCCATGTCGGGTACCATATAGTCAGTGGGTTTCCTCAGTGTCGGTGGTAGCTGACCTAGGACCCTTGCGTGGCCATAGTCCCTTGTCGTCCACATCCCAGATGCCGCCAGTCTCACCGCACTGCTCGAGGATGCACCCAGTACATAAAGCTCAATCGGAATTAGGTTCAGCATTCAGAGCCTCTGAGGGTCTAGTACGTAGACAACCAGTAATCCCGATGCAGGCAATTATGTGCATTACTTTTCGAAATTTATAGATTAAATCATTACGATTGAAATTGTTAGTCAGGCTTGAGTTCAAATCTGCGAATTTACAAATAACTTTTATTTAAGAATTTGCCTTAAATTCGAATTTTTTTTATTAATATAAAATATTTAGATTATTTTGAAAAGAGGGGCATAAGTATCCCAATCTTTCCTGGATTACACTTAGGCCTCATAGGTCTGTTGTGCGCTCTATAATAAGGAGTTCCCATTCCACTGTAGGGAGCCTCCACCAAAACCATGAAAACCTCTCAGTTTGATTACGTCAAGAACCTAGTTTCTTCAATGTACTTCCTTAAGTCTTTCCAATCAGACCCCCAAGAAATTCCATCTCCTGTATAATCTCCTGATTCAATGTTTGTCTTCTGACTTGGCTAAAAGCTGGACAGTAGCACAAGTGGGTGCTGTTGGCTGAAGTAGTAGAACACGAGACTATGAAGCGGAGGGTCGTGAGTTCGAGCCCGCGCTGAGTCATGAAATATTGTGTTGAATTCTTCTAAACAGCATTAGTGCGTGGTTGTGTTAATTGATGCCAGCCTGTTTCAATGATGAAGGCATATTCACTGATCACTGAACATAATTGGCAGCGACTGACACTATCATGTACTAAAAGCAGAGTAGCAGCACCCACCTTCGTCGGCCCTGTAGCAAAAATTAGCCGGCGAAGTAAATGGTTGAAATAGCTACAAAAACAACTGTCTATCTTCTCATCTTTCCTAATCTGTCCCCTCAATACTATCCCCTCGTTTTCAGTTCCGGCGCAATGCATTGCATATATAGGGGTCATCCCCTGAGTGCTGGTCCTACTCCTAAAAAAAAAAGTAGTGCTCCAGTGTCTCGTCCTCTTCCTGGCAGGCCCTGCATGTCAATATAAAATATTTAGATTAGATTTTTTTACTTTTAAATTATGTATGAATTTTTATTAGTCGAACTTTAACTTGTTAATTTTTTCAACGGGCTTAAGTTCGAATCTGCATGACGGCAAATGATTTTTTTATTATTTTATTAATAAATGAATTTGTTCAAATTCTATTTATTATTTATATTAAGATTGGAATATTAAGAATATTTTCAATAATCATCAAACCAGCAGAACGGATCAGTACTCATTTTGAGGCCGCTACGCCATCTCATCAGCGTTCTTTGTTCAATTTTTCCATTTTGCAAGTGGTGCTAGTTAGTAGGAATATCAACTATTTAACCAATGTTTTTAACGTTTTTTTTACAATTATAATCATCAAACTAGCAAAACGGGTCAGTATATATTTCGAGGGTTTTTGCTAAGTTTTTCCACTTTCCACGTGTTAATAGTCAATAGAAATATCATCTCCTTAAACGGATTTGTATAATTTGATGATGTCGCATTTGTTTGTGAATAAGGACCTCTTTGCTAATAAACCTAAAAAATTCATTCATATAATTTGAAAATTTTTAAATTTCATACTTTTAAAAGCAAAGTGCTTCATTCTGCTCCACTGTGTTTTTTTAGTATTATTTCCTTTTTAATTAATTAACTTGATTTTCAGATATACCAGCACAGAAAACTCATAAAATACCACAGACCTCTGTGCTGCCATGCTTAACACTAAGGCCAGAGTTTCACATGATGCATTTTGCTTTGTGTGGTATAATAATCGTAAAATACTATAGATAAATCGTGATAATATTTTCATTAATGGATTTCTTCAGAAAGGTCTACATGTGACTTCAGTTAGACCATCATCTGGTTGGTTATGTATTCCAGAAGGAACTTAGATTGCCTTAAAAATATTTATAGTAAATGTAGCTCCACCATATGGCAAATGTTAATGCGAAATACATCTTGATATACGCTTTACAAAATAAAATAAAAATAAAAATTTTTTTGTCTGCAAACTAATTGTAATATATCGCTTATAAATGTCTTGTATTTCGGAAAATTTATATTAATGAATAAACATACATTTAGTTAAGATGTTTATATATTAATGTTATAAAAGAAGCGCCGCCCATTGTATATAAGTCGTATTAATAGGGCGTAATTATGTGCCAAGAATTCACATTGTAGTTGTAATTATAAAACAAAACATAACACGATAGATTATAATATCATTAACCAAAAACTAATTTAGTACAATTGTGTTCTTAATTGCTGTTAGGAAACCAACAGCAACAAAAAGATGAAAACAATTTACATGTTTATTATGTGCAGGATATATAAAGAGTTTGCGATTGCACAGTGGGACTTTGAAAACTATTTCTAATTTTATTAATATGCAAGTATAGGAAATCATTAGAAAGTGAGTAATAATAATTAATTATACAAATAATAATGATGGTTTTACATTTTCCCATAAGTCCTGTTAATAATTCACAATCATTATAACGAATTTCGTAAAATGTTCCTTCATCTGACTTCAAATTCGTTCTGATACACTAGTGTCGTCTGTATGGCATTTACAGTGAAAATAGCACAAAGTAGTGTTTTGGGAAAATTATTGCCTTAATTGATAATAATTTTTGTACATTTTTACTTTTTCATACTTATAGTACGTTTTCACTATGAGCAAATTAAGTTAATTTCAGGAAATTATGTCAAAGTGTTTCCATTACGTTATAAGTAAATTTGTGTTCGAATTTTCGAAATCAATTTGATTTTTGTATAACAAAAAGGCAAAAATTTTATTCAATGTGAACTTGAAATGGCAAAATAAAAAGAAAAACTATAAAAATGTAAAATAAAATTGAGTTTTTTGTAAATTAAGTTCAACAAATAACATCAGTGTCATTTGTTTCGTACTTAAATACCATTTTTTCGAATTTGTAACTCACCATTAATGGACACCCCAAGGTTGCATTTAAGAGCAGCAGCGCAGTGTTGCATAGACACATTTCGAAATAATTTGAAGCAAATTAAGACATTTGAGATAATTTGTTCATATAAAAAATGTATGGGAAATAATTTTGCATATTACTTAATTTGGGCAAATGAAATGATTTTCCACAAATCAGGTGTATGAAAACGTACTACATATTATACACAAAAATAATTGACGCTATACAAATATTTCACATATTCTCTAATACGATTTTTGCATAATTTCTAAAAGAAATTTAAATATTATCTCAGTACAAACAAAAGCTTCCAAGGAATTTAATAAAATTTCGAACTTATGACCTGGAAGTGATTCAATTACAGTGTTACAAATGGTTATTAATAATTTATATTTATCAATTCATTTTATATAAATTTTTCTCTTTATTAATTTTTTTTTTAATCAATTAAATCTTTTATAAATAAAAATATAATACAAATAACTTAAAATTTTTTGTTAGTAAATTAACATATTAAGCCAGGGACCGGAAATAAGAGTTATTTTTCAATATTTGAAGAAATAAATCATACATAAATGAACATCGTAGAAAACTTTTAATTACACCATCATGATTTTTAGGCGAAATGCATCCAACATATTCCATGATTTTTAAATTTTTGATTTTTATTTTAACAATCAAAAGTAAGAGTTATTTTTGATATTTATTTTTTTAAATGAAAAATAAGAGTTATTTTTTATTTTTATTTTTTTAAATGAAAAATAAAAGTTCTTTTTGATTTTTATATTTTTATATCAATAATAAAAATCAATAAAAAACTCTTATTTATTTGTTGCTGCCGTATGTATTATAATATGCTGCTTAATTGAAATTTCTATATGAATATAATATATTATGTGACTTATCCATTAACAGCTATAAAAACATGAATGCATAGAAATAGCTTAGAAGTTTTGGCTGCCATTCAAGTCAGTGTTTAGAGGTCGTTTTCAGGTGTTCAATTTTACCATCATAATTGATTTTGAATGTTCCTCAGATAAATTATATCTTAAATCTCCCAATATTAATCTGAGTGCTGAAAATTAACTTTCTACACTGACTTGAGTGGCAGGTACAGAATGAACAAATAAAGCTAATTTTCGAAGCCATGGAAACACAAACATATTACCTATGTCACGAATTTTGAATTGATTTTTATTATTGATATAAAAATAACTTTTATTATTGATATAAATATATAAAAATCGAAAATAACTTTCATTTTTCATTTAAAAATATAAAAATCAAAAATAACTTTTATTTTTCATTTAAAATAAAAAAAATTAATGAGTGTTCGAACTCACGGGCGATGTGTTAACACCTTTTTGTTTATTTATTTTATATTAAACCCACAAAAAACAAAGAGAATGCAAAGCAACAGACAAATGTACATACATACATTGTTATGTTTGTACATAAGCTACATACGTTGCTACGTTTTTATATATGTACGTATAACCACGTCACTATTCTCTTTGCTATGCATAAGACAAAAGCGAAGATCAACATAAAACACTTTTTTAATATTACTCCAAATTAATACTCCGAATTAAAACAATTAAATCTCCGCTCGCCGATATCGGATCACCTTGGCCTAAACTCTTCGTCGAAACCCGCACTAGCGTTTTAATCCAAAAATTAATAAAATCGGCTATGAATTTCCGGAGAAAATCGCGTGGGAAAATTATATGAAAATCGCCCAATAATCACTTTCAATACCGACTGCCAAGCAACGAACAAACAAACGATGATTTACTCTTACATCTTACACCTTACACTTGCGTATGTATTGAAACTGATAGAGGTGCGCGTATAGATGTTAACACATCAATAAATATCAAAAATAACTCTTATTTCTTGATTTTTTTGATAAAAGTCATAACAGTTACGGTCCCAGTTTTAAGCAATTATCTGGATATTGTTAATAAGCGCTTCCTGTCCCCCTATTCCGTAATTATTTGTCAAAGTCACGTCAAGACTGTAACCAAAGTAACGCACTTTTGTATTCTAACAGTCTTTTGCTTTATTCAAGGCCTTAAGAAGTATCTTTATAATGCTGTAAAAAGCTGTCAAAAGTAGTAAATTGTTGTTCACAAGGAAAAGGTAAGAGTCCTACTTTTGATATTGTCGTGACGTGACGCTGAAAAATAGTTTCAGTATTAGAATACTGATAAGTCTAAAATACACACCTATTGATACTTTGGAAGTAAAGAAAAAGTAGTTCCCAAAACTTACTTCCTGTCTTGTTCACTGGAATGTTTTGAAAATATATTAATTTTTTTAGAATACCTGCTATTTCTTTAATTGTAAATATAATCAACATTATATATTTAAATTAAGTATTGGACTGTTCGAATTAATTTCATTTTCAAGTACTACGGTTGCTAACTATTTATTTTTTGTTCTTTTTTCCCCCCTCTAAGAAGTGGCAGTATCAGCTTAAGGCCAAAAATTTTACTCAATTTCCTCAGAGGAATTCTTTATGATACAAATAATTATTTTACTGCGTATGAAACCGCAAGCACTTATTGTTACTTAAGTTAAGAGTGCGAACATACATAAATAAAATTAATATGAAAGTAAGTGGTTTTTTGTGTCAAGTTTTATGAGGGAGGGAGCTTTTGAATCGTGCTACAACAAAAAAATTGTTACTTGAAATTGTGTTTTTGGCGTTAAAAAAGAATTTATGCTATTAATAGTAGATATTGCTAAAAATTTACATTTTTATTATATTTTATATCCTTATGCATAATAAATATGCAGACGGATTTTTACTTCCAATGAGCATCTAACTGGAAAACCGATTTAGATATAGATAATGAACCTTAATTCGTTATTTTTTAGTTTTTTATGTTTTTTCTGCAATTTTATTTATGTTCATTAATACAATTAAATTACTTTAAAGATTTAAAATCATAATTTAAGCAATGAGTTTTACTAATTATATCTACTATGTTGTGTCTGAAGGGAACGTTAAATATCCAATTTGAAGGCTTAGCAGTATATTTATATGCTACAGGACGAGTATACCCTTCTCTTAAATTTATATATTCGTAGCACCAACGCAGATATAATAATTAGTCATTTTTTATGGGACCGACCGTTCCACCAAATGTTTAGCACACATTAGCGTATTTGAGTTTCCCGCACGTAGATAAAACAGTTCTCGAATTTCATTTCGTTTGCTGTAAGGAACACCATCGCAGAATTATTATTCTATGTAAAGATAGATGGAGCGTATGATTAATATTTATTTTAATGTTTATATTTTAATATTACTTATACGCTCCGAGAACATCAGATTTGTCTTTTAATACACAAATACACGTATTTATGCGAGCATAAATGAATTTGTAGGTGGAAGGACAAGTCACGCATTTCTAAAACTTAGACTTCTTTTTTTAATATAAAAGGAGAGAATACCAACAGATAAACAAACCTTCGCGATGCATACAAGAATAAAAATTAAACCTAATTTTTGCATCATGAGTTTTACGCTTTGTGTCATGTAACATGTCGCATACAACTACACTGATTCTACTTCTTTGAGCAGTTAATAAATAAATAAAATCCCTGCAGGAGGATAACCGTTAATTGTCTTTAAGCTACTGGTACGATTACTAGTATAGAAAGCACTAGTTCAAAAGGTGATTAGACATATACAGAAAAGTAATAGTACTTCAAGTAGTTCATTTGTAGACTGGTTTGACTTGTAGAATTTCATATTACTATTTGATAATGTTTTAGCAATTCGCTAATTCTCATTTTTATTTGTTTTATTTTTAATTGTTACAATTTTAAACGAATTCAAATTTGAAACAAAGAATAGTATCAGTTTATTTATTCGATAATTTATGTAATTAAGCCGCAGTTTTCTTGTGTGTTAAAAAAGTGACATTTTAAACTAAATAAGAGGAACTTTCCATTTCCTCTTATAAACTAAGAATTGATGAACCAAAAATTGCTTGTGAAGACAAAGACTTAACAAATTTCATTGAGTTTAAAAAACCAATAAATTTAGGGATTTTTTTTTATATATGAACCAGTTCTTAATGCAGAACTGTATAATCAGTTCTGCATTAAGACTAGAAGAAATTATACTAGTACTCATCTAGTACTAATAGTACTAGTATCCCCCTAGTTTCCATGTAGTACCAATTGTACTAGTAATTTTCCAAACACACTCGATGTTAATTTGAGCATGAACATGGTATAGGAAAGTTCACAGTTGGGAAATAGTACTGGAGATTTTTGTACTAGTGCAATACTAATTTGATACTAGTTCGATCTCCTGCAGGGATTATAAAGTAAATAAGATCGAACAAAGAGTAAGTGTCGCTCTTTATAAACTTTATATTGAAAACAATAAAACAACACCAACATTTGTAACGTCTCACATGATATATTTGATTTATTTTATAAAAAGAGGTAATGAGACAAAAATATTATATTTAAATAAGTTATTTTAATTGCTAATAACATTTTAAATTAATTTATGGTCTTAACTCAACAAATATCGAGGTCCTATAAACAATACCATCTAGCAAAAAAATTTCCTCAAAACAATTTTTTTATTGAAAACCGATTGGCGATGAGATTTACAAAAATCTCAGGAACAAAAATTCACGTTTGGTCCTATTGTTTTAATCCTTGTAATTTAACTATTTTATATTTATATAATAAAATAAATCAGTTTTTTGCCTCTCCTGAGCAATTGCCTGTTTGGTTCATAGCAGATATTGAATATAGGCGCTTGATATCTTATTCAATCTTTAAAGCAGAGTATAATCGAAAACTTGATCATATGCGAATAATTTAAGTTGAAGCCTTGATTTGAACTGTATTAAAACTATTTCGTTATACTAACACTACATGCACCATTTTACTGGACAAGGGAAAGAAGAAAGAAGTGAGTCTCAATTCAATTCTATAATCTTTATGGATTAAAATAAGCACTTTCTTAAAATTATTAAAACAAGAACCGTGCAAGACAACAAAAATTCAATATTATTTGCTAAAAATTTTTCAGTATAATATTATTACAACTTATAAATATATTTTCTTAGCAATGGGATCCACGAAAAATGTTGCTATTGTTTGAAATGGTTATTATAATATACATATATACAAAATACCTATTCTTGGCAATAGATTATAAATGTATATCCTTGTTAACAGAGATGTATTGTTAAAGACAGCAATATCGATCTCGAAATAAGCCGTAACAAAATTTATTTCCACTAATTCCACAAATAATTATGGTACGTAAACATGCACAAGCATGTTTACACACATATATACGTATTTATGTATGTGTGTCATAAAACGAAATCCGATACGGTTGCCTAAGATATATTGATATTGATATGATGGCATTATTATTTATTACAAATGTGTTGCTGACACAAGAGTGCACAGACAGAAAGAACAATTCTTTCCATTTTCGTACGACTTTGCCGAATATATTGTCCGGTTTTTAATAAACATAATGCCATTTGTTACAGATTTTCGTGCAAGAAAAATATGCCATTAAGGGACATCAGCTTAAGATAACAGAAAGCGACACAAAAGCTGAACATTAAGCATACAAATGTTCTGTTGTCATCGAAGTTTCTATTCATTATTATGGCTCGATTCGAATAGTTGTATTATTTTATCCCATTTTTATTACATGTATTTGTGAAGTATTTGGCTTTCTTGTTATTCTTCATGTTTTCTTTTGCTTTAATCCAGGGAAAGTTGTTATAGATATGAAAATATTGAATGCCTAGCGTTAAAATGTCGTAGGCTAGAGAACTACCGAATACGAAATACAAATAATGGCAAAATTAATCAAATTGAATGTGACATGTTTTCGTTAAACGTAGAAGCGGAATTGCTTAGTTTACCGGAATTTTTGGATTGTTCATTTTGTCTTTTAAAAACTAATTTCGAATAGATTATCCGAAAATAAAAATATTTTGCAATTAAATCATTTTATTTTCAGAAATTTTATTTTGTAATAGTCTTCTAAAATAAAACTTAAACGCAACGGCTCAACTGCAAGTATTCATAGGCATGAGCTAAATTAAAGTAAAGTTTTATAGCCACGAAAACCCATATAAATCACATATAGACTCGCAGGTTATTGCATAAATTACAAACAGTACAATAAACCCATTCCTTATCTGTGATTAAAATAGTATGAAACTCATAACAGCATGCATTCCATCTGGTTTGCATATTTTATCCAATATTTTTATAATTAATTTATTAGATACTCACAACTTCATGCAGCCATTTGGACTTTATGTTTTGCTAAAATTTCCAGCTGCTATTTTCCGCACTTATTACCTTTTAACCCTGCAACCTTTCGCCATCTATTCCTGTTTACAATTTACCATTTCTTTTATTACACTTGAAATATTTGTTTCATAAATTATTTTTTACAACTTCTTGGAAGGCAAACAACACTTGCCACCGCACTCTCCATTGTGGTCAGCCTAAGGGCGTAAGCATAGTAGATATTATATATTTCTTTGTCCATATGATGTAAATAATTAAAGATCTCTCTGTTGCTGAAAAAGTAAAAACTATTTTTAAACTAAAAGCAGCACATACAATAAGGCGATCGCAGCTTAGTTTTTAATAGCGCCATATTTCTTTGGGAATAAAAAACTGGCAACAATAACATATAAAATTTTAATTTAATTTAGAAAAAAAAATTATATTATAGTTAGATGAAGTGCTTCAAAGTTACCTTAATTTAAAAAAAGAAAACCTATTATACATGAATGTAAATTTTTATTATTCGAATTTATTAATTTTATTATTAAGATCAGAGCTGTTAAATTTAGATTACGATTAGTAATAATTAGATTAAATTTTAAAAAGAATGGTATTGATTACATAATTCTCTTTTTAAAAATTTCTGATTATTAATTAATTATGATTACAAATAATCCAAAAATAATTAAGATTAGTTAGGATTACGAGAAAATAATCAAAAATAATCAAACGTGAACAAAAAATAATTGACTATTTTCAGGGATTATTTTTGATTAGTTTCGATTATTTTTTAAAAATTTAGAATGCACATCATTTTATACATATGTATATTTTATTTAGAAAAATTTGCATTTAAAACTTAAAAAAATTAATGACAAGCATGCGTTAAAATATGTGATCACTTTACTTGCATTGGAGGCGGACCTTCAATTTGGAACTGCTGGTTGTTTTATAAGTGATAACCAAAATAAATAAATTATTTATTATAATAGTTATTTTTAACCAAAAAAATTTTTTGATTACTATAATGATTATTTATAACCAAAATATTTTTCTGAACGACATAATGGTCGTTTATAACCAAAATTCTATCTTCCTCATTGTAATTGGTTACGGTAATCAATATAACATAAATGCGACCATAATCGTTAAAAATTCCCAAATGCATATAAAGAGCTCCGAAATAAAAACATAGCAGTTATTTTCGGTCCCTGCTTTATACGAATAGAGCACAAACCCGTGAACCCGTGATAAAAAAGAAGAATGCAAAACCATGATGAATGCAAATAGGTTGTCAATTATCAAATCGATGCACATCAATAATAATAACAAAAAATAAAAAACAACAACTAACATTAAAGCCGCTTTCACACTATAAGACTGAGTCGTATGATTTTCATTAGAATTTCTCTTTTGAGAATGCCTGAGAAGCAGAAAAATCTAACGTATCATTACAAAACCGTTTCACACTATCACACTTAAAAGAATTCATGAAATCTCTGTAGTAAGAAAACAGCTAAAAACAACCCTGATAATATGAAATGTCTCAGCTTTTATAAAAATTTCAAAAAATGGAGAGAGCCATCGGTATGTCGAATTTTACTTCTCAGTCTTATAGTGTGAAAGCCGCTTAAACAGCATTGGCATAATTTCTCAAAATAATTAAAAATAATCAAAAACAATCAAAAATAATCTTCGAAAGTAGTCAAATTATTTTTCGATTACTTTTTATTATTTTTGATTATTTTTTCGTAATTTTTATTAGTCTTGATAATTTTTCGATTATCTGTAATCGTAATAAATTAGTAATCGTGCGAATCTGAAAATATTCGTAATATAATCGTTACTTCACCTTTAAAAAAAAAAAATATAATCTAATTACTAATTATTATGATTAGTAATCATTATTTAACAGCTATGATTAAGATAAGAATTTTTTATTCAGACTCAAGTTCAAATCTGCCATCTGAAACCAATTTGTTTTAAATTTTTTTTTTTAATTCAAGATATATTAGATAATTTGAAATGTTTGTGTATCTGTTATTTTACACAAAATTTTTAAATATTATTTGTGCTCATTTTTTCCCAAATTTACAAAAAATTAAAAATTAATTATTCAGGGGTTTTAGCTAGTTCCTATCCTAAAATGAAGCTTATAACTGTTAAATCGAGAGATCGTTGCTTCCAATTTGAATAACTGAAACAAGAGATTAGGCAAAATGTAAATGCAGCCCTGCAGACATCTGAATGTTTCTCTTCCAGCTGCAAAAATTCTTACAAAGATTAAGTAACAATCACAATAGGAAAGTAGGGTCAAAGTGGCTCTTTTCATCACTGTTGCATGCGTGGCAGCAAGTATGTCATCATCTAACAACACGTGCAATAGAAGACTATTGCATAATATTTAAAAGTAATGTTTTTTCAGCATAACTTTGATTGTTATTTTTGTGGCCACGAAAAGCTACTTGACTTATTTCTCTAGCCAAACTGTTTTCATTTTAATTAATTTTTAATCAAATCAAGTTCATTAATATGGCTGCTTTGCTTTGCTTTGCTTTGACTAAGAGCGAAATCGCGTACTATAATCATTTAAATTTCTGTTAATTTATTGGCTTTTTTTCTATTCACTTTAGAACCTGAAAAACAATTGAAATTGATGTAAAAAATATATAAAAAAAATTTTTGCAAAAAAGATAGCAATTTAAGTGCATACACAACAGAAAACATTTAAATAAAAATAATTTGCTTAAATGGGGGGAAAATTTATAATATTTGAACTTGTTTTTAATTTAAGCTGCAAAAAGTTGCAAAATAACTACAATTTTAATATGTAGACGAAATGGAAAAAAACTGGTCGGAGAAAATAGAATATTATTTATTTCACTACAAGTTCATAAATATAATTTTAAACTACCACAAATGATAGTTTTTTATATAGTGCATTATTTTCGAATGAATTTAGGAAAATGCAAGAGAATTAGGTAAACTGGAATACTGATGATTAGCAGCATTTAATAAATGAATTAATTGTACATGGCCATGTGCTTCAGGCGACTTCTTTCTTTGACCAAAATAATTTTGTATGTATGCTATATTAAATTGAACTAAGATTTTATAGACTAATTGTTCCAAATTTTAATTTAAATCTCAGAAAGACATGATAAATATTCCAAGGCACAAGGGCAAGTCAACATCAGTAAATAGGAACTGTTATCACATTCAACTAAGCCACCTAATAAGTGGCGACAAACACAATACACATGAGCACTGATGATGATGAAAGTGTTGCGGCGTTCGAAAACAGCTGTTCTACTCTGCTGTGTAAGTTGAATAACACAAACTGATGTTGACTTGCCTTTGTGCCTTGGAATATTTATCATGTCTTTCTGTGATTTAAATTAAAATTTCGAACAATTAGCCTATAAAATCTTAATTCAAATAATTTTTTTTTTTATTCCCTTTTATAACCTTTTTGTTATTGCACCCATTGAGATTAAATAAATATGCATTTTATCTCTGTTGACATTAATTAAAAAATTTAATTTCTTCTAAAAATGTATTTCTAATTGGAAATTAGTAAGTTTAGAAATAATAGTCAAAGCGTTGCGGCTTTCGAAAACAGCTGGTTTGCTCTGCTGTGTAAGTTGAAAACTGATGTTGACTTTCGTTTGTGCCTTGGAATATTTATCATGTCTTTCTGAATTTAAAACAAACAAAAAATCTTGATTCAATATAAAATAGTTCGTTAAAAAAAATAGTTACATACAAATTACTTATTGTTTTTAAAAATGTAGTTTTCAAAAAGAAAAAGTTGTAAATTAAGACGAATTTGTAAAAATAATAACTGACATGTGCATAATTTTTACCTTAGTAATTATTAAAACCGGGTTTTTGAGATCTCAGTTAAACTAGATTTAATTAAACGGAAAACAGATTTGTGCCGCCACTTCGAAAAATGTATACAAAATTTTGAGGGAACAGCTTAGTTTAGCTAAAACTATTGGCCTTCTAAGAAACAATAAAAGAATTCTAAGTTTCAGAGTAGTTTAAACTAAGATTAAATTTAATTCACAACTCCAAAACACGACCTTAGATGAGAAAATAAATAAATTGTATTTAAGACAAGTAAATTGTTAATTCCCAGATTTGATTAAAGGCCGGACTATTTTATTTGTTTCATTTTTTCTTTCAAAACTTAGGAATTCACTCTAAAAAATTTGAATTATGACATCCATCATGTTTCGTTGATTTTTAAAAGAAAGTTGTTATACCGAAAATAAAACAACAACAACTCCAACTAATCCAGTTTTTATATAACTGAAATACACTTGTATACAATCATCTGCTGTCGCATTAATTTATTATTATATAATAAATCAAAACAGCCACACAACAACAACAAAACAAGAAAACAAATAGTCAGTCATGTGCAATGACTACAATTTAAGATGAATAAAAAGTATGTAAATCATGAAAACATGAGTATAAATAAAATCTCATACAATAGATTTTATTCCTCTTTGTTTGCGCACAAGGAGACAATCGTAAATTATATCTTCTGGTTGTGTGTGTGTTTGTGTGTGTTGTGTAAACAAATTAGAGTTTGCAGTCACAATGAAAAATTGCAGGTGATTTTTTAAGGAACAATTTCTTCGCCATATTTATAATATGAAATTCTGTGTTTTTACGGCTCCTCTGAAAATTATGTCAACAGCATTTTTATAATTAATGAAAAAATTATGACCGACTCTCAGCATAATTTTAAGTGGATGACTTCGTATATTTGCTCTCTTCTAACTGATAAGGTGACCAAAGTTTTAAACAGGTTGGCTAATTTTTAACCCTTGTCTCATGTTTCCGGCATATGTGACCACTACGGATAAGTAGAACACGGATTAAAAATTAAAACTTAATTTTCCATGTTTTTCTAATAAATACGTGCTCTTGTATGTTAATGGGCAATCATTTGAAAATTTCACAATTTATTCGTAATACATGAACTAAAATTAACTCCATCTGGCTGCCTTTCTACCATTTTGAAGTCAAAAGTGCATTTTAAAACTGCACAAAATTCAATCGTATAATTAAAACACACGTTTGTGTGAAACATAAATGAAATATTGTCTCCTCATATTCATAAATTTTAAAATGGCTTTGAAACGTACGAATATTTTGTACAAAACTTTTCACAAAAAAAAAACTTTTAAAATAAATTTTTAGTTTGTATACCCTCCAAAAAAGAATTGTAAGGTATATTCACTTTGTCATACCTTATGTAATGCAGCGAAATATCCCCCTAAGACCTCATGAAGTAAATATAAATTCTTGATCAGTGATGAAATCTAAAACAATCTAATCATGTCCGTCCGTCTCTCCGTCCGTCCGTCTGTGGAAATCACGATTCAGTCCCAACGGAAAAAACCAGACCTTTGAAATTTGGTATGAAGGATAGCACAGGTTAAGCTCGTAAATGGCCTGAGTCGGGCCAGAGGGAAAAACTTCCCCTAAGAAGAACTAAACGAAACTCTAAAAAACAATATAATTTTTAAAGTTTTTTTTTTGTAATTTTGTTAAGCAAATGATATATTTTTAATGTTAAAGAAGGTCTGAAGCATTGAATTTGAAGCCAGAAAATCATAAAAAATACATTTTTGTACCCCGCCCCTTTAGGGGGGCTTTAAGGTAACACATTAAACGGGAAAATAGTGTAAATATTCAACAAATGGCATAATTCAAGTCCACATTCCTTAAAAATTTAATTTTCAAATTTTTATGACGAAACTGAGTTGTTATTTGATTTGCACTACCCTCCCACTTGCGCCCCCTAAATGAACCTATAAAAAATTTTTTTTTACTCTGAATAATACGAAAAATTTACTGTGGCAACGCTAACTATGTGGGACAATAAAGATTGAACGGCTGGCAACCTGGGGATGAAAAGGAAGATCAGCTGAAGAAAACAACGGGGTTATTAGAATAAAAGATTTATAAAAATTTAGATTTGTGTTTGATTGGTTGCGGTTCTTGGTACTGGAAATTGAAAATAATTATTGAGTTATTACATTTACTTTTTAGTGTTTTATGGCAAAGGTGAGATGTGTTCTCCGCGGCCCCTCCCGGAGTGACCTCTACAAAATCGATTTTTTATTTACTAAATATTTGGAGGGTATTTAAGATTCGATCCAGTCCAATATAACGTTCTTACTTGTTTATTATATATTCGAAAAACCTGTGCATTTTCTCTGAGTAATATCGGGTAGCGCATAGCACCAAATGCACGATCAGGAAATTATATCCAAATCTCACAAACAGCAGGTTTCACTAAAAATGTAATACAACTGTTTTGACCTAAAAGTGTGAAGAACTTTTACAATTTATTTTATTTATTTTTACATATCATTGACTATAAACCAAAAATGGCACACATGACGGCTAAATATTTTATTAAATAAAATATCTCCTATTGATCCCCTCATCGAACTCAATATATTAAAACCTCCACTCTAATCTAAACATTTCATATGTAAATTATACGATAAATGCTCCAACTACTCGTTTTATTATAAGCCGATAATTGGTACAGTTGTGTAGGTTTTATTCAGAAACAAGAATTAAAGCAATAATTGCAGGCCACATGTGGCAAACAGTCGATAAGCATTAATGAGCAGATGAATAGTGCACACATGCAAATAACAAGTTTGAATAATTTTTCAATTCTTTTCAATACTTTAGCATCTATTTTCTTGTGTGCTGCACTTCATTCCAGCACACATTATCGTTCGAGTGAAAAGCATTACGGAAGCAATGAATGAAACAATTATTGTTATCATTATTTTGTTGGCTGACCACAACAAACCATCTACCGACTAGCACTTTAACTGCAATTGTGTGTGTGTGTTTATTGTTCTTTACGTGTTAGTATATAAATATCAATATAAATATAAATTTAGCATTTGCTAATGAGTGTGCACCAGGTTAATGATAATAATAATACTTTTTATTGCTTTTGTTATCTTTTAGTTAAAAATGAAATAAAAATAAAACTTGTGTTTGCTTTTTTAATAATAAGTATATTGTATTAATTATAATTACAAGTGGTAGTATTAAAGTTAAATGTAGTTTTTCTGTTCTGTTCAATTCGAGGTTGTAAATCAATAAATTTTGTAATTGAAAGAAAAAAAATGTTATAATGGAAATAACTTTAATCAGCAGTTACATAAGGAAAGTTAAAAAGTTTCCATGAGTTTGTAAATAACGTTTATTCAAGCTGATCTATATAATAAATAAAATGCATTGACACAAAAATAGGCGAAATAATATATATAATTTGAAAATATGTTCGACATGTTCTTGTATTCGTCAGCACTCTGGCGTAAATTGGCCGCCTAGATAAAGAATAAAATTGCTACATAAAATTCTCCTGTTTTTCTCGTTATTTTTCTTCATCTGTTCTATGAAAACTATTCTCTCCCACCTTTCAAACACATTTTTGAAATGTCAGGAATAAAAATTTTCAAAGACCAAATGAGAATTACAAAAAAAAATTAATATTATTATACACTGACTTTTATTTTAACTGTGGCACTATTTACAGAATGCAGCTTCTAATGATGCTGTTCCTTAATTTTTTTCGTCATTTTTCGTCATCTTTTCTATGAAAACTATTCTCTCCGAGCTCTGGCGTAATACATTACCTGAGTATTTCTCCATATGCAATTCTCCATATGCAATTGGATTTGACTGATTTTCATGGCCACCTTTCAAACACATTTTTGAAATGTCAGGAATAAAAATTTTCAAAGACTAAATGAGAATTACAAAAAAAAAATCAATATTATTATACACTGACTTTTATTTTAACTGTGATACTATTCACAGAATGCAGCTTCAAATATTGCTGTTTCTTAATTTCTCTCATCATTTTTCTTCATCTATTCTATGAAAACTATTCCCACCCACTTCCGACGTAATGCATTACGTGAGTAATTTTCAGGCTTTGAATTCTGCTATAAATAAAAAATATCTCCATATGTAATCGCATTTGATTGATTTTCATAGCCACCTTTCAACCAACTTAATTTTTTAAATTTTAGGAATAAAAATTTTCGAAGACCAAATGAGAATTACAAAAAAAAAAAATTTATATTACGAGTATTATACACTGACTTTTAATTTATCTGTGGTACTTTTAAATCTAATAAGAATTTGTCTGTTATATTATACAGAATACAGCTTCAAATGTTGCTGTTTCTTAATTTGCGTATCTCTCTCTCTCTCTCTCTCTCTCTCTCTCTCTCTGTTTAAATACATGTCAGCCCTGAGCTATAGCTTTTCCACACAGTCTCCTTGGGAAAAATAATTTTCTCAGCCGTCTCTATAAAATAAAAGAAAAACTCGCACGACTTAAATAGCATCAAGACAAAAATAAAAAATAGGTCCCATTTAATAAGCGAAATTTTGATAAGTATCTGTGAAGGAACTGATTGAAAGGCAAGATAAATTGTTTTTCCGCAAAAAAAAACATATACATATAAATTACGAGTGTAATAATAAAATAACAAATAAACAAATAAATGTTTGCACAAAACATTCCGCTACAACAACAAACTGTAATTCTGCAGAATGACAAATTTTCTGTTTTTCATCCTAATTTATCATACGCTGTCAAAGACCTTTTATCTGAATTTAAATTTACAACAAATGAATTTATAAGACAAATATTTTTTTTCAGCAAAACTGCTAAAATAATGGCTCGCGTTAAAAGCAAACGCCGACCCACAAAATGAATACAACGAGAAAAAACTAATAAGAAAGACCTTGAAGCATTAAATGCTTACGTGTACATGTGAATGTGCCAGAAGTAAGCCAAGCTTGGCTGGCTTCATTTCATTTAACTTTAAGGTTAAATAAATACAATAGCTTCTTAGCTTGCCAAGGAATTACAAGGACAACAAGAACACAACAGACCCAAGCCAACCACAATTACATCCATTACCTTAACATGTTGTACACACCAACTCGGAAAGATTTTTACTCCGCACAATTGCTAAAACAAACATACAGATAACAGCCATACACTGCTGCCGATATACAAGAGCAAACGAACGAACATCTGTTTGTTATTTTCTTCTTTTATGAAAAATCTCAGATAAAGCCAAGTGTAATGAAAAGTGTTGCAAGGCAGTGAAAATAATAATAATAAGAGAAAATGAAAAGCCTTGTGCGCGACAAAACATTAGGGTACTCAATTAATTCGGGTGGGTGATGTTTTCATCAATTAATCGCAAGATTAATTCATCGAGTTTCTAGTATAAACGCTTAATTAATGATTGATTTTCGAATAAAAATGTTCAGTAAATTAATTATTTTTAATAAAAAAAACTACATAAATTATTCATTAATTTACTGGTGAGATAGAAAACATTTTAACATTTTCTTTTATTTTCATTAATTCAACAAATAACTTTTTTCCGGATGACATTAATATACGAGGGCCATTAATATTTTTAATAGTATTCAGTTGATTCCCTTGGAAAACTGTTTGCATTAGAGCCGTTGGTTTCCACTATTCACAAGTCATAATCCGACTCATTCTGGCAAACTGAAATTTCTACAAAAATTTTTAATTCTAAATATCGTTGTTTCTATATTAAATTCCTTTAAATAAAAAAATAATAAATTATGTATGAATTTCCAATTTAATAGTGAACTTTTATTTTATGTAAATTGTATTACAGGAGGTTAATTTTCTCAACAGGCTATAAGTTCAAATCGGCGAAACTGCAAATTATTTTTTTGATTCGCAGACCAGGAAACATAAAAAAGAATTTTCAAATACCACAAAATAACAAAATTTTTTTTTTAATATACTCTCCACTTCTTTGCCGTTCTGTGTCCCAGCGAAATATCCCTCTGGGACCCCATCAAGTATATATATTATTGATCAGTGATGAAATCTAAGACGATCTAGCCATATACGTCCGTCCGTTCGTCTGTGGAAATCACGATTCAGTTAAAACTAAAAGAGCCAGAATCTTGGAGTTTGGTATAAACACGTCTTGAAGGATAGCACAGGGCAAGTTCGTAAATTTACTAGATCGGACCAGAGGCAAAAAAGTTCCCCTAAGAAGAACTAAACCAACCTCTAAAAAAAACAACTTAATTTTCAAATTTTTTTTTTGTAATTTTGTTAAGCAAATGATATATTTTTTATGTTAAAGCAGGTCCAAAGCGTTAAACTTGTAGCCAGAAAATCAGAAAAATCCATTTTTGGACCCCACCCTTTTTAGGGGGCGCTGAAGTAACATGTTACATGGAAAAATAGTGTAAATATTTAACAAATTCTTAAATACATTCGTTATAAATTTAATTTTAAAGTTTTCATAACGAAGCTGAGATGTGCTCTGATCTTCTTTTGCCCTACCCTCCCCCCACAGTTGCCCCCTAAATGACCCTTTAAAAAAAAAAAAATTTTTTTTAAACTTAAAAATTCGAAAAATTTACTTTTTAGTGTTTTATGGCAAAGGTGAGATGTCTCGCCACCGCCCCTCCCGGAGTGACGCCTACAAAATAGAATTTTTATTTATTAAACATTTTTAGGGTATTTAGGATTCGAATATAACGTTTTACTTTTTTGGATCAATTAATCTATCGATATTAACCAATATAATCGTTATAGAAATAACATAACTCCGTAGTCGTTTGACCGCTTAGTTGCTCAAATGGCTAACGGTCAACCAACTGAATACTTTAAAAAAAAACACTGTTGCCACGCAAAATATGCTCCCCCGCCCTTTTCAACTATCAGCCACATAAAAAACCTGAAAATGAAAACATTACAACCTTTGCAGCAAATTGTTTAGACCCAGCGGAAGCCAAAACAAAATCCCAGCAGCCTATAACAATGCTGGCTGATGATAATGATGATGATGGATTTTTTAATGCCTAAAGGAAAAGAAAGAATCTTTAAAAATACACAAGCAAATCTAAAGCATGCTGACGAACATTCTTTTACCGCATCTAATGTTTTAATAATAATTTAATTTTTTTAT
Organism: Linnaemya tessellans; assembly: GCA_951800035.1. NCBI lineage: Eukaryota > Metazoa > Arthropoda > Insecta > Diptera > Tachinidae > Linnaemya > Linnaemya tessellans. Next base: position 151,223,424 of record OX637532.1, read on the forward strand.
TTAATATGAAAGTGGAGGGTGGAAAGCTGTAATTTCGTAAGGGAATATATTTTGCTTTTTTTTTGTTTCACCTTCGTCAAGCATTCAAATGCAATTTGGAGGCAGATTCAAATTTGGGAAATATGAGAGTAATTCCGTTTTTACTAGAGCGCTAATTAGTACATGGAAGACTACATGCCTGCCAATATTTTTGGCAGATTTTGTTTGCTGTATTCTAGTTGAACCCTGAACAACTTATTCTAAAATAATATTATTTTGTTGTGTGTGTATGTGTGTTTTGGCAAGTGGCAATCAGAAACATATCTAGGATATATAATCTGTGGAACATTTGAAACAGATCGAACAAAACATTTACGTATTTAGACAAATTATTTCTCATTTTAAAGTCACAAGGCTTGGCTTACACAATTGCGTAAATACTCTTTTGTGTACTTTCTTTCTTTGTAAATTTTATCCACGCAGTTTTTGATTAAATACTGAAAACGTCTGTTATCATTAAAAGTAATTTAAGATGATTTCCCAAATTAAACACTGTGATTGTAACTTCAGGCATTTAATGTTTTATTCTCTTTAACCTTTTCATTTTTTAAATTAAGACCACATCATCCTTTCAACAAAACATATGAAAAAAATTAAATGAAAGAATTCGTTTTAATTATGAATAAATAATTATCAATAACTTTTTCGCATAACATTAACATCTTAATCTGTTCTGTGTACAAACAAGAGTGTGAAACAAATACAAACAACATTTTTGTATAGCAGTTAATTTAATTAAGCGGAAATGAAATTTGCATAATTTATCACAACATTTTTGTGCTGACTATCGCCATAATTTATATGCAATATGTTAGTATCGCAGAGAGGAGTAGATGTATGAGAAGTTCATGCCATCAATTGAAAATGTTATTAAAAATATTCTAGGACAGTCGCAAGAAATTATTTTCTTAGTTTAGTTTAGTTTAGTTGTTCTTAGGTAAAAGATTTTTCCCTTATGCCCTATTTAGCCCATCTCCGAACTTAGCCTGTGCTATCCTTCAGGATATATTTATACCAAGTTTCAAGGGTCTGCCTCTTCTCTTTTGGACTGAATCGTGATTTCCACAGACGGACGGACATGGCTAGATCTTCTTAGACATCATCACTGATCAAGAATATATATTTTATGGGGTCTCAGAGGGATATATCGCTGCATTACACACGGAATGACAAAGTGAATATATCCTCCAATTCTTTTTTGGAGGGCATAAAAAAGTTGTAAATTCGCGGTTTGGGACCGGGTCCTGAATAACACTTCTTGGCTTAATGAATAAACAAATTATAATTAACAAATAATTCTTTACAGCCTTAAAATATACCAAATAAAATGGTTTCTTTGATTTCTAAAAATGCGTTTGGATTATGAAATATTATTCTAAAATCGGGCCTGTTCTGGGGGCAAATTACAGCACTCGATATCGATCGAAGTTCGTATTTAAAATGTATTGAAATTTCGATCGATATCGTATGCGGTAATTTGGCCCCTGGTTTTCACTTGAAATAAAAATAATGATAATTCTTTTGCTACAGTTCTTATACACATTTTTAATGAACACAAAAGCAACTTTCAAGTGGAACACAGGACATGCTCAAATAACCAGCGTTTTCGGGTTCATGGTTGATTAAAAACTTTAGTTATTTGCCATTTTTTTTCTCAAGAACTCCCACTACACTTGCTTTGGATATTATAAAAATAAACGTGAATGTAAATTTTATTTGTTGAACTTAATAATGAGATAAGAATTCTTTTATTGGACTCAAGTTCAAATCTGCCATCTGCAAATTATATAATTTAAAAATTTTTCTTGAATTCTTATATTATAAAAATATTCAAAGAGCAGAAAAAATATATATTTTTTTATTATTACTATTATATTCTGATATTTTTAAGCTTCAGGTCTCTTTATTTTAATTTAATTTTTAATTCCAATAATTCGTCACTCCTTTGTATGACTTCTTCATTTAAATTAATTATTTTATTCATATATTTTTTTATTACAGAAATTCATGAACCTCTTTGATTTCCCCTAATTAAATAAACAAACTGTTCTGATTTAAACATTTTGCACCAAACCCGCATCCGAGGCAACACTTACACCCTCTTGTCTCAACTGGCGACATGAAGACATACAATTTCTTCTCTTCTCTTTTTTTTTTTTTTTTTTTTGTTGACTGTCATTTGTTGTTAAAACTATTCCCATCCGATTTAATAAATCTGATAAAAATCCCATTTACTTAATGTAACAAATATGTTGGCTCCCACTTTTCGTTAAATTTTATGCCATTCTCGTTTATAAAATTAAAATACTTCGTCTGCTTTTAAGTAATTTTTTGTGTTTAATGAACGACAACTTGGCGTTTAACTCTGTTATTTATTTGTGCGCTTAACTGTTTGCTTTTAATTATTGACTTTGCTTTTCTTTTACATCTTGTGTTGTCTACTTGAGAAACAGAGGTTTCAAATTATTTTAAAAACTCTCTTGAATTAAATAACAGAATAAGTGAAAAGAGTAGAAAGTCAACATTCATTTTACGTTGTGTAAATTAATTATTGAAAAAAGCAGGAAAGCATATTAAGTTATGAGCATTTGAGTTGAATGGCTAAAACTTGAAGGAAGAACGTGGAGGGCAATAATTTTCATTTCACAAAATTAATTACGTTCTAGGCATTTCGTTTCATTCATTCTGCTGCTTTGCATTAAGTTGTATTTGGGTAGGAGTCGGGCTACATGCTGGTGAAAAATTAGTGAAATTATTGATTATATAAGTACGTTTTCTCCGCATTCTAATGTAGTTTTCTCCAACCCAATACCCTTGAGAACATTTCTTTACATATTTAAACATCACCGTGAAATATTCACTTTACATATTCTATTAATTTTTGAAAACTTTATATTTGCCGGCGCTTAATTAAGTTTATGTGAAGTGCCACTTCTCTCAAACCATAAGAAGATTTTCGGTGACTGTGTGTGCACAATTCCCCAAGATAAAGTAATTAAAAAAACTTTCTTTCATCTTTTTGGAAACGAGTTAGTAATATTACATATTAAAGTTTCTTTTTAAGTAGACCACTTTTATTAAGAAGAAATCACTAAAAATGGCTCATAACCTAAACCGGTCTGTTTGCAAGCAAATTTCATGGCAGTTGTAAGCAAATCGTTCACAACTCAAACAAATACCCTAGAAAGAAAATTAATTTCTATAACTAAAGAAATGCATGCAATATAGAGAACGTAATATTATTGAAGTATACGAGGTATGTTCATAAAATAAGATAAATTTAATTTCTTCTCCAAAGATATAAATTAATTTCCTCCTCCTCCTCCTCCTTCACAGTTTCTATGTGAAGATGTTAACGTATGCATAAATGAAATCTATTAAAAAATTTATGCAAATTTCCATTATTACATATTTAATTTTTTGTCAAGTACACAACACACATGCATACATTTCGTCTCTTCTTAGCAACTCAATAAATGCTCTTAATCCTCAACATGAAATCTGAAAAGAACAAATACTTATGAAGGTCTTAGCAGGCACAAAAGTATAAAATGCTTAAGTATTTTTTTAGGTTTCATAAGGAATTCTTTATGTGTCTTTAAATTTAAGCCTTTTGTTCACCACAATCCTGGAAAGTAGAACGACTGAAGTAAATTGAAAGAAATTAAAGCAAAAAAAAAAAAAAGAAAAAGAAATGTACATAATCGTGTTAAACGAATAAATAAAAATAAAATGAAAGGAAAAACACATCAACGGCAGTCGTTCATGGTGTGATACACAAGCACGCCTAACATTGAACTCAGACAAACACACAACCACACAAACAAAATCAATCTTATGGTAAAGAAAAGCAAATGAAGTATTTAAAACAGAAAAGGAAACGGATATACGATGCTTGTTATATCTACAAAAAGTATTTAAAAAAAAAAACAGATTATATTATACATTAAGCTAGGGAACAGTGTTCGTAGGCTTAAGAAACATTTATCGCATGCGAGCATCTGCTCTTGTTAACAGGAAACATGATTTTCAACTTGGAGTTTACACTAGGGATTTCTTCCTGAAGATGTAAATCGATATTTAAAACTTTTTTCCAAAAACAGACGAAACATTTTTAATTTTTTACATCCTTACTGATATAATAAATAGGAACGTAACTCTGTCTGTCTGTTTCCTTTTCACGCTTACACCGCTGAACCGATTTAAATGAAATTTGGCATGGAGATATTTTGAGATCCGAGGAATAACATGCGGTTGTTCTTGTCTTTCGAAACGATCCTATTAGGTGGTCAAGGGTGGTCGACAATTTTTATGGAAATATGAAATTATGAAAATGATCACTATGAACATTTTAAACTTTGAAACAATTGACTTAACACTGTATTTGTTTTTGCTAATGACTTTATGAGGGGTAAAGGGAGATCTAAAGTTTCTAGGGATATATGAAATTATGAAACTGATAACTAAGAAATTTAATAATTCATACACGCTGGTATGATGGCATAATCTTCCGCTTATCATATTGACTTGCACTTTTTATAATGGCTTGCACTTTTTGTGATGACTTGCATTTTTTATGATGACTTGCATTTTTTATGATGACTTGCACTTTTTATGACGACTTGCACTTTTTATGATGACTTGCACTTTTTATGACGACTTGCACTTTTTATGAGGACTTGCACCTATTATCAGGACTTGCACTTTTTATAATAGCTTACACTTTTTATGACGACTTGCACTTTTTATGAGGACTTGCACCTATTATCAGGACTTGCACTTTTTATTATGACTTGCACTTTTTATGATGACTTGCACTTTTTATGATGACTTGCACTTTTTATGATGACCTGCAATTTTTATGATGACCTGCACTTTTTATGATGAGTTGCACTTTTTATGATAACTTGCACTTTTTATGATGACTTGCAATTTTTATGATGATTTGCACTTTTCATAATGACTTAATGACTTGCACTTTTTATAACGACTTGCACTATTTATGATGACTTGCTTTTTGAAGTGTTTTTGTTTCGGAATACCTTTTAAACAGTTTCATCGGATCCGTAGATTTTTCACACTATCAGATTTTGTTATAAATACCTTGCCGTTGTTATACATTGTTTTGCTATTTATCTATTTGCCTTAACTTTATTTAAATTTTTTTATAAAAACTAAATCTGTTTTTATTACTGAAGATTTATAACATTTCGCAAGTGTAAAAATATTTATCATTTCTCACGGAATAAAAAGTGCAACCACATGAACTTAAAAATTGTCTTTGGCATATAAAAATTCTAAAACATTACAAATTGCTCGTAGTGGAGAAATTATACTGCATGATAAGATAGTAGATCATTGCATTATCTTAATCAGCCATAGACAAAGATTGCATTTTGCACTTGTTTCGTTGCATTTAGTCCAACGCAAAGACAAGGAAATGTTGCTTAGCTTGATACGACTACGTTTACATGATGATTATTTATTACAAGCAACTGTCAATTTTACAATCCACACGTAATTGCAGTTGTATGTGGCACGCGTACATTCAGTTTTATACATCAATTTATTTCTGTCAGCTCCTATATGATACACAGAGAAGAGGGTGTGTGTTGACTTTTTCAAATAAATTTTTGCACCAAATTCGAGCAAACTTTAATTGAAAAGACTGTGTAGGCATGCGAAATGTAGGTGTTTCTTATGAATAGAAAGAATCACCAGAAAAATACAGGCAGCATAGTTTAATAATCAGTTGAAATTTCTGCGCTAAATTTGTTGGACGGCCTATACATTTGAATTAAAATAAATTTGCGTGAACTTTGCAATCGAATGTACATCATGTCAGCGACAGTAGTTAGAATACATTGCCCTAGCTATTAATTTTAAATGTCTTTTTTAATCTGGTGACATCAAATTGGAAGAGATCTTTAAGAGATAATAGACAACCAGTTTTAATGAAAAGCAGGAATGTATGTATTGTTTTAGATGCTTTTATGTACAAAAAAAAGTACATAAGTAAATGGCCCAACCCAGGAATCGTCTTTTTAATTTTATTTGATTTTTAATGCCAATTTAATTCTTAAATTTGGTATACCAAAAATAAGTTTAAATTTTCCAGCTCGGAAGGCGTATTTTGGATTTTTCTGATGTCCAATAGCAATCTTTTTCATAAAGCATTTTTTTTGGAGTGTCAGAACACCAGAGAAACGCGTGCAGATTATTGAAATTTTTAATCAAAATAACTATTCTATTCGTGCACTTCTTTCACTTTATGGCCCACATAATCGTCCTTCAGAGCGACTGATTCGAACAACAATAGATGGATTTCAGACCACATTTATTGTTACTCATTCATTTTTTCATTTCATAAATTCATCTTTATTAACATCTTATACTTAGCATATAAATTTATAATTTCGAGATTTTATCTATAGATACTACAGCGAATAATATTGATAATCGAAATAAAAACTTAATATTAACAATATTAAATTTGAATTAAGATTCTATAGGCTAATTGTTCGAAATTTTAATTTAAATCTCAGAAAGACATGAAAAATATTCCAAGGCACAAAGGCAAGTCAACATCAGTTTTATTCAACTTACACAGCAGAGCAGAACAGCTGTTTTCGAAAGACGCAACCCTTTCATCATCAGTGCTCATGTGTATTGTGTTTGTCACCACTTATTAGGTGGCTTAGTTGAATGTGATAACAGTTCCTATTTACACAAATTTTATTGTGAAAAAGAATACGGGAACTGTATCAACCTGATGTTAACATGTTATTGTTATAATGTTAACATCAGCTTGATACAGTTCCCGTATTCTTTTTCACAATAAAATTTGTGTAAATAGGAACTGTTATCACATTCAAATAAGCCACCTAATAAGTGGTGATAAACACAATACACTTGAGCACTGATGATGAAGGTGTTGCGGCTTTCGAAAACAGCTGTTCTGCTCTGCTGTGTAAGTTGAATAAAACTGATGTTGACTTTTCTTAGTGCCTTGGAATATTTATCATGTCTTTCTGAGATTTAAAAACAAATTACGAACAATTAGCCCATGAATCTTAATTCAATTTAATATATGTACCTTTCTCACTTAATTTTGGAGGGAATATATTTAATCTCTTTTAGTGTCTCGCATTTAAATAATAGTCTTCTATATAAACATACAGACACGCGTTAACACCATATAAAATTAATTGCTTTTCCCTGCTCTAAGTCATGCGTATTCATGAATACAATTAAGCCTAATAAAATTTTTTTTTTTTTTTTTTTTTTGGTAATTTTTAACGATTATCTGTCATCCCACATCAAACTCGATTCGTAAGTAGGCCGGTGTCCACTAAGTGCCATATTCAGTGTGCAGTTGCCCACCTCATAATTATTATTACAAGTATTCTTTATTTATTTGTTCTTCTGCTTTTATTTTGTTCAAAGTCGACCCCAAATTTAGGGTTTTAATTTTCTGACAAACAGATTAACATCATTAATAATAATAATAAGAAACGAATATTCCAAAAATAAAGTTTATGATGACGAAATAATAAACATGAGCGGTTACAGAAATTTCTTATTAAGTATGAAGTTTTTTTTTTGGTTTTGTTGTTTTTTGTAAATAATATGGTTTTAAAACCTAGACATAATGACTTAAGAAAATTAGAAAAGTTGTATGTCTGTTGGTTACATTTTTAATGATATTTATTTTCGTATTTAGTACAAAAATGTTTATTTAGGGCAATCAATCACATTAGAAAGTGATTTTTATTTGATTAATTTTCCGAAAAGTGGAAAAGGGCGTTACTAAAAACTAACATCAGAAAAAATCGCCTAAATTAATGAGAAATATATTAACACAAACATACATGAAGATAATGCTGGTGGTACTTATTGCTGGTCAGGGGTTTCTCAAATGTTCTATTTGAATATATTTAAGCTGTCTTTTTTTGTCGTTTGTGTTGCTGTGAACATGACAAAATAAATTCCTTGTTCTACTCGAAGATTGTACCAAAACAGAATTCGTTTGACTAAATTTTTAAAATTTTACTTTTGTATGAAAATCAATACATGGCGAGCTCACAGATCCTCCCAATTGCGAAAAAAATGTATTAGATTTGCAATTGAAAGATCTACAGAACAGTAAAACTTTTTGTACTTAATCGCTGCATTTTGTAGATATTTATCTTGTAAATTTTTAAGTTTTGAAATTTATCGACAACGATGACAGTAAGAAGTAAACTGGCTACACTCTATCTTGTCGTCCTTTTTCATTTGTCCATTCCATACTTTCCACTTCCGGTGAAATGGATATGCAACCCTAAATTCAAGCGGGTCACAACTCAAAATACTAAAATTTTCAGGAGAGACAAAAAACTGTTCATCGTACAGAAGCAACAGACTTAACAAAAATAAACATGATTTTATTTTTCCAGTTAAAGAAAATTTTCCAGTAGTTAGAGATGTGTGCTCTGAATTAATTTATGGAAAAAAGTCAATTTTGGAAAATTTTGAGTTGTGTCCCCTTTTGTATTTAGGGTGTGATATGTAGACATCATAGCCAGAATATTCGTATTTCAGAAATATTGTTTTGAGAAATGCACACTTAAAGACAAGTTTACGGCCCAAGTACGAATATCTTTTACAATAGCCCGAAGTCTCACTATACCTGGTGTGATCTTGGGTTTTTCTTTTGAAGATAAAAAAAATATAAAAAAATTATGCAATGAAAGGATTAAACTTGCGTTTTTTTATGAATTCCACTGCTATGTGTGGGAGTTCATGATTTCTTTAAATCTGAAAATAATAACTAATTTATGCCTTAATATATTAAATTTTTTTTTATTAAGTTTTACATCAGTTTTTTATAAAAGAAGTTGAAATATTTTTATTATCCGTTATTTTAATATCCTGTAGATATCTTCTTCTCGGCAATCATTATAATTAAGATTTATATAACAAAATTTTGTTGTAACAGAAAAATAACAGAAAAATTACTTTCTGCTTTTTTCTGTTTTTTTAATTTTTCTGTTATATATATATATTTTTTAAATATTTTTATATTAATCTTAATTATAATTATTGCAGTAAAGAAAATATCCAGGGTGTATCGAAATATTGGATAATAAAATATTTCAATTTCTTTTATAAAAAAGTGATGTAAAGGTTGATAAAAAAAAAATAGTTAACTAAAAATCTAAAAATTCGAAGAATAAGCAAATCTCTTATTTTATGTATTTTTTAATCAAAAATAATGAATTTAATGAAAGCTTTCCTTAATCGGTTAAGTGATTATTGATCGCTTAATACAAAAACCTCGATAAATTAATCGACCCCTTGGACAATTAAAGGAGAAACCCAAATAATTGGTTTACATACTTTTCGCATTCAATTATAAAAATAAATAAAGAATTACAACAACAAAAAGTATAAAAATGTATAGAAAATGCAAAACAGCAAAGGCCTTGTATCAAAAGATTAGCTAGCCGACGAAGTAAAAAGATTAAAATTTCTACAAACAAGATTCTATCTTTTCATCTCGCCTGAACTGTCCCCTCAATACTATCCCCTCGTTTCCAGTTCCGGCGCAATGCATTGTATATGTAGGGGTCATCACCTGTTCCCTGTTCTAAACAGCCAATATTAAAAATTTGTGTATACAGATGTGCGTGTATGTGTGTGAGAAAAAGCTATTAAAAGCTTCTTGTAGTTTTATTAAGTTTTCGTTTCAATTATTCACATAAATTTCATTTCACGCAGTCTATTTCTTGAAAGCAACTTTTAATAATTTACAGAATACCGTTTAATAATTTAATCGTCTAGTGAATCATAACAAACAGATATGCCTGTGACTGTATGGTACAATCAACCGGCATTAGTACTACTTATGAGCCCCATGATAAGAAAATTTACGGCACGAAATTTATCCAATGAAAAGATTGGAAAAATAAGCCAAAATCACAGTCATCAATAAGATTTAGAGCGAACAAACAAAAATACATTAAAAATGTTTGTGCCTAAAGTAGATTGAAAGGAAGAGGAAAAAATAAGAGAAAAAAAAGCGGGCAAGTTTGTTGTTGTAAAATTCAATTTAATTTAATTTTCTGTTATTTTGTAAAATCGCATCCCACATGAACAACCTGTAGGCAAACAGAAGCATAAAAACAATATCTCAAATATCGAAATCATAACACGAGCACGATAAATGTACTAGAGTTGTTGTTTGTTTACACGTGGAAATGTAGATACGCTGATGTTTTTTTTTTTGTTTTGTTTTTGTTACGTGCTGCTGACGGCTACACACGGCATGAGTGATAACCTCTGGGATATATTTACACTCAATTTACTGTCTGACAGACAGACATAAATACGAAAATAATTTCAATTATTTTTCTCACATCACATTTTGTTTTTGTGTTTACCAAGATTATAGTACGAGTAGGTTCACTGATATATAATTTAATTTAATTTTTTACTTCCATATTTATTTATACTTTTTGTTACTTTAAATTATTCTTATATGCGAAATGCGAAAGGGGGATAGAAGGGACGAGAGGCTTTATTCAAAAATTATTCCTTCAAGTGAACCATCATGCATTGATTACCTCATAATGAATTATTAAAAGTTATGAATTGAATAACGAAAGCAATTCTTCCTTTTATGTGTAACTTATTTTTTGAGGAGTATTTGGTACATTTGAAGTTTAAGTAGTCGTATACAGTCTTTGGCACCTCGTGTGTAATCAAGTGTGACTCCCTTGCTTATAATGGTTGATAATTATGACCACCAAATATCAAAAATTATGTAAATTATCCAAGAATATAGTTTAATCATTGCTGAACCCAGAAAAAGTTATTAGAAAAAACATTTTTTTGTTGTTCAAAATTTCAGCAATTTTAAACTCAATATTTCTAAGGATTGCAATTAATAAATTCAACTAAGTAAATTGTATCATATTTTAAATTTCTCTCTCTTATTAAAACAAAGTCCTAAGTCTTAAACTAAATTAAAATAAAAGGAATTATTTCCACCCTCGTTACTAGAATTTGCGGAATATTTTAATGTTAAGAAAGCAGAGACAATCTTACAACCACTAGACCAATTTGGTTGGAAATTTGTTAAGAGATTGTATTTAAAACCACAAAATAACAATCAACATGTTGTATATCAAAACAATGAAACCTAGTATTGTAAACAGTGTTGCCACAACCAATTTGGCTTAAGAAAAAAGTTAATTTTAATACGGTCGCTTCTAATCAGTTAGGAGGAGCATAACTGAGACACCTTTCCATCAGCATAGAAGCAATTTACGTATTAATATTTTATGTAAAAAAATCGTTAACCTGCTGGGTCACAGTTCCTTTAAGACATGTCCGTGCCCAATTTTAAAACTCTATACAGGGTCAGTTCGGGAAGGGCCATAGAGGAGACCTTTGCCATAAAACACTAAAAAGTAAATTTTTTGGATTATTAAGTGTAAAAAAAATTTTTGTATAGGATCATTTAGGAGGCAAAGGGGAGGGGTAGAGCAGAGAACAATCAGATAATGTCTCAGCTTTGGCTTAAACATGTAATTTTTAGTAAATGCAGGGTTAATTAATACAATTTGTTAAATTTTACATTATTTTTGCATATAATAACGCGCACTAAAGGGGGCGGGGTCCAAAAATTAAATTTTTTTATTTTAAATTAGAAAAGAACTTTAAAAATTATGTTGCTTTTTAGAGCTTGGTTTAGTTCTTCCTAGGTGAACTTTTTTCCCTCTGGCCCGATTCAGGCCATTTACGAACTTGACCTGCGGTATTCTTCAAAATATATTTATACGCTGTTTCAAGGGTGTGTCTCTTTCCGTTTGGACTGAATCGTGATTTTCATAAACGGACTGACGGACGGACATGACTAGATCGTCTTAGCACTTAGAGCCCCACTTGCCCCACCGGTGGCACATTTGTATTTTGATGATTTAGGACAATGTGACAACAAGAGGTCCCAGCTTAACAACCCACATATAACCACACGTCAGCACGCGGTCCAACGGTGCCGAAAAAAATAACCACGAGTGGTCACATGGTGCTCTATGTGTTAGATTTCACCATTGATCAAGAATATATATACTTTATGGGGTATCAGAGGAATACTTTGCTGCGTTACACATGGAATGACAAATTGAATATACCCCCCAATTCTTTTTTGGAGGGTATACAGCAAATGAAAAGAAAAGTAAACAAAATATAATTTTTTCAAGTTTAAAAAAATTTTTCTTCGAAATTCTATTTTACAGTTACACTAATTAATAATGGATATAATGTTTTTTTATAATTATATAAATTATTGTGGCACGTATCGAACTTTAATACTCATACCCTGTAATTATAGCATAAGACTCCGATGAACAGGATTTCAAAACTAATGAATAAATAAAATAAATAAACTCCTAAAAGTATGCCATAACCGATACCTGAATTAAACAAACAGCAATCCTCTTTGCAAAAAATCGATTTTTTGGTTGAAAGACAATTTTACCCAATTTTGTCCAAAAGGCGTTTATTTATTGTAACTAAATATTGAAAGGAGTTTCAAATGCGGCGTAGCTTCTGAAAAAGCTTAAGTCGCATCCATTTAAGCAAAAAAAATTTTTGGCCAATTTTTCATCAAAGGGTTACTTACCTCTTTCCAAAAAATCGATTTTTTGGTTGAAACACAATTTTACCCAATTTTGTCCAAAAGGCGTTTATTTATAGTAACTAAGTATTGAAAGGAGTTTCAAATGCGGCGTAGCTTCTGAAAAAGCTTAAGTCGCATGCATTTAAGCAAAAAAAATTTTTGGCCAATTTTTCATCAAAGGGTTACTTACCTCTTTCCAAAAAATCGATTTTTTGGTTGAAACACAATTATACCCAATTTTGTCCAAAAGGCGTTTATTTCTAATAACGAAGTATTGAAAGGAGTTTCAAATGCGACGAAGCTTCCCCAACCCCCAAAATGATCACTTTGATATTTTGAAGTTATTAATAAGGAAATAATCGCACAATTAAATTAAAACTTAGTGTCAAAAAAAATTCCGCAATAACAAATTATATTTTAAAAAAACTTTGCACATATTTCCGTTTAAAAAATATTTAGAAATTATTTGTGGTTAAAAGTAACTCAAAAGGCAACACTGATTGTAAAGCTATTCAGCACAAGGAATTTTATGAATAAAACTGTAAATAAAATGTAATAAAATATAAAATTCTATGCGGAGAATAAAAGGAAAGTGTTAGCACCGAAACCAATTTCAATCAAAATGTGGTTTCTTTACAAATGGTGAAAATTAAATAAATATCTACAAAAAAGGATAATAAAAAATAAAAACCGAACTAATAAAAGAAATAAATATTTATGGCTTAAGCAATATTTACGCCTTCTTCACAGAATAAAATTAAATTTTGTAAATTTTGCTATAGCCAGCACAACCTTGTCAAAGAGAGATCTGGATTAAACTTTCTATTGTTTATTAAGAAATATTTAGTCATGTTTTAATTTGCATGGAATATGGCAGAACATAACAGAGATGGCTTTGCAAGATACGAATAGTCTTGTAAAAAAAATACGAAATATAACATGAAAGAAATAATCAACGTCAAACACAGAGGACCCTTCGGTTTAGTATAGAATGAAGCAGTTCTCATATACAATTTCCTCATAAAAATGGAAACTGTTATCCATATTCAACTAACAGATTAACCTTAATTAGAGAGTCGAGAGCCGGGTTAGCAGCAGGATTAGTATTTATAATACGTTCTAAGTGTATCCTTTGCCTTCGATTGTGCCGTGAATACATACGTGGTCAACACTCTAATCCAGGTTGTTCTACTGTAAACCATTTAACAAAGGGTAAAAAGTATATACAAATAAGTACTGATGATGACAGTATAGCGGCTTTCGAAAATAGCGCTGTTCTTCTCTGCGAGATAGGTTCAAAACTAAATTGGTGATTGGACTATTCATCATATCTTACGAACACTAGGCTATCAATAATAAATAAATTGAATATAATAAAGAAATTAAATGCTTTCTTTGTGCTGTAGTGAACTAAGTCTACCTGCCTGTATTTCGTTGCTTCTTACACCAGATCAACAAATAAACTTTAATCTGATTCCAAAAATAATAAAAAAAGTTCGATATAAATAGCTAAAAGTAAACAAAAGTTTACTAATCGTAAATAAATGTAAATAATTTTATTTTTTTTTTATTGGAATGATATTATTAACTTCTTGTTGCCTTGAATATCGGTATCGTTGTCATATCGTTAAGAGGTGGCATCGTCACCTCCCCAAATTCAATACAATTGAAAATTAAATGAAAATTAATTAAATTGCGCACTGGCCTGTAGGCATAAATATTTTGTTGCTATTGAAATGAAAATCATAAAATCAAATCATAAAATCAAATCATTTATGTTTGGCATGCCGAAAGGTAGAAATTTTCAAATGTACAACGACAAAGCAGTTTTTAATTAATTTATAGCCAAAGTTAAGAGCCAAGTCAAATACAAACGTAAACAGATTTTCTTTTGCAAATAGAAATTTCATGGCAAAAGCTTTTAGCAAAAATTTTATTAAAAACCGCCGAAATATATCTAAGTGTCCCAGCCAGTAGACAAGAAGTGATAAGAGATAAGAACGTTGTCTTGACTATCGCTGGGAGTGTGTAAAATTTTTAAATTTGATAACAACTGGAATACATTAGATAAGACTTTGTTAGCTTAGAAGTTTATGGTACAATTAAACTT